>JAUMJK010001167.1:0-600000 GCA_033558105.1 Coccyzus lansbergi
GGCCCCAGCGCCGGACCCGCACTCACCGGTTGAACTCCGAGAAGACGTAGACGGCGGCGCCCGCGTCGCGGCTCCCGGCCGCCACCACCTGCACGTAGACGGTGTTGGGCCCCGCCAGGCCCGTGCCCGCGCTGCGCCGCCGCTCGCGGGCCCACACGTGTCTCGGCACGTCCTTGGGCCGCCGCGGCGCCGAGGAGGAAGAAGAGGAGGAGGGCGCGGGGTCCGCCATGGCCCAGCCCGCCGCCCGCCGCCGCGCCGGGCCCAGCAGCGCCCGCGCCGCCGCCCACATCCGCGCGCCTCCCCGCCGCCCCGTCACGTGACGCGGCACACCCAATCAGAACGGAGGGCCCGCCCTCCCGCCGACCACCCCTGCCAATCGGCGCGGGACGGCCTCGCCGGAGGCCTCACCACGTGACGTTTGACAGCCAATCAAAAGAGGAAGCTCTCCTCGTTTGCCAATCGGCACGCAGCGGCGTTCTCCGGCGGCCTCACCACGTGACGCGAACCAGCCAATCAAAAAGGATAACCCGCCCACCCGGCTCGCCCATAAAGCGCCGGCTCAGGCAACCTGTCGCTCTCACGTGACTTGATTCAGCCAGTCGTGACGCGCCCCCCGAGCAGCTCTCCGGCCGAGGGGCGGGGTCTGGAGGTATCAGGCAGCTCGGGGGCGGGGCCAGAGGGGGCAGGGCCAGGGCAGGGGGCGGGGGACAAGGAGACAGGAGTTGGGGGGACAGGACACGACGTGACACAGGTCGTGGCCATCAGGTTCAAGGGAGGTGATTCTGCCCCTCTATTCCTCTTTTGTCAGACCTCATCTGGAACATTGTGTCCAGTTCTGGAATCCTCAACATAAGAAGGAGATGGAGCTGTTGGAACAGGTCCAGAGGAGGCTACAAGGATGATCAGAGGGGCTGGAGCACCTCCTGTATGAGGACAGGCTGAGAGAGTTGGGGTTGTTCAGCCTGGAGAAGAGAAGGCACTGAGGAGATTTATAGTGACTTTCCAGTACCTGAAAGGTGCTTACAAGAAAGCTGGAGAGGGACTGTTCATAAAGGCTTGTGGTGATAGGACAAGGGGGAACAGGTATAAACTGAATAAGAGCAGATTTAGACTAGGCATTAGGAAGAAGGTCTGCACCGTGAGAGTTGTGAGGCACTGGAACAGGTTGCCCAGGGAAGTGGGGGCTGCCCCATCCCTGGAGGTGTTCTAGGCCGGGTTGGATGGGGCTTGGGCGGCCTGATCTGGTGGGATGTCGCTGCTCATGGCAGGGGGGTTGGAACTGGATGATGTTTAAGGTCCCTTCCAACCCAAACTATTCCATGATTCTGTGACAAGACAGGACGAGAAAGGAAAGAAGAGGGCAAGACAAGAGAAGACAGGACATAACAGGACAGGACGAAACAAGACAGGATAGGATGGGCCATGGGTGAAGGGATCTGTTGGGGCCTGATGGCTCTGCAGAACATGCAAGGAGGTGGTGCTGGGAAGTGGCAGCCAGTGGAGTCATAGAATCATGGAACGGACCTTAAAGCCCATCCAGTCCCAGCTCCCATCCCGTGGGCTGGGACACCTCCCACTAGATCAGGAAGGAATGTCTACTATGAGGACGATGGGTCAGTACCCAGCAGGGCTATGTGGTCCCTCTCCTCAGCAGCTGCCAGGCCTGAGCTGGATGAAGCTCTGAGCGCCCTGGGAGCTGAGCCAGCTGTGAGCAGTGACAGCCTGCATAGATTTGTATCGATATATAATAATGATCACTTAGAGTAATGTGCATTCTTTCATGCTTGACTTGTGTAAATCAAAAGAGAAGGGTAGTTTGTGCCTGGAAACTCAGAATTGGTCCACTGAGGGACCAACCTTGAAGAGGGGAACATGGTGCACAATGTCAGCTTAACCACACATGCTCAACAGACCAATTTGACAAAAAGATACTTAGAATCAATTCCTGAATGCCCCTGGGAGACCCTCCTACTAGAAATGCCAAGTGTAAGGAGTATGCTGGTGTGTGGTGGAGTAGTGTGACTAAAGCCTTTCCCAGAAATAAGATACATCTGCATGTAGTGAGAAGATAGAATGCTCCAGTACTGGTACCTGCATGTGTGTGTCTTCAGATGAGCCAATACCACACACACTCAGTGCTGAATAAAGAATGCCTGTCTTCTAAAGCTAATAAGAGTCTTTAAAATTTTTATTTTGACTAACATTTACAGTAACAGCAGGAGTCTGTCCCTCCAAGCCCAGACTGTGATCTCCAGTCTGCTTTTCACTGTTTGCTGTTGCTCACAAGTTCCTTTTCCACACAAGCCTTGTTCAGGGCCTGTTTACAAACACCAGCCGATCCAGACCATGGCTCAGTTTATTTTTGAGCTCTCTAAACCCACTCTGAGTTCTTTCAGGCTTTCTATTTGCTTCAAAAAGAACCACTAAATTTTACTGGAACCCAATGTAAACAACCCTAATCATCAATATCCCTTTTCTCCCTTTCTTCCAAAGGCAAACCTTATCTTTCTGAGTACTTTGCTTTCCAAACACTCCCTTTATTCTTAGTGCCAATGCTCTTCCCTTTCTTTTCCAGTGATCCAAGCAAGCACTTTTGACTGGGGACCTGTCCAAACCTCTAGATCTTTCCATGGTTGTTTACAGCTGTTCTGTCAGTCTTTTTTTAAAATCTATAACTTACCATCTCGCTGCTTTCTGACTCCCATCTCTTCACAACAGCTCACATTAACATGGTCATTTTCCCTGGTTTTCCCCACTTCTAGTTGAAATAAAGGGTTTGTTCCATCAAATAGTGAACTCTATCTTCACACATTTTGCACGTTACAGTCCTACGCTCACGGCGCTTGGCTTTGCTCCCTGGAGGAGGAGAAGGGAACATAGGACATTCCTACAACATTCCTACATAGGAAGGGAAACAACAGTTTAAATCTTAAATTGATTCCAAATAGAAGTTAAAGTTTCCTAAAGGTGGGTGCTCTGTTTGTGCATCCCTGTCCCGCTGCTGCGTTGTTTCCTCCCTGTGTCAGTGATGTTCTGCTCAGGTGAATAATCAGGACATATGGAAATGCGTTTTTTTTTTTTTTTTTTTTTTAGCTGAGTGAATTTTTTTCACACCTTTGAGAGTCCAAAATCATTTTTAGGGTTCTGAGCAGCTGGCTTGGGATTTCCAGCCAACACTGTGGTATTTTACTTACATTAATGAATCCTGGCAATTTTGCTCACTTTTGCTGGTTGGGGTTTGTGTGCACAGGCTATTAGAGCATTAGCATTTAGAGCTATAACCTCACTAAGACATTGTAAAGTGACAAAACTAACTGTTAGATTTCACAAGGAGTAAATAAAAAACTGTGAATCCAGTATGAGGTCCATGCTAACAAAAACACACGACTGTCCTTTGTCTTCCCTGCTGCAGTGTTGTCTGGGCAGCTCACATATTGGGGTGAAATTGCACAGACTGGCTCATGGTTCAGGAGGAAATATCTGTTATTCTACAGTTTTGGTCATTTGGGGGTTAGAGTGGCCCTGGCTTAATGGATTTATTGGTGAACTGGGGACATCCTAGAGTCTAGTCCCTATAGTACTTTAAAGTGAATGACTCATGCATTTTGCCAATGTCATTCTTGCTGTGATTCAGGTTTCCTCTGAAAACATCTGGAGTAACAGCTGTGGTCTGTTGAGGTGCAGCAGCAGGGAGCTTTGCTTGGGTTATGATGAGGACCAGGAATTGTGCAGAGATGTGAATGCTGCAGATTACATCCCTGCATTTCTCGAATCCCTTATGTAGTGCTACAAGAACAGAGTGATCGTGGCTTTTGCCCTTCAAGCTCTCTTTGTGTGCACGAGGTTGTGCTCTGGAGCAGGGCTCAAGTCTATGCCAGGCAGTGTGACAATGCTTGTGAGCAGTGGCTGTGGAGGGTGTCAGGAACATGCTGCTGTTAGACGGTGCTGCAGCAAGGAGCAGCATCCATCAGAGGTGCCTGCTAAGGAGCCAAGGGCTTGCTTTTTCCTCTTATTGAGTCTACAGAGATCCAAACTTGCCTCCTGAGCAGGGAAAGGCCAAGCTGGTTTGCAGCATCTTATCTGTGTGTTCTTTTGATGCTCATGGTCTTTGTCTGCTCTGTATAAGACACGGCCTGTCCCAATGTTCTCCTGTGGGCAGAGCTGGCACTGATCTGAGCTGCCTCCAAGTGACCGTCAATGATCTGGGAAGCCCCAGCCAGTTGGAACCTCTGTGAGGCCAGGGAGGGGTGTGAAGCAGAGTTCTGCTCCAGGAGCAAGTGGGTTTCCTGGAACACATCTTCTGGCCCTTTGATAATACCTGCTAAATTGCAGTCTAATTTCCCTGGAATGCCTCATCTTTCCAGCTTGTGAAGATCACGTGCAGTAATCAGCTCCAGCTTGGAGAGTGATTATAAGATCAGTGCTGCCTGAGGGTTGCGAGGAAATGCACCCGGTCTGGTCCATTAATACTTAAATAACACACGATAATGCAGAGTTTGGTTAACCAATTCAGCGAAGGTGATAACATCAGCTATGCCATAAGAGAGATTGAAAAGTAATATCCTGACAGATACCACGGACTGACAAAGGAGCTTCCCTGAGACTTTCCCTAGGTGATACTGATGCTTCGATTTGTTTGCTAATGCAGACTGTACGTTAGCCTGATTATCCATTATCCCCTGTAGTCTGGAGTGTTATTAGATGACCAGGTTTCCATGCAGACTGAAGACAGCACAGGGCAGTGTGAAGAGTTCAGGTGGGTCAGTATCCCCCACTCAGGCTTCTTGTACAATTTGTTGCTTGTAAAGATAATCAGTCTAGCCAAGATAAGAAGTGAAAAAATAGAAGACCTTGAAGGTAAAGCAATAACCACAACGTCCTGCTCTCAGACGACAGGCCCTCTCCGAGGCACCAGGAGCTTTGCCATTCAAGACACTGCTCGTGGCTGTGCAGGGATGAAGATGTCATGCTGTGACAGGAGGCACTGGGAGACAAGAGGTGCTGTGGGGCATGTAGCTGGCAGAGTTTGTCTGGTATTCAGTGTGTACGTTCTCTGTATGGAACTGGTGTAGCATTGCAGAGCATGTTCTGGTCCCAAGCTTTGCCCTTAAGGTGTTTCAAGACCCGGCCCAGTGTGGAGCAGGACTCCATAGCTCAGCAGTGAAAACCATGGTCAGGAGCATCACGCTGACAGCCTGAGGGACTTCCCTGCAGGGCACAGCATTACCTTGGACACTGAAACTCCAGGACAAGGCTGTCTCAGACACCTTTTCGTGCCACCTTTTGGGCCAGGCACACTCCTGCCTGCCCCACCACCACCTCAGAGACAAGATCAGCTTAAGTAAACTGAGCAAAATCAAATCTCAGACTGGAATATCCTGGAATATCCTGCCTAAGCTGAAAGCACAGCAGGGGTGATCCAGGTGAGGGGGTTCTGACACAGTGGAGAGCTGGTAGGAACTGAGGTGCTGTCTCCTGAGTAGGTTACAGAGTCAGAGCCAAGAGCTGAGGCCATTCTGGGTTGCAGAAGGAGGCTTTTTCAGCAGTGAGACTCCAGTGTGTGTGCTGTCTGCTGAGGTCAGTGCAGAAGCCATCGTGGTGAAGAAGCTCTTGAGGTGGCTGTGGGCCAAGCAGGGAGTTTGCTCTAAACATTGCATTTCTTTTGCCCTGGATGTCTGAGTAATGTTAACGAGAGCTCGGGGATGTCCTGGCACTTCACAGCACTGCATTATGAAGAACCGTTTTCTTCTTTATTTGTGAAGTCTTGATCAGATGAACAGGAGATTGGGTGAACAGCACCCAGAGCTCATTCTGCTCCTACTGCTCCTTGACTGACCCCACAGCAGTGTGCAGCATCCCTTTAGCCACAGACGCAAGCCCATAGCTGAACTTGCCCCTGCTGAGCAGTGGAGCAGATGACATGCAAAAAAGCAGCTATTAGTGAGCTTGGGATAAGCTTGTGCAGGCAAGAGTGCACCCAGGGGCTGGTTTGGCTGGCCAGTACTTTGAACCCTCTTGTTTATTGTGTTACCTCTTCTCATTCCCCTTCCCACCTTGATCTCTACGCAAACCATCAGTTGCCCACATCACTGCATTCAGTCCTCTGTTTCATCACAGAGCTCGTAGCAGTTCAGCAACTTAGGTTTCCACCGCAGCCTGGCAAGTCCCTGGAACAGGTAGGATATCCTGATGTCTCACAAAAATGGCTTAATTTCCTAGTCTGAAGGGACCTGAAAGGAGGAAGACGCCTCTTCTCCCAAGTGGCAGGGGACAGGACAAGAGGGAATGGCCTCAAGCTCCGCCAGGGGAGGTTCAGGCTGGATATTGGAAACAAATTTTTCATGGGAAGCGTCATTGGGCACTGAAACAAACTGCCCAGGCAGGTGGTTGAGTCACCATTGCTGGAGGTGTTTAAGGGACAGGTGGATGAGGTCCTGAGGGACATGGTTTGGTGTTGATAGGAATGGTTGGACTCGATGATCCGATGGGTCTCTTCCAACCTGGTGATTCTATGATTCTATGATTCTATGACTGAGCAAAGGAGTTGATAGTGGCATCTGCCTCTGTGCCAGTTTGGATTACAAAATTGCTATCACATCTTAAAAAGGGTGTGAATACCTGCTATTTGTCCTTAAACATTGGTTACCTGCAGGTGAAGTGACTTTACTTTTTCAGGAATGAAGCCCAGGCCGTAGCAGCCTGTAACATAACATATAAGGATGAGGAGTTTGCCAGCTGCCTGTCAAGACTGCAGTGACAGCAGCCAGGAAAACAGAGTACTTGAGCCAGAAACTGCAGCAGCCTGGGGCTCCACACCAGTGAACAAGCTGGGATGCAGGGCTGTGGAGAACGTGCTGCTTGCTCACCACCCAGGAGGGTTGGATGTAGCAAGGGATGAGAGGCTTCCGTACCCCATCAGGGATGGGACCATGTCTTACCTGGTGTCACGAGCATTGGTGGGTGAACTGTGCTGGTGGGAGAAAACAGACAGAGAAAACAGGGAATGCTGTAGGACCTCAGGTGGATATCCCTAAGTCTTTGCTGCTGTTACAAGGTCTGTGCTTGTATCTGACAAGATCCTTGTGTGGTGTCTTACTTCTCAGGGGCTGTCTTCCAGATGGGTGATCCAGCACCTCATCTGCTCATCTCTTCTCTGCTAGCAGGTGTCCATCCTCCAGTCCTCAGTGTGCCCCTTGGAGGGACATTTGAAATGTAAAGGTCATTCCCCTGGGCTGTTCCATGTTCATGCTGCTGACAGCAAATATGAAGACAAGGTTCCCTATCGTCTGTGCTTTTCCCACACCCTTGCCCTCACCATCACAGGCAGAATCTTGCAGAGCAGAAACATCCTTTGTCCTGCCTGGTCTATGCTACCTTCTGTGTGCCCTGGTCACATCTCATATAGACTGAGACACAGCAGAAAGGCCAGCACACCTCATCTAGGTCTTACCAAAAAACTGATCAAGAAGCACCTTGGTTATTCACATGTGCATCTTCAAAGAGAGGAAAACTCAAGTGCCACTGAGCCTTTTGGCATGGTGGTGAGTAGCATTAGCCATGGCCCAGCAGAGAGCAGGAGCATCTAGGGGCTTCTGTCTTAACAATTATAAATAGAATTTGAAGGGTGGGGGGATGCAAGGAAACCAGCCATGGTGTGGAGGCCTCTGGGCATTACCTGTGCTCTCCGACTGAGCCAGCACAGGGAGCACAGAGCCTGAGCTCCATTTAGGTCTTGCCCCAGCCTCTCTGGGGTAGAAGCAGTGCTGCACTGCAGGATGGGCATTTGCACATATTGTCCTGATGCTCCGCAGGATGCTTCAGCCAACAGCAAACTCTGCCTTGGCTGTGACCAGGGGACTGCAGAAGTATTCACAACAAGGAACTAAATCCACAGAGAAAATACAGAAACCAAGACACGTCTTCTTGCTGCAGTTGAGACCCCATGGACTTAATCTGTGTGGCAGCAGCAGATTAAGGTGGGTTTGCCTTCCATGGGCCAGCCCACGTGGGTTATCCCTGGTACCACACAATACAGACAAGGCTGGAGCCTCTCCACAGAAACATTCTTCTCTGCCTGCTCCCTCAGAAAGAGCCAATGTACTGTGGAGAGGAGAGACTTCCCCTGTGACAGCGAACAAAAGAGGGATGACATTAGAGCCATAGTGTAACAAACACCATCCTCAAAGCAGACATTCAGTTCACACAATTGTCAATAGCTCCCAGAAGGTGTTGATCTCATTCATTAACCCTGAACCCTGTTCTCCTCTAACATCCCCAGGGAATGAACAAAGGTTCCTGAGTGAACCTCACTCCCTGTAAGATTTCTCAGACTACCTTCCATGTGTACAAAGCCCTAAATCACGTGGTGCTGCACAGTAAGACTGCAGAATGGTTTGCATGAAGCAATGGGACAGCAGGGGCTCAGAGAGGATTCCCTCTTGCTTGACATCGCAACATGCGGGACCAAAAGCAAAAGCTCAAAGGATTTCTCTTAAATCTGTTGAGTCTGGCTCTGCAGACCCGCAGTGGTGGATTCTACCTCCTGTGTCTGAGTGATACAGTAATCGTCATTATTGACAACACAGAATAATCAAGAACAGATATCTAAGGAATCCAGGAGAAGGAATACATTTGATAATGCTGATTTTGCCATAAATGCCACATTTGAACATAGGCAGTTGCTAGGGTTACCCCAGGAGGTGACCTTGCAGGTGGTTTATTCCTCAGATCAGTGGCATTTTGCTGGGGAAAAAGGCCTTGTTTTTCACCAACAAATAATGGCAATAGTTGACAGAGGAGTGGGGAAATGTTCACAAAGTGGCACAGGGTATCACAGGGACCGCCTTAGCCAGGAAAACCGTCAAAGAGACAGAAAATAAATAAGCACAAATACAACCAGCTAATGGGGAAAGAGAAACCAATCCCTTGGGCCACAGAAAGAAGTGAATCTCGAATGATTTCACGGAGCTAACAGCAAGGTGTAACCCCGGGAGCTTCATTAAAAAGAGTTTACATTTCTTATCTACGATCTCCTGCAGCCCTCCTGGTCCTGTTTCTGCTGGGAAAGCAGATGTGTGGCTATGCTGGACCCCCTGCCGTGGCAAATCTCCCTCTCCCAGTCATGCCTTGTTGAGGGGATGTTGCTTTCTGCTCCTTCGATAAAAGGAAGGCAAACACTCAGCACTCAGCTGTAGAGGCTCTAGATTATTTTTAGTTCTGGCTGTCAAACTATCAGTTAAATCAATTCCTGTTGTTATAAGAAGGAACAGGGTCCTTCTCCATATAATTTACTCTTCATCATCTGTCCATGGCACACGAAAATCCAGCCAGCACCATTGAGCTGAATTCATCTGTGGTTTAAGTGAGTGAAGTAAGCAGGAATAGAGCTTCCCTTTCTGCAGCAGAACACAGGGCAGCTGAGATGTAGAAATTGAGGCTTTTCCCACCTACCATGAACAGCAAACTGGACTGCATAAGTCTGGGACAGGAGAAAGCATGCAGAAGTGGAAAAACAACTCTGTCAAGGCATGTTGCATATCCCAGTCACAGCCATTAACCCGAGGGGGTGCACTGGGAAATGCCCTGCACTCTGCTTTTCCAGTTAAGAACTTCATGAAGCTGGGACTGAAGAGAACATCAGTGACTCTGGAGCAAGTCCAGAGAAGAGCAATGAAGCTGGTGAAGGGGCTGGAGAACAGACCCTATGAGGAGCGGCTAAGAGAGCCGGGGTTGTTTAGCCTGGAGAAGAGGAGGCTGAGAGGAGACCTCATTACTCTCCACAACTACCTGAAAGGAGGTTGTAGAGAAGAGGGAGCTGGGCTCTTCTCCCAAGTGACAGGGGAGAGGACTAGAGGGAACGGTCTCAAGCTCCACCAGGGGAGATTTAGGCTAGAGATTAGGAGGAAGCTTTTCCACACAGAGGGTCATTGGGCATTGGAATAGGCTGCCCAGGGATGTGGTTGATTCACCTTCCCTGGAGGTGTTTAAGGCACAGGTAGATGAGGTCTTGAGGGACATGGTTTAGTGTTTGATAGGAATGGTTGTACTCGATGATCCGATGGGTCCCTTCCAACCTGGTTGTTCTATGATTCTATGATTCTATGACTGCAGCAAAGAGGACAAGCCTTCAGAGGGACAGAGAGCAGAAACTGGATTGAGACCAGGAAGTTAGCTGAAGAATCAATGCTAAGGAAAGCCAAACACCTGGAAATACACAAGCAGACAGGGAGGGCATGCTTCAGCCTCACAGGAGCCTTCTCATCCAGCCCCTTGCTGTCCAATCCCCGATATAAAAAGGATATCGAGCGGTTGAAACAGGCTCAGAGGAGGGCTACAAAGATGATTCAAGGACTGGAGCAGCTCCAGTATGGGGACAGGCTGAGACAGTTGGGCTTGCTCAACCTGGAGAAGAGAAGGCTGCGGGGAGAACTTGGAGCAGTTTCCAGCACTGAAAAGGGATCCAGGAAAGCAGAGGAGGTGCTCTTGTTCAGGGAGTGCAGGTGTAGAAAGGGGAACAACAGTTTTCAGCTGTAAGAGAGGAGATTGAGATGAGAATTTAGGAAGAAATGCTTTCCTGTGAAGGTGGTGAGGTCCCCAGGTTGCCCAGGGAAGCTCTGGCTGCCCCATCACTGGAGGTGTTCAAAGCCAGGTTGGATGGGGCTTGGAGCAACCTGATCCAGTGAGAGGTGTCCCTGCCCATGGCAAGGGGGTTGGAACTGGATGATCTTTAAGGTCTCTTCCAACCCAAACCATTCTATGATTCATTGTATGATCCATCACTCCTGGGCTGTCCTGGGATTCCATGTGCCCTGATCCAGCCTTTCCTTCATTAGTTTTTCCCTTTACAGCTGAAAGAGGTGCAAATTGCAAGCATATAGAAAACAGCCCATGTCTCCAATTTAGGATTTATTGCTGTGCTCTGTTTTTCTCTTCTCAAGACATATCTGTACTTATTAATGTATGACCCAGGAGGTTGGTGTTATCCCACCGCAGATTGTTCTGGGTCTGATCCCACAGCACAGAGTCAGTACTGTGCCAATGTTATAAGCTTCCAGGTCCAAGTCTCACCAAACTGAAACCAGCCTGACAGGCACTTCAGGACCAAGTTTGAGATAGCAGGTAAGGCTCAGTCTGCTCCTGTGGAGAAGCCTCCAAGCTGCATGGGCAGGGAGGCTGCCTGATCTGCCCAAGGGCAGGCAGAAGACTTCGTGGCACAAGAAGGTGTCATGGACCAGACTGATGTCCAGCCACATCATCCTCATCACCAGCATGTGTGGTGTTGGTTGACAGCGACTGAACATGAGCCAGCAGTGTGCCCAGGTGGCCAAGAAGGCCAATGGCATCTTGTCTTGGATCAGAAATGGTGTGACAAGCAGGTCCAGGGGGGTGATTCTCCCTCTGTACTCAGCATTGATGAGACCGCTCCTTGAATCCTGTATTCAGTTCTGGGCCCTTCACCACAAGAAGGATGTTGAGGCTCTGGAGCAAGTCCAGAGAAGAGCAACAAAGCTGGTGAAGGGGCTGGAGAACAGGCCCTATGAGGAGTGGCTGAGAGAGCTGGGGATGTTTATCCTGGAGAAGAGGAGGCTGAGAGGAGACCTCATTACTCTCTACAACTACCTGAAAGGAGGTTGTAGAGAGGAGGGAGCTGGGTTCCTCTCCCAAGTAACAGGGGACAGGACAAGAGGGAATGGCCTCAAGCTCCACCAGGGGAGATTTAGGCTGGACATCAGGAAAAAAATTTTCATGGAAAGGGTCATTGGGCACTGGCAGAGGCTGCCCAGGGAGGTGGTTGATTCACCTTCCCTGGAGGTGTTTAAGGCACAGGTGGATGAGGTTCTAAAGGACATGGTTTAGTGTTTGATAGGAATGGTTGGACTGGATGATCCAATGGGTCTTTTCCAACCTGGTCATTCTATGGTCATTCTATGATTCCAGGATCCCTTTTGTATGCTTCTAGGAAGGAGGCTGCACGCAGTTTGGGACACCATTTTAAGACCTGACATATGTGCCCTTAGCTCAGATACCAAGAGTCAAGAAAGCCCCAGCTGTGCCCGTGGAGCTTTCTCCAAGATCTGCCTTGCAAGACCAGGGCAAACCCAGGCAATGAGTCCTCTCCACCTGCTGCCCCATCGCCCACCAAGGATGCACAGTGAGGAATCGCCCTCTGCCTCCTCCTTCAGCCCCAGCCTGCCCCGAGCCGCGGGGCCCAGCCCTGCAGGAGCCCCGCCGAGGCCCTAGGTGGCACCGCACTCCCGCTGCCAGCCCTCAGCGCCCCAGCCGCCCCGGCCCTGCCTGCTCCCTCCTCTGCTCCAGCCCTAATGCCCCTCTCCTTGCTGCCCGCCTGCCTCTGCCCCTGCTCTGCTTCCCTCCCTGCTGACCACCCCTGCTGCTCTGCTTCTCGCAGCCCTGCTTTCTCCTTGCTCTCCTCTCTCCTTGCTGCCCCCCTCCCCTCCTTACTGCCCCCCTCCTTACTGCCCCTCTCTTTGCTATCCTCTCTCCTTGCTGGCCCCCTCCCCTCCTTACTGCCCCTCTCTTTGCTATCCCCTCTCCTTGCCACCCCCTTTCCCTCCTTACTGCCCCCCTCCTTGGCCTCAAGTTCCACCAGGGGAGATTTAGGCTAGAGATTAGGAGGAAGTTTTTCACACAGAAGGTCTTTGGGCATTGGAATAGGCTGCCCAGGGAGGTGGTTGAGTCACCTTCCCTGGAGGTGTTTAAGGGACGGGTAGATAAGGTCCTGAGGGACATGGTTTAGCATTTGATAGGAATGGTTGGACTCGATGATCCAATGGGTCCCTTCCAACCTGGTTGTTCTATGATTCTATGATTCTATGCTCCCCTCCTTGCCCCCTCGCACCTCTGCTTGCTATCCTTCACCCCTCCTTGTTACTCCGGTCCCTTCCTATTTGCCCCCCTCTTTACTGCCCCTTCCTTGCTGCCCAGCCCCCCTCCTTGCGACTCCTCTCCCCTCCTTGCTGCACCCCTTCTTACCGCCCTGCACCCCTCCCTGTCACCCCACTCCCCTCCTTGCTGCTCTGCCCCCATCCTCTCTTCTCTCCCTTCTTGCTGTCCCTCTCCTCTCCTTCCTGCCCCCCTCCCTCCTGCCCCACACCCCTGCCCAGCACTTGCAACCGCTACAGGCTCAGCCGGTGCTGGAGATCCCATAAGCTCCATCACAGCCCACAGTGCTGCACTCTCACCCTCTGGATACCCAGTCACGGTCCTTCTCCTCCACCTAAGAACCCCTCACTTTGGGCCAGGCATGAGAGGGGACCCTGTGCCAGGGAGCAGAACCATCCCTACGCTGCATTCCAGAGTTCTGTGAGATGGGACCCTGCCTAGCTTGATGATGGCACCCTACTCAGGACCAGCTCCACTTCCACCCTCATCCTTGGGCCAAGCTCATCTCCAGCTGCAGCTTGGACAGTCCAAGACCCTGAGTCACGGCTGGGTTTTCACCAGCTCACCCATCCTGGGACCCACTATGGATCCTGAAGCTGGTGGTTGGCATGGACAGGCCCTGAACAGTTAAAGTGGGCCCCAGATCATCAACCTTTTCCTCCCCTGGTCGACTGCTCCTCCCAAGAGGGGCCTTCCTCCATTCTGAGTCTGCCTCCCTCCAGCCCTGCATCCATACGTGGCTCGTGTGCGGCAGGAGCAGTTCCTACTGGAACAAATACCCAGGACCTTTCTGCTTTATAAAGGGATGACTCCCCATCATCCCTATCACTGCCTCCAAAAACCAGGCTTCGGTATTTATCAAGGGATTTCACTAGAGGCTGAGAAGAGCCTGGAGAGCCATGCAGAGTGGAGGGCAGCCCCAACAGGTCCATCCTGACTGCTCTTCTCTCTGAAGAGCAGAACCAGCCTCCCCTTTCCTCTCAGGTGGACCTGTGTGTGGAGAGGGATGCTGGGATCTTGGCTCTGCTTGGAGCAGTCCCTACATGCAAAGCTGCTTCCCCTCACTCCCTCTTGTCCTGTGAAATGTGCTGAGGAGAAGACACGCTTCAGCTGGTGATTGAAGACTCACCCCTCAGCACAACACTCGCTGAACTCCATCCCCCTCCTCCTTTATCTATGGGCCTTCCTTGCCCACATGTCTTCACCCTGATGGATGCATTTGCACATGTCCTTCTTTTCCAGAACATGGGGCTTTGCAACCACTGCTCTATTTACTGTAATTTTTAGCTCAGACACAACCAGAACTCCCACCCTGTCTGGGCGTCTCAGCACAGAAAACAAGACTAAACTATTTTGGGATGTTTTTCCCTTTTCCTCATACTTGGGTGCTTTCCCATGTGGCTACATCTCTGGAGCCTTGGGGAGGGTGAACCTGTTTTACACACTTTCCCCCCTCAAATGCTGCCACTGGACTCTCTGTATGCATTAACCCTCCTCTGCCCTCAGGCACCTCCCACACGAGGCAGCTCCGTGCTCCACTTGGTTTTCTGAGCTAGAAAACATATCCAGTGTCAGAGGATGAGCTGGGAGCACAGTGAATGGGAACAATCCTCCTGGGCTCCATCCTTTTGCACCATCCTCCTTGTCACCTTGTCTGGTCCCACATCCCTAGCCCAGAAAACCTTGTGCTGCTCACCCAAGGCAGGGTCAGGATGTGAGTTTGGCCCTGTTTGTCTGGCACAGGTAAAAAAGAGCCTGGAAAATGCCCCTTCGCCTCCAGCATTCCTGTTTTAGCTCTTATTCCATGACTCCCGCTGGAGAAAGGCCGACACAGAGCGGACTCGCAGCCCTTCCCTCTCCTGCCTCCGTCACAGCCAAGGGTCTCGCCATTGAAGTTTACTTAAAGGTCTAATAAAATTTCCAAACTGGAAAAATCGTTGTGCGGATGGATTGCTTTGTTTAAAGGAAAAGGACCATAAAGATAAAGCCGTGCCTGCCTGCTGCTCCCCTCCCGCTACCAGGGCTCGGGGCCGCTGCACAGTCCTTCCCACCCAGCCAGGCTGTGGATGGAGGAAGAGCTTGTTTTCCTAATGAGAAGTTTTCAGATTAAAAGAGGGGGGAAAAAATCAGCCATTTGGAATCCTCTACTGACGCTGCAAATACCCTCGTTAATAGATATGTCTCGTTTTGTTACCTCATTTTAATTAATCATTAAACAAAGACAGCTGCCAAATTTTGGCTCTGGCTCTGAGCCTACAACTGACTTGAAGCCTTTGAAAAATAGACTATTTATGGTGCCTTGGTTTAAAGCTTAAATTTCTTGTATAAACTTTACCCTTCCTAAGAATAGTGTGGGGAGCGCAGTGCAGGCTGCATCCGCAGTGCCCCCGGCCCTGTGCGATCCGTAGTGAGGCCAGGAGGGAGCCCCGACAGCCCTGTCTCTCTGCAGAGGAGCAGCTGCAAGGCTTCCAGGGTATCCCTCGCCCTCCATGTGTGGGCAGGTGCTGTTTGCATTGGACATAGAATCACAGAACCATAGAATGGGTTGTCTTGGAAGGAACCTCAAAGCTCATCCAGTTCCACCCTCCTTGCCATGGACAGGGACACCTCCCACTGGATCAGGTTGTTCCAAGTCCCATCCAACCTGGCCTTAAACACCTCCAGGGATGGGGCAGCCACAACTTCCCTGGTCAACCTGGGCCACGGTCTCACCACTCTCATCATGAAGAATTTCTTCCTAATGTCTTATCTAAATCTCCCCCCTCTACAATGTAAAGCCATTCACCCTTCTCCTGTCACTACATGCCCCATTCCTGTGACCAAATGAAAGAACTGGCTTTTGGGTAGAGTTTCTTGATGCAGGAGACCATCCTCATGATCCCCAGCCCTGGCTGAGTGTCTCGGGCTCCCCTGGGAAGTGTTTGTAACCTCCAGGAAGGGCAGACATGGCATGAAAAGGCTACTCAATGTGTTAAGGCATGAGACCTCATCTGCAGTTTTGTGTCCAGTTCTGGAATCCTTAACATAGAAAGGATATGGAGCTGTGGGGACAGGTCTAGAGGAGGCTAAAAAGATGATCAGAGGGCTAGAGCACCTCCCATATGAGGACAGGCTGAGAGAGCTGGAGTGTTCAACCTGGAGAAGAAAAGGTTTCAAGGAGAGCTTACAGTGACGTTCCAGTACCTGAAGGGGATACAAGAAAGCTGAGGAGGGGCTGTTCACGAAGGCTTGGAGTGATAGGATGAGGGGCAAAGGGTATAAACTGAAGAGGGGCAGATTTAGACTAGACATAAGGAAGAATTTCTTGACCATGAGAGTAGTGAGGCCCTGGCCCAGGTTACCCAGGGAAGTTGTGGCTGCCCCATCCCTGGAGGTGTTCATTGCCAGGTTGGATGGGACTTGGAACAACCTGATCCAGTGGGAGGCATCCCTGTTAATGGCAGGAGGGTGGAACTGGATGACCTTTAAAGTTCCTTCCAACCCAAACTATTGTATGATTCCATGACTCTGTGATTCTACGACTGGTGCATCCAGCCCTCACACTGCTCCCCAGGACTGGGGTTCCCATCTGTGCTTCCTACAGACTCCAGTACCAGAGACCTTGGAGTTTGCATTCTGGTGCTATTCAGGAACTCAGGGCTCATGTGCCTTCCCTTGGATGGTAACCTGGGACTCTGCTGGCAATGAAAGATCATTTTTATTCCTTTATGCTTTCTGATTATTTTTCTTCCATGAAGTTAAAGCATCTTGGGGATAGACTCGAGCCTGTTCCTCATCCCACAGATGGGTCAGGAATTTTGTTGGGTGCCGGGTCTCAGTGCAGCTCAGCAGAGGGCACAGCAGCGCAGGACAAGAGGGCCCAGCAGCTGGCCAACTCATCCAGTCCTCCAGTGCTTGGTGATGCTCTGCGGGGTGAAGCTGAGGCAGGGACTGTGGTCTTCAGGTAGTGTGCATCTCACTGTGCTACTCGCAGAGCTCACACTGCCTTGTGGTCCTGGCTTCATGTGAGCACTTACAAATGTTCACACAGATCTATGCACACATGTACCCCAGAATTCAGTGCAAATCAATCCTTTACACACAGACATCATAACCTTGAGCCTCTCCCTCCTTGCACACCAATACAACTGAGATAAATGCATGGGAATCTGGGATGGAATCCACACTGTATGGTGCTCAAAGCATCCCAGCAGTTATCTGTCCACCTCACAGTAGCAGCAGCATCCCAGTTTTGGGCAATTCCTTTGCTGCAGCACTGGAAAGCCCTGTGCTTTTTCAGCAGGGCTGTGCCATAGCCTGCAAGCCCTTTGTCATTTTCTCCACTGCTGCAGGTTCCATGGATCTAGGCTGGGCTGTAGATGGGAATGAGATGATATGCTGTGATGATCACTAAATAGGGATAAATGCAGTGTGCATGAGGCACAAAATCAGGCTGGACCCTGGAGGTAGGACATTTAACCTTTCCAGCACCTAAGGAGCAACTGAGATGGAAAGGACTAGGAGGAAATCTGGAGCAAGTTCAGAGAAGAGTGACAAGGCTGGTGAAGGGACTGGAGAACAGAACCTATGAGGAGCGGCTGAGAGAGCTGGGGGTGTTTAGCCTGGAGAAGAGGAGGCTGAGAGGAGACATCATTACTCTCTACAACTACCTGAAGGGAGGTTGTGGAGAGGAGGGAGCTGGGCTCTTCTCCCAAGTGACAGGAGGGACAAGAGGGAATGGCCTCAAGCTCCACCAGGGGAGATTTAGGCTGGAGATTAGGAGGAAGTTTTTCATGGAAAGGGTCACTGGGCATTGGAATAGGCTGCCCAGGGAGGGGGTTGATTCCCCTTCCCTGCAGGTGTTTAAGGGACGGGTGGATGAGGTCTTTAGGGACTTGGTTTAGTGTTTGATAGGAATGGTTGGACTAGAAGATCCGATGGGTCTCTTCCAACCTGGTTGTTCTGTGATTCTGTGATTCTATGATTCTGTGAAATATCACCCTGCATGGTTGCAGGCTGCATCCTGGAGCCAGACTGACAGCAGGCAGTGTGTGGGGATGCTGTTTCCCAAGCAGCCATCGTGGTGCTGAGCATGGCCAGGACTAAGCTCTGTGGCCGTGAGGTTGTTCTGAGGTCCGTCTGGCCCAGCTCAGGGCAGTGTGGCTGCATGTAGCTGGTGCTGGGATGTGCAATGGCTCTTGTCGACCTGCCCCTCCTGTCCAGAGAGGGAAGGCAGCCAGGCTGCAGGACGAAATCCTCCAGCTGTGGCCAGGAACCCGCAGCTCATATTTCACCCGGCTCGCAGCTCTCCCACTCGGGTGACACCAAACGCGTGTCACAGGCGCTGGAGCAGGCTGACAGCCCCCTTCCCGCCCACACAGCTTCAGCCCCTGCTCCTCCAACCTCTGCCTTCATCTACTGCCTCAATGGTCTAAACAATCTGTCGGATACACAGCCCGTGTGGTGCCGAGATGCTGAAGCTGGGTGGAAACCCAGTGCAGCACACGCAGTGCCAGATGTGCTGGGTCATGTCCCCAGCAACTGTCTGGATCCAGGATGCTGCCAGATCCAACTTCAGCAGCCCATCTCTCCCCAACAACCCCCCAGGAAGCCCCCGATATCCCTTTTTGTAGCAAAGCTTAAGCACTCATGGGCACAGCCACACTGCTGCCGTGACACATGGAGAATTGCAGTGCCTGTGGGCAGACGGGACGGGCAGATTATAGAATCATAGAACAACCAGGTTGGAAGGGACCCATCGGATCATCGAGTCCAACCATTCCTATCAAACATTAAACCAAGTCCCTCAGGATCTTGTCCATCCATCCCTTAAACACCTCCAGAGAAGGGGAATCAACCACCTCCCTGGGCAGCCTATTCCAATGCCCAATGACCCTTTCCGTGAAAAACTTCCTCCTAATCTCTAGCTTAAATCTCCCCTGGCAGAGCTTGAGGCCATTCCCTCTTGTCCTGTCCCCTGTCACTTGGGAGAAGAGCCCAGCTCCCTCCTCTCCAAAACCTCCTTTCAGGTAGTTGTAGAGAGTAATGAGGTCTCCTCTCAGCCTCCTCTTCTCCAGGCTAAACACCCCCAGCTCTCTCAGCCGCTCCTCATAGGGCCTGTTCTCCATCCCCTTCACCAGCTTTGTGGCTCTTCTCTGGACTCGCTCCAGAGCCTCAACATCCTTCTTGTGGTGCAAGAAGATGCAAGGCATGGGCACCAAATGACCCCACGTACCCATGCTGGCTGCTCACATGCCCCTAGGGGATTGCCACTGTAGGCAAGGCAAGCTGTCTGTGGGCAGCACGGCTGTGCCACCTCCATGCCACCCGCTGATGGCTCCAAGCCGTCAACCTGCTCATTGTGCTGGACCACATGGCTCAGAGGATGGAGCTGACCCCTCTGAGATGGCGTGCCATCAGCTCATGGCATTGGTGGGACAGACTCACCTTGTGTGGAGCTGGTGGGGAGGAAATTCCTCCTCTGGCAGGCAACGTTATCTAACTGCCTGTCACACAACTGGCCCCACAGCAGAGCCGGCATGCAGGTCTTCCTCTGAAAGCCACTTGTGAAAAGGATCACACTCCAAAGCTCCCTCTCCTCCCCCCACCCTGGTCTGGTTGCCAGCACTGGACCATGACTTGGGTGTCTCTGCAGAGTGGTCCTGCAGGAGTGGTCCTCTATCTGAGTTCTCATAGCAAAACTGTGGTGAGGACCTTCCAATGTGAAGAACATCCAATGAAAGCTCAAATGTATTACATCAGCAGTGACAGCATTGATGGCAGATTACTTGGAAGAAAGCTAAGAGAAGGGCAAATTGTTCCACTGCCTCATATAGACTGTTAACTCTGAACCTTTGATAGGAATGGTTGGACTAGATGATCCGATGGGTCCCTCCCAACCTGGTTGTTCTATGATTCTATGAAATAACAATACAGGTACTATACTATACAGTCCAATTAGCAGAGAAACTCCTCTTTATCTCAGAAGTGTTGCTGTTTCCCTTTGTATCTGTCTTAAAACTTCCTACTGCTAAAGGTGCTGAGGGGCATGGTTTACTGTTTGATAGGAATGGTTGGACTCAATAATCCTGTGGGTGTCTTCCAACCTGATTGTTCTATGATTCTATGATAAAGGACACTTCCTGGGCTGCAGCTCATCCTGGTTCAACCACGCTATGAACAGATCTCTACTGGGCAGAGTCTAGATGTGATATCAAATGAACTTCCGCAAGGATCATTGTACCCATAATTACTGGTGCAAGAACATCTGGGTGTTGGGCTTAGGTCTCTCCTAGACCAGGAGCTGCTCTGCTTACAAGCTGCTGTGTAAACAAACTCGATGGGAGCTGAGGATTTATAGAAGAGCTGGGGAAAGGCTGGGGCAGATCCCCCAGCTACATACGTTTGCCCGGCCAGCGGCTTCTGCACAGGCCAAAGAGCCGTGTTTGTTAGTACGAACAGCAGGCGTTTGCCGGCGGGTGAGTTTACAGTGAGATGGATATAAATAAATAGAAGAAAAAGGACTTTCTCTGCAGAGAAGAGCAGCGTCCTGCCCACCCAGAGAAGGCTGCCTGGTTGGAAGGGAAGGTTTCTTCAAGGGAGCTACCTGCTGGTGGCAAAAATACCTACACTGACCAGGCTGCCCTGGGAAGGGGTGGGGGTCTGCTTCTCTGAAGATATTCAAATCCACCTGGATGTGCTCCTGTACAGCCATAGAATCATAGAATCATAGAACAACCAGGCTGGAAGGGGCCCATTGGATCATCGAGTCCAACCATTCCTATCAAACACTAAATCAAGTCCCTAAAGACCTCATCCACCCGTCCCTTAAACACCTCCAGGGAAAATGAATCAACCACCTCCCTGGGCAGCCTCTGCCAGTGCTCAATGACCCTCTGTGTGAAAAACTTCCTCCTAATCTCCAGCCTAAATCTCCCCTGGTAGAGTTTGAGGCCATTCCCTCTTGTCCTGTCCCCTGTCACTTGGGAGAAGAGCCCAGCTCCCTCCTCTCCACAACCTCCCTTCAGGTAGTTGTAGAGAGTAATGAGGTCTCCTCTCAGCCTCCTCTTCTCCAGGCTAAACACCCCCAGCTCTCTCAGCCGTTCCTCATAGGGCCTGTTCTCCAGCCCCTCACCAGCTTCATTGCTCTTCTCTGGACTCTCTCCAGAGCCTTAACATCCTTCTTGTGCTGAGGGGCCCAAAAATGAACACAGGATTCAAGGAGTGGCCTCACCAGTGCTGAGTCCAGAGTGAGAATCACCTCCGTGGACCTGCTTGTCACACCATTTCTGATACAAGCCAGGATGCCATTGACCTTCTTGGCCACCTGGGCACACTGCTGGCTCATGTTCAGTTGGCTGAGGTGACCAGCTTGAGGTGACCCCACTTTAGCAGGGGGGTTGGACTGGATGAGCTCCAGAGGGCCCTTCCAACCCCACCACGCTGTGATTCTTTGTAATTGCTAGGCTCAACTCCATAAAACCCTTAGGAGCTCAGTTACCTGGGGATCAGAGCTCTGGGTGCCCTGGCCAGCCCAGGCGCTGTGATTTAGGAAATGTACTGCAGCAAGTCCCAGCCCATCAACCCAAGTGGTCTGCAGCATCGCAGAGACCTGATTCCCTGCTCAGCCAGACCAGCCACGCTGGGCAAGGTGGGATGCTGAGAGGACAAGGGTATAAGGTACAAAGTCTGGTTGGGGTTGATACTAGAATCATAGAATCACCAGGTTGGAAGAGACCCACCAGATCATCGAGTTCAACCATTCCCATCAAACACTAAACCATGTCCCTCAGCACCTCATCCACCCGTGTCTTAAACAGCTCCAGGGAAGGTGACTCAACCACCTCCCTGGGCAGCCTATTCCAATGCCCAATGACCCTCTGTGTGAAAAACTTCCTCCTAATCTCTAGCCTAAATCTCCCCTGGTGGAGCTTGAGGCCATTCCCTCTTGTCCTGTCCCCTGTCACTTGGGAGAAGAGCCCAGCTCCCTCCTCTCTACAGGTCATGCCCCTGTGCCCCTCAAACCCCCACCATTCTATCCACGTGGGAACTGAGGCATAGAACCCTGCTCTGCTTTTGCCCACTCCCCAACCCCAACTATGTCCTGGTTGGGGTCCCTGCCTGGTCCCTCACTGGTGAGTCAGGACTTTTCCAGCTGCCCCTGCTCCAAACTATCAACATGGAGATACTGAAAGGGCTGCAGGGTTCAGAGGGGGCTGCGCCTGGTGCAAGGAGGTGGCAGAAGCCCTGTGCCCCTCGCTGCAGCCTGCCTCGCAGTGGGGTCCCCGCTGGCCTGGGGGTCCCTGCTGCCAGGGGGTGATGCTGCCTGGGGGTTCCCTTTGGCCTGGAGGGTTCTAATTGCTCAGGGTCCCTTGCTGCTCCAGAGGGTCCCCATTGCTCAAGGGTCCCCATTGCTCGTGGGCCCCCTGCCTGTGTCTGGGGGTCTCATTGCTTGGATGGCCTTCTGACCAGAGGTCCCAGCTGCTCGGGGGTCTCTTTTCTTGCTGGTTCCCGGTTGTCCCGGGGGTCCCGTGTCCTGCTGACCAGGCGTCCTTATTGTCGGGGGTCTCGTTGCTCTTGCCCTTTGGGAAGGATGCCCGGTGCGCCCCCGGCAGGGCAGGAGAAGCCGCCGCGGTGCCGAGCGGGGATTCGCGGGCAGGTGGGAGGCAGGACACGGTCCCGGGGGTGGCACCGGTGTCCCCGAGCCCCGGCTGGGCGCTCCGCCTCTCCTTTAACTCCCGCGGGACCGGGCGGAGCACGCAGAGAGCCCCGAGCTGGGGGAGGAGAGAGGGATGCAGGCACCGAGCATCCCAGCCAGCCCCGTGCAGGGCAAGGAGAGGGGGGGCAAGCACCAGCATCCCAGTGAGCCCTGAGCTTGGGGGAGGAGAAGGGGGTGCAAACACCAGCATCCCAGTGATCCCTGAGCTGGGGGAGAAGGGGGTGCAAACACCGAGCATCCCAGTGATCCCTGAGCTGGGGGAGAAGGGGGTGCAAGAACTGAGCATCCCAGTGAGCCCTGAGCTGGGGGAGGAGAAGGGGATGCAAGCACCAGCATCCCAGTGATCCCTGAGCTGGGGGAGGAGAAGGGGATGCAAGCACCAGCATCCCAGTGAGCCCTGAGCTGGGGGAGGAGAAGGGGATGCAAGAACTGAGCATCCCAGTGAGCCCTGAGCTGGGGGAGGAGAAGGGGATGCAAACACCGAGCATCCCAGTGATCCCTGAGCTGGGGGAGAAGGGGGTGCAAGCACCAGCATCCCAGTGAGCCCTGAGCTGGGGGAGGAGAAGGGGATGCAAGAACTGAGCATCCCAGTGAGCCCTGAGCTGGGGGAGGAGAAGGGGATGCAAACACCGAGCATCCCAGTGATCCCTGAGCTGGGGGAGGAGAAGGGGGTGCAAGCACCAGCATCCCAGTGATCCCTGAGCTGGGTGGGGAGAGGGGGTGCAAGCACCGAGCATTCCAGTGATCCCTGAGCTGGGGGAGGAGAGGGGGATGCAAGCACCGAGCATCCCAGTGATCCCTGAGCTGGGGGAGGAGAAGAGGGTGCAAGCGCCGAGCATCCCAGTGAGCCCCGTGCAGGGCAAGGAGAAGGGGATGCAAGCACCGAGCATCTCAGTGAGCCCCAAGCCGGGCGATGAGAGGGGGTGCAGGGTCCCCAGGCTCCGTGCTGCCTCCCCCCATCCTGGTGCAGGATCAGGCCCACCCATGAGGATGCTCACCCACCCCTCACCAGTGCCAGAGCAGGGCAAGGTGTGAGATCCCCCTGGAACAACCCCACACCCTGCCCAGCCACCCCCCGGCCTCTCCGCCTCCGTTCTGCGGGCTGCAAGAAGTTAACTTATTTTTGGAAAAGCAGCTCACAGAGTTTGTCTTAATTCCACCCGCACCAGCTCCTTTCACTCTATTTTAAACCAGTTCTCACTGTGCTTCAAGTTTATAAAAACAATCCCCGCTCCCTGATAAAAGCAGCCCTAAGCCGCAGAGAGAGCAAGGAGCCCCCAAAGCAGCATCTCCTCCAGGACACTCTAGCTCAGCCAAAAAGTTTGCAGGTAATTTACGTTTCCTACTTAAAGTCTTTCTGTTCTTGTAACTGCTTTTTCCTGGGCAGGTTTGGTTGAGTTGACAGCCGGTGCTCGTGTGCTGCGGGTGTCTCGAGGGAGAGCAAAGCGCAGTTGGGAATCGCTGGTACCTGCTGTTTCTTCTGGGCTGTTGGTGGGGCCTTGGTGGCCGCTGGTACCTGGTAGAGCTTGGACTGTGTGCAGATGTCGTGTGGGTGTTGTTCGGGACCACAAGGTGCATTTAGCAAATCAAGAGCCGACCTTCCTGAGGAAGGAGGCAGAGAGAGGATGGAGCTGCTGGCTTTGCTCAGGGAGGGTGATGGTTAAGCACCATGTGAGGTTTCTGAAGGTTCTTGCTTTGCTGCAGCCCTTTGGTGGCTGCTCTGGTGGTTACTCGAATCCCTCCACCCCAGCCAGGGCAGAGGGTGTCCTTCCAGTGGGGCAGGCTGGGTGGTGCACCCCACTTTTATGCCTCCCACAGTGGGATGTGTTACAACTACATTGACTGTGGAGGGTCGTTCTTGCACCAAGCACTCAGCTGTTTAATGTAGCTTTGCCGTGAGTCACCAACGCAACCCACAAGAACTGTTTAGAAGAAGCTCCCGGCATCGCTCCCGCTCAGAAATCCAGGGCATTTATGGACCGCTTTGTTTCTTTCAAATGAATGCATTGCAAAACGCTGCCAGTCATAAACTACTGATGTCATTTGTTGAGCGCTGGAGGGTTTGGAGGAGGTTTTGTCAGCCTCGTGTAGGGCTTTCTGGTGTTCTAGGGTTAACGGTTTCGAAAGCTCCGCCTTGGCAACCCTGGAATGGCTGCATTTCCAGCACAGTTTGCCTGTGTGGGAGCGGGATGGGGGGCAGCGACACCAGGGTGGGGCTGGGCCATCCCTTTCCTTGCAGGTTGCAGGACCCAGAACTGCTCATGGGCAACTTCTCTGCTCATCGGAGCAGCCCTTGAGGCATATATGTGTATTTTTGAGAAAGAACAAGGGTTCAACTTTTAGCACTGTGTGTTACAGTTGCTGCTTTGCTAAATGCTGTCTTGATCCTGGTTGATTTTCCTTGTCGCCTGTTGGCGAAACATGCACCATTTCTGCTCAGGGCAGGGTGTGTATGTGCGTAAATAATAAAAATGGCAGAAAAATTTAATGTTTTTAGGATTTCCTGACTTGATCTCTCCCGTAAATGTCATTTGGCAGGTGGCCTGAGGGACAGTAGAAGTCAGTGTCCCCACGTCCCCCTCTCAGCTGCTGCTCTCTAGTGCTGTCGGTGTGTTTTGGTGGTCCTGCATGCAGGGGAAGGGAAATGTGGTGGATGTGTGGAGCATACAGACTAAAAATAGTTTCCCCCTCGTGCTCCATCTGAATGGGCAGCCACATATGACTGTACATGGATTTGTCTGATAGTCCCGTTTCAGTGTAAGAGACAAAATATCTTAGTTATGGCTTTGTTCTGCAGCTAACAATGGGTAGCTAAAAATATCTGACTTTGTTCCACTCAATAAAGTTCTCTCAAGGGGCGATACTAACGTTACATTTTCGCCAGATCTGTGCAAAACGCAGCCAAAGAAAATGCACATTTTTGCCAACAACTTTTCATAAAACATGTAACTAGCAGAAAACTCCACACTGTTCGGCGAGCAGGGCTGCGCTGTCTGCCGTGCGCGGCATCCCAGGGCTCCTGGCTGAGTTGCTCCCTAGGAGCATCTAAGGAGGGTAAGGCACATGGCATCCTCCCCATCCCCCTCCTCTGGGCATGCTCCAGCTGAACCGTGGGCTGCCAAGGCTCGGTGGGCAGAGGGTGATGCGCTCGTGCCCGGCAGGAGGGGAGCTCCCCAGTGCTGCCAGTGGCAGCTGGTTGGTGGTCGCTGTGGTCTCGCTCCAATTCCCTTATTTCCCATATTATGGCAGCCAGGGCTGGAGGCCAGCCAAGCCAGCCCAGTCCTGCTGTGCGAGCGCTCTGCTCGTGTTAAGGGCCTGGCATGGCTGCTGCAACATGCTCGCAGCCTGACAGCCAAGAGGAAACCAGCAGGGACCTCACTGGGCTGGCATGGTCCCTGCAGAGAGGAAAGAGATGGGTCCTCCTGCAGGCATCCGCATCTCCGAATACCATTGCTGCCCCCTCAGTGCCCAATCTCTGGTTGCACTGCTGTGGGGATGGTTACTGCACCCCAAAAGGAGACCAAGACCCATCCTTTATGTCTGGGGAGGCCAGCCTGTTCCCTGGGTAGCTCTCCCACCTGTGCTCATCTGTCTTGCAGCCGCAGGCAGAGCAGGTCTGGGCAACCCCGCCTGAGAGAGCCCCCTTTCTATGTCAAAGCTGATTTGGATGAATAAGCAATCACACCGATTGCAACAGGTGCTTTGCTTTCTCTTTTAGACGAGCCCAGGCTCTTTTGGTTTGGGCTGGAGAACTTCCCCCCAGGGGCTTGCCGAGTGGGACCGCGCCTTGTTTGAGCTTTGGCTAACATCAGGAAAAGAAGTTGGGCTCCTACCTTCTGTGCTACTGAAGTTTTCCAAGCTGCAAATCATTCTTTTAGCTCTACTCTGAGCCTGTGCCCATTTTCCAGCATCCCTCCTGTAGTGTAGGCACAGCGACCAGCAATGATCTCCCTAAATTCTGGATGTTTTTCGCTGTGCTATATTTGCTCTCCAAGCCACAGTCCCACATCCAGGGCTCATACTCAATCAGTTGTGCCTCTCCTGCAGCCCTGTCACATCGTCGCTTTTCTCTAGGGTCCCTCTGGTTTGCGTGTAGACACACTAAGCCCTGTTGGCTCTCAGGGACATTTCAGAAGAACAGAGGTCTGTGGGTTGTGGCAGGAGCAGCCCCCCAGTGCCAAATGCACAGAGGAGTCTTGAGGGCCTGGTGGGATAGAGGCAGAGCGGTTATGGAAAGAAGCACTGTGGTGGTCACTTGGCCGAAGAAGAGCTGGTGGAGCTGGTTTAATGTCAGTGAGGAATTTACTGATGGTGGTGGGATGCAGCCAGAGAAACAGGCCAGGGAACACCATGATGCTCTTCCATGCGTTGTGGCTGAAGTAAATCCTCTCTGCCTGGTTGGTTGCCCTGCTCCTTCACTTCTGTCCTGCTTGAAAGGCTGAGCTCCAAACACGGGCTGCCCACCCTGGGTGGACAAGTTTGGTTTTTGGGAAGAAGGCTCTGACTGACATGATTCATAGTGTTTGCTGCCGCAGTATTCCCGGAATGCACCTGCTTTATTTCTTGGCCTTCCTGCCTGTTATTGGAGAGGAGCTAAGCTAACGTCTTGGGTATTAGCTGATGGAGAGATCTAACTGCTGTGCTTGTGTTCGGGATGTGCATGCATCCCAAGAGTTAGGTGTGCCTTGGACCAGAGGGCCAGAGGAGTCACCTCCCTACCAGCCTTTGAGCTCCTGTCAGGCTGGTTGTGCACATCCTCCTTCATGGATGGACTGTGGGTACAGATGGTTTGCAGATGGTTCCCTGCCCCTGGGTTGCTCTGGGGTATAGGGGTAGTTGTGGTCATGAGGCGTCATACGTGGGAATGGTTCATCCTGCCTCCAGAGGACCTTTCGGCTGGGACTTTCTGTCTGCAAGGAAGCGAGATGGGAGCTCATGACTAAGGGTCTACACACATGGCCTCATCCTGACCTGCTGTGGTTACCTCCTGTCCTGCCAGCTGGTGCTGCTGATCAGGTACTAATGATTCAGTTAAAACTATGAGGTATTTTTTGGGAATTTCAGGTGGGACTATTCTGTTTGTAGCTTCCAGATTGTGCTCTGTGTGTGGTGTATATGGCTCCCTGGTCAGCAGCTGTTCTTGGGGCCATGGAACACATGGGTAATCCTGCTCTCAGGACTATCCCCTTCCACGTATTTGAAACTGGAATAGCCAGTGCAGAGACTGTCATTCTTCTCTCCGCACTACACCTCTGACCTGTCGATGTCCATCATGCTACGTGTCCCAGGCACACAGCAGCCACCAGCTTGGTGCTGTTTGGAGAAGGCACCAGGGCAGGGGACGTATGTCTGCCTTTTCTGCCTCGTGTTGATTTATGGCCCAACCTCAAGCCAAAACCACACTCTGCTTGCACGGGCACTGTTGGAACAGATGTAGGGGGTTTATCAGCTGTCCCCAGGGACTTTGTGGCTCTGGACATCGTCATGAGGATGTGGCAGCCACGAGCACCCTCAGGAATGTGGTCATGCTTCTCTAAGCATAGGGGTGTGGGATCTGCTGCCTTGCCTGCAGGGCTGGCAGTGGGACTCTGCACCTGGAGCATGCTGCATGCTGTGGGTAAAGTTTCTCCCCTGCAGGCAGAGCTCTGTGATGGAGCCCAGCCAGCCTCCCAGGCAGCTTGGTTTTCCTAGGATGTTTGCCCGTCTACCAGTGTACTGTGCAATCTGATTCCTGGTGTCAGCCTATGGGGCATCCCTGGTGGGCCTGCAGATGTCTGATGAAGGAGCAATAGATGTCTTTATAGAGCTGAGAAGGAGTTGATGAGCTCAAATGAAATTCAGGCTAAAATAAGAGGGCTTTCCCATCTATTCCTCATGCTGGCCAGGAACTATCCCAGCCTAGTGCGCCCCAGCCCCCACCAGCTCCTGCTCATCTCTGGATCTGTCCCAGCATTGCACAATGAGGGCAGCAGGAGACCTTGGGGTGCCAAGAGCTGCAATTCGGGAACCCCAGGCAGATGTGGGACCTGCAGCAGCTCTGCACTGACCCCATTCTTCAGTGTTGCTAGTGCTGAGCATGTGCCCAGGGAGGCTTCTTATCGTATGTTCCCTAGAGCTCTGCTCAGGAGGGAGAGAGGACCTCACATTGGCACTGTATATCTCAGCAAGCATCATCCTGCCCAACATGCAGGCTCTCGCCTTTAGTGTGATGGAGTTCCCATCCCTGGATATGTTAAAAAACATGTGGTCATGGCACTTTGGGACATGATTTATTAGGCTCGGTGAGTTTGGGCTGATGGTTGGACTGGATGAGTTTAGACATAGAATCATAGAATCATAGAATAACCAGGTTGGAAGAGACCCACTGGATCATCAAGTCCAACCATTCCAAATCAATCACTAAACCATGTCCCTCAGGACCTGGGAAGGTGACTCAACCCCCTCCCTGGGCAGCCTCTGCCACTACCCAATGACCCTTTCTGTGAAAAATTCTTTCCTAATGTCCAGCCTGAACCTTCCCTGGTGGAGCTCTTTTCAACCTTTAATGATTCCATGACCAATTGGGTGCAGATCTGGATCCAGCACATGTCTGTGCATAATATTCCCTATCTGCACTGCAGGCTGAGGCAACAAATCAGGATTGGATCACTGGGAGCCAGAGCAGGTTATTTTGCAGGCTGCCAACATCAACCAGCCAGGTTGGACCAGGCATATAGAGTTTAAGTACCAGCAGCAGCACATAGTACCTTAGGTCCAACAGCTCATTTTGCAGTCATCTGGCATTCCAAGTCATCTTGGCATGTCGTGTGGAGCCCGGGGCTCATGGCTGACAAACTGCTCTTTTCCAGAGATTGCTTTCCCCCGGGAAAAGATTGTCCTCCTCTTGTTAGCAGTGCAATCAAAACAAACATGAAGAATCATAGAATCGTAGAATCACCAGGTTGGAAAAGACTCATTGGATAGAGTCCAACCGTTTCTATCAAACACTAACCCATGTCCCTCAGCACCTCGTCCACCCATCCCTTAAACACCTCCAAGGAAGGTGAATCAACCACCCCCTCCCTGGGCAGCCTCTGCCAGTGTTCAATGGTGCTTTCCATGAAAACTTTTTTCTTAATGTTCAGTCTGAACCTCCCCTGGTAGAGCTTGAGGCCATTCCCTCTCGTCCTGTCCCCTATCCCTTGGGAGAAGAGCCCAGCTCCCTCTTCTCCACAACCACCTTTCAGGTAGTTGTAGAGAGCAATGAGGTCTCCCCTCAGCCTCCTCTTCTCCAGGATAAACACCCCCAGCTCTCTCAGTCATTCCTCATAGGGCCTGTTCTCCAGCCCCTTCCCCAGCTTCGTTGCTCTTCTCTGGACTTGCTCCAGAGCCTCAACATCCTTCTTGTGCTGAGGGGCCCAGAACTGAACACAGAATTCAAGGAGCAGTCTCACCAGTGCTGAGTACAGAGGGAAGGGCGTAACTCCTTCACTTCCAATTGTGCAGCGGCTTCAGGGCCTTCTGGCAGAGGGCATCTTATGTCCACATGGAACCCAGTGTCATGGACCACCTGGGTTCTCCAAAGGTCCAAGAGGTTGTGTGATGTTGCTGCTTGGGACTCCACATCCCTCCAGAGCTCTGTCATGTTTCATCTCCAGGGATGTCTAATCCTGAAAGGAGGACACACAGCCTTTCAGAAGGCTTCCTGAACACAGTGGTTAGTTTTATTTCAGCAAGAAGGGTATCAAATATTTATATATCAAACAGCAATGCCAACGCTAGTTTCTTTGTGAGGAAACTCTGCTACTCTAGACCCTGCACCAGCACAACAGAGCTGTGAAGAACAGCAGAGGCAGGGGGCTGAGGGCAGTGACGGTCCACAACTGCTGCCTAAAGATCTATCTAGTGACTACTGTGTCCCATATGAGACACCTCCCATCACTCTTGGCTTGGATGAAGCATCGTTAGGGTCCTGAATCCAAACCTCTGGCTTATGTACTCTGTAATCAGCACTGGTGAGACCACTCCTTGAATCCTGTGTTCAGTTCTGGGCCCCTCACCACAAGAAGGATGTTGAGGCTCTGGAGCGAGTCCAGAGAAGAGCCACGAAGCTGGTGAAGGGGCTGGAGAACAGGCCCTATGAGGAATGACTGAGAGAGCTGGGGGTGTTTAGCCTGGAGAAGAGGAGGCTGAGGGGAGACCTCATTGCTTTCTCCAACTACCTGAAAGGAGGTTGTAGAGAGGAGGGAACTGGGCTCTTCTCCTAAGTGATAGGGGACAGGACAAGAGGGAATGGCCTCAAGCTCCACCAGGGGAGGTTTAGGCTGGAGATTAGGAGGAAGTTTTTCACTGGAAGGGTCATTGGGCATTGGAATAGGCTGCCCAGGGAGGTGGTTGATTCGCCTTCCCTGGAGGTGTTTAAGGCACGGGTGGATGAGGTCTTGAGGGACTTGGTTTAGTGTTTGATAGGAATGGTTGGACTAGAAGATCTGATGGGTCCCTTCCAACCTGGTTGTTCTATGATTCTATGTAGGTTGAGAACAGAGAACAGATGGGAGCGAAGGGTGGAGAGATCCTGAACACAACATGGTCTGGGCACCTGGGAAAAGGGACAGACTTGCCCTTTGGGATCACAGTGGATGGTTTCCTCAGAGGGGAGGTGCATTGCGCTCAGCCCTGGGTGCCAGAGGTGATGCACTTCTGCAGGAGGAGCACTGCTGTTACTAGAGCTCACGGGACTCTCATTAGACCTGGGACATAAAGAGTGCACTGAGGACTGGTGCTCACAGTGGTTAACCCACAACACGTGGCTAGGCCTAGAGAAAGAGATAAGGGATATCTAAGCTTGGAGTGGGAGGCAGCAGCTCTTTAGAGAAGAGTAGAATGTGCCAAGAGCCTTGGGTTTGTACCCTGTTGCTGTACAACAGTCTTGACAATAAGGCTGTGCAGGCTCAGCTGTTGGGTATTTTCACCCACAAGGAGTTCTTGGTGGTATCTGCTCCCCTGTGCTGCCTTCCCCAAGGCCATCTCGCTGCAGCATCCACGCTCTGGCTGCTCAGTTCCCCAATCATTTGTCACTGAGAAATTTAACTTTCTGAAGTCTGCAAGCTTGCTAAGAATAAACTTAATAAATTACTGAGCATATTTAAAGTGCACCACTGCTCGCTGATCTGGCATTTTAATCTACTCGTGAAGCTATCCAGAGTGTTTGCTCAGCGTGTGGCCAAGTTCTGAACTATTTGCATGCTGCTATTGTCAGTACATCTTCTGACCCTTTGCAAAAGGATGGCAGGAGGAGTGAATTTATAAGAATCTTCCACTGGCGAAGGTAGCGGAGTCATTCCTGCTAACACTCGCTAGAATTATCTCCCTGAGATCATCTTTGCCTGTTATTCCGATCTGGTGGATGAGGTACTATTAAACAATGCAGCTGTGGTTTATGTTCTCCAGGGCTACATATCCTCTTCGGTGACACACATTCCTTGCAGGTCAGTTGTAAAACATGTTTCATGTTGGCACACAGGCAGCCGGAGCAAACCGAGGGCACTCTTCCCACTTGAGAATGACAGCACTTGTGGCTGCAGGTTAGACTGGCCTCGGCGGTGTTAAGGCAAGAAGGCCCCTGCCCACCTCTTGGTCGGCTTGGTCTGTTCATCCTGGAGAAGAGGAGACTGAGGAGAGATCTCATCACTGTTTACGGCTTCCTCACAAGGGGAGGAGGAGGAGCAGGCGCTGAGATCTTCTCTCTGACAACCAGCAATAGACGCCAAAGTAATGGCAGGAAGATGCCAGGGGAAGCTTAGGTTGGACATTAGGAAAAGGTTCTTCCCCCAGAGGGTGGTGGAGCACTGGAACAGCTCCTAGGGAAGAAGTCACAGCACTAAGATTCACCTTCCCTGGGGGCATTTGGGGCACAGGTGGACGAGGTGCTGGGGAGCATAGTTTGGTGTTTGATAGGAATGGTTGGACTCGATGATCTGGCAGGTCTCTTCCAACCTGGTGATTCTATGATTCTACGATTCTAAGCCTGACAATATTCAAGAAGTGTTCGACCAACGCCCTCAACCCCATGGTGTGAATGTTGAGGGTGTCCTGTGCAGGGACAGGAGTTGCACTCGATGATTCTTGTGGGTCCCTTCCAACTCAGGACATTCTGTGATTCTATGATCTCATTCCTACCTGTTCCCCGTGGCTGCCTGAGGCAGGCTGTCAGAGGGAAGAGGGGACTTCTAGAAGCCAGAAAAAGCCTCTGTGCAAGGCTCCAGGAGATGGTTCTCCTACCCTCATCCTCTGCCTTGTTGCAACAATGTGGACCTTTCAAAGACTGTCTTTTTTTTGCAAACCACCTTCTTCCAGCAGCTCATGAAGGTTCGCAAAGCCCTGATTAAATGGAGGAAGAAGCCTCTGGCTGTTTGTCCCTTTGGCTGTTCTTTCTGTGACCATCTCCATGGCTCTGCAGCCCTCACACACCTCCTGGAGCCACCTTCACTGCAAGCAGGATGTAGAGATTTCCAGCTTCTAGGCAGAATCACAGTCCTTATGGCTCCAAGGTACTGAAAAGAGTCTAAGGTTTATAGAGCAGAGCTGTGCAGGGTACCCAGAAGTCCCTGGCCCTGTTTCACCTCACAGAAGCGGTAGTGGGTCATCTGCCCTCTTTTAGACATCAGCTTAGTGCAGGATGGATTGTTTCCTAATACCACTGACTAGCAAAGCTTTCCCTGCTCCCCCAGGTGTGTCGAGTGACGAAAAGGATGACTCCCATCCTTGTCAGTTTTGAAAGGACAATGTTTTGCTTAACGATTCTTGATGTGTCATGAAATATGGATGGTAACAGCTCTTCCCACGCTTGGGGTCCAAGCAAAGCCTTCTTCACAACCTTCAGTATGTGATGTAGGTAGGAGCAGGTAGGTTGAGTCCATCTGAAGAGCCAAAGATGACATGAGAATCCCTGGGGAGATGATAGAGGAAGGAAGCAGATGGGAGAGGATAGAGCACCCTGACTCCTATCTGTGGTCCATAATCTGCCACCTTGTTTGAGAGGTTATCTAAGAGGTCTTTTCCAACCGAGTGATTTTAGGATTCTATGAGATAGAATCATAGAATCATAGAACAACCAGGTAGGAAGAGACCCATCGGATCATCGAGTTCAACCATTCCTATCAAACACTAAACCAAGTCCCTCAGCATCTCATCCACCTGTGCCTTAAACACCTCCAGGGAAGGTGGATCAACCACCTCCCTGGGCAGCCTCTGCCAGTGCCCAGTGACCTTTTCCGTGATAAACTTCCTCCTAATCTCTAACCTAAATCTCCCCTGGTGGAGCTTGAGATCGTTCCCTCTCGTCCTGTCCCCTGTCCCTTGGGAGAAGAGCCCAGCTCCCTCCTCTCCACAACCTCCTTTCAGGTAGTTGTGGAGAGTAATGAGGTCTCCTCTCAGCCTCCTCTTCTCCAGGCTAAACAACCCCAGCTCTCTCAAACACTCCTCATAGGACCTGTTCTCCAGCCCCTTCACCAGCTTCGTGGCTCTTCTCTGGACTCACTCCAGAGCCTCAACATCCTTCTTGTGGTGAGGGGCCCAGAACTGAACACAGGATTCAAGGAGCGGCCTCACCAGTGCTGAGTCCAGAGGGAGAAGAACCTCCCTGGACCTGCTGGTCACACTGTTTCTGATCCAAGCCAGGATACCATTGGCCTTCTTGGCCACCTGGGCACACTGCTGGCTCATGTTCATGGTCCCTCTCCTCCTGGCAGTTTTCCAGCCAGGCTTCTCCCAGTCTTTAGCTCTGCATAGGGTTGTTGTGCCCCAAGTGCAGGACCCACCATTTGGCCGCCTATATTTGCAAGCCTATATTTGGCTTGGGAGGGAAGTGAAGAGGACTATCTGCATGTGCCCAGTTTAACCAACAATCCAGGCCACTCTGCAGCAGCCATCTGACTTCTTCTCTTTTCGCTGGTCTCACAATCTCAGTGTCATCAGCAAACTTCACCACCGATGATTTAATATTTTTCAGATCATTGATAAAAATGTTGACTAGCACAGGGCCAAGAACCGACCCCTGGGGAACTCCGCTAAATCCACCCCTGCTGGGTGAGGAGTTCCCATTTACAATTGCATCTGAGACACATCACCCAGCCAGCTTTTAATCCATTTAATATGTGCCATGTTGACTGTGTATTGTTCTCGTCTCTTAATCAAACAGCACCAAGTCAATTGCCTTGCAGAAGGCTATTACACCACCAATATTATTTTTGTCAATCAAAGTTGTAATTTTAAGAAAAAAGGGAATCTTAGTTTGACATATTCTGATTTCTCTAAGTCTTTGTGAACTAGCATTAATCGTATTCCTTTTATTTAAATCTCTCTCTACTAATGTTCTATCAGCCTTTGGAGGTGGTTGCCCAGAGCTGCTGCCAGGCTGACATCCCTACCGGTATCTGGTATAGCCAAATTCTTCCATAAACACTGGCAACCGTGAGCTTTCTTCTGTTGCTGTTGGTTGCATCCATCCAGGGACAGACCAGCACAACCAACAACTCCAAAAGACCTACATTTATTCCTTATTTGTTGAGAGAAACTGCTTCTTGTTAACTTCAGGTTTGCAGTCCATGCGTTGTCCTCAGCTCTTGACTTCCCTTATCAGTTTTCTACAGTTTCCGATGTCTCACTCATCATTATCAGTTCCCACTTTCTTAAGTTATATATGGTTTTCTTATTTTTCACAGTTGTCTTCACTTCCCTCCCAAGCCAGAGTCATCTGTTTTTTTAACCAACGTTGTCTTCTTTCTCAATTGTGGGATTGTGGTTTTGGGGCAGCGCATAAAATGTTTTTCAACAATTCCCACTTAGCGTTCACGTTTTTCTGATTAAATTCTTTCTCCCAATTGATTTGGTTCATAATTGTTTTCAGCTCTGTGAAAATGAATCATTCGAGCACTAAGCAGATATATTTTCAGAACAGAGCTTCACTTTAAATATTCGCTTTATTGTCATTTTGGTTAAATAAAATAAAACGCTGGCTCTCAGAGAGATCTGGCACACGTTTTAGGGTCACAGAACTGGGAAATGGAAATTGTTCCTCAGAAAAGTTGTCTTCATGATTTCTTTTTTGTCAAAATATATGTTAATTTGAATAAAAAGAGGCTTGTCTAAAATCCAGCAGCACGAAGATGGCATTGTCCCCCTTTTGGCAACTGAAGATTGAGACATTTAGTCTGTAACTTTTTTGATTCTTCGAATTTCCCCTGTATTTTGAGGTTGGCAGCTAAAATGAGAAACCTTGCAATCACTTTAGGGTTGTTCAGACTGCACTGGAAACCTAATTTCCTTATTTTTTGGTATTTTGGGGGTTTTTTTAGGAATTCTATATATTTTCTTTTGAAATTGTGATTTGATATCCAAAATACCACATTTCATTAACAAAATATTTAAGCAAGTGGTTGTGACTCATTCTGCAGAGGATGCCTCCTGCTGGAAGGTCTCTTGTGAGCTGCTCAATTCACTCCTCTGCCCCTGACGTGGGTCCCAATGTTCAGTCTTCATCCAGAATAATCATAGAATCATGGAATGGTTTGGGTTGGAAGGGACCTTAAAGCCCATCCAGTTCCAACCCTCCTGCCGTGGGCAAGGACACCTCCCATGGGGTCAGGTTGCACACAACCTCATCCAATCTGGTCCCAAACCACCATGTATGTGGTGGAAAGCTCGTGCATTCCTCTGGTGAGAGAGAAGACCATTCAAGGAGAAGGCACCAGAACTCCTTCTGCACCTTCACTGGGGCTGCTACCGGCTTTGCAGGACTGGTTGTGCACACAGGGGAGAGGGATAAAAACACAGTGTTTGCTCTGGACCAGGCAGCTCTCTGAGGAGAGGGAGGTGGCCATGCATACAGCTGGACAGGCCACGACCACCACCTCCTTGTCTGAAATGCCTGGAAAATTGTGGGGAGCAGGAGAGTGGACGGGCTACTCAAACCAATGGGGTTGGGTCTCTGCTGACCCACAACAGGTTTCCAGATGAGCACATGGGAAGGTCTCAGTTCAGTCCCTGTCTGTGTGTACTCCTGACCAAGATGCATTGGTTGGATCAGGATCTGGTGGTTGGACCAGGATCCAGTGGGTCTGTTCCGGCCACGTTATTCTATGGTTATTCTATGATTCTGTGTTTGTGTGGAACCTTCACAAACACCATGCTTTCCCTCCTCCCACCTCTCGCTTGGTCCCCAGTGTAAACTGAGCTCTATCTTCCAGCCTTTGCTCTCCCCAGACATGGCACTGCTGCCTTTGGAGGTAAAGATTACAGGAGTTACCGTGTCTTGTTCTCATAAGTCACTTTTTCATTCACATGTCAAGTATCTGCATAACCATTTACTGGCTTTCAAGGACAGAAGAAGTCATCTGCCCTACCCTCTGCATGGCAGGTCAGGCACTGCTGGTTCTTGCATCCTGTCTGCCCAAGAAAGGCATTTCATTTACAATGAGGTACCTAGTCTTGACCTAAAGCCTTCTTCCTGGCCAATGGGCCAATAGTGCTCAATATTAAAAGCTCATCGTGTGTTTCTGCGTAGAGCCTGGAGTTTGCCCACCAGATTCAGTTCTGGGCCCCTCAGCACAAGAAGGATGTTGAGGCTCTGGAGCAAGTCCAGAGAAGAGCAACAAAGCTGGTGAAGGGGCTGGAGAACAGGCCCTATGAGGAGTGGCTGAGAGAGCTGGGGGCGTTTAGCCTAGAGAAGAGGAGGCTGAGAGGAGACCTCATTACTCTCTACAACTACCTGAAAGGAGGTTTTGGAGAGGAGGGATCTGGGCTCTTCTCCCAAGTGACAGGGGACAGGACAAGAGGGAATGGCCTCAAGCTCCGCCAGGGGAGACTTAGGCTGGAGATTAGGAGGAAGTTTTTCACTGGAAGGGTCATTGGGCATTGGAATAGGCTGCCCAGGGAGGTGGTTGATTCACCTTCCCTGGAGGTGTTTAAGGCAGGGGTGGATGAGGTGCTGAGGGACTTGGTTTAGTGTTTGATAGGAATGGTTGGACTTGATGATCCGATGGGTCTCTTCCAACCTGGTGATTCTATGATTCTATGATTAAAGAGCATTTTTCCAGAGAGGTCTCCCTCCCACCCTGGTATTCCTGGATGACTGGAGATGCTCTGCAGTCAAAAAAACCTGTTATTCCTGAGAGAACTCCTGGTTTTCTTCAGACTTTTCAGGCTCCATTATACTTGGAGGTGTTCAAGGCCAGGTTGGATGAGGTTTTCATCCAACGGGAGGTGTCCCTGCCCATGACAAGGCGGTTTGGAACTAGATGGTTTCTTCCTTTTGGTCTATGATTCTACTACAGTCACAGAGCACAGGGCGGCCTAGGCAGGCTTCTCTCCCAGCCCCTACCCTTCTCTTCTGCTTCCTACTCTGAGGACTCCTACAGGCCTCAGACATGCTGTTAAGGGCAGTATTTCTTTGATGGGATGCTTCCTCATAGCTTCCCTTCCCCATGTTCCTACCTGGGAGATATTAATCGCCTCTCCCAAAGGCCATTCTTTTCTCAGCTGCTTTATGAAGTGTTGCACCCCACTGTTGGCCCCGGGCTCAGCAGCAACAGAGTTCTCTGTTGGAGGTGGACAGACTTGAGGGACCCTGTCACATTGGCTGGTTCCCTCATGGCATCCCAGTTCTGTAATTCCTGCTGTGTCGAGGCACCCTGGTCGTGCCGTGGTGTGGCAGCTCCTTTGGGCAGCATGAAAACAAAGACAGAGCTGGAGTGACATGGTCACTCTTGACTCCCTTGTGCCCCAAACTCAGAAGCCTCATGGTTGACCCCAAGAAAGCACCACCGCACGTGAGACGTGCTCCTGAGAGATCCCCCATCACAACATCCAGGTCTGCTCATGCTCTCTCCCTCTCCCTGCAGCCCTGGGTCACGTAACTCGTGCACAAAGCAGGCCAGACAGACTCTCTGGCAGACGCTCTTGCATCATTTTTCCAAGCCTGATTAATGGGGCCAACTCTCCTCCAGATTGAACTCAAGAAAATACCATTATCTCCCGCGCAATGACTCAGATATTGTATTGCAACATCTTGTTGGTAATGTCAGATCGCAGGCAACGATATTAAAAATGAGCGTTTTACCCTGGACAGGGTATTAACGATGAAATTCAATCTGTATTTATTGCCTTTAGCCACAAGCACCTAGGCTTTTCCAGAATAAATGTTTTTAGTTCTGTGTGGGAAGGTTCTGGCATTTATAGGTCAGACATTTCTAAAGGGAATCTACCCTGCGACACCCTGGGCCGTGGGTTATGGTACCGTATGATGTCATGGCAGATACAATGAGCTCATGCCTCGTTTTTGCTGAACTGATATCGAATACACGCTGCACCCCACAGCCACTCGCTGCTGACTGATTGTGTGGTGTAAATACCAGCCACATGCTTTCAGGGGTTGGAACTAGATGATTTGGGGATTGGAACTAGATGATTTTCAAGGTCCCTTCCAACCCAAACCATTCTATGCATTTGCTGTAGTGCCTTTGGCCAGTGTCTAGGGAGAGCAGGACCCTGTAGTTGGAGTGGACTCTATGGATGGGCTCCATCCCCAGGAACAGGACACCCACCCTGCCACCACCATGGGGTGAACCAGAGCTGGGGCTGGCGTGACAGCAGTAGGAAATTGCCAGGAGGAGAGGGACCTGGGGCTGTTGGTCAACAACCGACTGAATGTGAGCCAACAGTGTGCCCAGGTGGCCAAGAAGGCCAATGGCATCCTGGCTTGGATCAGAAATGGTGTGACCAGCAGGTCCAGGGAGGTGATTCTCCCTCTGTACTCAGCACTGGTGAGGTCGCTCCTTGAATCCTGTGTTTAGTTGTGGGCCCCTCACCACAAGAAGGATGTTGAGGCTCTGGAGAGAGTCCAGAGAAGAGCAACGAGGCTGGTGAAGGGGCTAGAGAACAGAACCTATGAGGAGCAGCTGAGAGAGCTGGGGGTGTTTAGCCTGGAGAAGAGGAGGCTGAGAGGAGACCTCATTACTCTCTCCAACTACCTGAAAGGAGGTTGTAGAGAGGAGGGAACTGGGCTCTTCTCCCAAGTGACAGGGGACAGGACAAGAGGGAATGACCTCAAGCTCCGCCAGGGGAGATTTAGGCTAGAGATTAGGAGGAAGTTTTTCACTGGAAGGGTAATTGGGCATTGTAATAGGCTGCCCAGGGAGGTGGTTGATTCCCCTTCCCTGGAGGTGTTTAAGGCACGGGTGGATGAGGTCTTGAGGGACTTGGTTTAGTGTTTGATAGGAATGGTTGGACTAGAAGATCCGATGGGTCCCTTCCAACCTGGTTGTTCTATGATTCTATGAAAGCCACTATGTTTCACATATGACATCCTCCAGGACGGGAGTGGGCATGGTTACCCCAGCAGAGGGGAAGTCCTGCTGCAAGCCCCCCCAGCCTTCCTCCCTACTCAGCTCAGATGGAAGCACAGCAGCAAAGTGCTCCACAGATTTCATTTGCCCTGGGTGAGTGAGATAACGGCAAGTTTGGCACCTGCCCAGGGAGAGATGCCTGCCAGCACCCACAACCTCGTGCCGGCAGTGCACCCAGTGCCACGACTCACCCCTCACCCACGGTCACAGCAGCCCTGTTCCTGCCCTCTGCACAGCCCTGGGAGGACACAGCATGGAGTGAGCTGGAGTGTGTAAGTCCTGCCAAAGGTGGGTGCTACACACACCCCTGGGGTGGCCAAGGCGCCAGCCATGGGATCCTCCCTTCCTGGGCTGCAGTGTTTGGTCTTCAGCTTTCCCCTCCTCTTCTGCTCCTCAGGCCCCGAGAAGAAGAATGAGAGGGTTTTGCTGAAAGGGATGTTTTGCGCAGGAGAAGTCTGTTCTCAGAAAAACAAAAAAAATTGGTTTAGTGACTGTAAGTATCAGAATCAAAACCAGGTGGCTTAGAATGCAAGTGGTTTATCAGTGGCATTTTTCAGTTGAAAACCAACAAAGAGCAACTTTTAAAAGGACATGAGAAATGATGGTGTTCAGTTCGATTCAGCTTATAGCTCCCTAAATGTAATTTCTTTTTTTTTTCTTTTTTTCCTTTTTCACTCTTTCTTTGGACCAGTATTTGGAGCAACTATTGGGTTGGATTAGCTTTTGTTCTGGATGAGTTTCTGGTGGTGCCTGGCTCTCTTGCCGGTGTTCCCTGCAATGCGCTTCCTAGAAGGTGGGAACCATGTGCAACCGTATGAAATGTTGTCAAATGCACCTACCATTTGCAGACTGGCACTTTCTGATTAAATCCTACCAAACCAGCTTTCCAGTGATGTCTCCAGTGCTGTGGAGTGGCTTGACATAAAGCGAATATGGCCAACTCCTCCCTCAAAGGGTCTTAGCTCTGCAGTCATAGAATCATAGAATCATAGAACAGCCAGGTTGGAAGGGACCCATTGGATCATCGAGTCCAACCATTCCTATCAAACACTAAACCAAGTCCCTCAAGACCTCATCCACCCGTGCCTTAAACACCTCCAGGGAAGGTGACTCAACCACCTCCCTGGGCAGCCTATTCCAATGCCCAATGACCCTTTCCGTGAAAAACTTCCTCCTAATGTCCAGCCTAAATCTCCCCTGGTGGAGCTTGAGGCCTTTCCCTCTTGTCCTGTCCCCTGTCACTTTAGTTGTACTAAAAGGGGGAGGAAAATGAGACACAAACTCTCTTTGAAAACCAGTGTGGTCGTGGCAGCACAGCTTGGGATAGTAGCACCCCAGGAATGGGTAGTGGCCAAGACCATATTGCTGCTTCAGGATGCTTCCTGGTGTGGCTGCAGCAAGTGAGCCCCAGGTCCATGTGGAGAGCCCCATCCTCATGCAGACTGCAGGGTTTTGCTGCTCCCCGGGTGTCCTCTCGTGGCACGTGGCTGCCTGCCTGTTCCCATGCAGGGTTCTTGGTGTGAGCAGTGGCAGGATGCCAGGCTGCATGTGGCCCTCCTGTGACAGCTCTGAAGCCCTTCGCCATGTCTTGACCCCAGTGGGGATGCTCAAGGTCCACCTCGCTGAGTCCAGAGCTGTGCTGCAGCACTGCCACGCACCTTGGCCACCTCTCCTTCCCTCAACCCTCCGCTTCTCTTCCCATCAACAAGCTGAAGCTGTGGCTCTTGGCTCACATTCCCACCCTCCTTCCTCCCCTGTGGTTTGGGGTGGCTGCCGCCCCACGGGATGTGAACAGCTTGCCCCAGAACATCCCCCCCAGGCAGAAGCAGAGCACAGGCAGATTGTCACTTGCTCCTCTTGGGAGGATGGGCTGGGACTGATGGATTTAAGGGCTTTTCCAAAAGGCATCAAGTCTAGAGAGCACATACTTGTTGTTAAACGCAAGAATACTTCATTGTTGTCAAGTGTAAAAATCACTTTCTGTTGTCTTGTGCAAGCAAACCGAGCTGGCCTCACACAGAGACTGTTGGCAAGGAGTGAGCCTGAGAGGCAGGCAGTGTTTAACTGCGCTGCAGGGGCTGCCTGACCCCTGGGAGACAAAACCCAAGCAAGACGCACATGCAGGCCAGCCCTTCTGACTGGGGCCAGCACGCATTGCTCAACGCACAGAGCTAGAAAGCGTGCTCCCCAGGCCACCCCTACTGCTTGGGGACAGCTCAAATTAGGTGCGGGTGTCTTGCAGGAGGCTACGACAGCCACCCTTGCTCCCCAGGGCCATCTGGAAACCCTCAGATCCTCTGCTGTCCTAAGGACTGCGGGAGGCTGAGGCTGATCACCCGAAGGCAGCCAGGGATCATAGAATCATAGAATCATAGAACAACCAGGTTGGAAGGGACCCATCGGATCTTCTAGTCCAACCATTCCTATCAAACACTAAACCAAGTCCCTCAAGACCTCATCCACCCGTGCCTTAAACACCTCCAGGGAAGGGGAATCAACCACCTCCCTGGGCAGCCTATTCCAATGCCCAATGACCCTTTCCGTGAAAAACTTCCTCCTAATGTCCAGCCTAAATCTCCCCTGGCGGAGCTTGAGGCCATTCCCTCTTGTCCTGTCCCCTGTCACTTGGGAGAAGAGCCCAGCTCCCTCTCATGGATGTGATCCATGGGTCTCTCTCCAGCCTTTAAAAGCACCTGAGAAGAGGAGGCTGATGCTGCGGTGTCACCGTGCATGTACAGGGCCAGCAGCTTGCTCTGAGTGCAAGTACTGGGCTGCATCTTGGCCATCTCTACCTTAAAGCTCACCAAAATGTGCCTGTTTCCCACAGTTGTGGGAGAATATGGACAGAGAAGATAAAGAGATAAACTCAAAGAGGAAAGCAACTCATAAAGAGACCCCTACAGCCCTGCTGCTGGGCTCTTTCACTCCTGATTTGCCGCTGCAAAAATGGGCACCTCGGGCTGGGCTGACCTGAGGGTCCTTTGGGATGCCCAGATCCATCTCCCACAGCTGCGGAGGCCTCCTGAACATCTCAGTCTTGCTATTGGTGGCCACAGTGGCTGCCTTTCACCTGCTCAGAAGTGATCTGTGGGTTCACACAACTATGATACAACCATAGAATGGTTGGACTCGATGATGCTGTGTGGCTTTTCCAGCCTAGTGATTCTGTGACCCCAGGAGATGTGCTCAAGGTGGAGATCCTCATCCTCCTCCAGCACGAATAGGAACTGTCCTAATCCTTTCCCTCCTTAGGCTTCTGGGGGTGCTTGATAAGAAGAGAGAGCACTGGGGCAAAGCCACAGGCTTTTGTCCTCCAAGGTGTCCTTGAGGCCCAGGCAATGTCACACATCTTCTTGCCAGCAGCCAAGATCGTGCAGGAGCCAGCCGCCCGCTGCTCCCAGTGCCTGAGGATGTGACTGTGCAAGGTCACTGACTGTTTGGTCCTCCCCATTTTTGTCTTCCCTGCAGGGAGAGGGAACCCCTCCCCAGGAGGGAGGCTGGAGCAGGTCTGTCCTTCCCACCAACACTCTGATGCTGTGGCCATCTGAAAACAAAATATGGCTAATGGACAGAAAGATGCAGTTAGTCCTTTAAACGCTTCCTCTGCAATGTGTCCATGGATGTCGACAGTCCTCAGGAATTCCCAGGAGTGTTTTAAAGTAGCGTCAGGCCCACCTCAATACCTTAACTCTGTGTATCCATAGCAACTGGTCAGGTCTCTTAGGAGTTTAACCAGAAATTTCCTTCGCTCAAATTGCTGGCTGGGGGCTTAGTACTTCTGTCTTACAGGGCGATTTCCTTTGAATTATTGGGATGTACTTGCAGAAATGCAGCACAGTGTGATTTTATCTGATTTTTTTTTTTTTTTTGGCTGTTAAAAAAACAAATCTCATTGGAACATTAAACAAGAAATGAGTAGGGAACGTTCCTCCAGTGAGGACATCTCCACAAGGTGTTCTGACTTTCTGGAGCTGTGAGTGCCAAGCCCACACTTAAAAAGAAAGAGTGAATGTGCACATTTCTTTGATATCTCCGACTTAGGGTCAGAACAAAGCTGCTCTCACATAGCTGACCAGGTCAGGTTTGTAGCATTTTAATTTGCTTTGCTGTACCCAGAAGAGATTCATCTCCTGAACTTGTGGTGTGCTCCTATGAATCCGTACAGTGCACAACTGTCTGTCTCATCTCCCGCTGCTTTGTCTCTTCTATTGTATAACTTCTCTTCAACAGTAGAATTTTCAAAGATTTCTAGGACTATCGGCCATTTTTGCTGTGAATTTTCCTGTCAGGGGACAGGACAAGAGGGAATGGCCTCAAGCTCCGCCAGGGGAGATTTAGGCTAGAGATTAGGAGGAAGTTTTTCACACAGAGGGTCATTGGGCATGGGAATAGGCTGCCCAGGGAGGGAGTTGATTAACCTTCCCTGGAAGTGTTTAAGGGACAGGTAGATGAGGTGCTGAGGGACATGGTTTAGTGTTTGATAGGAATGGTTGGACTCGATGATCCGATGGGTCTCTTCCAACCTGGTTGTTCTGTGATTCTATGATTCTATGACGTGAGCTAAGAGCACTGAAATATCTGTGACGTGAAGAGGCAACTGTGTGCTCTGGCATTTATTGGGTAGGGAGAAAATGCCTGTTCCTAAGAGAGGACCTTTTGGGAAGAGCAGGGCCTCAGGGAAGGCTGGAGATAGTGAGCACGGTGAGTTTCCCCTGTGACTTGATGCTCAGCATGTATGGAAACCCAGGATTTTGTACACAAGTGATGGTAAACAAGCGAGGTCATACAAAAGACATCTGAGTCAACTGCTGGTGTTTCTAGATGTGCAAACCTGCAGGACCCCAGGGCTTGACTACATGTGTGCATAACACACTCTATGAGTTGATGTTCTTGTTGAAATAAATGTGAGAGTTGATGGGGATATTTGCAAAGAAATACCTCAAGAATGAAAAGGAGACATAGGAGACCTCATTGCTCTCTACAACTGCCTGAAAGGAGGCTGTGGAGAGGAGGGAGCTGGGCTCTTCTCCCAAGTGACAGGGGACAGGACAAGAGGGAATGGCCTCAAGCTCCACCAGGGGAGATTTAGCCTAGAGATTAGGAGGAATTTTTTCACGGAAAGGGTCATTGGGCATTGGAATAGGCTGCCCAGGGAGGTGGTTGATTAATCTTCCCTGGAGGGGTTTAAGGCACAGGTAGATGAGGTCCTGAGGGACATGGTTTAGTGTTTGATAGGAATGGTTGGACTCGATGATCCGATGAGTCTCTTCCAACCTAGTGATTCTATGATTCTATGAGAAGTGAGTATCTTCCCAGAAGTGTTAAAGATCACCCTGAAAGTTTTCACAGAAGACCTGTAGAAAAGGTACTGGGGCAGAAAGTCCAATTACATGAAAACCAGTAAGAAAGACTGAGGATGTAGAGATGGGCAGGAGCTGGCATTTGCAGTAAACTGTGTCCTGCTGGTACAGCCTGTGCTTCTTACATGGGGCCAAAGACTATTGTGTGGAGTGAAGTCTTCCTAGGAGGTGTCTCTGTCTTGGTTTAGTATCCTGATGCAATGAATGGCTGGGAAATCCAGCCGAGAGGGAAGGTTTTAGCAATCAACTTGAGGGGACCAGTTGCTGCCAAACTTATCCCCATAAAAAAAGAGACTCAGTGATCCAGATCTGATACCAGCTCTTGATGCGTGGCTTGGAGCCAGGCATCTCTCCGAGCTGGCCAGAGCAGGGCTTAGAGATGGGAGGAAACAGAGAAGTAAGAAACTCCACCTGAACTGGCAGAGTGTGTGCAGAGACTGAAGTGACAAATGTGGCTGAGTATCGACAAGGGTTTCCAGGATAAACTTGCACTGAGCAAGCAAATAGTCACTCTGTTGGGGCTGGAGATCAGCAAAGGAAGCCAAAAGCACTCAGAAAGCCTTGATGTTTGCCACAGATCTCAAATCATTTCTGGCAGAGACTCACCTGAAAGGGAGGGAGTTGTGAGCAAGTGAGATGGACACTGGTTGAGATATGGCTCCGTGTCTGTTATTTATGGCGGAAACCCGTAACTGAGACCAGGCCAAAGAGTCCTTAAGCAATTAGAGAAAGCGATATGTCCTGTCTGTACACCAAGAGAGCTGACAAGAAGGCAAAAATTAAGAGAAGCAGTTGAATTAGATGTTGGCACCTTCAAACCTCACCATTTAAAGAGCCATTCTGGTTTGCAGGGCTGGTCCAAAAGGCTGCCTGAGCTGCCTGGGAAAGGGTTGGCCTCACCAAGGCTGCTTGCTTCCTGGCTCCTGTCACAGGTCCAGGACCATCAGAGCTGCCGCCAGTCCAAGCACGGCTGATGACAGGGCTGCTTTGAGGGATGTGAAGAAATAATAAACCTGGCATAGTATCCACATCCCTGCAGGTCATAGCTTGAACACTCCAGAATAGAAGCCTTGTGAACTCCAACACTCTTCCACCTCCGCAGTCCAAAGGGCATCACTCTGGGGTTTCTGGGGGCTTATAGACCCCATGGAGAGGGATGAGTGCTACCTGGAGGTATCCGGGCTGCCCACACAAGGTGTAAGGAGGTGGGAGTCTCACTGCAGAGTTTGCAGTGGTTTCATGAGGATACCAAGTTTCACAGAATCACAGAATCACAGAACAACCAGATTGGAAGGGACCCATCGGATCTTCTAGTCCAACCATTCCTAACACTAAACCGAGTCCCTCAATACCTGATCCACCCGTCCCTTAAACACCTCCAGGGAAGGTGAATCAACCACCTCCTTGGACAGCCTATTCCAATACCCAATGACCCTCTGTGTGAAAAACCTCCTCCTAATCTCCAGTCTAAATCTCCCCTGGCAGAGCTTGAGGCCATTCCCTCTCGTCCTGTCCCCTGTCACTTGGGAGAAGAACCCAGCTCCCTCCTCTCCACAACCTCCCTTCAGGTACTTGTAGAGAGTAATGAGGTCTCCTCTCAGCCTCCAGGTTAAACAACCCCAGCTCTCTGGACACAGTATTCAAGGAGCGGCCTCACCAGTGCAGAGTACAGAGGGAGAATCACCTCCCTGGACCTGCTGGTCACACCATTTCTGATCCAAGCCAGGATGCCATTGGCCTCCTTGGCCACCTGGGCACACTGCTGCCTCATGTTCAGTCGGCTGTCGACCAACACCCCCAGGTCCCTCTCCTCCTGGCAGTTTTCCAGCCAGACTTCTCCCAGTCTGTAGCTCTGCATAGGGTTGTTGTGCCCCGAGTGCAGGACCTGGCATTTGACCGTGTTAAACCTCATGCCGTTGGACACTGCCCAGTGGTCCAGCCTGTTTAGGTCCCTTTGCAGAGCCTCTCTACCCTCCAGCAGATTGACACTTGCACACAGCTTTGTGTCATCTGCAAACTTCCAGCTACTTCCCAACCCTACATTGCTCATCCTGGGCAGTTTTCCATCATCATGCTGCATATCCTCTACTTTCTTGTTGGGGATTTTCTTGCCCTTTCTTCTCTCATGCCTGGCACTGCAGAGGTGGAAAGAGAAGGAAAGCATGGTGACCAAGCTGAGGAGCAAGAGGAAAGGCAGAGTCAGACACGTGGTGAGGTGTAGGCGTTTGTCTGCTCTCTCATCCTCTCTTTGCCTCTCAGTTCCTGAAGAGCAGAAGCAGGGCTCCTCCTGTATCACCAGCAGCGTTTTGCTCTTGCCCAGGTGACAAGGCTATGGGGAACCTGTTACAAAGGGTCAGACTGAAACAGGGAGCAGGGTCAGGGACTTGCAGGCTACCACTCAGATGCCACCTTTGGGTAGTGCAGACCATTAGGAAGGTGTGGAGTCTGGTTTACCCTCGGATTTCCTTTGCTGCCTGGAATTTGTGTTGGGAATAATCTGCACTCTTCCTGGAGCTCTTCTGCATTGTTTCTTAAAGGTAGAGTTACTCCTCACTCTAGGATGGAATGATTAGCCCCAGAAGCCTCTCTGATTCTCACTAACATTGTGGCTCTTGTCCATCAGACCAGCAGCCCTTAACTCCAGCGGGAATTGTGAGGTGCTGCAGGATGTGGTAGCAAGTCTGAGTCCACTGAATCGACCATTAATCCAGCTCTTTGTCGTAGTACAGCCTTTTCTGCTGATTCATGTGACTGCAATTATGAGGCCTTGAATTGCCATCTCAAAGACGTTTGTCAAAGTGAGTCACACCTATATTATGGTCTCTTATCTCCTCTTTGCTTATTTGGTATCCCATGTCCACCAAATGGTGATTTACAGCTAGCTACGTAGCATGTTGTGCACGAGTTACATTTCAGAATAGCTTTCAAGCTGTCAAGATAATCTTGCATTCAGCTGAAATGGATCTGTGTCAGCTTGAGCCAGGAACCACAAGGGACCCCCTGTGGTTTCAGTGAGGTTTCTGCTTTCTCTTCCTCCCTTGTGCTGGTCCAGAGCAGGATATGCTGGATAGAATCATAGAATCATAGAATCATAGAACAACCGGGTTGGAAGAGACCCATCGGATCATCAAGTCCAACCATTCCTATCAAACACTAACCCATGTCCCTCAGCACCTTGTCTACCCGTCCCTTAAACACCTCCAGGGAAGGTGAATCAACCACCTTCCTGGCAGCCTCTACCAGTGCCAAATTAATCTCTCTGTTAAATTTATTTTCCTAATGTCCAGCCTGAAACTCCTGTGGTGGAGCTTGAGGCCATTCCCTCTTGTCCTGTCCCCTGTCACTTGGGAGAAGAGCCCAGCTCCCTCCTCTCTACAACCTCCTTTCAGGTAGTTGTAGAGAGTAATGAGGTCTCCTCTCAACCTCCTCTTCTCCAGGATAAACACCCCCAGCTCTCTCAGCCGTTCCCCACAAGACCTGTTCTCCAGCCCCTTCACCAGCTTTGTTGATCTTCTCTGCACTCACTCCAGAGCCCCAACATCCTTCCTGTGCTGAGGGGTCCAGAACCAAACACAGGATTCGAGGAGCGGTCTCCCCAGTGCCGAGTCCTGAGGGGGAATAACCTCCCCGGCCCTGCTGGTCACACCGTTTCTGATCCAAGCCAAGATGCCATTGGCCTTCTTGGCCACCTGGGCACACTGCTGAGCACCCAGCCCTGCCCCTCATCCCTGCAGGACAGAGGAGATGGTTCCACCAGGGGAGATTTAGGCTAGAGATTAGGAGGAGGTTTTTCACGGAAAGGGTCATTGGGCATTGGAATAGGCTGCCTAGGGAGGTGGTTGATTCACCTTCCCTGGAGGTGTTTAAGGCACAGGTAGATGAGGTCCTGAGGCACTTGGTTTAGTGTTTGATAGGAATGGTTGGACTCAATGATCCAATGGGTCTCTTCCAACCTGGCTGTTCTATGATTCTATGATCTGTGCCCTCCAGGGAATGTGCATCACAGTGCAGGGGTTACCCTGGACGCCCAAAGGTGGTGCCGTCCTCTCTTGTTTTCCCTCCAGCTTGTTCTAGTCTCCTTCCTCCAAGGATTCAGCTGAAGCATGTGGTCCAGAGCCAGCACTAAATTAGCACCACAGAACACGCCATAGTCACAGTTTGGCAAAAAAAACCCCCAAAAAAACACCAAAAAACCCTTGCATTTCTACCCAGGAATAAACTGGGGCATAATCCTAAAAGCATCCTAAATCCCAGAGCAGCAGTGTGATGAGCACAGGTACATAGATGGTTTTCATAGAATCATAGAATCACCAGGTTGGAAGAGACCCAGTGGATTGTGGAGTCCAACCATTCCTATCAAACACTAAACCATGTCCCTCAGGACCTCATCTACCTGTGCCTTAAACACCTCCAGGGTTTAAGGGTTTTCAAGTCTCTCACCCCCAGCACTTGCAAACCAAGCCATATGTTTTTCTGTGGAGGATGATATGCATGTAGCCAGGATGAGGATCTGCAGGGAAACCCACCTACCTGGGCCCAGGGGTGCCTCTCTTTATCCTGTTCCCGGGGTCTGAGGGCAGTGAGGTGCACCCTCGCCTGGCTCACCAGCCCCTGACCCTGCTGCCAGCTCAGTCTCTGCCAGAGCTGATTATTTCTCCTACACTGAAGGCAGCAGCTGGCAGCTGCCTCGTTAGAGATAAGGAGGAACTAAAAATAAAAGCCAAGTCAGCGTGGTGCGGTCCCCAAGAGGCTGGACTGGCTGGGAGCACAAGGCTTGGTTCTGCCACCCAGTCTGGCACTGAGACGCACAGACATGCACCAAGTCGATTCCTTCAGAGCAGTTATACCTGGAAACAGGGGGTTGAAGTGCAGTGTGCTGTGTGGGTTTGCTGTACTGCGTATGCTTGCATAAACTGCTCACTCGCAGGGAGCTGCACAGGTGCCTTGTCAGCTGCAGGATGCTGTGGGAATCATAGAATCATAGAACAACCAGGTTGGAAGGGACCCATCGGATCATCAAGTCCAACCATTCCTATCAAACACTAAACCAAGTCCCTCAGCACCTGATCCACCTGTGCCTTAAACACCTCCAGGGAAGGGGAATCAACCACCTCCCTGGGCAGCCTATTCCAATGCCCAATGACCCTTCCAGTGAAAAACTTCCTCCTAATCTCCAGCCTAAATCTCCCCTGGCGGAGCTCGAGGCCATTCCCTCTTGTCCTGTCCTCTGTCACTTGGGAGAAGAGCCCAGCTCCCTCCTCTCTACAACCTCCTTTCAGGTAGTTGTAGAGAGTAATGAGGTCTCCCCTCAGCCTCCTCTTCTCCAGGCTAAACACCCCCAGCTCTCTCAACCGCTCCTCATAGGGCCTGTTCTCCAGCCCCTTCACCAGTTCCTACCCCTGCCCTGGGCAGGGACACCTCCCACTGGATCAGGTTCCCCAAGACCCATCCAACCTGGCCCTGAACACTTCATCATGGAACCAGATACTAAAGACGAGATCTTCAAAGCTAAAGGACACACTTCCCCAAAGTCTCTGAACATCAGTTATGAGGGGTTGTCTTTCTTCCCATGCCCTTTTGTTGAGCTGTAGACTGAGGTCTCCTGCCATTCACGTGGTGCCCTGACTGTGTCCTGCAGCTGTTGGGGCGGCCAAGTATGGTAGAGCAGCTGGTAGAAGTGGAGTGGTCCTGCAGTACAGGGATGGAACAGGACCATCCATGGGACGGTTAAGGGGATCTTCCTCCTCAAGGGGAGGACCCAGTCTACAAGGCTCCTGAAGGGCACATCTCTCAGAGTGGCTTTTCATAGAATCATAGAATCATAGAATCATAGCAACACCAGGTTGGAAAAGACCCACCAGATCATCGAGTCCAACATGCCATGAGACCAGGCAGCCAAGATATGCCACATCCACAAGGATATTGCCACCCACCCTCACAACGATTACACCCATGGAACTAGAAGTTATTAGACTGCCATGGGCTTTCAGAACTTCCTTTTTTCTTGGAAAGATGGTGTATTGTGTAAATCAGTGGGAACGCTCAGAATTGGCACACTTTGCAAGTCCTGCCGCTCGTGCCAGTGCATATTTCTCAGCTTGATTTAAGGAGAGGGGTATTCTAAATAACGCTCACTTCTGCCCTGCCTGGAGCAGCTAAAAGGCACTGATGTAAAGTTGCATAACCCAGCGCTACTTGTGTACATGCTTGAGAAGAAACAGCCACGGAAAAATCCTGTAACATTCCTCGGCTGGTCCGTCTCCTGGTATCAAACTATTTCCTGCTATGCTTTCACCTTTGAATTTTAATCCAACGGCTTTGTAGGAGTCGAGGAAAGGGGTGGCTGAGGGCTCTGGGGAGTAAAAGTCTCCTCTGAGGAAAGGGTGGGTGAAAGCTGAGTCGCATTTTCTCTCCCCGGGGGAGTCAGGGGTCACTGATTTAGTGTCCCTGACTGGAGGAAATCCGTCACCGGGGCAGTGCCAAGCTGTGTCTCAAGTCCTGTTTGGCAGAGTCACAGCAGATATTGCTGCTAAACCAGTCTTGATCCCCTTGGTAGGGCCTGCAGATCTCACTCCTCATGTTCCCTATAATCTTCCACTCAGTTAGCAGCCAAAGCCATTTCATAGAATCATAGAATCATAGAACAACCAGGTTGGAAGAGACCCATCGGATCACCGAGTCCAACCATTCCTATCAAACACTAAACCATGTCCCTCAGCACCATTTCGCTGGCATCTCTAGAAAGGCAGCCCTCAAAAGCTGCTCTTAGATCAGAGAAGCTCATTCCAGCCCTCATCTATTCATTAATAACCCACTGCTGCCTCTGGGAGCCCCCAGACCCAGGGAGAAGTGGCTGGATCAGTTTGTAGTTCAAGGCAATCAGTTTACTTTCTTGTGTCTTCTGTTATTTGACTAATGGCAAAGTTTTACCAGGAAATAACAACATGCAAAGACAAAGATCAGGTCTTTTTCCTTCCTGGTCTGGGCTCACGATATCCGAACTGGCAGGTCATGGTGCACGTGGTGTGGTGCCCTCTTCCCATCATGGGCACCTTTTGCCCACCAGTGCCTCCCAGAACAGCCCATTTTCAGGGAAGCTTGAGCAGAGCAGAGCTGAGAACTCCCATCCCAGAAAAAAATGATTGTCCCTTTTGGACATGCTAATGACTTTTTCTGATGGGATCGAGGAGAGGAAGGAGAGCAGAATGGATCCTCAAATGGTGGCTATGGAAGCGGAGCCCCAGGAACATAAAGCACTACAATGCCTTGAGATCTTCTTCCTCTTTACCCTCAGCTATCTCAGTAGCCTTTCCAGGGCAAGGAAAAGGTGGGGTGTCGCTGCTGCCTGCGGAAAAGTTAGATCCTGATAGACACAGGCCACCCATGACAATACTCCAGAGCCAATATGATGCATGGATATCCCTCTCCCTGCCAAAAAGGGAATGAATGGCAACCTGTCTTGTATCAGAAATGGTGTGACCAGCAGGTCCAGGGAGGTTATTCTCCCTCTGTACTCAGCACTGGTGAGAACGCTCCTTGAATCCTGTGTTCAGTTCTGGGCCCCTCACCACAAGAAGGATGTTGAGGCTCTGGAGCAAGTCCAGAGAAGAGCAACAAAGCTGGTGAAGGGGCTGGAGAACAGGCCTTATGAGGAACATCTGAGAGAGCTGGAGGTGTTTAGCCTGGAGAAGAGGAGGCTGAGGGGAGACCTCATTGCTCTCTCCAACTACCTGAAAGGAGATTGTAGAGAGGAGGGAGCTGGGCTCTTCTCCCAAGTGACAGGGGACAGGACAAGAGGGAATGGCCTCAAGCTCCACCAGGGGAGATTTAGGCTGGACATTAGGAGGAAGTTTTTCACAGAAAAGGTCATTGGGCATTGGAATAGGCTGCCCAGGGAGGTGGTTGATTCACCTTCCCTGGAGGTGTTTAAGGCATGGATAGATGGGGTCCTGAGGGACATGGTTTAGTGTTTGATAGGAATGGTTGGAGTCAATGATCCGATGGGTCTCTTCCAACCTGGTTGTTCTATGATTCTATGAATATTGGGTACACCTGGCTCCAAGGGTGTCTTTAGGTGCCTCTGAAGCAATCCAGGAAGGGATGAGACTTTATTTCCTGCTTTCTTACATTTACGGCACATCTCTACAGTGTGTACAAATGTTGCCTTCCCTTACAAGCAGTGCCTTGGTGTCTTCCAGCCCCCAACCTAACCTACTGAATGTTTGACACCGAAAATGGGGAGCCCAAGTGTGCTTCAGATGGAAACTCGGCTCAGTCCTCCCTGACAGAGCATCAGCCGTCAACCCACAGCAGCTCCCACACCTGCCTGCACATCAGCCTGTGTAACAAAATCTGCAGCAGATCAATAAACTCCACATCCCTGCTGAATTAAGTAGGTGTGAGGAAGGTTCACGTATGTCATCTGGTCCATGCCCAGCTCCCCAGCAGCCGCACATGAGTGTCTCTGAAGTGACACCAACGGCTTCTTCTGCCACTTCAGCCAAAGCAGACTCTGCTTGCTGGGAGAGCAGAGATGCCTGTTTATTGTCCTGTACCTTGAGTGTGACATTTAGACTCTGCCAGTCCTCATCAAGACACAGCACGTTGGCTCAATTGTATAGATTCACTTTATGACTCACTGTGCAACTTGATGCATTATGTCCAGATAAAAGATACTTTATCCCTATGATAAAAACGGACAAAGATGATGTCGAAATAAAAGAATGTTTTCTCATCCGAATAAAAGTTGAAGCTGCCATTCTTGGGGTTATTTTGCTTGAAAACCTCCAGAGAAAGCAAGACTTTGCATTTTTACCATTTATAGTTAGTTTCAGAAAATTCAACATTTGAAGTTTGCTATCTGCCTTTTCCCCTTGTTTGGACAGGAGTGTCTCCCTGCTGGTTGCCTGCGACCATGCTCTTGTTGTTGGGGATGCAGAGGGATACATGAGCTCCCAAGAGGGACCCAAACCCAAGGGACACTCCTCGGGTTGAGAGGGAGTAACTCTGTGCTGGGGACTCAAGACCTACTGCCAAGGAAGTTGTCCCACATCTTGTGGAAGAGCTGGCACCTGGAGAACATGCAGTCACAGTCTTCAAGAGCTCACCCAGCTAATGAAGGGTTATCCATGCCACTGCCAGCAGCTTGGACATTCCTGTAACCATGCATGAGGACAGCCAACCTCATGGAGACCCGTGGGGGAGCTGTGCCTTCCTGGCTGAGTTTCATTGAACAGGAGGAGTTTATTTTTAGCAAACAATGCCAATTAGAGAGGGATTATTCGATGACTGCATCTCAATGGAGGGCAACAGCTGCTGGCACAACTCTGAAGGACCCTATCCATGGAGGGATCCTCTTGGGACAGGGGAGGGGACAGCTGAGCTCTGCTGCTGGATCATCTTCTGGTTCTTAGAATCATAGAATCATAGAATCACCAGGTTGGAAGAGACCCATCGGATCATCGAGTCTAACCATTCCTATCAAACACTAAACCATGTCCCTCAGGGCCTCATCTACCCGTGCCTTAAACACCTCCAGGGAAGGTGAATCAATCACCTCCCTGGGCAGCCTATTCCAATGCCCAATGACCCTTCCAGTGAAAAACCTCCTCCTAATCTCTAGCCTAAATCTCCCCTGGTGGAGCTTGAGGCCATTTCCTCTTGTCCTGTTCCCTGTCACTTGGGAGAAGAGCCCAGCTCCCTCCTCTCTACAATCTCCTTTCAGGTAGTTGTAGAGAGCAATGAGGTCTCCCCTCAGCCTCCTCTTCTCCAGGCTAAACACCTCCAGCTCTCTCAGCTGTTTCTCATAGGACCTGTTCTCCAGCCCCTTCACCAGCTTCATTGCTCTTCTCTGGACTCGCTCCAGAACCTCAACATCCTTCTTGTGGTGAGGGGCCCTCAACTGAACACAGGATTCAAGGAGCGGCCTCACCAGTGCTGGGTACAGAGGGAGTGCTGCTCTGAAGTTTACAGGTCATGATCCTTTTTCCTTGAGCAACGGAGACAGGACTCGCTGAGTGTAAGCAGTGCCCATGGTCTGATGGAGGCCCTCGGAAGTGTTCTCTTGAGGCACTGAATGTAGATGCCATGGTTACCTTCACTCAGGTCTCAAAAAAGCCTGTGCCTCTGGCCTCTCATGTTAGCTGCAGCTGGGGAGGATGCTTCTTGAGGGCTGATCTACAGAGGTGCTGAAGGACCAGAGAAGGAAAGATGGATCTGTCTGCACTAGCTAAGCTGGACTGCAGCAGAAGGTCTAGAGAAGTGCAGAAGAATTAAATACAAGTAGGAAGCTGGTGAAGGGGCTGGAGAACAGAACCTATGAGGAACGGCTGAGAGAGCTGGGGGTGTTTATCCTGGAGGAGGCTGAGAGGACACCTCATTACTCTCTACAGCTACCTGAAAGGAGGTTGTAGAGAGGAGGGAGCTGGGCTCTTCTCCTAAGTGACAGGGGACAGGACAAGAGGGAATGGCCTCAAGCTCCACCAGGGGAGATTTAGGCTAGAGATTAGGAGGAAGTTTTTCCCACAGAGGGTCATTGGGCATTGGAATAGGCTACCCAGAGAGGTGGTTGATTCACCTTCCCTGGAGGTGTTTAAGGCACAGGTGGATGAGGTCCTGAGAGACTTGGTTTAGTGTTTGATAGGAATGGTTAGATTCGATGATCTGATGGGTCTCTTCCAACCTGTTTGTTCTATGATTCTATGATTCTATGATTCTATGATGATGGATTATCTACATCCAGAGTATCCATTAGCCTGCATCATAGGAAACTGCTCCATAAGGATGTCTCAGGGTGAAAGTACCAATCTTGAGGTATGCAAACCCTGTGGCTTTTGGCATTCCTCTGGCTGTGGAGACCAAGTTCAAGTCTGTGACCAGAATCTTTTGACCTTCAGCCTGGCTCTGTCTCACAGAGAGAGCCCTGGAGGGAAAGAAGAGAAAGGTGGTGCAACTGATATTCCTAATGAGCTCTAGAGTAGTTGAGGTTTCCAGAACACATCCGAACACTAAGACCAAATGTGATGTCCCCCATAGGAAAACAAGAAAGTCATTATTATTGGCTGAAGAAATTTCTATCTGCAGTGCCAGGCTGTTTGGACAGTGACCAGGGTGACACTACCCCCAGTTAAGGCAGCAGTGAAACAACTTGCAAAGAAGGTGAAGAGAGACCGCAAGAGGGAAAGGAACGGAATCACAGAGATTTCCATCTGGCTCATTTTGGAAATGAAAGAGCCTGCTGGCAATGACAGAGCTTCACATGCTGAGCTGGAATTGAAAAGCAGGGGAAAAGGGAATGAATTAAACAGGACAAGAACTGAGGGACTCTAAATGCTGTCTTCAACATTTTGGTTGAGGCCTCATAAATCTAGACAATTAGGAGATGCACTTAAAGAAGACCAAAACTATTCTGTTAGGGCAGGAGGCTGCCTCTTTGGAAACAAAGCTCTCTGTAGCCCTAGCATGAGGACATCCTGGAGCAATGTGACCTCCGTCACTCTTTAGTACCTGGAGGACTGGGCTGGAAACACCAGCAACACAGGGCAAGGCAAATGTTCTTTGGCTTCAGCCTCTTTCCTTTTTTGGATGCTTGTCTGAATCCTGAATGGTCAGTCCTGGAGTCACCTCTGAGTGTTGAGGTAACTTGTGAGAAGAGACTTTCAGTCAAGCTCCTCCAGGTAACTGAATTCAATTGGTGCCAACTGATTTTCTACCAGATAGTCTGGTGTGAGACTCTGCCTGTATGGGCTCCCCAGGAAAGAGAACAACTGTCTGTCTGTCTTTACTGAGTTGTGCAGAAGGCAAAAAACCACCAAACCTGGAAGAAATACGTATTAACACCATATTTTGAGTGTTTCTCCTTCCAGACTGTCGTCAAACCTTTCAGTTTCTCAGAGTGCTGGTGTGCTGCACACATCTGAGGAGGCAGAGCTAGATGCAATGAGGCAATGTAGATGTTCCTGTGCATGGTGGCTTCTTTGTGAGTGAGGGACAGCCTGCTGCACTTGGGGCATCAGCAGCTGTGCTTCTTGTGATGCTCGCGGTACCTGATCCTTTGTCTGGGTACCAGGGAGAGGAGCACAATCACAGTCCAGGTGCATGGCTTCCCCTACTCCATCCTGGGGGATGATGTGGTTTGTGCCTAAAGCCCCACAAAGCCTCCTCCAGTGGACAGGCAGCACTGCTCGTGGTGTCTCCCCACTTGGAAGGCATGAGTTTGGCACCATCCTTGATGTGGTTTCCTGCAGTTACATCTTTTTTTGCAGCTCAATGATATCATTGTCCCAGAAATGAGGGAAGGGGAGGAAAGGCTGTGCTGAAGAGGGAGGCACTGGACACTGGGGTACTCGGGGCCACTGCCACGGAAAGCTTTGGTTTGGGAGACTATGATGGAGTGAGCAGTCACTGGAATATCACCACCACCCCCAGTGGCCAGCAGAGGTGTGCTGTGTTGGACCCTTCTCTGGCTCCTGCAGTGGCAGGTCACAGGGAGGGACAGAGCAGGTGAAATGGGCAGAGAAGCCAACCGAGACCCCCATATAAGAGCTGGAAGAACAGCCTGCCCTGGCGAGATTGGTAGTGTAGGAGCAAGAGGCTGCACGTCCCCTGGCTTCATGCAGAGCCCAAACCCTGGCCCTGTCTGCAGCACCGAACCTACCCACAGGCTGCACACGGCACAGATGGGAGGCTTGTTGAATGCTTGATGGCCCAGATGACCTCCTCCCTCTGCAGAGCTGTAAGCTTGCTCTGCCTTGGCATGTCCTTTGCTGAGAACCTCTCCAGTGAGGGCCAGAGACACCAGCTTGGCTCACACAGAGGAGTTCTGCTCTGGGGTGTCTTTGATGTGCACGGCTGTCCGGAGCTTCACCAGGACCCATTCACAGCCTGGCTGTAAGCTTGGAGAGGATCTAAAGTGAGCGATCACTGGGTAGTTGCTTGGTAGAGAGTAAGTCCCTGTTTCCCTTATGTGGGAAGGTGAATGAGCCAGTCATGCCAGAGGTCATTCATAAAGTGGATGGGGGCCAGGGAGATCTCAGCAGAGGTCGCGGTGCTCTGTCTGCCCGTGCTGAGCATAGTGGCAGGTACGGTCCCTTGGCAAGGACCTGCTGGAGAAGGATGGGTTGTGTCTTTGCACACATCTTGCTCACGCCCCTGCTCAAAGAGCAAATCCAGAGGTATTTTATCCTCTGTACGTTTGTTTAAGGAAGTTTAAAAGCAAATTTGGCCCCTGACTTTGAATCTTGCTCCTATAAATTCAAACACCTTGGACAGAGCATGTCTGTGCAGTCTTACATGTGACATTTAGCTAAAACCACTTACAAACAACTTGCATTACAAGTTTATTCATTCCCTGCAGAATGTTGGCTCCGTCGAGCGTCTCACGAGCCATCTGCTGCGGGCGAGCTGCTTATCTTTGCTATCAGAGCCCTCTTCTAAATATTATGACCAAACAGAATTCCAAGAACAACATCCATCCCGCTGCACTGCAAATGCACAAAGCTGATAAACTGTTTATATATTATCAGCTAAATAAGTTGGGTTTATCTGGAAGGGTTTGCAAAAGAAAGCCTCTTGGGGTGCTTGGAAAGAATGCTTTTTGCAGGCAGTGCTGGGTGGGATGAGGAGCCTATCAGGGCTCCACCCAGAGTCCCACCTTTGGCTGCACCAGCCCCAGGATGTCCATCACGCCATGGGACGGGGAGGCCTGCAAAGGTCAAGAGTTCCTCCCCAGGAGTGGACCCAGCAGCCTGATGAGTTGTGGTGCAGCAGTGGATGAGCATCAGTTTCTTGCGTTCTGGCACCTGGAGCCAGGCTGGACCACCCGCCCCATCCCAAGCAGTGTGGGGAAGAGGTCTCAGACCTTCTGCTGCTTAGGGTAGCACTGTCCACCTGCTGCTTCTTGCTTCTCTCCTGCACCACACCTGACTTTTTTGCAGCTTCACATTAGCTTCGCTCTGTTGTGCTGGATCACCCCTCGAGGCAGGCTTGGCATCTAACTGGAAAATGGAGGAGCTGTGCAACCTCCACGCCTGGGACAGCAGCGGGAGCCGGCTACCCCTGGCGCCTGGGACACTGCCCAGAGCCACTAACCCCAGTGCCCCTGTATAAATTATCTAAAGGCTTGTGAAATCCACCCAATGTGTCTCTGCCCTTCCCAGTATCCATGAGTCCAAATTGGGTATCACAGACTGTGTTTATTCTTCCACACTGGGTTTTCTTGATTGCCTTTTGGTGTCAAAAAGCCTTGGGCCAAGGCCACGAGCAGAAGTCAATGTGGGTCAGTGCAGCAGACCGAAGCTGTCCCAGCAAATGGAGAGAATTTATTCTGCCCAGGGGACTTCAGATTTAAGGATGTTTTGTCTGCTGGATGCCAGCAAGCACATCTCACTCAAGGTTTCTGGTTTCTGTTGGCCCCAGGAGCTCTCCTGAGGAGCACTGCAGCACATGGCACTTCAGGCAGGGAGGCACCACATGCCAGGCTGACAGCAGCTCCTGTGGTTTCCTTGCACGACCAAGAGCAGCCAAGGAGTGAGAGGAGAGGCTGTGGCATTGGACACCAGCAGGACTGCCTAGTCCTGGCTACTAGGTGCTGTTTTAGGACCTTGCCCCCCTGTCTGGGGAAGGGGACACAGTGACCAGTTGTTCTTGGAATGGGCTCAATAAACCCAGGGCAGAGGCATCTCAGTTTGACCAGATTGAAGAGCAGGAGTGAGGTATTTTAATAGTGATCGTGAAGCAGAGCAGATTGCTCTGGTGCCAAACAGCACTGTGGTGGCATCTGCACAGGTCACTACTCAGCCAGGGTGCTTCTTCATTGACCCAGTAGTGGAAGAGTATTTCTCCTGTTAACACTTGCAGAGGATCATGGTTCCTGGAGAGGTAACAGAGAGGGTGGCTATAGGGAGCTGAGTTGGGTCGTACAGCAGGTAGAGCTCGTCCAGAGAAGATTTATCATCCAGCAGTTGAAGGTTGTCCTCCGGGTGGGTGCAGGGATGCATGTTGCTTCAGCCAGAGGTGAGCAGAGGCTTTGGTGAGGAGGTGCAGTCAATGCAAGTGGGATTGCCCCAGAGAGAGGGATGATGCCGACACAGGAATCAGAGCACTGAGGAGGAGCCATGCTCTGTGCCCATTGTTGGAGGAGTGTCCCTGTAGCAGGAACGTCATTCTCTGACCTAAGGCAATGCTTTTCAGAGTGTCTGCAGTCAGGGGAGAAGTCAAATATTTACTTCAAGGTTAGAAGAAACTGCCCCAGGGAGCTGAGTGATCCAGGGTAGCCTTGAGATGGGTCTGCATTACGGGTTACTGCCTTCTAAGCAGGTTAGTGCACAACCCACTCCAGTGACTGGGCACTGCAGGTGGAGAAGTGGAGACTTGAAGGGAGGTGCACACATTTCCAGGGTGGGAATGAACAGTGTGAGGCAGTGAGAGAACACAGAGGAGCTGGGCAGCAGTGATGGGTTCTCCTCTGCCTTAGTGTGGTCTGATGGAGACTCGGTGCCTCTTTAGTGTCACAGAGACAAGTGCCATGAGTGCATGAGTTTTTACTCTATTAAACCCCAGTTCCCTAGGTCTGTGCGGCAGTAAGCAGTGAGATCTGGTGCAGTGGTTCAGTGATGGTGATGGTGAGAGTCCTTTGGACATTTAACTAAGCTCCCCACAGTTTTTTCCAGTGTATTCAAGCCATATTTAAGGTCAGCAAGGGATCCAGCAATGGCTGTGTGGCTTTTCCATCTTCTTCCCACTGCTCATGGCCTCTTCAGGTTGCAGGACTGTGGTTGGGCACTGTCTCCTGCTGAAGCCCTCAGTCATGGCAGGGCTAATCCCCCACTGGGTTGTCAGATGGTGGGGAATCATGGGGTTCCTTGGCACATCAGGCACATGGGGGGTCCTGCTATCTCCGTGCCTTGTGGTTGCCCTCCTCAGGGCATGGCTTCTCCTCTGACAAGCTCATAACATTGACCTTGAATGGCTCCTTGCAGTGACGCATTATTTTCATGTTGTTCTCACCTGAGGAACAACCCATCACGCTGATCATCACAAGCTGGTGGAGGGAGAGAGCCAGGCTCTTGCTGACTGGTAGCACTCATGGCACTTGTCTCTGTGGCAAAGCTTGTTATCATAGGTCTTGTTCCTGTATGTATCCAGGATGGAGACATCTGGGGCAGACACAAATCCAGCTTCCTCTTGGGCATGTCACCAACCTGCTACTCTCCACCACGAAGCTTTGACCTTGACTAGAGGCACCCAAAGCAGAAAGATGTCACTGTTCCCTGTCACTGTAAAAATGGAGGAAAAAAATGTCCAAAGTCATAGGAAGCCTGTCTGGAAGCGAACGCAGGTGTCCAGGATTTGTCCTTCCACTTTCTTTCATGCTTTCATACTTCACTTCACTCCTTAAAGAAAGTCTGAAGGAGTGGGAGATGGCGGCTGATTTTTTTTCTTTGTGATGGAGAAGTGGCTGTTCCTGTGGCATGGAGGAGAAGGGACCCACCTGGAAAAAAAAAAAAAAAAAAAAAAAGGGACAATTGAGAGGAAAGCTGCACAAATGCAAAGTGTGACAAGCTGGGGAAAAAGGAATGCTGAGGGGGAGCAGTTCTCTGAGCATTGCTCTTGGCTCTTCAGAAGGAAGGGCTGAGCATTGCAGAAGCTGTTCTGGGATGCCCAGGCCTCTTTGCCAGCTCAGTCATTGTTGGTGACACTTTGGAGTCACTGCATTTTCTACTGACGTTGACCACATTTGGCACGGCCCCTTAGGTCACTTGTCGGTATTGAAGGGCCCTTTCACTCGATGTCTACCTGGAGGCTCACTGGCAGCAGCAGGACATTTCCAGCATCTGTTGCTGAAATGGGCTCTCACCCTACTGTGCCCAGACCTCCTGATAGCTACTGGTCCCACAAAGAGTCGGTGCTTCTCCATGATTCCTGTGGAGAAGTTTGCCAAAGCAGACCTCCAGTATGCAGAGGCACTCCTTGCCCTGGAAGTTGAGGCTGGCACTGAGCCTCATCATTCTGCATATCTTGTATACATGAAGCAACTCCTTTGCATAAAGATACGGAGTTTATTAGGAGACACTAGAGCTTAGGAGCTGTCAGGAGTGGAAGTCTATTCTGTTTCTGACACGCAAAGATCCTTTTATAGGCTAGAATGGGCATAGGACCCAGCTAGCCCCTTCCCAGGCACCACTGATCATTTGAGCCTGATACTTGGACTTCTTCTGATTTGAGTTGGGTCCCCATCCCTTGCCGTGAGAGATAGCACCACAATCTAAGGAATCTCTCGAGCTGAATCTCATTTAAACACACCCACACAGGCAGGCTGTGCTGCCCCAGGCCCTTCTTCTCCCCAACACACTCATTAACCCTTGTCTCCTTTCCTGAAAGCTCAGTCAGGCCACAGGAACATCATAAGCCTGTCTGGCTGTGAAGGACTATGGGATGCTAAGCCCATGCCCCCTCTTGCCTGTAACATGAGGAATGAAGAAGCAGCCACTCCTTTCCTAGGGCTTCTTTCAGCTCAGGACCCCAGGGCATTCCCATTTTCTTCACCCTTCAATGCTCTCTCAGAGAACAAGAAGCTCTTTCCTTTGCTTGGAGCCATATACTTGGCACTTCCCTGCTATGTCCTCTCCTCAGCCACTCTCACCATAAACAGTTTTTAACTTTATTATGTCTTTCCTCCAGCAGTGAGGGGGTTTGCATCTTCTAGGTCTTTTGTCCTGGTATAATTTCCCAAGCTCCTCAATCCCTTCAGTTACACAACATCCTTATACAATGCAGATGTCCATCCCTTTCTGTCCTCTTCCTGCTCTGTCCTTGCTACCTTGTCTCAGAAAAATTAGCAAGTGATTGTTTTTTTTTAACTTTGCAGTCATGAGTAACCTTTCCTGGCCTTGGACACCTTGCAGGACAGCTACATCCCTGTGTATTCCCAAGGAATACCTGGGATTGTTGAGTCTCTCAATAAATATCAGCCACATCAACCCTATGCAGAGCTACAGACTGGGAGAAGCCTGGCTGGAAAACTGCCAGGAGGAGAGGGACCTGGGGGTGTTGGTCGACAGCCAACTGAACATGAGCCAGCAGTGTGCCCAGGGGGCCAAGAAGGCCAATGGCATCCTGGCTTGGATCAGAAATGGTGTGACCAGCAGGTCCAAGGAGGTGATTCTCCCTCTGGACTCAGCACTGGTGAGGCCACTCCTTGAATACTGTGTTCAGTTCTGGGCCCCTCAGCACAAGAAGGATGTTGAGGCTCTGGAGCGAGTCCAGAGAAGAACAACAAAGCTGGTGAAGGGGCTGGAGAACAGAACCTATGAGGAGTGTCTGAGAGAGCTGGGGGTATTTATCCTGGAGAAGAGGAGGCTGAGAGGAGACCTCATTACTCTCTCCAACTACCTGAAAGGAGGTTGTAGAGAGGAGGGAGCTGGGCTCTTCTCCTAAGTGACAGGGGACAGGACAAGAGGGAATGGCCTCAAGCTCCACCAGGGGAGATTTAGGCTGGAGATTAGGAGGAGGTTTTTCATGAAAAGGGTGATTGGGCACTGGAAGAGGCTGCCCAGGGAGGGGGTGGTTGATTCACCTTCCCTGGAGGGATTTAAGGGACGGGTGGATGAGGTGCTGAGGGACATGGTTTAGTGTTTGATAGGAATGGTTGGACTCGATGATCAACCTCGTTGTTCTATGATTCTATGATTCCATGGTCTTTCAGTGTTGAATCTCATTCAGGGACATTTCAGGGATGGAGCTCATTTGGTTCCCAGCTCAGCTCTCCCTCCTGATCCAGCTGCCCATGCCTAAGCCACTTGCTGACTTTCACTGCAGATGATGCTTCACCTCTTCCTGGCTGGTGGAGGCAGGAGCAGGGTTCAGGCACGTTCTCCATGACCTGGGAAAGACTCAGAGCTTTTGAAGCCTTCAGGCTCTTTTGAAGCCTTCCACCTTTCAAGGTGGAAGAATGTACCAAAATGAAGGGCCTTGACTTGGGTTTTGGGCTGTTTTGAAGGAAGTTACCCTCTACCTGTGTTTAAAACTTCAGCTGGAATTGCAAGTCCCTCTGTTCCAGGCTGTCTGACTGCTCCCAGTGAGCTGTAGTTAATTATTTCAGTCACATGTCATCTCCCACCCCAACTTGGTGGAAGCACATTTCCCTCTGGGATGGCTTTTGCATGGGTGCTGCATTCCAAGGGAGCCTAGGGGTCAGCGATGGCATCTCATTCAGACCTGTCCTTGGGAGGCCTTTCCTGAACTGAAGAGACATTGCAAGCCAAACCCCTCTGCCGAAACTCCAACCAGATTTCAGCTTTGCGCCTGCTCCTCGGGGACAGAGCCCTCCAAGCTCTGCGCTGTGGGCGGTGGGAGACTCCAGCGAAGCCGGAGACACGTCATTGGGAATCTCAGTCATTCGTAGCTCATTCCAGTTGCACAGCTGTCTCCTTTAAACAAAGTTTACTCAACATTACTTAATGCTTCAACCATGCCTCTGCCAGGAAGATGTTCAGCTGCAGTGTGTGTGTGACCTTTACCCACCAAGCTAGTTTGGTCTGGGTCCTCAAAGGGATGCCAAACCCACAGGGGTTGGGCACGGTGGTGGTTTGGAGCTGGATGCGACTGCTGGGACTTAGGCCCAGCTCTCCCACCACTCACAAACACATAACAGGGCCAGGGTTCACCAGAACAAGTTGGCCTGGCCTTTCCTTATGCCATCCAAGCCCTTCTTTTTTATTTTCATTCCTACATGCATCCATTTGCCCTTGCTTGCCAGCCAAAACTGGCAAGGCTGGGTGCTACCAGGAGGGTGAGGAGAGGAGACCAGGAAAGGACAGTGCTTCCTGAACCCCACAGCTGTGGCTGCAGGTCCTGAGCACTCAGGCGCTGGGGTCTGCACCGACCCGTCTTTGGTCCATGGCACAACGGAGGAGTCAGGAACAGGCTGGGGTTCAAAGTCTTGCATCAGCCAGAAGAAGAAATCAGCCTAGTCTGTGCCTCAGTTTCCCCACTTACAAAGGAAGAGAAGTGCTCTGAAAACTTTGGGAAAAGCGTGCTGGGTGCTCACGTCATCTGGGATGCACATGGGCCCTACTCCTGAGGTCCAAGGTGCTCCATGGTATTGCTGAAGCTTCCCAGGTGTCCGGGAGGGTGGTTGTAAGACGTATCCCTGTAGGATCCTTCCAACTCTTTCGGACAGTGCTTTCATAAGCCTTTTTGGACACAGAACTACCTGTCAGACCATACGGGAGTTGCCTCCCCCCAGCCCAGTGGTGGTGGGAATGCTTCACGGAACCGTAACCAGCAGATTTATGACCCTTGTGTCTAGACCAGCTCCAACCTGCCTGGGAGGACAGGTACAACCTGGTGAAAGGCAAGGGGCCCATCTCTGACTGTCTGGCCCTTCATCTTCCACCCAGGCAGAGGGAATTCTGCCAAAAAGCATACTGTGGCACTGCCCGGGGGCGTGATGACTGTCAAGCTGTCCTGCAGTTCTGCCCATGGGGCGCGAAGGGATGCACCCTCTGTTAATGCCACCAGCCCCACCTCTGCTATGAAACAAACGAGTGGGATCAGGATGAGATCCTGGCCCCAGCAACGGGTCTACAGGGAGCCTAGTGCTTCCCTCTGAATGGCCCTAAGGGGCTGCTCCATCCTGGCTGAGGGTCTCAACCCTATGGGAGCAGAGCTGGGCTGGATGTGTGGGCTTGGGGAAAGGTGCGGAAGGGCTGAGGAAGGCAAGAAGCCCAGGCTTCCATGTGCAAAAGGACACAAGAGCCCAGCAAAGGAGCAATCATTTCTGCAAACGCATGCAAGGGAAAGGAAAGCAGCCATGTCTGAAAGGGCAGGGATGCTAAGCTGTGATGCTCAAAGGATCGATGAAAAGGAAAGGGGCATCTCTCTCCCATGTGGGAGGTGGGAACCGAAAGTCCTGGTACCACCAGATATCATCACCCCACTCACAGATGGCTTGTGATACGCTTGTGCTACACTAACAGCGTCTGTGGGGCTGGGCTGAGCGGGGCAGCTCCAGGGATGCAGGACCTCACTGGTGGCAGGCTCAGAGGGGACAGATGGTGCTGCAGCCTGGTTGTCCCCTGCCCATTGGGCTGGTTGGCAGATGTAGGAGCACCAGGTGTGTCTGGGATGGAGGGTGTGCTGTGGCTTTCCTGCTGACTTCTTCGTATTTACCATTCTGTGGGGAATTCTGTGGGTGGGCCGGGGGGAAGGCGATCACATCGGGCACAACGTGCTCGAAATCGGGGAGCAGGCAGGCACCATTTGTTCCCTCAAGCATCCTCTGACCCCCCTGGAGGGGCCATGGTGTCTGTGGTGGTGTGGGAGATAGTGGGATTGTGGGATGGTTCGGGTTGGAAAGGACCATGAAGGTCACCCAGTGTATTCTCCGCGCTACGGGCTTGGACACCTCCCGCTGGATCAGGGCGCTTGTCCAGCCTGGCCTTGAATGCCTCCAGGGATGGGGCAGCCATTACCTCTCTATTGCGGTGCCTCGCCACCCTCAGCCTGCAAAATTCCTTCCAAATGTCTAGTGGAGTGGTTTGGGTTGGAAGGGACCATGAAGGTCTTCCATTCATCCTTCCATCTGGCCAGAATCGGTCAGGGCAATTACCTTTTTCAATACAGGATGAGGGGTGATGTGACTGAGAGCAGCCCTGCGGAGAAGGACTTGGTGGTCCTGGTCCATGAGAAGCTCAACATGAGCTGGCAATGCACACTCACAGCCCAGAAGGCCAACAGCATCCCAGGCTGCATCAAAAGAAACGTGGCCAGCAGAGCAAGGGAGGTGATTCTGCCCCTCTGTTCATCTCTTCTGAGACCTCACCTGGAGCACTGTGTCCAGTTCTGGAATCCTCAAGAAGAATATGCAACTGTTGGAACAGGTCCAGAGAAGGCTACAAAGATGATCTGAGGGCTGGAGCTCATTCCCTATGATGACAGGCAGAGAGAGTTGGGCTTGTTGAGCCTGGAGAAGAAAAGGCTCTGAGAAGACCTTATAGTGACCTTCAAGTTTCTGAAAGGAGCCTACAGGATAGATGGGGTGGGACTTGGGCTTGTGGTGATAGGACATATTGGAGAGGAGCAGATCTTGATTAGACATTAGGAGGACTTTCTTCACCATGAAAGTAGTGAGACACTGGAGCAGGTTAGCAAGGAGGGTTGTAGATGCCCCATCTCTGGAGGTGTTTGGGGCCACATTGGATGGGGCCTTGGGTGGCCTGGTGTGGTGGGATGACCCTGCCCATGGCAGGGGAGTTGGAACTAGATGATCTTTAAGGTCCTTTCCAACCCAAACTATTCTATGATTCTATGATTCTATGATTCTATGATTCTATGAATTTAGCATGGGTGGCAGCACCGGTTACTGAGCAGAGAGATCCAGACACGTGTGTCACCGTGTGGCTGTGTACCCGCACGTGCCTGCTGATAAACATGCAGATGCGAATGTAAGGAAAAACGTAAATATATATACAATAATTTTCCACGATTAAGAGATGTTTTAGAGCAGAAAATTTCCATTTTAGGCGTAGGAACATCAATTTTATAAATAAAAGATTTAAATAAACATTAGCGTGGATACATCAACACACACACACGCTCACACGCGCACTTAAAATAGGCTCCCACACTATAATTTTAAATAGTACAAAACAAATGAATTCTCCAAATATTGTTTAAACTGGCACAGGGGGTTATGATGTCATCTCTGTAGTAATCATAAACTTGTTTTCCTGTAATAAATATGATCGCTTTTCCCGTTAACAGTTTATTGGGACTTTTGGTCTATGTGAGACCAATACCAAATTCTGACTGGTTTTGATAACTGAAGACTGTGTTAGGTCTCCATCCTCTCTGCTGGCTCAATGACTCTGCTGTCAATAGTCGCTCTTTTATTTTCTCATGCTGTTCCTCTAGGGAAATAAAGAGTGGCGCCTCAGGATCTCAGTTGCTGCGGCGTGTGGTGGGACCCTGCCTACCAGCCCAGTTGCCAGCCCTAGATTTGCGTTCAGCGGGAGAAAGATTGGGCCTTAGTGCTGCATGGAGCAGGACACTGAGCCAACACAGGGCTGCAGGGGCTGTGGAGGGCATGGTGGCGTAGAATCGTAGAATGGTTTTGGTGGGAAAAGACCTTTAGGATCATCGTATCCAACCATCAGTCCAGTGGATTTAGTCCTGCTAAATCCACCAGCAGACTTTGTTCCCATGTATGACATCTACTCATCTTTTAAACATCTCCAGAGATGAGGACTCAAGGGAGTCAAGAGTTACCCACGGAGGTGATTGATTCATCTTCCCTGGAGGGGTTTAAGGGACGGGTAGATGAGGTCCTGAGGGACATGGTTTAGTGTTTGATAGGAATGGTTGGAGTCGATGATCCAATGGGTCTCTTCCAACCTGGTTGTTCTATGATTCTATGATTCTATGATTCAAACACATCCCTGAACAGCCTCTGCCAGTGCTTGACAACCCTTTCAGTAAAGAAATTCATTCCCATATCCAACCTAATTGTCCCCTGGCACATCTTGAGGCCATTTCTCCTTGTCCTGTCACAAGCTACCAAGGAGAAGAGATCAACCCCAGCCTCACTAGGGCCTTCTTTTTAGGTAGTTGTAGGCAGTGATAAGAGAGCATGGGAGGAGATGCAGAAGGATGTGGGTTTGCTGTCCCCATGTCTCCAGCCAGGCTGATGCTAACAAACCCAAGCTGATGAGAAATTATGGTAGCAACACTATGGGAACTGCTGGGCTGGGTCACCTTGTTGCACTGAATCAGGGTTGTCACTACTGGACTTGTCCTCAGCCAAGATATGCCCACACGCTGGGTGAACATCCTCACCAGCTCTGTGGGGCCAGATCCTGACACTGACATTCTCACTTGGAGGAGCCTGTGCTGGAAGGAAAAGTGATGCTGCATTCCCAAGTGAGAGCACGGTGGTCCCAGGCTCCCAGCTATGTGTATTAGCAGAGTTTCCCTCATGGGTGGAGGTAAGACTTGCTCCTGGGACAGCATCTGTGTCCCTGCACCGCTCGGAGCCCGGTGAGACCCTGGAAGTGCAACTGGCAGCACTGAACCATCCCAAGGCTGGATCCAGACTGCAGCACTCTGCACTCTGAAGGATTTCTGAGTGGGTGGCAGCACTGGATGCTGAGCAGAGAGGTCCAGACACATGCAGAACCCAGAGGTCCAGGGTTTCTGAGCAGGCAGATGGCCCCAGCATCCTGCTACAGCCCTGGCGGCTGAGTCCTACTGCCTCACCTTATCTTCTGCCCGTACACACAGCCCTGTAGGAAACACTGCTGCAACACGTCGGCTCTACTCCTAGAGCTACGTTCATTCACACTTATCAGCACTAGGACACGGTGTCTCTGAATGACTTAGAATAATATTTGGAAAAATCCATCTTAAGTATATTAGCCCACTAAGCCTTTAAGTCTTCACAAGGGCTGTAATTCCAAGGACGCTGATGTGTGCCTGTGCCAAGGATTTTGCAATGCAGTGACACACACGCAGCCAGGCTCGCTCCGCGCCCCATCCTTCTGCCCTGAAAATAGTTAACAAATGTCTTACTGCTGGAAATCTGTTTCTGCTTAGCTGGGAAGCGGTGGGGTTCTGAACCCTGCTTTGTAGCACCCTGCTGGCAGCTTTTGTCATTCTCAGGCTTGGCATATTATTGGAACTATTAACCGATGTCGCATTGCCTCATTGTATTTAGATTTTAAACATATTTGTAAGGCTTTGAAAAAAAAAAATTGTTCTCATTATTAAAGCAATGTACCAAATACCTTCTAGTAAATAATCTCTCCCAGAACTGCTCCGTTCACCCAGAGTGGGCTGGGGAGCAATAAACCGGCAAACGGGAAAGGAAAAAATAGCATGGATGTTACAGCCAGGAGAAATAAGAAGTGGGAAAGTGCAGGATGATGCAGCTAAATGCCCTGCAAGCTCCTGTTGTGCACAACCACCAGGCTGGAGAACGTTTGACTCCCAGCCTAGTGCTGAGGGCAGACTGGCAAATGCAGGGCACGGGCAAAGCCAGCACCCGAAAGAGCTGATGGGATAAGTGGGTTTTGCCTTCTGCCACTGCCTCTGACAATGCTGGACGTAGTCAGAGCCTTTGGCACATAGAGTTTGGCAGCAAGGAATGTCAGAAGGAGCTCAGAGTCTCCCTGAGGGCTGCTGGGGGGTATAGGAGTAGTTTGAGGAAACACAGTCTTTTGTTCCTTTGCTTCTCAGTCCTCCATGTCTGAACAGCTTCATGGCCAGCAAACAGGGTGAGAAACCATGGATTCTCCAGGGCCTCCCATTGCAGCCTCCAGGCTGGCTAAAATCAAGAGGCAGAGCCAACTTGCTTGCTAACCTGCATATGCAGGTTAGTGTTTGATGGGAATGGTTGGACTCGGTGATCTGATGGGTCTCTTCCAACCCGGTTGTTCTATGATTCTACGATTTTATGCCTCCATGGAGATGGAGGCAGAGCAGATCTCAGATGGCCGTGTCCATCTTCTTTGACATCTTCACTTTGAGAAGCCTGTGCCGAACCTGTGCTTTCTCACTCTGGTGCCAGTGGTCGAAGGGCCTCCAGCAGTGAGTCTGGGACACGGTGGGAGAGCCACAGCATGTGCCAGCTCCAGATTCCCTCCCCAGGGAGGGATCAGCTCTGCTGGAGGAGGAATAACACGGGTTGCTGCTTGCTGTTTACTTGCAGCACCATAAAGTTTCTGTGCCAGCATCCCCAGGCTACAGTGCAACGAAGGCATCGATGAGCTCTCCCTTAGCTACCAGCCTTCCCAGCACTTCAGCAGCAGAGCTAATTACTAGCGATTTGACTAACAGTCCAAGCCTGGGCCAAGAAAATATTAGGTCAATCTTCTAGAAGCTGGGAAAATACTAAAAAAGCAAACTAAACCAAAACAACAACAACACAACAAAAACCCAAGGAGAAAGGAAAATAGCTGTGATACTGGTGTGATGTCTGTACAAGAGTATTTTTGCACCGAAGGAATGCAGATGCATTTTTGCTGTGTTACAGCACAGTTCTAGTCAGACCAGCAATGATGCACTGTAAACAGACCATGTTAAAACACCAAGTTCTCTCTCGATCTTTCTGCAGTGTTTTCTCTAAATAGTTATTTTGTAATAGGCATTTTATTTGCTTCACAGAGTCCCTAAATAGTCTGAGTCCAAGCTCAGGAACATGCATGTGCTGGCATTTAGTTTAGAGGCCTCTTTATTTAGTAAGCACTACGACAAGTGACATCTCCCACCAAGGCTGCCCTGTGCTCGTCATCCCGTCCTCGAGCTGTGGAGCTAGAGATGGCTGCGTCCCAGCAGTGCCCAGGCTCCGGCTTCACAAGAGGTTCCACGGATGCAGGCTCAGGCTGAGCATTTGGGACAGCAAAGGAGCAATGGAGAGCCAAGCCCAGCTCTCCCTGTTCCCAAGCATGGACTAGCGTGGGCATGAGTTCATGGGAAACTGGAGAGGAGCCTGAGGACTGGGGAAAAGCCAATATGACTCCCATCTTCCAAAACGGCAAGAAGGAGGATACAGGGAACCCTAGGCCAGTCAGCCTCACCTTCATCCCTGGAAAGGATGAAACAGCTAATTCTTGATGTCACCTCAAAGCGTATGAAGAAATAGAAGGTTGCTGCAGTGGTCAACATGGATTCACCATCGGGAAATCATGCTGGACCAATCTGATAGCCTTGTGTGATGGCATGACAGCCTGGGTAGCTGAGGGAAAAGGCTCGGAGACCTGGATCTGCTTAGCCTGGAGAAGAGGAGGCTGAGGGGGAATGTCATTAACACTTATAAATACCTTAAGGATGGGGGTCAGGATGATGGGGCCAGACTCTTTTCAGTGATGCCCAATGACAGGAGAAGAGGCAATGGGTAAAAACTGGAATACAAGAAGTTCTACCTCAACATGAGGAAAACTTTTGTACTTTGAGGGTGGTGGAGCACTGAACAGGCTGCCCAGGGAGGGTATGGAATCTCCTTCTCGGGAGATATTCAAACCCGCCTGGGCACCGTCCTGTGCAACCGGTTTGAGGTGACCCTGCTTTAGCACAGGGGATTGGTCCGGAGAAGCTCCAGAGGTCCCTTCCCACCTCACCAAGCTGAGATTCTGGGATTTGCAAAGCATTGCTGAGAGCTGCAAGGGTTGGAATCCTGTTGAATTGATCATTCGGTATGCTCAGTCACCAAGGGGTGAGGTCTGGTGCACCCCAGGGAGAAAGCAAAACCCCAGAGTAACCTTGCCCACAAACCCATCTCGTAGGGGAAGGCACGAGCTGAACTTGTCCCCTGTTGTTCATCCAGCAAGGGTGATTCAGGTAGATTTTTCCTCCTCCAGTGGCCAGAAAAGAGACACAGAGGATGGGAAAACCAGACATATTTGAGGTCAAACCCTTCTTGATTTCTTTCATAGGCACTTAGGATATATTAGGAGTTAAAAAATTCTGTGCTTTTCTGCTCCAGGATTAATACTCCACTGCCCTGTTTGCCCAGGGAAGTAATCAAGGGAGTTTTCCTCTCAATTAGGCTTTTCTGTTATCTGATTTGTATCCAGGTAAAGTTGATTTGGTTCCTGAGAGAGTGGAGCATCTCTTGAAGCACTGGCCTGATAAAATGTGATGTTTGGGGGGGATAGCAGCTACAGATGAAGGAGAACACAGCACCCAGTGCAGGATGGTTAGAAAAGCTCTGTTATCTCCCTTGAAGCTCTCAGCTCTCGAGGGAGTGAGACCAGGATAATGGCCACTGGAAGGGGGAAGACAACCCTGAAATTTAGAGAATTTTAGTCAACTACCCATCTGATTTTCCATGCTGGCTGCATGATCCTTTGCCAGACAAACTTCTGGAGGAGGGACTGGACCTTGACAGCACCATCTGTCACTTGGCTGGAAGTGGGATCAAGCCAGAAGGAGCCCCAGTGTCAGTGCTGATGCTTCCAGGGAGTTGGAGGATGCACAGAGGTTTGGACATCACCCAAGCTCTTCTGCTTGCCTTGGGGCACAGGAAAGGTAGCCCTATGCTGAGCATCACTGCACTGGCTCATCACAAAAATCAGCAGGAATTTCCCTTGTCTCCCTCATATTACTTTGGTTTTGGTGAGGAATGCAATTTAAAAACTACCTTCAAAAGCTTTTTTTTTTTTTAAAGGAAGTATACCTATTTCTCAGTATTTGCTCTCTGACGTTACACCCCACCCCCTCCTCCAAATCTCTCTGTGTCATCAGCAGTAGGTCACAGAATGATTTGGGTTGGAAGGGACCTTACAGCCCACCCTGTTCTTACAGGAACACCTCCCACTGGAACCAGTTGCTCAAAGCCTCAGGTCCTTTGTGTTTTGTAGAAAGCAAATTGGAAACTAACAACAAAATATTTTGCTTTTGCAAAAAAAAAAAAAAAAAAAAAAGAAAAAGGGGGGTGCAAAAGTTAAATCATAGAATCACCAGGTTGGAGGAGACCCATCGGATCATCGAGTCCAACCATTCATATCTAACACTAACCCATGTCCCTCAGTACCTTGTCCACCCATCCCTTAAACATCTCCAGGGAAGGTGAATCAACCACCTCCCTTCGCAGCCTCTGCCAGTGCCCAATCACCCTTTCTGTGAAAAACTTCCTCCTAATCTCCAGACTAAATCTCCCCTGGTAGAGCTTGAGGCCATTCCCTCTTGCCCTGTCCCCGGTCACTTGGGAGAAGAGCCCAGCTCCCTCCTCTCTACAACCTCCTTTCAGGTAGTTGGAGAGAGTAATGAGGTCTCCCCTCAGCCTCCTCTTCTCCAGGATAAACAACCCCAGCTCTCTCAACCACTCCTCATAGGTTCTGTTCTCCAACCCCTTCACCAGCTTCATTGCTCCTCTCTGGACTTGCTCCAGAGCCTCAACATCCTTCTTGTGGTGAGGGGTCCAGAACTGAACACAGGATTTGAGGTACAGTCTCACCAGTGCCGAGTACAGAGGGTGAATAACCTCCCTGGACCTATTGGTCACACCTTTTCTGATACAAGCCAAGATGCCATTGGCCTTCTTGGCCACCTGGGCACACTGCTGGTTCATGCCACTTTCTACACTGGCCTCATTTATGATGCCGAGTTTCACCCATTGTATAAAACGCAGCTCATTTATTCAAGCGATGACATTGGAAATCCAGCACTCTGGGATGGGTGAAGCTGTTTGGGTTTGGAGCTCACGCTATGTGCTTGCAGGCCAAAGGAGAGCTTGCCATTGTGGTTACCAGCTCGAAATCGGAATGGTATGAATAGCCAAACTTTTCATAGGCGTTGTAAATTGTGTTTCCACAAACCAACTTCCAGGAATAACAGCATGCTTCTCTAAACGATGTTTGTTTGCTCTCTGCACTCCTTCCAGCCCTCCCCCTTCTCTCTTCTGCTTTTTATTCTTTTATTCATTCAAGTGATGAAAACTTGGGGAATATTTTGGTGGCTTTCACAGACATTCGTGATTTTCCCTCCTGAACTGCCAATATAAAAGTTGGCCAAGACCAGCTAAGGCTCTTCCACTGGGATTTGAGGATGGTAAATCAGGAAGAAGCAATAGTATAGAGAAATCTTGGTTAGAAATGACAATGCCATTTCCCTCCTTGCAATGAACGGAAAGACAGAAATAACTTCAGGAAAGACTTTCCTGCGTCCGCAAAACCAGCTGGAATTTGTAGCAGACCCAAAGCCTTTCTCCTCCTTCCCGCTCGCACATGCTCCACATTTTGTTTGTTAGCGAGTCCTGGACACAAGTCCTTGGTACTTTATCTGATACGAGAAGTGGAGCAGCTGCTGGCCTTGAGTTACGGTAACAGCCCACCTAAGTTGTGTGAAAATGGGAGTAGGGGCAGGATCATGCGAACTCGAATTCTGAATCATCCTTGGAGCTGTTCCTGTGTAGGCCACGCTTACAATGAGGCTGTTTGCAGATCTGGCTCTGAACAGCCTCTAGCTGAAGACTATTGTTAGCAACAGTTGAGTTCAGTCACGCTGACGAGATACTACTATCTGTCTCTGCACAAGGACCACTCTGAGGGGCTCTTCCCCCTTCTTCCCATCACTAGGTGGATGGAGATGGGTCTTGTGTTTGTACCTGCATCATTGTGCATGATTTGCTTGGGTACAAATGTAGTCATCTTCTGGCTTGTTAGTCACTGGAGTCACAGGAGATGCACTAGAGCGAATCCAAACTCTAACATAACTGACTGGCACGGGGCAGGAGCATCTCAATCTGTGGCAGAAGTGCCCGATTTTGGTCCTTCTCCTGCCCCTACTAACTGATGAAAGGAGCTCAGACAGTCAGTGAGTCTGGCTAGAAGAAACAGGATGATCATGATATCGAAAAGAGGAGTTTGATAAGAAGTAGCCATCAGGATTCTTCAAAACAGCACAGAGATCTTATACTTTTAAATTAATTTAAATAATGGTGTTGCCATAAAGAAGAGGGAGCATGCTGGAGAAGTCTATGCTGAATACAGGGGTAGAAGTGTAGTTGAAACATAAAAGGAATGTCACCCCCTGAGAGCTGAGGAGGGGCTCGAGGGCTCCACTTTCTCGGAAAATCCATAGGAAAGGCTGTGAGGGGTTCTGGCTCCAGAATATAAAAAGAAGGGGACAAACTCTGTGTGGAGAGACAGCTGTTGAAACCGCATGACATTGCTGTCACAAGATAATTTAGCCGTAAACATCTTATAGAAGGTGTTTTCAATCCATCAAAGCAGGGACATGGTAGAAAAACTTCCACAGAATCAAAAAAGAGGAAGAAACAGAAAACCGATGCTACAGAACTCATCATAGCAAGGACTGGACTTAGGTGGACATCTGCGATATTTTGTGAATCTTAAGTCTGTGAAGATGCTGTGTTTCAGAGGCAAAGGAGCTGGGCTGGGGCTGGTTAATCTCGGTCAATCTTCACTTGCAGATTATGGAGAACCAGCAGTCACATTGCTGTGATATGGTACCAAACCTGGTATTGTGGGTCCAAGGAGGCTGGGACAGGTTCTCCCTTGAAGTCAAGACCCTGACAAGTTGGACTGTTCTCCTTAATTAATCCTATTTCAGGGACTTTATGGGTAGGATAATGCTGCCAGGAGCAAGGGTTCACTGGAACCAGACCCAATCTGGTGGCACAATGAGGTGGCTAAAAGGTTAGTGGGAAGCATGAATCACATCTCACAAAGAATCCATGGCCCCTTTCCCAGAATATCTTCCGTGTAAGCTTGGAAATACTGATCTAAATCTGAAAAGAACTGGTTTTGGAGGTCTGCTTGGATTTAATGTGCCCAAGCCTTTGAAAGTGTAATTTTGAGCCATCCTTTGAAAGCAACCAACTCAGTTTTAGAGCAAGTTCTCCTGTACTTGTGAATCTTCAGGACACAGGGCTTTAAATAAAAACACTTCACACCAAACTGGATGTCAGAGATGGTGAAGGTGCCTGTAACACCAGCGCTGCGTGGGGCCGGGGGCAGAGTCCAGGAGGAGAAGCCCAGCTCTGGCGGTGGCAGGAACAGTGTGGGGTGATGGGGGAGGAATGTGTCTGCTCCCTCCTGCACTACTGCCCCCCAGCTCGCTGAGCCACGTGCAGACATGTTGCTCTCCCCTTTGCTGAACAAGTCAATCCATCGTCTGGGGACTGAGGACTGGCAACTTCATATTCTCTGGTGAATTGTCCTGCTAGAAAACGCAGTCCTGTGCATGTTTCCATTTGTATACCCATTGGTATAACATCAGGTCCTGGGAATGCTCCCCCTCCTGCACTCTTTCAGGGGGTATCGATGTTTCCATTTAATGTGGGGTTTTTTGCCCTCACTGAGGAATTTTACAAATAGTTTGTTTATTGTGTCAATCTCTGTCTTTGTGAGCAGATGAGGGAGCATCTGGAGAGCATCACGAACTCTTGGCATGGATGCTCCTAGGAGGCTGCGTTCTCCCCAGCGTGAGAGAAGCAGCCCATCCCCACTCCCCAAAGCCCCCATCACATCCTCAGATGAGGTCCTGCCTGAGCACATCATTCTGCTCCCTGCTGGGCAGGAGGCTAGGACAGGGCGCAGGGACAACCACATTGCTTCTGCTGATGGAGAGCTGCTTGCCTTGCTCTGGGCTGCATCCCCCTTACAGGTTAGAGATTAGGAGGAGGTTTTTCACAGAAAGGGTCATTGGGCACTGTCAGAGGCTGCCCAGGGAGGTGTTTGAGTCACCTTCCCTGGAGGTGTTTAAGGCACGGGTGGATGAGGTCTTGAGGGACATGGTTTAGTGTTTCATAGGAATGGTTGGACTCGATGATCCAGTGGGTCTCTTCCAACCTGGTTATTCTATGATTCTATGATTCTCCTGGCTGCTTCACAGCCAAGAAAGGTCTCCCAGTGTCTCAAGGCTTCTACAAGTTAGTTTGGTTGATGCAGGAGATAAAGACCTGTCTTTTCATGTGTGCCAAAGCAATGCAAAGCTGTTGTACCCACTCAACCTAAGGGTTCAAGAGACCTGTGGTGTTCAACCTGCTTGCAAGCAGCAGCTTCACCTCTGTGTCAGCTGAGAATTTTCCATCACAATAGAGTTTTGTTGGGTGAAAAAAACGAAAGAGTCGATTAATCAAAAGGAAAAAGTTGCAGAGAAATGCACTAGTTTGAGTTAAAGCCTTATCTAAAAAGGTCACTGGAGTTTGGGAAGGAACGTCTCATTAAGACAGTCAGACCACCCTGCAGCCACCAACCACCTACTGGTCAGGACACAGCTGGGAGTGGGGAGGACAACAAAGTCAAGACTTGTAGCTCCCTGTGTCCCAGGAGAGCACAGCACTCATTACAGTCCAGGACAAGCACATGCCTTTCCTTGTCTTGTTGGAGCTGCTGAATCGTGTACGGTTAATTAATATTCATTAAGTCGAAGGGAAAGTTGGATTGCGGTCTGCTCGTTAAGGTACTGACTTGGGCTCGAGTTCAAATGATTATTCCTTTATTTATGCTGGGGAAAGTTGCAGTGGGACAGGCCGTACAAACCCGCTACCCTGGAGATTCGAGTGCTCAGCTGGGGTCTGGGGCACTTCCAGCCAAGTTCCCCCTTAGCCAGCGCTGCAGAAGACCTTGTCCCTTCTTCCCACAATCCAGCTGTTTTCATGCCATAGCAATCCATTTGGAAGCGCCTTTGGTTTTTCATGTAAATCGCTCGAGGTTTTGGGTTGCTCCTGGTGTGTGGTGGGAACATTTTCCGATGCTTTTAGAGGTTTCGTGTGAATGGTGGTGCTCTTCCTGCCCAGCTCCTACTGTGAGAGCCCTCCTCAGGGCTCAAGGAGCAAGAACAGCCTTCCCCTGCCCTGGTGACCAGTCTGGGATGGTCAGGGCTTGGGAAGTCCTTGCCAGCAGACAGTAAGAGCTTTCAGAAGAACAAAGCCACGGGGCTGTGCTACATGGGGCACTGCTGCTATCTCTGTGGTGAACTGGAAAAGGAAGCTGTGTCTGTCTCCAGTGCTTCATGTGGGTGAAGTCTGCATAGTCTCCGTCCAGGGGTGCCAGATAGTTGTTATTCAGGTGGAGCAAAAGCTGCCACTGAATGGGTGAGCATCTAAACCCATGAATACATCCATCAGTGCCCCATGAAGACTGACTCCACAGCCATGCTGGATGGAGTTGCGTATCCTGGGAGACCACCTGACCTTCTGCTCTGCTTAGACTGGAAGCATTAATTTGGCAGGGAGTGAGCTACAAAATTCACGGACTCATTTCTGTGCCCCAGACTGAGAGCAGGGATGTCTTCTCATGGGCAGGGCCTGGTAGACATCAAGAGCAGATGAACAACCTCCCCTGAGACCTTCTTCCAGTTTGAAGTGATCCAGTTGAAGGTGGCATATGGCTCAGTGGCTCCATGTCCACCAAACTGTCACAAGTACCAGGCAGATCATAGAATCGTAGAATCATAGAACAACCAGGTTGGAAGGGACCCATCGGATCTTCTAGTCCAACCATTCCTATCAAACACTAAACCAAGTCCCTCAAGACCTCATCCACCTGTGCCTTAAACACCTCCAGGGAAGGTGAATCAACCACCTCTCTGGGCAGCCTATTCCAATGCCCAATGACTCTCTGTGTGAAAAACTTCCTCCTAATCAATAGCCTAAATCTCCCCTGGCGGAGCTCAAGGACATTCTCTCTTGTCCTGTCCCCTGTCACTTGGGAGAAGAGCCCAAGTCCCTCCTCTCTATAACCTCCTTTCAGGTAGTTGTAGAGAGCAATGAGGTCTCCCCTCAGCCTCCTCTTCTCCAGACTAAACACCCCCAGCTCTCTCAGCCGCTCCGCATAGGGCCTGTTCTCCAGCCCCTTCACCAGCTTCGTTGCTCTTCTCTGGACTCTCTCCAGAGCCTCAACATCCTTCTTGTGGTGAGGGGCCCACAACTGAACACAGGATTCAAGGAGTGGCCTCACCAGTGCTGAGTACAGAGGGAGAATAACCTCCCTGGACCTGCTGGTCAAATTCCTTTCCACACAGGCACACAGGGATTTCTAGGTGATGAATTTGAGGAACATACTGGGGAAGGCATGAGGGTGCCTGCGTGTACTCAGAGGTGGGTTGTGTACCATTCCTCTGTGCACAAGGATGTGCAGAACCACTGAGACAGCCCGTGCCCTGCCAGGAGAGCTGGTCACACTTTTTTGCCAATTCATCTCAATAGAAACTTTCCATAGGAACTAAATTTGTTTAGAAAAGCCATTGAAATGAAACATTCTGCTGATGTCAAGATGTTTGGCTTTTACATTAGCTTGTGAGGCCCTCTGATTTTTTGTTTTGACTTTTTGTGTCTATATCCTACTGACTTTATTATTCCAGTATAGCTCATAAAAATAAGAAGTATAAGACAAAAAAAAGAAAAAAATCAAACCAAATTACTTTGTTTGGCCCTAGTGTCGTTCTTAACATTACACGTGACTGACCACTTTGTTGGTTTCATCCTGATTAGAGACAAAATAAAATCTCCGAATAACAGAATTTTCTTTGAAATGGGATTATGACCCTGCCAGCTCGAGTTGCAAGTGTGCGAGCACCTCACTTGCTGTGCCTCTGGAGCAGAACCCTTGATGAGACTGCACTGATGCACTCAAATTCCCCCCTTCTTCCTCTTAAAACAACCACAGAGGCTGAATAAGCTGCCAGCGCACTGGTGTTGCCAGTGAGTCGCCTCCATCCTTGAAAGCATCAATCCCACCCAGCGTCCCCTAGGACCACCCTGTGACCCCACCTGGTACTCACATGCCCTGAGCTGAGAGGTAACAACTCATAGCCACCGTTTTTACCCTCAGGCCATCTCTGCTCCCTTTCCTGGGTGTCACTCAGTGGGATGCTCTGTGTCCTCAAGGAAGCAACCCACTGCCTCCTTGTCTCTGCTTTGGCCTCGCCTTGCGGAGCTCCTATGACACACTCCCCTTTAGAATCATAGAACAACCAGGTTGGAAGAGACCCATCGGATCATCGAGTCCAACCATTTAGTCTGGGAGCTGCCTGTCACTGCTGCAGCAGTATAGGGACAGACTAGATAATGTTGCTACCCCCATCCCTAGCATTTTCCAGCTCTCAGTTGCCTGGGTTCCCTGTGCTCCTCCTGCACTTTTCTGCAAACCAGTACCTGAATCCCAGTCCAGCCACAGTGCCAGGATTTCAGTGGAAGGGATGTGGGAAGAAAAACAGATCCTATATCTAAATCCTTCCTGAATCTGTACCTCCGGGTATTGTGGCCACTGTCACCCCTGCTCCAACCTTTCTTCTCCTTTCCCTTTTCACGCCCTCCCCTCCCTGCCTGGCACACCTGCCCACCAGTGCCAGAGGCTGGACATCATTCCTGTCTCAGTTCTGCTCTGCTGCTCAGGATGACCAAGAACATGTTTTCCTGCCACAGACCTTGGATGGTTCTTCTAAGAGGTTGATCAACGGGTTTTCCAGCCAGAAAACACTAGTACAGAGTAATCCAAACATCCCATGGGACCATTTCCATTTAGTTGAAGAGCCTGACATAATACTGCTGACGCACGTTGTTTCAGGCAACAAGAAGCTCTTTGCTTTGGCTTTTTGCTGTGAAGTCATGCTCTGCCCACACCTTGCAGGCAGAGGCACTGGGCTGTCAGCGTCGGATGCAGTTTGACTCTGCATGGGAGCAATGGCTGGTACTGTAATGCAGAGATTCTGGAGAGGAGCAGCGTGTGCCTCCACCCAGGCTTAGTGCAGGGCAGGGCACCTGGTGCTGGGTTGCTGTGTGCTGTTTGCATCCTCATTTATCTCTGCAGAAACCATTCCTGAGCGAATCCCAGTGGGAAACAGTAGCAGGGACAGTCTGGGCTGGCTTGTGTGAGTCTCTTTCAGGTGGTTTTTAGCTTACTGCTTGGTGCATGTGGCCAAAGCCCTTCCTTTGCCATGAGCTGGGCTTGCCAGCACCCTGAGAAGGAGCTGCTTCTCCTGGGATGCTGGAAAACAACTAAAGCCACTGCCTCAAAAGAACTGGAGGTATTTTTTAATTGGCAGCCATACAAAGAGGAACTGATACTCACTCTTCATCTTCTTGCAGACTGAGGAAAGAGCCCCAGCCCTGAAGCTCTTGTAGCAGTTTGAGCAGTCGTTTGGATATAGCTTATTAACAACTCATAGAATCATAGAATCATAGAACAAACAGGTTGGAAGAGACCCATCGGATCATTGAGTCCAACCATTCCTATGAAACACTAAACCAAGTCCCTCAAGACCTCATCCACCCGTCCCTTAAACACCTCCAGGGAAGGAGAATCAACTGCCTCCCTGGGCAGCCTATTCCAATGCCCAATGACCCTCTGTGTGAAAAACTTCCTCCTAATGTCTACCCTAAATCTCCCCTGGTGGAGCTTGAGGCCATTCCCTCTTGTCCTGTCCCTTGTCAATTGGGAGAAGAGCCCAGCTCCCTCCTCTCTACAACCTCCCTTCAGGTAGTTGTAGAGAGCAATGAGGTCTCCTCTCAGCCTCCTCTTCTTAGAGGTGACTGCTGATCCTTATCATCTAACAAGGCTGGGTCAGCACCATCCCTGTGCTTTGCAAGTCTGTCACACTGGCAGGCCTGGCTCCTTTCAGAGTTGGTTTCTGACCACTGAGCAGAAGTTATGTGGGTTTCCTCCCAGGAAGGTCCAGCACCTGCTGCCTGCCCAGCCTGCATCCTGCCACTTTGGTAGGAAACCCTCCCTGCTTGGAACAGCTGGCTTTTGGACTTGCATCCTTCAAACTAAACACAGTGTTTGTTTATCCACCGGCTGTCTGGGTCTCTTGGTGGCCCTTGGGGACAGCTGCCTTCGGAGGGCTTGACTGAACGAGTTGACAAGTCCTATATGTAAAAGCTGAAGGCTGATGACCCCTAGAGTCAGCCCAGAAAATTTATCCCTTCCTCAGCAGCTCCAGCATGAGGCTGTCAGTGTCTGCAGGGTCCTGTCCGGAGATGCTGTCTCATCACAGCTGCACTCTTGATCCTCCCTTGCCTACAAAAAGCACCCTGGCCCAGTCCAGCTCTTGCAGCAGGGATGATTCCTCGAGAGCTGGTGCAATTCCTTCACTGCTAAGAGTCTGAGGAGTAACCATGGGGACAACTCTGCCCCTGCCCTGATGTCCCCTGGAAGACAGGATGGACCCTGCACAAGACTGACAGCCCAGCCTCTGGCTGCTGCAGGGAAGAACAAGTCCAGAACAGGCTCCTTGAGACAGGGCAACCTCTGTTCCCCTAACTCAGCACAGAGCAGCCACAGGAGAGGCTCAATCCTGCACGCACTGATTTCATAGAATCATAGAATCATAGAACAACCAGGTTGGAAGAGACCCATCGGATCATCAACTCCAACCATTCCTATCAAACACTAACCCATTTCCCTCAGCACCTCATCCACCCGTCCCTTAAACACCTCCAGGGAAGGTGAATCAACCACCTCCCTGGGCAGCCTATTCCAATGCCCAATGACCCTTTCTGGGAAAAACTTCCTCCTAATCTCCAGCCTAAATCTCCCCTGGTGGAGCTTGAGGCCATTCCCTCTTGTCCTGTCCCCTGTCACTTGGGAGAAGAGGCCAGCTCTGTCCTCTCTACAACCTCCCTTCAGGTAGTTGTAGAGAGTAATGAAGGGAGGAGCTCTGCACTTGTGGCATTGCTGCAGGAGTTGCTCAGCTCCAGGCAGGATCAGATCCAGCTGCTATAGCCTTTCCCTCTCAATGGAAGGGATCTCTACTGCCTCGGCAGCACAGGGACCTCCCAACAGGCATCTTCATCTGAAAGACTCCGTGGCCCAAGGCAGGCTCAGCATAGGGTCCAGAGGTTTTCATGTTCAGTCATTTCTAAATAATCAAAACTCTTTGAGATAATTAAGAAAAAGACTTTTTTTTAGGCAGCCGTGGCTTATACCTGAGTACTTGGCAGGATTCATGCAGGGTTGCAAAAGGAACTGAGCTGGCAGCTGGCTCACTCTAACGGACAAGACCAGAGATTCTGGAAAATATCGAGGCTGAGGTAGGTCTCAGATGGAACAGAATAATCCTGGAGAAGAGGCTGTTTGATGTGTGCCACAGCTGTTAGCACTGAACTTCATGTACTTCGAGGTCTTCTCCAGCCCCAAAAATCAGGTCAGGGTTATAAGCAGAAGATCCCTCCTCCTCTAAGTGATCCTACGGGGCAGGGAGCTCTACCTGGTGGTGGTAGATCTGAGAATGTCCCTGGTCTCTTTTCTTTGTGAGCTGTTCAAGTCACAAGTGTGCCAGAGGCCTGTGAAGATGGTGCTAGCTTGGCCAGGGAGTGACCACGTCCCCAAGGAATGAGCCTCTGTGCGGAGAGAGATGCCACCACCTGCACAGGGAAGTGACACTGCTGTCTGCTCCTGAGGCCCCTCAATAGCTCCCTGTGGCTCAAGCACGGGGACATCTTGGCATGAGCACTGCAGGAACAGTTCATTGTCTCCAGTGTCATCGTCATACATAGGGAGGATGGCAAGTAGCTTGTTGGGGTGGTGGCGTCAGTGTCATTTGCCACAGGGAAATTGTCAGAGGGGGAACATGATCCCGAACAGTTGAACAGACATGCGAAGGGGTTCACCTGGGATGAAATCCCACCCAGCACCAACAGCCACTGCCACAGTCACAGGCACAGCCTTGGCCTCAGTAGAATGTGGGAGCAGACCTGCCACCACTGTTCCCATCCTGCATTAGTGGGCACACCACTCCAGGCCAGGCAATAATGGGTGGACGGGCTCATTCCCTTCCCGCTGCGATGACCATGGATGGGATGGGGTCTCACAGAAACTGGCAGGAATTTTGCCTATGACATCAGTGGAATGGAGACTTTGTGTCGTTCTATTTAAAGAGATTATCTAGAGCAGCCCTTGGCAGCCCCACAAGGGTGGGATGCCAGATTTTTTCCGATATTAGAGGTGTAATGTGCCAGTTGAAATGCAGTGAGAGCTGGACTCTCTGCTTCCCAGCAGGCAGGGTGCTGCAAAACCACTCATCAGGTCATATCATAAAATCGTAGAATCATAGAATGGTTTGAGTTGGAAGGGACCTCAAAGACCATCCAATTCCATCCTCACTGCCATAGGCAGGGACACGTCCCACTGGATCAGGTTGTTCAAAGCCCCATCCAGTCTGGCTTTGAACCCCTCCAAGGATGGGGCAGCCACCTCTTCTCTGGGCAACCTGGGCCAGGGCCTCCCCACACTCACAGGAAAATATATCTTCTTATGATCTCACCTCCATCTCCCCTCTTCCAGCTGAAAACTGTTGTCCCTCATCCTGTCCCTGCACTGCCTAATCAAGAGCCCCTCCCCCACTTTCGTGGAGCCCCTTTCAGCACTGAAAGCTGCTCTAAGCTCTCCCTGGAGTCTTCTCTTCTCCAGGATGTACAAATCCAACTCTCTCAGTCTGTCCTCGTACAGGAGGTGCTCCAGTTCTCAGATGATCTCCATTTGCCTCAGCAGATCCATGTCCTTCCTGCCCTCGGGACTCCACATCTGAACCCAGGGCTCCAGGTGGGGTCTCAGGAGAGCACAGCAGAGGGGCAGAATCCCCTCCCTTGACCTACTGGCCACATGTCTTCGAACAGAGCCCAGGACACGGTTGGCTTTCTGGGCTGCAAAGTTTTTAAGAAATTTTGAATCAGCCTGTACACCATAACATGTAAACTTTCCCAAACACCTGTTTTGCTAAATTAAGTATTAATACATTTCTCCCTCTGTATCCACAATGAAACAAGGTTTAATGTTCAAGAAAAGTGAAAAACACTCATCCAGGAGCATGAGATGGAAGATGTCCATCTCGTGTCCATCTCGAATCCTGTGTTGTGGGACCCTCAGCACAAGAAGGATATTGAGGCTCTGGAGTGAGTCCAGAGAAGAGCAATGAAGCTGGTGAAGGGGCTGGAGAACAGGCCTTATGAGGAGCAGATGAGAGAGCTGGGGGTGTTTATCCTGGAGAAGAGGAGGCTGAGGGGAGACCTCATTGCTCTCTCCAACTCCCTGAAAGGAGGTTGTGGAGAGGAGGGAGCTGGGTTCTTCTCCCAAGGGACAGGTGACAGGACGAGAGGGAATGGCCTCAAGATCCACCAGGGGAGGTTCAGGTTGGACATAAGGAAAAAAATTTTCATGGAAAGGTGATTGGTCACTGTCAGAGGCTGCCCAGGGAGGTGGTTGATTCACCTTCCCTGGAGGTGTTTAAGGGACGGGTGGATGAGGTCTTGAGGGACGTGTTTTAGTGTTTGATAGGAGTGGTTGGACTCGATGATCCAGTGGGTCTCTTCCAACCTGGTTGTTCTGATTCTATGATTCTATGATTCTATGATTCTATGATTCTATGTGGGACGAAGGGCAGCAAAACTCCTCCTTTACAGGCATGAGAACATCAGCATCCAAGCCCTGCTCGGTCACTTCCTAATCAAACTGCAGTTTGCACCATAAAGCTGGGGAAGGGAGACCCTGGCATGGGCTCAGAATGCATTTGTAGGCATCCTTTTCACAGCTCTGCTGAGCTCCCATCTCTTGTGCAACGCTAAACAAAATGATGAGTGGCTGACAAGCCTAAAGGACAGAAGAGCTAAGAGTGGGAAAAGCAGCTGACCAGAAAGGTCACTGCAAAAAGGCAAATGCTTGAAGAACCATGGAAATAGAGGAGATGGAACTGCCTGTGGCAGTGCAACTGAAAACCCCACAGTGAATTGAACTAGAGGAAAATGCAGGCTGGGTATCAGCAAAATCCTGTCTTCCGGGCAACAAGGTCTATGGGAGCAGAGTAGTTTCCCAGGGGACAGAGGAAGCACTCTATTGCTGGAGTAATTTAAAATTGGATGGGACAGAGTGCTTGGGAACACTCTGCAGAGGCTAATTGTGGGGCTGAGACTGTGTGAAAATCTAGTGTGCTTGGAAAACAAAACTTTGCTACGGAATGAAACGTCTGTTGAACAGTTGGTGGTTTGCAAATTTGAGTAAATAGAGAAGGAGAGAGGCTTTGGGTCTCGGGGGGAGATGAGGTGCACAGGAATCTGGTCCATGCTGAGCCCCCAGCCTACCAAGAATGTGGCAGTCTCCAGGGGCAGTGGCCAAGGGCCACTACACCTAGTTTTGCCCCACGGTGAAGGTCTCTGCTGTCCCTCTATCCCCCTCCAGGTGGGATACTGGCCTGTCTGTGCCAGGAAAGAATTGGGAGGTGGTTTATTACCCAGGGAGATTGCGTGATCTTTGCAGTTCAGCCCCCATCCTAACCCTGGCAGCCCCTGACACCAGTGGCTGTAAATCATAGAATCATAGAACAACCAGGTTGGAAGGGACTCATCAGATCATCAAGTCCAACCATTCCTATCAGACACTAAACCAAGTCCCTCAAGACCTCATCCACCCGTGCCTTAAACACCTCCAGGGAAGGTGAATCAACCACCTCCCTGGGCAGCCTATTCCAATGCCCTCTGTGTGAAAAACTTCCTCCTAATCTTCAGCCTAAATCTCCCCTGACGGAGCTTGAGGTCATTCCATCTTGTCCTGTCCCCTGTCACTTGGGAGAAGAGGCCAGCTCCCTCCTCTCTACAACCTCCTTTCAGGTACTCGTAGAGTGTAATGAGGTCTCCTCTCAGCCTCCTCTTCTCCAGGCTAAACAACCCCAGCGGCTCATGCTGGCCCCACATCGTCACCTTCCTCCTCCCGTGGCTCTTTGGTGGGTGCTCTCGCGGCAGGGTTGGACACTGCTTCCCCAGCTGGTGTGTGGGCTGCTCTCCTCTGGAAGAGCCTGTGCAGCCTGCTGTCCCTGAGCTCTGATTTACAGCTCTCTACCCGGCTCCACTAACCTTTGCACTTCTCTTTCAAAACATCATAATAAACAAGCGGAGCTGAGAAGCGCTGGTGGAGCTGCAACACCAGGCGCTCGCGGCGGCTGAGCTCTGTCCCTGCCTGCCAGGAGAAGTGCAGGCTGCGTGCGACCTTTGCTAGGGGGAGAGCTGGTAGATGCAGAGATCTCCCCCTGTTCTCTGCCAGCAGGAGAGATGCGCCCTTGCAGCTGAAGCTGGGCTCTGTGCAGGTTCTGCAATGAGAGAGGCATCTCTGCACCCCACCCAATGGGTTGCTGGCACCCACCACCCACTGGATCATGAGTGGTGCCTTCAAGCTGTTGTATTCTAAGTGCTGGAAGGGCCAGTCAACCCCACACGGTGACAGGCACCTGCAGCACAGGGGTGAGAGCCCTCATGATCCTGCCCTGCTGGCTCTGGGCTGGATAAAAAGCTTCCACCATGCGATCTGCCACCTGTGGTGGCCAACTGGAGAGCACCCCACCACCTGCCCCAAATCTACCCCACCGTGAGAAAGCAAAGGGTCTTCTAGTATCTGCCAGGCACCTGCAGTCCTGGGCCAACCTCTTTCAGTGGCACATTGCACTGGCTTAAGGGCTTGATGTTGGCAGCGTTGCCCTCATGCCCCCCCGATTTGGAGACCTATCTGGGTCAAAACCCAGTGATGCAGTTGTGTCTGTGAGCAAGTGTAGCTATTGGGGTCTTACTGAGCCCAATCAAGTCTGCCAGTGCAGTGGGTTGTGCCTGTGAGCCCCTCTCCAGGATACTGGCATGTGGGTGCCAGCTCTCTCTCAAGTCCCTTGGGCTCCAGTTCCTCCCTGTGTTCTTCTCCTTGAGAGATGTTTCACCACCCCTGTGAGGGACTGGCAGTGTCTGCATGTTACCTTGCCCCAGGGATGGCCCACAGATCCCTGTCCCAGGCTGTGAAGAGTTCATGTGGGATAAGAAACTTAGCAGGAAGCTGCTGAGATCCTCATCAATCCGTAAATGAATAGCTGCACTCCAGGCAGATTGGGCAGGCAGAAGCAGGACAAGACCCCAGTACACAATGTATCCTCTCTAATTAAACATCATAATGTTGTAGAATCATTGACATACAGAAATGTTTGCTTTGGAAGAGACCTTAAAGCCCATCCAGTTCTATCCCCCTGCCATAAGCAAGGACACCTCCCACTGGATCAGGTTGCTCCAAGCCCCATCCAACCTGGCCTTGAACACCTCCAGGGATGGGGCAGACACCACTGCTCTGGGCAACCTGGACCAGGGCCTCCCCACTCTCATCATGAAGAAGAACAATAAGATTCTTTGGCAAAGATGCTCTGCTTTCTCTTCATCAATGGGAGAGCAGGACAGCTGCCAGGTCATGACACCTGGGCTCTGCCTGGCCACTAGTAGGGTGGACACAGCTGCTGGACCAGTGTCCTCCTGGCTGCAGGCACCAAGGGGTGAAGGATCCTCCTTGGATGGGCTGTGGGTGAGACCCTTGGCTGCTGCTGTGGGCTCATGGGTGCAATGCCAATAACCACATGTTTGCAGCACAGTTTCTTCAATCCATGAATCCAGCTGAGCCCAGCGCTGTGTTGCTGCTCGCTCTACAAGCACAGGTTAGGATTCGTGCCCAGGGCTTTCAGCATGGTCCAGAGGGAGATACAGTTTGGTGATGCCCTCTGCTAATAGTCTTTCCTCCCCATGCCACACTGTGGGTGGCTGGGGTGCAGTGGGAAAGGAGTTAAGCAGCCTCTGGTGTGCTGGGGGCGGGGGCTCAAGCCACTAACAAAGAATAGTAATGAATGGAAAAAGTGAAGTGTTTTTTCCCTAAAGCAAACAGCTCGGTCAGATTAGAAGCTCGGAGTGCGCTTTACCCAACTATTAATACATTCCTCGCTCATCTCAAACTAAACAGCCGTACTGAGCTCCAAGTTCATAAAAACAGCATCAAATCCATGAGAGCACAGAACATTTATAGTGTCAGCCAGTAAAACTGCCTGCTGGAGGTGATGGGACTCTGGCTCTCTGCCTGCTGGGGAGGGACAGGCTGGGCAAAGCAAAAGGAAGCAAGTGGACCCTTTCCCTTCCCAGCAGGGACTGCTGGCAGGCATGGAGCGAGCCTGGAGAAGCCCCCACCACTGCTGTGCTGGAGTTGCCCTGCTTAGAAATACTGAAACATGGCAAGCTGGTGCTCTGAGGACCTGGGGCTTGTGTCTGTGGCTGCCAGCATGTGCTCTGGGTTTGGCAGGAATCTCAGATGGGTTCCGTCTTCCCAATAAACGTGCTCCCCTGGATGGTTGAGGAGGGGAGTAGCTGCAGTGCAGGGCAGAGCTGGGGTGAAATTCTAATCTAGCACTGCAAGCACAGAAATATGGACAGGTTCATGCTTCCCAATCTTCCCCTGAGGAGCAGAGGGACCACCTCCACCAAGGACCTGTGCTTGGGCACCTGAAGCTTGCAGCATCCTGGGGCAGGTGTCTCTTCCAGGGCACCTGGGAGAAAAGGAGAACCCTGCCCAGCCCTCCTTGCTAGCAAATGCTGAGACAGGCAGCTGCTTGCCAGATCCCCACAGCTGTGCAATTCATCTGCAGCGCATGCCGTGTGTCAGCTGCAGCCCTGCGCGTGCAGCAGAGCGCAGGGAGGCTGTGCCTGCAGCATCCCCTTTGCCTTCTGCAGCCTGGAGGGACCAGATGGGTGGTAAAAGCCCTGTGTCTGCAAAGCGAAAGGGGATAAGTACACGTTGGAGCTTTGCCTTGTGCTTGGGCAGGGCAGGATGTGACCTGGTGTGCGAGCACTGCAAACTCGCTCCTCATGCATCAAGCAGCCGTGACCTCGATGCTACCTGCTTGGACCAGATGAAGATGTTTTGTCTCTGAGGTTTGCTGTACAAGGGGTCTGAGGGCACAAGGTGAAAAGCCTTTCCACATTTGGTGGCTGAATGAGTCCCAAATACTGGTATCTGGTGGCACTTTCCTTCTCACAGTAGTGTTCCGTCAGGCTGTTAAGTTATATCAGGCTGGGGTTATTTAAGGTGACAGAGCCTAGGGCAGATGCTTGCACTGGACATCGCTTAGGGGTTTCAGCTGTCTAGAGAGAGCCAAATGGAAAGCGTTCAAGAGCCAGGATTGTCTGTAACCCCCCTGAGGAGCACTAGGCTGCTGCTTCAAAGGAAGTTCCTATTACTCTTCTTTGTCCTGACTCAGTCTGAGAAATCAGAGTAATTTCTCAGAGTATTCACAAAAAATAGCCATCCCAGAAGACATGAAATACTTTCTTTCACATGGGCTGTGCATTACACACTGTCTGCCCTGGCATGACTCTGCCCCTTGGAGCTGTTGCCCGTCTCCAGCCTGCCCTCTGCCCAGAGCTTGCTGGCCATACGGCTCTCGCCTTCTCAGTGGCCACATGGCTCCCATGAGGCTCATCCAATCTGCTCAGTGGCTTCAGCCCATCATGGGAGATAGATCTGGGAAGAAGCCCAGTTGACTGGGCAACCTGGGAACACTGAGGGTACAGTGCAGCAGCTGAAGCAGGCACAGGGTTTGTGCCAAACAGATATGTTGAGAAAGAAAAAAAAAAAAATCCCTTGGAAGACTTGGTTTTCTAAAGTTGTATTTCCCTGCAGGAAAATGTTCACTGGCAGAAAGCAGAGCTCACTTGTCTTGCAGAGGAATCGGTTTATTCTGTGTGCAGCTTCCAAGCAGGGTCCACTGCTACAAGTTGGAGGCCACCACAGTGGGTTTGGGCACAGTGGTCTTGCGTGTGTCTGACGACTGAGCTTTGCACAAACCTTTTCTGGCTGGTAAACAGACACTTGCCAGAGCGGTTGTTTGTAAAACTAGCCTTTTGCTTGCTAACCACCTGTGTTAGGGAACAAATGAGAGGCCTGGTTTAGAGATTGGTGGGAATGGTTGGACTCGATGATCCAGTGGATCTCTTCCAACCTGGTGATTCTGTGATTCTATGAAATGAGGCTTCTTCGACGACAACCTTTCTGATCCTGGCTTTACTGCCATGAAAGTATCATGAGGCTCTGTTGAGACTCTGCAGTGAGTCCAGAGAAGAGCAACAAAGCTGGGGAAAGGGCTGGAGAACAGGCCTGATGAGGAACGTCTGAGAGAGCTGGGGGTGTTTATCCTGGAGAAGAGGAGGCTGAGGGGAGACCTCATTGCTCTCTACAACTACCTGAAAGGAGGTTGTAGAGAGGAGGGAGCTGGACTCTTCTCCCAAGTGACAGGGGACAGGAGATGAGAGGGAATGGCCTCAAGCTCCACCAGGGGAGGTTCCGGCTGGACATAAGGAAAAAAATTCTTCACTGAAAGGGTCATTAGGCAATGGAACAGTCTGTCCAGGGAGGGTGTTGATTCACCTTCCCTGGAGGTGTTTAAGGCACGTATAGATGAGGTACTGAGGGACATGGTTTAGAGACTGATAAGAATGGTTGGACTCAATGATCCAGTAGGTCTCTTCCAACCTGGTGATGCTGTGATTCTGTGATTCTGAGACAACTTTATATACATTTTCTGAGTAACAACAGTGCAGCTACTTCCCCCTGCCAGGGACTAGACCCACACTGGGCAGGTTTCTTTGTTAAGCTATCTCTACCTAATCCATGCTGCAATGCTGAGAAGATGCTATAAAATGCACCAGGACACAGGACTCGTTCTAGAATCCCTTGCTTATTAAATCATCTGGGTGGCAGAGGAAGAACCTGATCAGAGATGAACTGATAAAGTATGGCTCTGGGAGCCGACTGACCTCAGTGGCGTGTTCTGCCCCTTGTTTTATCTTTCCCACACACTGCAAAGAGACCGAGTCTAAAGTGATACTATATATATGGCTTGCTGTACCATTCATCTGGGCAGCACGAAGTTCGGGTTTATACAGATCTGTCTGGCATTAGAGGATCGAAAGGTTATGTTATTGGTACATTTCTGCACATCCAAACCATGAGTCAACAGTTCCAGGAAGCCAAATACTTACTTAAAGACCTGTGATGGAAATTGCGTTTCCCAAATACTTAATTCCTAATGCAACCCTGGATGTTGAATCTGAGCACCATGTTTATGAACAGCTGATCTACAGCAAAAGGTTGAGGTAATGGGTCAAAACTGCCTCTGAGTTTAGCCTGATTTGTGGGTAAAGTAATTTCGTAATGAAAAATAAGCATCTAAAGTACTTGGATGCTAGAGTAGAATGATAAACAGTAAGTTTTGCATTCTACGTATGAGAACTAATTGCAAGTGTACATCAGGGCAGAAAACAAGCTGGAGTGTGCTTGCTAGAATTTCATACTGAGATATGATTGCTAGTCTTTCAAATCATAGAATCATGGAATGGTTTGGGTTGGAAAGGACCCTAAATCCCATCCAGATCCAATCCTCTGCCCTAGGCAGGGACACCTCCCACTGGATCAGGGCTCAAAGCCTCATCCAACCTGCCCTTGAACACCTCCAGGATGGGGACTGCTACAGCTGCTCTGGGTAACCTGGGCCAGTGTTTCTTTTGTTAGTTGCTATTGTTATCATCATCATCATCATTGACAAGGCTGAAATATTTTTTAACTGTATCTGAAAACTTCCATGGTGACCTATTCTATAGCACTAAACCATCTACATCATCCCCTAAGAGTCATGAGGAAAAGCTACAAGCAAACCCCAAATGCAAATACCAAACCAGTAAAAAAGGCCAAAAGTTCTTCAAGACTCATGGAATTTCAAGGAAACGGGAGCATTTCCAGCATGGCTGTTGGAACACACTGTCCACATGCAACTGTGTGACCTCTCAGCTGGGTTCTTGGCTCTCACAGCAGTAGCTGTCTCACTGTGTCAGAGGTTGTACCAGGCAGGGAGACGATGGAAACTGTGGTCTCCCCTCCCATGGTGGGCACAGATTCTGCCCTGTGCTATGTGGAAAAGTCAGGGGAGCACAGCCTGGCCTTGGTGCCAGGTAGGAGGAGGCACGGGACAATGCAGAGGAGAGTCGCGTGCTGTAATGACACCTGAGTAGGAAATGCACCTCTGGAGATGGGTCGCGCCAGGGAGATTAAGCACTTCTAGCTGAGACTTTCCAGTCTATACGCCAAGCGGATTAGATCTAGGCCCTCTTCCAAAAATTATGTCTGTAATTCAGAACTGGAAAGCCTCGAAGTTTTCTCTTCTTCTGGTCAAAGATCATTTGAGCTGCCAGCTTGGTGATATTGCTTCTAGCAAAGATAAGAGCAGGACATCCTGGCTTTAATCAGTCTGTGCACTGCATGGTGAGAGGCAATCTGCCTCCTCTGGCTTGGCATGTGCCCAAGACTTGCCTCTCTGAGTGGGTCCTACTGTGTGTAAGGCCCATCTAGGCTTGAGGAGCAGGGCTCCCTGTCCCTGCTGGGACTGCCTAGGCTCTGGCTCTCTGCTGTCAGATAAAAGCCGAGGTGCTGAGCTGCAACCAACCATCATGTGTCCGTGTGCATCCCGCAGTGTGGTTTCTGGTACAGGCAACCAAGGCTCTCCTGGGCAATTTGGGTGCCAACAGGCAGGACAGAAGTTTCCCTGTGTTTCGTGCAAAAGAGAGTTTATGTGTGTAAACACAAATCATGTCACTGCAGTTGTCCCTACGGACAACAACCCATAAACTTTTATTTACTATTCACCTTATTCAGCAAAAGCAGCTGCTTTCCAGGAGTGTCTCCAGCAATATCCAGCCCCATCCTCACTAGGTGGGTGTAAAATAGGCAGCTGGACCACAACCTGACAAGGACTGGGCTTATCTGCAGTCATTGCAAGTGCTAAATAGTAACTGTCCTATGCCTGGCTTCCCCCTTGCCAGGTTGCTGCTCTTTGTTCCCACGGAGCCAGCTCTGGGACTCAGTAGCCCAAGGTTTCTCAGAGCTGAACTAAGCAGAGATGGCTGAGGGGGTGGATAAGCCTGTTTCGGCTCTCTGGGATCCTCCATGGTATCTATTCTAAGGTTTGTTGTATCAGACTCTGGGAATGAGTTGGGAGGCTGCCTCTCGAGCTGCCAGCAGTCCCTGGAGAACTCACAGCTACGCATGTGCTCTTCCTCGGTCCATAACCGAGCAACGAAGCTGGTGAAGGGGCTGGAGAACAGACCCTATGAGGAGCGGCTGAGAGAGCTGGGCTTGTTTAGCCTGGAGAAGAGGAGGCTAAGGGGAGACCTCATTGCTCTCTCCAACTACCTGAAAGGAGGTTGTAGAGAGGAAGGAGTTGGGCTCTTCTCCCAAGTGACAGGGGACAGGACAAGAGGGAATGGCCTCAAGCTCCACCAGGGGAGATTTAGGCTGGAGATTAGGAGGAGGTTTTTCATGGAAAGGGTCATTGGGCACTGGCAGAGGCTGCCCAGGGAGGGGGTGGTTGATTCACCTTCCCTGGAGGTGTTTAAGGCACCGGTGGATGAGGTCCTGAGGGACTTGGTTTAGTGTTTGATAGGAATGGTTGGAGTCAATGATCCGATGGGTCTCTTTCAACCTGGTTTTTCTATGATTCTATGATTCTGTAACAGGGGAGATGTCAGGGCTTTGCTCAGGCTGGACCTGCAGCAACCAGCAGCCTGGGCACCTCTTAGCTTTCCTGAGACCCTGGGAATCATGCTTTGGACTGTGAAACACTTACGTAGGGCTCTGTTATCTGGCGTTCTTTGAGTTCTTGTCACTGAAGTTTCACAAGGAGGCTCCGACTCCATCTCTGATGGTGAACGATCCAGTGGATCACAGAGTCCCTGTGACTTCTGCAGTCCCCTCCTGTGGGACCTTACTGGGCCCTTGGCCAAAGAGAATTTCTCCCAGAGAGCCAAATCCTTCTAGGACTGAAAGGAAAGAAAAGGATATCTGTCCCAAAGTTTAATTTTAAGAATGGGAATAAGATAAGAATACAAAAGTATTTTAAAAGGTATTCAAAAGAAAAGCTAAATGGGTAAAATATTTACAGAAGGTATAAAAACTGTTTAAAGATGAAGTATTAGAAGCTCTGAATAAATATATACAGCCAATCTAGAATGTGCTAAAATATCCAGAATAAAAACCCTGCCATTCTTTAGTAGTGAAAGAAGCTATTAGAAGAAAAAGAGATTCATCAAAATTGAAATAATTTCCAAAGAAGGAAGATAGAATGGAGTACAAAGAATGCCTGTTAGATGCAATACCCATAATAAGGACAGGCAAAAATATTTTTTTGGAAAAATTGCACCCAAAAAAACCCCACAAAAAGCCAATAATAAAGCGTTTCTCAAAACGTAAATAGAAGAAGATCATCAAAAAGTGGCCATGACCAAGATCTGTGTAGAAAAAGATTGTTAATGTTGCTGTGCAAGGGCTGAACAGTTCAACTGATGCTCAGTGGGAAGGAGGAGGAAGCACCTTCCACTGTGCCTGTCCTTTACACAACCCCTCATCTCATAACCAAGGAAACAGCAAGGATGAATGACTGTTTCTCAGGTTACAATGTCACACCTGGATGTACTTTTGAGTGCAAACCTAAGCTGAATCCAAAGAGGCATTTGTAAGGATGGTTGGCCTGAAACCCAATGTCCCACAGCAAGGTCACATTCATAGAATCATAGAATCATAGAACCATAGAACAACCAGGTTGGAAGAGACCCATCGAATCATCAAGTACAACCATTCCTATCAAACACTAAACCATGTCCCTCAGGACCTCATCCACCCGTGCCTTAAACACCTCCAGGGAAGGGGAATCAACCACCTCCCTGGGCAGCCTATTCCAATGCCCAATGACACTTTCCGTCAAAAACTTCCTCCTAATCTCTAGCCTAAATCTCCCCTGGTGGAGCTTGAGGCCATTCCCTCTTGTCCTGTCCCCTGTCACTTGGGAGAAGAGCCCAGCTCCCTCCTCTCCACAACCTCCTTTCAGGTAGTTGTAGAGAGTAATGAGGTCTCCTCTTAGCCTCCTCTTCTCCAGGCTAAACACCCCCAGCTCTCTCAGCCGCTCCTCATAGGGCCTGTTCTCCAGCCCCTTCGCCAGCTTCGTTGCTCAAAATCATATCAAAACCGTTCCTATTCAGAGTAGGTACTCTCATCCCCTAGGAGTGTGAGGTCCCACCCTTCCCCTGCCTTGCACATCTCCTCGCCTTAATGCCACCACTGCAGCAAAAGGTCTGACACCATTATGGGAGATTCCTGCTCCTGTTTTGCTGACCTCTTACTCTGTTGCTTGGCCTGCACGGGACCACCAGGCACTGTGTGATTCCCCCTTTTTTGCCTAGTAGAGGACTTGAATTCTGTTGTTAACAAATGCTGAGTATGCTTATCATACTTCATTCTCCACCACAACCCTCTGGTGTATCTCACCACATGCCCATTACACCCTTACCTCCTCTCCCCAGTCCCATTGTCACAGTGCTGGCACCAGACACAGCACAGAATAGTGCGGTGGCTCCTCAGCAGGCCGAGCAGGGACAGAAGAAAAGCTGTGCTGGGATCAGAGAGGGACACGAGCGGCAGGGGCTCATGCCCATCCTTGGCTGAAGCCCCGTCTTCTAGGCACCTTGTGTGACCCTGGGACGTTTTCGCATGCAAACAGCTAATGGAACTCTGTTAGCCTGGACTCAAACTGGAATACCTTCAGCCACATCCGAGCCCAAATTGGAACAAAATGAAAAAAATGTAGCGGTTGGACTCCCTGCTAACTGAGCACTGGGCTCGAAATTAGCAGTTACCAGTGGGGAAAGAAATCCAGGGTTCTTGGACTAGGTCACAGAAAACATAGGCTCAGTAGGGGGCAAGAAAGGGAATCAGATTTTGGGAATGACTATGGGAAGAGTTAGGAACAAAATAGAAGCTGCAGTTCTACCACAGTAACTCTACAGCATCCCCATGCTTCAATCTGGCTGGTGTATCCATTCCTATCTCCTCCTCCTCCCTTCTCAGGAGAGTTCAGAAGACCAGAAAAGGGCAACCACCATAGCCACAGGCATTTATTGGTGTCCATAGGAACCATTAAATAGACAAAGGCTTTTTGGCTTCGACAGGAGGTGTGACAGGGGCAATGTGCAGCAGTCTGGAGGATGGTTGGGGACAATCAGTCATTGCTTCATTCCGTTAAGAAACCAGGAGGCTCTCCATGAAATTGTCAGGTAGCGGATTTAAAACAAACAAAAGGAAGCACTTTTCCCCACAACTCATAATTCATCGTGAAACTCATTACCATGGGGGGACTGTAAGGCCAAAAGCATAACTGACTTCAAAAAGCAATTACCTTCAGGAAGAAAAATCACCGAGACCGCTAAACACAGGGTCCAGAGATAACCTCTCACTCCCCGGATCCAAAGGCTGGGAATTGCACAGCAGTGCCCTAGCAGAGATATATGTAACCCTTCAACATATGTAACTGGCCACCAGTGGAGAGGGCAAACTGGAGGGGAATATAGGGTGGACACAGTATGGCCATTGCATGTTCTCTCCTATTCAAAGCTATCCTTGCCTTCCTAGCTCTTAATCTAAGGGGAATTAATTTCCATCTTCTCCTTCAGCTTTGATCTTTAAACACCCCAGAGATAGCCATCCCCACCACAGAGAAATGAGACTCTCCAGCGTGTGATTCATTTGACTGGGTGTAGACATGCCCATGCCCCAACCCTCTGCAGAGGAGCTGGAAAACCTCATCTTGCCAATGTTTTGCCTGACCTTTTGTTCTGGGTGAACAGGATCTACTCAGGGGTTTAATTACCACCCTGCTACATTACCCTACACCATTAGGTGTACAGGAGCCATCATCTCTCCTTAGCAACAGAGAGATGAGGCCAAAACACAGAACCAGCAATTTGCTGTGTAGCTTATAAACAGAAGTTAGGAGCTGGTCTCAGGATCTTCCTTCTGAGATGGATGTAGAGAAATGAATCCATCCCCATACTGCAGACTCTGCAGAGAGGAATCATGGAATCATTTATTTTGGAAAATACCTTTAAGATCTTTGAGTCCAACCATAAGCCTAACGCTGCCACATCTACCAAGAAGAAGGTATCTGAGAATGGAGAAAAGACTGAGAGGGGGTCACACCAATACTTATAAATATCTAAAGGATGAGTGTGAAGAGGATGGTTCCAGACTCTTTTCAGTGGTGCCCAGCAACAGGACAAGGAGCAACAGGGCACAAACTGGAGCATAGGGAGCTCCACCTGAACATGAGGAAGGAATTCTCTTCTTTGAAGGTGATGGAGCACTGGATCAGGCTGTACATGCTCTCAGTGAACCTGCTGTAGGTGACCTTTCTTTAGCAGACGACTTCACAAAATCACAGAATGACCCACAGGATCATCGAGTCCAACCGTTCCTATCAATCACTAAACTTTGCCCCTAAGCACCTTGACTTGAACCGGGCGATTTCTAATTGGTCCCTTCCAATACAGGCCCTATGAGGAACGGCTGAGAGAGCTGGGGTTGTTTAGCCTAGAGAAGAGGAGGTTGAGAGGAGACCTCATTACTCTCTACAACTACCTGAAAGGAGGTTGTAGAGAGGAGGGAACTGGGCTCTTCTCCCAAGTGACAGGGAACAGGACGAGAGGGAATGGCCTCAAGCTCCACCAGGGGAGATTTAGGCTGGCCATTAGGAGGAAGTTTTTCACACGGAGGGTCATTGGGCATTGGAATAGGCTGCCCAGGGAGGTGGTTGATTCCCCTTCCCTGGAGGTGTTTAAGACATGGGTAGATGAGGTCCTGAGGGACTTGATTTAGTGTTTGATAGGAATGGGTGGACTCGATGATCCGATGGGTCTCTTCCAACCTGGTTGTTCTATGATTCTATGATTCTAATACCAGCCATGCTGTGATTCTGATTCTGTGAGATGTCACCCGCTCCTTGCAGGGAGATGCTGCCTTCTGCTGGGACAAATGCCACCTTCTGATGCCATGTTAGATGGCAGCACTGCTACCAATGGCACTAATCCTGGCATTGCTTGACCACAAGTCTGTGTGTTGGTGGCTACAAGAGACCAGAGAATCCTCTGAGACCATCCCATGGAGACAGGAGTACATACAAAGTTGTGCAGCCAGCTTGTGCTGATGCATCTCATGCATCCTCTCTTATCCGGAATGAAAGCCAGTGGGTGGCACTGCAGGGGCTCTGAGAGCAGCGAGCACCTTTGGATGGCAGGTGTTAGGACAGAACCAGCCCCCGAGGCTGTCATTAATGCCATAATCACACATGATTGTTGCAAACAGAGACGCAGCCTGCCACACAGCTCTATAGTAACAAACACAGACGTCTTCCAAGTACATTCAGTTCACTGCCCTGCTTCCCATCCGCCCCCGCATTGGCGAATATGTAAATAGAGGATATTCTTAGCAGAGAGGATTCCCAAGAAAATGCCATGTCTCTTTGATGCAAGCAAGGATTTAGTACACTGGCATAAGGAAACACTGAGGTCTTCCTAGCAGCAGCAGAGTCAGAGCCTCCAACATTCACCAGCAGCCCCAGGGATGGGGTGAGGTTTTGGGAACACTTGCTCTGCTCTCCTCTGCACCGGTAAAAATAAAAGGGTTACAGATATTAATCAAGCAGCTGAGCTAATCAGCACTCAATTTGTGAGACGAAAGAATAGCTAGAGTTGGAAGGAACTATCTGTCTGACCTGAGGATCTGCTCTAAGTGCTTCTTACTCCTACCAGGTATCAGGATGGTTTGGGGACTGTGCGTACTTCCCACACAGGGTGCATGAGTGGTACAACCATAGGAATGGTTGGACTCGATGATCCGGTGGGTTTCTTCCGACCTGGTCATTCTATGATTCTATGATTCTATGATTCTAATGCAGACCTGAGGTCCCTATTTAGCTGAGCAGCAGCTGGTGTCCTGTGGTGTGACGGCACGCTGAAAGCCTTCAACACATAGCTCCAGGCTGCTCCGGGTGTAATGGAGTGTGGAAATGTAGCCGGGGAGGTGGGAGCTGCCTGCTCACGTGGGGCACATGCAGCCCAACCTCGGGCATTTGGGAGGTGTGCGCAGAGCTCCTCAGCCCAGCCCAGGCAGCAAGGTCAGTGCAGGGCAGGCTGAGACAGAGCTAGGCTGAATTTCAAGCCCCCAAATAGGGACCTTTCTTTCCCTCGTGGCTCTCATACAAGGAGCACAACAATAAATTCCCCGGGTGAAAGACATACTGGGGAAGCTGTGAAATCTGGGCACAGTTTCTCCTCAACATGCCTGACAAAGATAGACACAAAACTCATACTTTTCTCTGATGTAATGGGAGGGAGAGCTGAGATGCACAAGAACAGCAGCCTGTAGGGTGTGAGGCCTCACTACTTGGGGACCTGTCATAAAATCAAAGAATCATGGAACGATTTGAGTTGGAAGGGACCTCAAAGCCCATCCAGTTCCAACCCCTCTGCCATGGGCAGGGACACCTCCCACTAGATCAGGCTGCCCAAGCTCCATCCAACCTGGCCTTGAACCTCCAGAGATGGGACAGACACAACTTCCCTGGGCAATCTGGGCTGGAGCCTCTCCACCCTCATCACAAAGAATTTGTTTCTAATGTCTAGTCTAGATCTTCCTCCCTCCTGTTCAATGTCGCTTGTTCCTGGCAGTGATGTGGTTGGTGTGAAGTGAAGCCTGGCTGCAGCATGGCCCAGGTGGTTGGTGTGAGAGGATGCACATGTGTTTAGGGGTAGAGAGATGCTGTAGGAGGATTTTGGAGCAGAACAGTTGAGCCTTTGGCTCCATGCACACCTGGGACTTGCTGTGCTGAGTGAGTGCATGCAAAATCCTCTCTGGGACTGAACTTGCTTTGCACAGCAGTTGAACTTCCTTCAGGAAGCACAAGGCTCAGGGGAGCCTTTAAAATGCTATGTTGGCACATAATACCACTAGATAGTACCAACAATTGCATTTTTGTACCGGTTTCTGCCCTGGCAGTCCCATGCACTGTAGGTTGTTTCATGCTCTGCCATACTGGAGTGTGCTACCTCTTCCTGCTCTTCCAAACCCATTCCCATGCCTTTTCCTACCCCATTGCCTGGCTGAGCTCCTAGCACGTGTAGACAAGTTCTGGGCCCCTCACAAGAAGGATGTTGAGGCTCTATAGCCTCAGAGAAGAGCAACGAAGCTGATGAGAGGGCTGGAGAACAAGAGGAGTGGCTGAGAGAGCTGGGGGTGTTTGTCCTGGAGAAGAGGAGACTGAGGGGAGACCTCATTGCTCTCTCCAACTACCTGAAAGGAGGTTGTGGAGAGGAGGGAACTGGGCTCTTCTCCCAAGCGATAGGGGACAGGATGAGAGGGAATGACCTTTAGCTCCACCAGGGGAGGTTCAGGCTGGACATGAAGAAAAAATATTTCACAAGAAGGGTCATTGGGCACTGGCAAAGGCTGCCCAGGCAGGGGGTTGATTCACCTTCCCTGGAGGGGTTTAAGGGATGGGTGGATGAGGTGCTGAGGGACATGGATTAGTGACTGATGGAAATGGTTGGACTCAATGGTCCAGTGGGTCCTTTCTAATCCAACCTAGCGATTCTATGATTCTGTCTATGATTCTATGACATGCACTTGGAGGAAGCCACCTAGCACACAGCTCTGCTTGTTCCTGACTCAGAGGTGTCTGCTCAAGCCTACACTTTGCTTGCATGGGTGGTCGTGGAGGCAGGATGATCTCTGTCTGTAGGGCTCCTATGGGCAGCTGCAGGCTGCCTGTCCTGCCCTCACAGGCGGTGCCCCAGCTTGGCTGGAGGCTGCTCTGACACCACCACCCCTGTGTCCCACCCCACAGCTCGGCTGGCTACTCCACGCCAAAGGTCTTGCAAGACTCTGCAATATATGGTTTCGTACAGTTCCCTGCGTGCTGCTTTTCAACATCCTACGTAATGTTTAGTCACATTTAATAACAATAAAAATCTCCTTCACAGCCGCGTGCTGGAAAATGGGGCTGATTTTAGTAAAAACAATGAATGTGAATAGTTCATGGTCTTCTCGCATTACCCAGAGATTTATCACATCTCTTGCATAATTTAATCTCTACATCTGTGGGACACAAATGTTTCGCATTTCTTACATTTATGGGCAGACATCGAAAACATCTGTGCAGACCCAACACACAAAAACATCTGGAAGACATCGCTGCCTTTTTATGACATACGTCTCCTGGTCTTTTGTCTGGAACAAGTGTGCTGCTATCAGTAGTTACTTTATGTGTCGGTTACTGAGCTTCCCGTTTGGGCTTTGACAGGCGCAGGGGAGAATGTGATCAGCTCTGAATTTCAGCCCATTTCAGCAAGCAGGGAAGCAATTCAGGGAGCTTCCCACCCACCCACGCTGTGAGAATTTGGACCAGGATGGGAACAAGGCAGCCAGGGTTTGCAGCTAAGCTTGTGGACAGGGTTGTTTCCTGAAGGTTCAGGCTTGGAGCTGGGCTGAGCTGCTGCTGTCATTTCACTGAGTGTCTCAGGATGGTGAAGCGAAGTGGCTGAGGAGGGGATTTTCTCTGCAGTCTCTGAACTAGGAGCTGGCTTGGCAGGAATTTCAGATAAGGGGGAGGCCAAGCTGCCCATAGGGACCGGGTGGGACCGTGTACTCCGTGGTATTGGATATAGTATTGCTGCAGCGCTTAATATCCCAACCCACTGGGAGGTGAGATAAGCACTTCCTATGGGTAGGATGAAAGACAGTAATAGCACATGGAGATTTCTTTTTCGCTGTACAGTTTCTGTATGTTCATAGAACATGTCTGAGACCTGCCTGATCCTTCCAGGTGAGCAAAGGGACCAGGGCATGGCTCACCAGTCATTCCCCTGTTTGTACCAGAGTTCAGTGCAGTGCAGTGACTGGCTTTGCCCTGACACCCATCGCAGTGTTAAGGCTCCAGCCTCTTCTGGGATGAAGAGAGTTTAGTCATCATTCCTAGAGGGTTTAGCCCCTGACATTTTGTCGTGGGGCTGGGGAACAGGCCGTTGCTTTTCATACTTGAGTAGTGTGGATGGAGCTGTTGTGACCCACTTATGTGTTGTGGCTGTTGCTGTTTGCAGTGGAGGTTTGCTTGGGAACTTGCTGTGGTGGAGGGTGCAGAAGAAGAAACAAAAGGCTGCTTTTACCAGCACAAGCACAATGAGGGGTACCAGCTGACAGAAAGGTCCAGAGAAGCTAATGAAGTGGCTTTGGGGCACTGAGTGGGGATCCAGTGTGGCCAGCAGGGCAAGGGAGGTGATTCTGCTCCTCTATTCCTCTCTTGTGAGACTTCATCTAGAGTACTGTGTCCAGTTCTGAAATCCTCAACATAAGAGGGATATGGAAGTGTTGGAATGGGTCCAGAGAGCTACGAAGCTGATCCAAGGGCTGGAGCACCTCCCATACGACGACAGGCTAAGAGAGAGTTGGGGTTGCTCAACCTGGAGAAAAGAAGGCTCTGAGGGGATCTTATAGTGACCTTCCAGTACCTGAAAGGGGCTGCAAGGCAACTGGGGAAGGACTCTTCTCCCAAGTGACAGGGGACAGGACAAGAGGGAATGGCCTCAAGCTCCACCAGGGGAGATTTAGGCTAGAGATTAGGCGGAAGTTTTTCACAGAAAGGGTCATTGGGCATTGGAATAGGCTGCCTAGGGAGGTGGTTGATTCACCTTCCTTGGAGGTGTTTAAGGCACCAGGAGATGAGGTCCTGAGGGACTTGGTTTAGTGTTTGATAGGAATGGTTGGACTGGAAGATCCGATGGGTCCCTTTCAACCTTGTTGTTCTATGATTCTGTGATTCTATGACCGTTCACAAAGGCTTGGAGTGATAGAATGAGGGGCAATGGGTATAAACTGGAGAGGGGCAGATTTAGACTAGATATAAGGCAGAATTTCTTCACTGTGAGGGTGGTGAGACACTGGAACACTGGTGAGAACTGGTGGTTGCCCATGGAAGCTGTGGCTACCCCATCCCTGGAGGTGTTCAAGGCCAGGTTGGATGGGGCTTGGGCAGCCTGATCCAGTGGGAGGTGCCCCTGCCCATGGCAGGGGCGGTTAGAAGTGGATTATCTCTAATGTCCCTTCCAACCCAAACTATTCTATGATTCTGTGATTCTATGATTCTGTATGGGATAGAGCAGGAAGGTATGTCCTCAAAAGCAAACCTGGGAGCCAGGGTGATCAGCTGAAGAGAGTGGCTAAAACGTGTCACTGTTGGCTAAAAATCATAACCACCTGTGGGAACAGTTCACGGCAGGTGAATAGAGAGGCTGCAGGATGTGATTTGGATGCCACAACACTAACCCACGGGCAATGCTTTCATCACAGATCTTAGCACCAAAAAGCACCATCTCGGGCTGCTGGCTTAGGTGATGAGCTAGGAGGTGATTCTTCAGAGAGTTACCATTTAATAAATTCTGTTCCATTCCAAATGAGGAGTCAAAATATTTTTTTTTCTTCACAACTGGGTATTTTAAGAAAATACTCACGTGAGAACAGAAGAAAACCCCTAATATTACAGAAAATTTGAAATCTTTCACATTACTTTTGTTCTTTTTTTCATTAAAACACCTCAAAATGCAGCATTCTGAAAATTTAAACAATGTGTCACTCTGAGAGAGAAACATGAAAAGGTTTTGCACAGAGGGGTGTGTGCAAATTTATACCTTTCTTTTTAACAAGAAAAGTAGCAAACTCAGTATGTTTTTGCAGGTTTAAATTTTGACTGATGTGCATTTTCCAATGCCAAAATAGTTTACTCAAATTTTGGGAATAAATTCCCGAACTTTTCTGATTGCCTGGGCAATTTCCCTTGCCTGCAGTTTGATAGAATGTGGGATTTCAGGAACAGATGTTATTTTTCCATGGGATGTGATGTGTAAACTCTGACTACTTGAGACAAAAAAAAATTTGATAAAACGTAGTTGAATTTTCCCAAAGACAACTGGTTGTGAGCCCTACCTCTGTAATTAAGTGGTTTAAACTTCTGAATGGCGGCTTTGCAGAGCTTTTCAGCATGGATAAAGGAAAATATTTTCCTCAAAGCCTGTTCTGAGGAATCCCTGACCTGTTTAAGCCGAGCGCTTGCAAAACCTTCGAGTGGAAGCAGACATCCTGGCGGATCAAGCTGTGGTTTGGCAAACTCTGAGCCATGAAGGGTTTATGGCAGAGAATAGATAGACATTACCTGTCTGTGTTAATCACAGAGTGTGTGCTTTCCATGGGGCTTTGCAGTACTCCCAAATTCCATGATGGAAATAAGGAATCATCACAATAGGGTTTTTTTCCATCTATCTACACAAATACTGGGAGGTATGCTGAGCGCACCCTTGCTTGAATAGTGAAGAGGGGAAGAGAGAAGTGTCCATATAGGGACAGTGTCCATATAGGTCCAAGGGACCTAAAAAGGCTGGACCGCTGGGCAGTGTCCAATGGCATGAGGTTTAACACAGTCAAATGCCAGGTCCTGCACTTGGGGCACAACAACCCTATGCAGAGCTACAGACTGGGAGCAGCCTGGCTGGAAAACTGCCAGGAGGAGAGGGACCTGGGGGTGTAGGTCAACAACCGACTGAACATGAGCCAGCAGTGTGCCCAGGTGGCCAAGAAGGCCAAAGGCATCCTGGTTTGGATCAGAAATGGTGTGACCAGCAGGTCCAGGGAGGTGATTCTCCCTCTGGACTCAGCACTGGTGAGGTCGCTCCTCAAATCCTGTGTTCAGTTCTGGGCCCCTCAGCACAAGAAGGACATTGAGGCTCTGGAGCAAGTCCAGAGAAGAGCGACAAGGCTGGTGAAGGGGCTGGAGAACAGGCCCTATGAGGAGTGGCTGAGAGAGCTGGGGGTGTTTAGCCTAGAGGAGAGGAGGCTGAGAGGAGACCTCATTACTCTCTACAACTACCTGAAAGGAGGTTGTGGAGAGGTGGGAGCTGGGTTCTTCTCCCAAGGGACAGGAGACAGGACAAGAGGCAATGGCCTCAAGCTCTGCCAGGGGAGATTTAGTCTGGAGATAAGGAGGAAGTTTTTCACACAGAGGGTCATTGGGCATTGGAATAGGCTGCCCAGGGAGGTGGTTAATTCACCTTGCCTGGAGGTGTTTAAGACACAGGTGGATGAGGTCTTGAAGGACTTGTTTTAGTGTTTGATAGGAATGGTTGGACTAGAAGATCCGATGGGTCCCTTCCAACCTGGTTGTTCTATGATTCCATGATTCTATATTGTGCCTGATTTCAAGACCTGTTGCAGGAACCAAGGCCAGGGTTGTGTATCCCTGGGGTGGTGAATGTGGTGGTGGAGGTCCAGAGCAGCACTGTGGGTCTGCTGCTGCCTCTGAGTGCTGTGACTGATTAAATTTTCTCCTTACCACAGAATAATTCACCCCCACAAGCACCACGTTTGATTATAGCAGCAGGACTAGACCTTTGGTTGTACCAGGAGAGGATGTATGTCCTCCTCAACCTGGGCCCGTGCCTGCAGGCTGGAGTGGAGCCCAGGGCTTTGGCAAGCATCGATGGCTATCTGGCTCCTGAATCACAGTTTTAAGATGACAAAAATTTGCAGCCAAACACAGCCAACTCCCAAATAACGTTCTCCAAAACCCCAAGTTGACAGATCAAGGTGACTAAGCCAGACTGGCCATGCCAGTGCAGCAGGGACTGTGGGGGTGGGATCATCTCTCAGCCCAAAATGCTGTGAGGATCAGGAGGTTGGGGACCTGCCCATCACAACCGCCTGCAGAAATGGGACCTCCAGGGGTTTGGGATCTGGCAGGAAAGACAGAGATAGAACTGAGACTTGGCAGGAAAGGTCTGCAGGAGGAGAGCTCCCCAGAGGCAACAACTGCTCCCCTAAGACACAATACTCCACTGCTTCCAAGCACATTTTTCTCAGGCAGTGCTGGATAATCTACGGGAATGTTAAACACCAAAATGAGCAACAAGACTGGTTGGAATTTCTCTGCAGGACAGGCAATGAGCTCATGATCCTCTCCAGGGGTAAGCAAAGAGTGATGGAAGAGGTCAGTATCCCATGTCACCCAAGTGGCTCAACCCATATTGAAAGTGCCATGGACACCTTAGGGGTTGAATAGTCCAGGTGAGGGGAGACTGGACAAATCTCTTCCATGTGTGTTAGTATCATAGAACAACCAGGTTGGAAGAGACCCATCAGATCATCGAATCCAACCATTCCTATCAAACACTAAACCATATCCCTAAGGACCTCATCTACCCATGTCTTAAACACCTCCAGGGAAGGTGAATCAACCACCTCCCTGGGCAGCCTATTCCAATGCCCAATGACCCTCTGTGTGAAAAACTTCCTCCTAATCTCTAGCCTAAATCTCCCCTGGCGGAGCTTGAGGCCATGTTGTTACCTTGCTTCATGGTTGGGAACAATAATTCTCCTGCAGGGTATGAAGATTGCTGAATCCACCTTGCTAAGTAAGTACTGCTGAAGCTCACAGCTCTGGGAAAGGTTTTTTTATCCTCAGTGCCAACAGCCTGCACTGTTGCCCTCCATAGCCAGGCTCTGTGCCAGGACACTGAGATCCTTAGCTAGAGGAGAAAAGAATGAGGAGTGAAGAAAATATTCATCCTCTCCCGAGGAGCAGAGGTTAGGTCTCCTGCCATGATAGTTCCTAACCTCACAGAATTACAGAATCATAGATCAGGTAGCTCCAAGCCCCATCCAACCTGGCCTTGAACTCCTCCAGGGATGGGGCAGCCACCACTGCTCTGGGCAACCTGGGCCAGGGCCTCCCCACCCTCACAGGAAAGCATTTATTCTTAAGATTTCATCTCAATTTTCCGCATTTCAGCTTAAACCACTCTCCCTCATGCTGTCCCTGCACTTCCCTGATCAAGAGCTCCTCCCCAGCTTTCCTGTCAGCAAACATCCCTGATGGATAGCGACACTCGGCATTCTGAATCCCAGAAAGCTTGCAGCACAAGAACAGCACCTCCAGGCATCCAGAAATGACTGGACTGACAAAACCAGAATCACTTCTTTCCCCTTCTCACACTGGGGACAATTAGTGCCTGATCCAGAGGCATGCGCCATCTCACAGCCTGGGGCCCTGTGCCCTGTGAGGGTATTTCAGGGTGCAGTGGGCAGGATTTTGGCACCCACATCACCATACACCCCTGGCACATCAAGCACTGCGTATGCAAACAGTGTCCTCAGCCTCCAGGTTGATTGCTGCTGCCCAGCCCTAAGCTCTACATGTGCCTGGAGGATGTGGTGGCCTTTGGCTTCCAGCACTGTAGCATGGAGGCCCATCCAGCCAAGGCCAAAATCCTCCAGGGCTGTGGAGAGGCACTGTGGAATTCGTTTTTTCTTTCACAAAAACATAGTGTTGTCATCTTTGTAATAAAATGTTCCTGTTTGCATGGGAATACGACGGGGGTTGTTTATTTATTTGCTTCTAATAACTGAGAAATGTTTACTTCTCAAGGATCCTCCTGGTTTTCTTCCATGAAAATCCTTCCAAAAGTTCAAGGGGAGAAAGATGAGGTGTTTGGTTTGGGTTTGGTTTCTTTTTTCATTAAAAATCCTGCTTTGGCCAAAATACAACTCTTCAGTAAGAGATGAAATACCTACCCAGCCCTGGGGATTGGAACAGTGTGACAGATCTCTCTGGTGCCCACCAGACCTGCAGGCATTTACAAATCAGCAGCAACTCCCTGGTTTGGGACTCGTTCAGGGGACTGGGTCCAGCGTCTCGAAGTTGTTCGTGCTCCGAGCCGCTCCAGGAAACCTCCCTTGGATTCTTGGCGCAGGTCTGGGCTCTGTGATCTGGCATTGACCCCCTGAAAGGCACATGGAGGCTCATTATCATTTGCTGACCCAACTCCTGTTTTCATTCCACATGACAGGAATCTGCACAGTGTTTAATGCAAACAGAGGAAACACATTTATTGCCCTTTCAAAAGAATTCTGATGTTTCAAAGCCATGTTCAGAAAGCCAGAGTGGCTGAATTCTTGTGTCTCTGCAACCCTGGCTCCAAATACTTTGTGCTCTCTCTTTGGGAAAACATCTTAAAGAAATCTGTCTAGGAGATATTTCTTTTCCACTTACTGGACCTTTACTGAGGGGCTTTGGGGCTTGACGCAACATCATTTGTACAGTTTGCTCACAGGAACAGTCAGTTCTGTGCAGTAAACTGTGTTTCTGCTGTAATTCTCCCCTGTAGAGTCCAAATTTGACAGTATCTTGACCTTCTTATAGGCTTAGCCAGATGTGTGGGTATCGCCCATGGCAAGAGGCTGACTGTTCTCAACCAGAGTGGTGCTGGGATGTATAAGAAAGCTGGGAAAGTACTTTCTATCAAAGGCTTGTAGAGATAGGATGAGGGGGAATGGGTATAAATTGGAGAGGGGCAGATTTAGACTAGATGTGAGGAGGAAATTCTTCACAAGGAGAGTGGGGAGGCCCTGGCCCAGGTTGCCCAGAGCAGAGGTGGCTGCCCCATCCCTGGAGATGTCCAAGGTCAGGTTGGATGGGGCTTCTGATTCTGTGAGGTTAGGAACTATCATGGCAGGAGACCTAACCTCTGCTCCTGGGGAGAGGAGGAATATTTCCTTCACTCTTCATCCTTTTCTCCTCTAGCTGAGGATCTCAGTGTCCTGGCACAGGCAGCCTGGTCCAGTGGGAAGTGTCCCTACCCATGGAACTGGATGGTCTTTGAGGTCCCCTCCAACCCAAACTGTTCTATGATTCTAGGATTTGATGATGTGATTCAGTCAACACTGACTGTGGGGCATCCTCTGCTCTGGCAGCAATAGAGCTGGAAGGGAACCTTGCTGCAACATCCTTTCCCCTGTTATGGTCCTGGCACAGTCCTTGGGACCTGCTCCAATGATTTTCAGTCTGAGGCAGATGTGAAAGGAAAAGAATATGATTTTAATCATATTAGAGCTCTGTGCACTGCTGCTTAGAGTAGTCTAAAGGATAACACGTTGTTTTAAGGGTGCTTCACTGCCTGAAGTGCTGTGACCTGTTAAATCACGTCAGGCAACCATTTTTGAGCAGCTTCAAACACATCTTTAAGGGTTTGGTAATTTACAATTTATCACAGCAGAGCAATTTATACTTGCATCTTTGCAGAAACTGAAGAACACTGTTGAACTATTCAGCGAGTGAGTCCACCTAACATTTGCTGGGCCTGCCAGAAAGATCCATTTGCTTCCTTGGACACCACAGCATCGAGGATCATTGGGAGTTAGCCGATGCTTCTGATAAGCCTGAGCTGATGGAGCTCTGCGTTTTGCTGTACAAATGAGTTTTTAGTCCAGAAAACAGCAACAAGACTTAAATAAGGTGAACGGTGGTTTGCTATAGAATCATAGAATCATAGAACAACCAGGTTGGAAGAGACCCATCACATCATCGAGTCCAACCATTCCTATCAAACACTAACCCAAGTCCCTCAAGACCTCATTCACCTGTGCCTTAAACACCTCCAGGGAAGGTGAATCAACCACCTCCCTGGGCAGCCTAGTCCAATGCCCAATGACCCTTTCTGTGAAAAACCTCCTCCTAATCTCCAGTCTAAATCTCCCCTGGCGGAGCTTGAGGCCATTCCCTCTTGTCCTGTCCCCTGTCACTTGGGAGAAGAGGTCAGCTCTGTCCTCTCTACAACCTCCCTTCAGGTAGTTGTAGAGAGTAATGAGGTCTCCTCTCAGCCTCCTCTTCTCCAGGCTAAACAACCCCAGCTCTCTCAGCCGCTCCTCATAGGGCCTGTTCTCCAGCCCCTTCACCAGCCTCGTTGCTCTTCTCTGGACTTGCTCCAGAGCCTCCACATCCTTCTTGTGCTGAGGGGTCCACAACTGAACACAGGATTCAAGGAGCAGCCTCGCCAGTGCTGGCCCTGCTGGTCACACCATTTCTGATCCAAACCAGGATGCCATTGGCCTTCTTGGCCACCTGGGCACACTGCTGGCTCACGTTCAGTCAGTTGTTGACCAACACCCCCAGGTCCCTCTCCTCCTGGCAGTTTTCCAGCCAGGCTTCTCCCAGTCTTTAGCTCTGCATAGGGTTGTTCCAAGATGCCTGTTTGTGAGACAGGGTGGAAGCAAAAGTTTCCTCTGGATACAGGCACGTGACCTCACAGACGCGTTGCTCACCCTGTGCACACCCATAGGAACCTGGGTTGCTCAGAGCTCTGCAATTCACCTCATTGCTGGGATCAGTAGGTGCTTCGGTGCTTATAGAACCTTGCAAAGTCTTCCGTCTCGGTCAGCCCATGACTCTTTACTGTTCTCAGTTGCCTTTCAAGGGGAGATCTGACAGTGATGGGCAGCACTGTGGTCTGTGTTGCTTACAAATGAGTCAGGAGCACACAGCTCAAAATCCCTGCTCTTCAGTTAAGTTCATTGTGTATCTTACCAGGCCTGCAGATGAAATAAGGGCTGTCATGTTGAGAGTGGCTTCGCAGTTTTACCCTGTCCTCAACATAAAGATTAAGGGAAGCAGTTCTGGTTCAAGTGTTTAAGTGGGTGCCTGTATAATTGAATTTCATGCTTGTTCATTCCCTCTGAAGTGGTGTATGCAGGCAGTCACTTGAAAGGGGGGAAATCTTGCTCAAATCCTCTGCGAACTTTCCTACATTCACAGGGATTTTTAATAATGGTTAAATCCTGCTTCAGACACCTTTGACCATGGGATGCTGATGAGAAAGGCCTTCTTTTTGTAAATGTTTCCGCGAACAAAGGGTCATTACCATCTCCTTACACCCAAATGGGTTATGGCCAATCTGCTGCAATGACACATTGAGCATGGGGAGCTGGGGCCTCCAGCTGCAATTGGCTTTGTTCATACTGCTTCCATAGGCTGGCTGGAACCAGAGGTGATTAGAAACCGCTAATGTCCACACCAAGTGCATTTGTGGTCAATACAAAATCAGTGATTTTTGTGCCACCCGTGTCCAGCAAGTGGAATATCTCCTTCCCCAGCAGAGTTTAGTGCAGATGTCCTGGCAGGGGAGATTCTTCTCCTTCCCATATTCCTTTTCGGGCTCATAAATCCAGGCATTCTTGCCTCTTTCCCCACTATACTTAGGGAAATCTCCCCTGCTATCCACAGCTGCAGTCTGCACTACACACTCCTGCACACCCAGCTTGGCTTTCCAAAACAGGAGCATGTAGCAAAGACCAAAGTCCTCACCATGGCTTGCAGGCTGTAAATCCCTGTTCAGATCTTCCCTCACAAATCAGATCCTTTCATCCCAATTGTTTCCCCTTTCTCCATGTGTTTCTAGTGTTTCCTGAACAGCAGTTTTGGGAGTTATAGAATCATAGAACAACCAGGTTGGAAGAGACCCATCGGATCATTGACTCCAACCATTCCTATCAAACATTTAAACCATGTCCCTCAGCACCTCATCCACCCGTGCCTTAAACACCTCCAGGGAAGGGGAATCAACCACCTCCCTGGGCAGCCTATTCCAATGCCCAATGACCCTTTCCGTGAAAAACTTCCTCCTAATCTCCAGCCTAAATCTCCCCTGGCGGAACTTAAGGCCATTCCCTCTTGTCCTGTCCCCTGTCACTTGGGAGAAGAGCCCAGCTCCCTCCTCTCTACAACCTCCTTTCAGGTAGTTGTAGAGAGTAATGAGGTCTCCTCTCAGCCTCCTCTTCTCCAGGCTAAACACCCCCAGCTCTCTCAGACACTCCTCATAGGGCCTGTTCTCCAGCCCCTTCACCAGCTTCGTTGCTCTTCTCTGGACTCGCTCCAGAGCCTCAACATCCTTCTTGTGGTCAGGGGTCCACAATTGAACACAGGATTCAAGGAGCAGCCTCACCAGTGCCAAGTACAGAGGGAGAATCACCTCCCTGGACCTGCTGGTCACACCATTTCTGATACAAGCCAGGATGCCATTGGCTTTCTTGGCCACCTGGGCACACTGCTGGCTCATATTCAGTTGGCTGTCGACCAACACCCCCAGGTCCCTCTCCTCCTGGCAGTTTTCCAGCCAGACTTCTCCCAGTCTGTAGCTCTGCAAACCTAAAGGATGGAGTCTACCCAGTGTCACTTTTTTCCATGTTCACATGAGGGGCTGCCTGTGTCCCTCATGCTCAGAGCTGTGTGCTCACCCCAGGAGAAACTTTTCCCTCAAGCTGCAAGTGGGCTTTGGAGCTCAGTGCCTTGTGCTATGCCCCAAATGAGATGGTGATACAGTCAGGGCCAACTGGCAAGCTCTAGGGCCTCCTGGTTGAATATATCCCTTCAGTTGGTGCATTTACACATATATGTATATGAATACATACATATGGATATACGTGAGTATATATATATTTCAGATCTTGCATCCTTCCTGGATCACCTCCATGCTTCCAAGGTGATGCAGAGTTTGAGGTCCCTGTGTGTACATGTCAGTTTGCCACGTGGAGAGCTGCCAAAGCCTATTCCTGCCCTTTCACATTGAGGCAGTAAGAAAGCAGCACTGGCTGCAATGAGGATGATTACAGAGCACTGCTGCAGGGCTGGAGCAGGGCAGATCCTGCTGCAGGTTGCAACTGCACTTGTTCTGTAGGACCTGAAAAAGGCAGAGGTACAAAAATAACTTTCCCGGCACATTCAAACATCTTAGGGAGATTGTCAAGATTCAACATAGCACCAGAAGATCATGTAGCTAACAGTGAACCTGTGGGATCCTTCTTGATCTCATGTCTGTATTTTATCCTGCTGTGCCATAGAATCAGAGAATAACCAGCATTGAAGAGACTCACAGGATCATCGAGTCCAACCATTCCTGTCAAGCACTAAACCATGTCCCTTAGGACCTTGTCCACCCGTGTCTTAAGCACCTCCAGGGAAGGTGACTCAGCACCCTCCCTGGGCAGCCTGTTCCAGTGCCCAATGACCCTTTAGTTGAATTTTTTTTTTTTTTTTTTAGCACTTCTCTTCCAGATTGTCAGAGATGAGTTGGGTTAAATGTGTCAGCTCTGCATTTCTGCCTCTGTGCATGTTTGTCTTTGGGACTTGAGGGAGCACTGTCAGCAAGCAGTGAGTGGGTTGAGATCTGGGTATCTGTATAGGTGTGGACATACCTCATGAGTACGCACAGGAGAAGGGATTCAGAGTGTGGCTTAACACTCAGGTGTTAAGGATATGTATGAGGGGCTTCGGGGCATGCATTTGTGAAAGATTCTTTGCTCAGAGCAGTGAAGCAGCATCACTCACAAGAGTAAGCTCCATAGCAGAGGTGTTCATCTGTCTTGGTCCTGCCCCTCTGCCCACTGCTGTTCCCACCTACCTGGCATTTAGCTCTTGCAGCAAAACCTGGGGGCACAGGTAGGCTGTGTGGCGATGAATCCATGGGACATATGGGGCTTGTGCCACAGAGAGTTTGGATAACAGATGTGCCTTTCACCCAGGCGCTGGAGTGAATCGGAAACAAGTGCAGACAACAGAATAAATGTCTCAGTCAGAAAGGTCGAAAGCTAGAGCTATTCCCAGTAAAATGAGACAAAATTATCTGACAATTGGCAGAAGGAAAAGGTAATGGAGGCATTTAAGGGATGGGTGGATGAAACCCCGAGGGACATGGTTTAGTGTTTGATAGAAATAGTTGGACTCGATGATTTGGTGGGTCTCTTCCAACCTGATGATTCTATGATTCTATGATTCTATGATTTGGGCAGACGGGAGCTGCAAGGAGCCCAGAGGGATGCCAGGGCTGCAGATACCTTGGCAGGGAAGAGCAGATAGTGTTGACAGAGCAAGATGCTGGAGAGAAGGTGAACACTCCAATACTTCCTTCTGCCTGTGAGCTGGGGGAACTGGGAGACAGGGGTGTGTGGTGTTGATATTGGCCAGACACCAAGAGATTTCCTGTTCTTCAGAGAGCCCTTGTCAGCAAACCACAGCTCTGCAGGCAGCAGTGTGGTGGATCCATCCTGCAGAGCAGGGGTCTGCAAGGCCAGGCTGCTGCTGGTAGCAGCAGATCTGGGGGATCTGTCATTGTGAGATACGAACACTGCTGTTGCAGCCTGTCCTAAGGAGGTAGGGGAAGCAGATAGTACATGTAAGGTTTACATTTCTCCTAGTTGTTTTTCTACCCTCCAAGTTCTCCTGAGTCTGTCCCCACCATTATTGCAACAGGATGCTCCATGGGGGGATGGAGTCAGTGCAAGCAGAATGCAGGGTCATAGGAGTGCCCTCCTCTGCTCACCCCTATCACCAAGAGGACACACTGCTCTTGCAGACCCTGAGCAAACCTCTGCCTTCATAGCCTGTTTCCTGGTTGAGATGAGTCCCTGTGAAGACACTAATCCTCCTCTCTCAAGGGCAGCATGGAAGCCACTCCTAGGCAGCGGTGCTGGCAGCGTTTCCATGGAAAGCCCATAAGGCTAGGGCTGATTTTTACACACATGGTCCTTGCTGAAATCCCATCACGGCACCTCCTTAGAATCATAGAATCATCAGGTTGGAAAGGACCCACTGGATCATCGAGTCCAACCATTCCTATCAGTCCCTAAACCATGTCCCTCAGCACCTCATCCACCCACACCTTAAACACCTCCAGGGAAGGTGAATCAACCACCTCCCTAGGCAGCCTGTTTCAGTGCCCAATGACCCTTTCTGTGAAATATTTTTTCCTGATGTCCATCCTGAACCTCCCCTGGTGGAGCTTGAGGCCATTCCCTCTCGTCCTGTCCCCTGTCACTTGGGAGAAGAGCCCAGCTCCCTCCCCTCCACAACCTCCTTTCGGGTAGTTGTAGAGAGCAATGAGCCCTCCTTGCTCTCATGCACACCATAACAACCCACTTCTGGCCCAATGCCTGTGCTAAGGGCATTTGCTGGGCAGCTGGGCTGGTGGTGGAGCTGGCATTTCCCTTGAGAAAGCCAGAGCATCGCTGTGCTGAAAGCAGAGTGACACCGAAGGCAAGATTTACAGCTGCATTGTCCTGCTGCCAGTAGACATTTGACCAGCACCCCTACACATGACATTTGTTTGTTCAAATGTAACACAATTCATAGACTCTTTAGGAGAGTGTTGATGCTGTGACATTAAGCAGCCGATTACTCCTGGGCTTGGCAGGCTCTCAGTCCCGCTGCGATATGGCTCCTGCCCAGCACCTTCCCGAGCAAAGTGCATTGGCATAAATATGTGAGCAACGCAGGTGACAGGCACTGTGGCTCTGGCTGATTATCCATTGCTTTTATGTAATTTATGCTCCAAAAGTAACTCTGCTCAATCTTGTCCACGAACTTGATTCCTTTCATGTGGTTTTCTCTGCTAACAAGATTAAATCAGTTCCAATAGGCACCATTTTTAATGGAGATGATAAACTTTTATTGAACTCAAGCACATTAAAATGAAATGTAAGCAATAGGTGACTTTAGCATTAGTCTAGAGTCTTTTCCAATCTGGATCAAGCCAGCATACCTTCCCTGTTAAGCAACAGCCAGCAACCCAGCACGTTTTATGAGCTTCTAAAAGGGCCCAACAATCCTTCCCCCACCCGACTTCCATGCTGCAACACTGCTGGCTGAGTGTTCAGAGAAGAAGCTCCGTGACCTGCTGGTGCAGCCATGAAACGAGGCGTAAACACGGCTAAGTACAGGCCTTCACATCTCACAAAAACAGGAAAGCAGGAGATGGGTAATTTGGTGTTTTACAGCAGCTTTGTCTGCTAATCTGTGATCTGTTTGGTCTGCCAGTAGGATTATTATGGTGGGTTTACTGAAGAAGTGCCAAAAATGATGTTAAATAAACTGTTTACACAATGTAACTGCAGGCTGAGAAGCTAAACAGAGAGTCCCAAATTCAGCCCCATCGCAGGTTTGAAGAAAAATAAACTTCTCGACACTTTCAACTGGACTCTGCCACTCCGCAGAGTCTGCTCTATTGAATATTAAAGCATAGAATTAATGTGTTTCCCTCTCTTTCTGGGGCTCTTTCCAAAGGTCTCATGGCTGGAAACATAATCGGATAATTTTGAGCTCTTTGGATGTCCTTGGAATTTGCTGCTATCATTTTATCTGTTACAAACTCTTCAAGTTTCAGAATGACTCTAAGACAGTCATTCTTTAGAAGTTCGCTGTGTAATGTTATTTTTAAGAGGACAGGAAGAGCTGGAGCTTGTTCTTTGCTCTCCAAGGAATTATAAGGGAGACCTGGGGAACAGAAGTTCATGGTGCTCTCCTGTGTAGCACGGGGGAGGCTGGTCAAACAAAGTGTCATCTTCACCAGCAGACGGGTGATGCAGAAGAGGTACTCATCAACTTAAAGGACAATTCAGAAGGGGCTTTCACGCTTTCCCTCCACTTCTCCTTGTCTTTCACATGGGTACAGTCATTGCTGAGGAAGAAGCTTGAATGGAATTAGGAAAAATTAGCAGTGTCACCTTTTTGGTTAAGGAATTTTGTGCAAACCACTCTTGAATCCTGACTATTTCTGTCAGCTATAGCCTCCCACAACAGCCCAGACAGTTTCCATAGCACATGGGATAAGTGCAGTTTGTGCAGGACCCATCAGATACAACCTTTCCATGTCTTTGTTTCAGAGTCTGAGGGTGTGGATTTGATTTTTCAACTCTGGTGAGATGAACAGGGCATAACTGGCATTGGCAACAACTTTAGGGCTTTGGTGTTTGTGCAAGGTTTGGGAGTAAAAAATTCCGCAGAAATCAAGGAACCACACGTGTGCTGGCCATGGATGACAGCATGGTAGGACAGAATGTGCCTGGCACCTTTTGCACAAAAGTTGTATTAATGTTCTCTGAGCCTGTCAAAACAGTGGGCAAAGTGGACAGTACACATGCGATCACGTCGACACTGCAGCGAACGATGTATTTGAGGCTCTGGAGCAAGTCCAGAGAAGAGCGACGAAGCTGGTGAAGGGGCTGGAGAACAGGCCCTATGAGGAGCGGCTGAGAGAGCTGGGGGTCTTTAACCTGCAGAAGAGGAGGTTGAGGGGAGGCCTCAGTGCTCTCTCCAACTACCTGAAAGGAGGTTGTGGAGAGGAGGGAGCTGGGCTCTTCTCCCAAGTGACAGGAGACAGGACGAGAGGGAATGACCCCAAGCTCCGCCAGGGGAGATTTAGGCTGGAGATTAGGAGGAAGTTTTTCACACAGAGGGTCATTGGGCATTGGACTAGGCTGCCCAGGGGGGTGGTTGATTCACCTTCCCTGGAGGTGTTTAAGGCACAGGTGGATGAGGTCTTGAGGGACTTGGTTTAGCGCTTGATAGGAATGGTTGGACTAGAAGATCCAATGGGTCCCTTCCAACCTGGTTGTTCTATGATTCTATGATTTAAAAGTTGTGGGGGGGTGCAAATTTAGTAACTAAATACAATTTCATTTTTAAAACGGGCACCAGACCTGCAGGTCTGTCCTCGTAGCGATGCACACGAAGGTCGCTACAGAGTTGGTTTCCACCCAGCATCCGAACTCAAGGGAACCAGAGTCCCATATGGAGCATCACCCACAGTAGGGGTTGACCAGCAAAACCTTTTCCTGCTGGCTTCTTGCTGACAGCAGAGGAATTTGGAGACGTGCGAGTCAGGCATCGCAGTACCCCAGCACGAACAGCCCAGAAGAGGCAGGGTCCCCGTCATCTGCCCTGATGACCAGGACCAAAGTGGCACCTAGACATAGGGCCTCAGGAGCCAGGGGAGCAAAGGGGTGCAAGGGGCTGGGGCTGCAGTGTGCTCCCCATTGCATGGTTTGTCTGGGCTGAGCAAGGACACGGGCTTGGTGCAGACAGCCTGGCACTGCACCGTTTCAGTGATGCTTGAGCAAAGGTGATTTTTCAGGACTTTTTGTAGTTGAATGAGTTTGTCACAGAAGACACGAGTGGAGACACAGACCTGAGAGCAAAGTTCCTTCTCCAAGTAATCTTGCAGACCTCTAAAGGACAGGCTACCAAGCAAAGCCTTGCTAAGAACTGGAGCAAATCAAGTATTTCCTCCTAGTTTTGCTTTTCAAAGGGACAGACTTTGTTAGTGATGAAGTTATTCCCAATTATTCAGCTCCAAGGGTTAAGCTTTGGCAGTGTTGTAAGCAACTGAACAATGGGTCGTATCATGGAAACTGTCAGGCAACCTTAAATATAGCTGTTATGATCTGCAGAGTCTGCAACGCTCTGGAAACTGGGATGAGCAGTGAGGGGAAAAAATTCGTAGAGCCCATAGAGTTGTTTAGGTTAGTCAGGAACAGAGAGGGTTGCAGGGAGCTTGAAGAGAGCCAAAGGGCACTGGGGGAAAGGAGCGGGTGGTGGGAGGGTAGAAGCAGGGCAAGGAGCCCACCAGGAGGAAGAAAAGGATGAAGCAGAGCAGAAGCTAGTCTGGGAGGGGGTGATGCTTGTGCCTGGCTGATTTGGGAAGTGCAGTGGGCTTATCTGATGGCTGCTGGTGACCCCATCCTCCCTCCAGCCTTTCTCTTTCTCATCTGGCCTCTCCAACATGCCCAACCCTGAGAGAACCCTGAGAGATTTAATGTTTGCACAAATCAATCTAAAAACGAGCCAAGAGTCAGGGTTGGGTTTGATGTGGGGGTCACAGATTCTCTCAGGGGAGCTGAAATCTACCCCTTGCCGCTCACAGGGGGGTGCAGCATACGGATGTCTGTTCTTTCCCCAGACTGCATCCCAAGTATCGTGCCTGAGGCAGCCAGCAAACACGGACTGAACTTGGAGGCCAAAAGCTTCAGAGTGAGTCGGAAACTATTTTATCACAGCAAGATCAGGGCAAGCCACGGTGCTGGATGTGATTGGGCCTGGTGCTGAGAAGCCCTCTTACGGGAAATGGCTTTTAATGTGCTGTCTGAGCGCGAGCCTGGCGCAAGGACGGAGTCGCTGAGGAGGACTGTGCTATGTAGGAGGTCAGACCCGACATCCCTTCTGACCTCCAGCTCTACAGGCAGATGCTCAGCTGGAATAGTGTTGCAGCTACCCAGCCTGAATGTTTTATATCACTAGAAGAGTTTTTTCTTTCCCTTCTTCTTCCCTGCTGCCCTACTTTCCTTCCTTCTCTGTCAGCACTGATAAGCAGCTGAGGGCAAGGGAAACATCTAAGTGCCCACTCAAACTGATGCCTCCAGCTCAGAGGTATCACAGGGAGTGGAGTCTCACGGGACGCCGCTGCCCTGCTGCCCCATACCAGCACCATCTCAGTGGTTTCTCTGCTGGTTCATGGCCTGTCATCTGCTGACCATGTCTTCAGAGCTCCTTGGGGATACAATGCAGCTCTGGCCAGGTATCGAGGCAGCACAGCAACCCTGAGAGGGAGCATCTCCCCTGTGAGCTGTGCTCATTGCCCCCATGGGCTCCCATGACATCTCTGCCACCCCACGACCCACACAGCCACCCCTCGTACCCATCTGCTCCCCTCATCTTTACCTGCCACCATGACTAAGAACAGTGTCCCACGTGTCAGGCAGGAACAGCAGCTGCTCTTGGACTGACCCTTGTTACCAAGGTCACTGGAAGAGTTACTGGGATGTATTTGAGGCAGGTCCATGCCAGGGGAGAGCTGCGAGGGACACCCCCCGTGCTACATGGCACAGCGGTGACCTGAGTATTTCCATTGGCCTTTTCTTGACCATTTTTGGTCCCTTTCATTTGTTTTTGAATCTGTTCCTCCTCTTTGCCCAAGTTCTTTTCTCTAATTGGGAACTGGCTCCTCTCAGGGTGGGAGGTCTGTCAGGACTGCCTTATGACAGATTTACTTTGTGTCTCTGTCTCTGCAGTTTGGCAGTTTGGTTCTCTTGCAATGTTCTGGATTTGGATTTTGCTTCTCAGTGCTGATATCCTCACAATAGGCAGCCTATGGATTGACTAAATTAAAACATAACGAGCTGGAATGCAACTGGCAGCTTTGCTAGATCCCCATCAGCACGGCAGTGGCTTGCACACACACAGCTGAGCTGCGTCTCCAGGCGGCTGCGAGCCGATGCCCGCAGACCTACCGTGATGGGTGAGACCAGGGCGGGAGGCAGTTGTCCCGCTCAGTGCACCACAAGCAATGACATCCTTGGCAAGGATGCCTCGCTGCAGTCAGGGCTGGGGGGGGCTTGTAGGAACAGCAGGCTGAACTCCAGCAAGGGACTGACGGGGGTGAAGTGTCGCTCAGTAGAGATGAGGGTGTGCACGTTCAGAAGTTGGTCATAGAAACATAGAATCATAGAATCATAGAACAACCAGGTTGGAAGAGACCCATCAGATCATCAAGTCCAACCACTCCTATCAAACACTAAACCATGTCCCTCAGGACCTCATCCACCTGTGCCTTAAACACCTCCAGGGAAGGGGAATCAACCACCTCCCTGGGCAGCCTATTCCAATGCCAAATGACACTCTGTGTGAAAAACTTCCTCCTAATCTCTAGCCTAAATCTCCCCTGGCTGTCATCTCAGTGAGTTGAGCTGCTGTTGATAGAAGGCAGGAGATGTAGCTGCTCCTCTTCGCTCATGTTGATCCATGTACCCTACACGCTCTGGCTGAATGAAGCCTTTTTTCTCAATGACCGGAGACTCTTCTCCATTCCATTGCCACGTTATCAGCGCCACCAAAACCTTCTGCAGCAGAGTTCCTTCTGCTGCACAGCGGCAGTGTTCATGTCAGCCTTGCACCTTGGAAAGGGTCTGTATCATCTTCTCCACTTCCTCACTTTGGCTGTAAGATGTCCACATAGGACAGTCCTGCTTCTGGGCACTGGAACAGGCTCCCCAGGGAACTGGTTGATTCACCTTCCCTGGAGGTGTTTAAGGGATGGGTGGACAAGGTGCTAAGGTACATGATTTAGTGTTTGATAGGAACAGTTGGACTCGATGATCCAGTGGGTCTCTTCCAACCTGATTATTCTATGATTCTATGATTCCTCCCCTCTAAAATTTCCCCTTTTGTGAGTAGCCAGCTACTCTGGGTTCATTTTGAAGCCTATGGTGTTTTGCTAACTGATTCCTAACTTGTCAGTAAAATGCTCTCAGAGGAGAGCCCTGTTTCTTGTCCTGTGCATGGAGGTGACGCATGGAACGATTCAGTTTGCAAAGAGCAGCCGGCAAAAGGAAGAATGGGAAATCATGGGTGACACAGAACTTGGGCATCTGTGGCCAGCATGTGATTGCAAGAATGTTCATCCCAGCTTGCAAGTCTTCAGGAAGAGATCTAAACCCAGGAAAAGCCCTTGAGAAATGGGTAACAGAGCTGAGAGTGGTTATGATGGGAATCCAGGCAGGGAGCAAACTGGAAATAGTGAAGAGGGATGGGAAAGCGGTTTGTTCTCCCTCCTGAGGATACTGCTGCTCACTGCAAGCTGCCTGCCTGCTCTGCAACCTTCCTGCCTGCTGTCCTTGCCAGCACCTGGCAGCTGCAAGTGGAAAGCGCTGTGCAGTGTATGGCACAGGTATTGTTTAGTTTGGGTCAACCAGGCCAATCAGCAGCACAGCAGGAAAACCAAAGTGACACATACACGCGTCAGAGCTCGCTTACATTTCCTGAGGTGGTTCTGGCCATCAGGCTGCCATCAGGGCTGGCCAGCACGTGTTGGCAATTAGGCCACTAATCTTTCCCAACGTGTGTCTGAAGTCAGTTACAGGAGGGGAAAGACAAGCATGTTAGCAAACTCCAGGGTGAACCACAGGAGGGGACTGTCTAGCACCTGCCCAGACATTGCCCCTCCTGGAAGGGGGTTAAACAGGATAAGGATGAGGAACAACTCGCATGGAAAGGAATTGCCAGGGAGGAGGGCAGGAGGAGGTTGGTTTCAGAGCAGTGGGATGATACCCCACCCCCGAACAGTGCATATCAGGGCTTTTTCCTTCTTATTTCTCTAAGTCAGTGAGGGTCTGCTGTCCTCAGGAATATGGACAAACTCTGTGTATCCTCTCCCTGAGTTCTGGGTACCAGCCTTGCTTAGGTGAAAAGAATCTCTGCCCAGAAACCAGTTCACCTCCAAACCCAGCCATACTCCTCTTCCAAGATAGCAGAACAATAATGGGACCACAGGTAAAATTTTCAAGATTTGCCCTCTCCTTTAATGACTGTGGGATATCTTTAGATCCTAAAGGCAAGGAAGGGATCCATCAAACCTCACCAGCACCCATATAATGTATATTAATAACTGAACTAGGTAACTAAGTAAAGCCAGAGGGATGGTTGGAGAGGGGGCTCAGAGATTCACTGCTGGTTTGTCCAAGACAGGACGTCATCTGGCTTGTCTTCCTGCAGAGAGGAGGCCAGATTGTTTCCCCAAGTGAGTACTTGCAGAGCACGTATTTTCGGCATTTGTATTGCATTGATTTTTGAGCTGGCAATGGCAGGAACTCCTCCCACAGTCCTGGTTGTCTTGTTCCAGTGCATCTTATTCTACATCAGATCATCAAATTAACCTAATGATCAGCTTGATTAAATTATAGTAAATCAAGTAACAGATTCGTGTCAGCCTTCTGGAAAGATATCAGTCTTGTTTAGCTTTGAGCTTCCCAAATCAGTTATAATTTGACTGGCTATGTCTCTTCCAACCTAATGGAGATTTTGGACTAGACTAGTCCCTGCAACCAGCATTTCTTTGCCTCTATTAATAGCTTCTCCTAGAAGAGCCAACCCTTTAAATGGGCTTCAGCTTCTCCAGGGGACCAACCTGCACAGCTCTGCTGCTATTGGATGCTGCTTGACCAGAGCAGTACAGAGGGAGCAATAATCTGTCTCTTTTTTAAACTTGGGCTTGTGTGCTTCAATCCCATCCACCCTGAAAGAGTAGAGTCCATCACCCTTCACATTCAAATGACAGACTTGTATGAACAGACTGTGTGAGAGAGAAAAACAGACAGGGAGGAAGATGTTTTAGAGAGAAAAGCTGTGGTAGGTGTCCCTGTGCTCACGTTCTAACTTCTAGCTTGCTCCCAGCCAGCTGGACAGGCTAGCACAGAAATCAGGACCCAATGATAAGGTTGAGGCACTGCTGTTTGATGCTAAGGATTAGGAAAAGAAATATGACCCTGAAGGTTCAAATCAGTGGGTTCTGTGATATTCAGCCTCTGGAGTCTACTTGCTCTTGAGAAGATAAGCAGGTGATCTTGAGGACTCTGCTGTTTTGTGTCAGCATGATTGCTGACTGCCTGGAGATTACTTGTGCAGGGCTGGTGAATCATGTTTTGCATGCTGAGAGACGCCTTTAGCCTGATGGACAGTTAGTGGGTATGAGAATACAAGCACAGATCGCCTTGTCAAGTGTGTTGGCATCAGGAAGATGCAAGACTGCAACCAGCAACCCTTGAAGGCCACAGGCTGCCTGCTGGATACAGGTACTCTTCCCTTGCCTATTTTTGAGCTGTTTTCCTGAGAGATCCCTCTGTCAGATGTCCCTCACTGGCCACAATGGGATACCACTGCACTGAGGCCGTGAGTACAACTCAGTGGATCTAATTAGGTCTCGTTTCTGCAATTAAGGACTGTATCTATCCATGATTTTAAGACCCTTTGATCCAACGATATCACAAATGCACATGACTCTAGGTATTCAGAGTCCCTTCAGTCCCTTCAGCTACCTTTAAAAGCCCATTTAAAAAAAAATAAATTCAAAATGCAAAGTTTACATGATTTTCTATGATTTCGACTTTTCACAGCTGCACTTGGGCGATCTTTTCAAAGCAACACTCCTACTGTAGCCCAGGTGAAGTCCTGGGAGCTTCCTATCTATTTTTCTGTTTGACAGATTAGCACATGCATGAGCAGCATGTGAACCCGTAACTAGTATACACTGAATTCTAATGGCTTGACTATCCACCTCCAACAGCTCTTTTGGCAGTCTTTCCAGATGGAGAGGCTGTCCATGCTGCCGCCTTTACAGCATGTCCTACCCTTCAGAAGGCACATCTTCCCTGAGACCTCAACATGTCTGACTATTTGCGCAGTCTGAAGCTGTGCCAGCTCCAGATCATCGAGTCCAACCATTCCCATCAATCACTAACCCACGTCCCTCAGCACCTTGTCCACCCGTCCCTTAAATCCCTCCACGGCAGATAACTCAACCTCCTCCCTGGGCAGCCTGTTCCAATGCCCAATGATGCTTTCCATGAAAATTTTTTTCTAATGTCCAGCAGCCCTGCTAAGTCCCCCACTAGACCATTCCCCATAGAAGCATAGAATCATAGAACAACCAGGTTGGAAGGGACCCATCGGATCATCAAGTCCAACCATTACTATCAAACACTAAACCACGTCCCTCAGGACCTCATCTACCTGTGCCTTAAACACCTCCAGGGAAGGTGACTCAACCACCTCCCTGGGCAGCCTATTCCAATGCCCAATGACCCTCTGTGTGAAAAACTTCCTCCTAATCTCTAGCCTAAATCTTCCCTGGTGGAGCTTGAGGCCATTCCCTCTTGTCCTGTCCCCTGTCCCTTGGGAGAAGAGCCCAGCTCCCTCTTCTCTACAACCTCCTTTCAGGTAGTTGGAGAGAGTAATGAGGTCTCCCCTCAGCCTCCTCTTCTCCAGGCTAAACACCCCCAGCTCTCTCAGCCGCTCCTCATAGGGTCTGTTCTCCAGCCCCTTCACCAGCTTTCTGGCTCTTCTCTGGCCTCAACATCCTTCTTGTGCTGAGGGGCCCAGAACTGAATACAAGATTCAAGGAGCGGCCTCACCAGTGCTGAGTCCAGAGGGAGAAGAACCTCCCTGGACCTGCTGGTCACACCATTTCTGATACAAGCCAGGATGCCATTGTATATCTACTCATCTTTTAAACACCTTCAGGGATGGGGACTCAACCACCTCCCTCAGCAGCCTTGGCCAGTACTAGACAACCCTTTCCATAAAGAAATTCCTCCCAATATCCAACCTAAATGTCCCCTGGCGCATCTTGAGGCCATTTCCCCTTGTTCTGTCACTGGTTACCAGGGAGAAGAAGTGGCAAATAGTGATGCCTTGCAGGGTAGAAACTTAGCAGAACACCTGGATAGCTGGACAGAAGGGAGGAGAGGGGTCTAGCAGTGCCTCAGTTTTGTGTGACAATGGTCATGTGGCACCTCCTGCTCCTGCTCACCCAGGGTTGGACAGGCAGGGCAGGAAGGAAAGGCATGAAGGGTATCTCCTCCCGTTGCTTTGGAAGGCAGTCTAGCTTTCAGGATCATTACTCACACGAGTCTTCTTGCTCCCAGCTGATGAGCCCCCAGGGAGCCACAGCGTCCAGAGGAACGGAGGTGGGGCCGTGACCTGGTGCTTATAGAGAAACTCAGCAGGAATTAGATCTGTTCCATAAAATAAACAGCACAAGTCTCTAATTTCCAAACAAGCCCCAATGGCCCCTTTCCCTGAGCAGTTCTACTGTGACTAATCATACTGGTAGGTGTTGGGTCAAAATCAACAATGGCTCTCTACTAAGGTCACTCACTTTCTCTGTTTACACTGCTAATTTTATCACTGCTCAGAGTGGCTAATGGCATTATTTATACGTTCAGCAATGATAAATGTGGATGCTAAATAAAGGCTTCCTGGCGTAGGCAGGTTGAGGACTGATATGGCACATCCAGAACTTTATCATCAAAGGAATTTGCACTGTGGGTAAGAGCTTTCCTGGTTTTCTGCAAAGCTGAACACTTATGAATGGGTAATGGTGTCAGCAATTAGCCTTACCTGATAACAAAGCACATCTCTAATGAACAGTGCCTTTACGAGACTGCCTTTCACGCAGCTTCCAGGGAGGGGAAAGGGAAATCTCCCAGCCTCCTTCCCATGATGAAATGCCACATCAGAAAGTGCTGGTACCTTCAGCATTGTAAAACAGGCTCTGTGGGAGAGCAGAGACAGGGATGTGTCAGAGCAAGCACAAAACCCTCTGTCCAGAAGCCACCAGGAGCAGGGATGCACAGCCCAGGCTACTCAGGGTCATCCCTCAGGAGTGGTCAACCCTAAGGGGAGCACTGAGATTATTGCAACTCTCAGATGAAGCTGCTCATAAATATGTTTTTTGCCTGGAAAAAAATGTTTACTTTCTAGTGAAAAATCACATTATTACAGTGGAAAGGTGGCAAAAAGCCAGGGAGTTTGACCCAGGAATGCCACAGGGGTGACTCACTGGACATGTAGTTTTGGAAACTCCTGTCACCATCATCAGGTCTGGGACAGCCTTCCAAGTATGAACTACATCCCCCGTGATGCTCCATGAGATCTTGCCAATGAGTTGGGCTGATGTGTGGTGAAAGTTCTTGGCTTCTATCCAACCTGACTCAAACCCCCCAATGCCCTGACATGTCTTTTCTAATCAGAAACCTCATCCTTTTCCAGTGAGAGATGATATTTTAAGAAACCATTTACGATATTTGATTCCATTTTGAGAGAAAACTTTTGGCCTTTTTTTCATCTTGGAAAAGGGGCCTGGGAGAACAAAAGGGGTCCCAAGGCCAGGGAGGAGCAATATCTGGTCTGGAGGCATCATGACCATGGGCAGCAGAGAAGAGGCAGCAGTTAAAGTGGATTTTGAAGTGGGTAACAGCAAATTGCTATCCCAGAGCTGTGGAATGATAGCAAAGCAAGAAAAAGAAGAGAGCCCAAAGGGCCAATGGGCAGGAATTGAGCTGAACATCCAGCAGGATCCATGGCTGTAGTGGGAAAGTATGTGCTCTCAGATCCTCATTCCTTGTAGTGTCCATAACAAATATGTTGTGATGCCCTCAGCATCCCAAATCCAAAACTGAAGTGTCCTAAGGAGTCTTAGATCCTGAGATTCATTCAAACTAAAACCACGTTATACAGACACTGCTCTGAGCAAGCACAATGCAGTTTTAACACCTAGTGGAAACTCTTGTGTTCTCTATCCATTTACTTTCTTTTCTGCCCTTTGCATCCCTTTCCCAACTCCCCCTGTATGGTGAGACCGTGAAGGTGACTCTGCTAACCCTTCGGTTGGAAAGGAGGCAGGTACATCAGTTTCTGAGTAGCCTTTCCTCTCTTGTCACAATGAAAGCACTATGAGATCCTCCAGAGCATCATTGTTTGAAGTCAAAGTACTGGATGCTTTCTGACATTGAACCCATCTGACAGCTTTTGGAGCGAACCATGGTAAACCCAGGTGAAGATGCATCTATTTTGGATAGTGCTGCTTGCTGCTCCTTTTCCCAGTGTGGTACCTGACTGAGCAGCATGTTGTTGGGTCAGGCAGCCTTGGGCAGCCTCAGTGTTCCCTGCCATGGGGAGTAGTTCTGATGGTCCATCAGAAAGCAGGGAGGTGTTCCAGTGCAGCTGGAAGGTAGAATATGTAGATCTTCTTGATTTTGTAGATGATAATAACTGTCAGCTGCTTTGGGTCATGTAAAGATGCATTCACTGTGGTAATAACCGAGCCTTCAGAGGTGGCTGCTTGATGCTGTACTTGGACCCCGCTCCCCTTGGATATGGTGGCCATGTCTTGTACTCAGCACTGGTGTTCCCTCTGTACTCAGCACTGGTGAGGCTGCTCCTTGAATCCTGTGTTCAGTTGTGGGCCCCTCAGCGCAAGAAGGATGTGGAGGCTCTGGAGTAAGTCCAGAGAAGAGTCACGAAGCTGGTGAAGGGGCTGGAGAACAGGCCTTATGAGGAGCGGCTGAGAGAGCTGGGGGTGTTTAGCCTGGAGAAGAGGAGGCTGAGGGGAGACCTCATTGCTCTCTACAACTCCCTGAAAGGAGGTTGTAGAGAGGAGGGAGCTGGGCTCTTCTCCCAAGGGACAGGGGACAGGACAAGAGGGAATGGCCTCAAGCTCTGCCAGGGGAGATTTAGGCTAGAGATTAGGATAAAGTTTTTCACGGAAAGTGTCATTGGGCATTGGAATAGGCTGCACAGGGAGGTGGTTGATTCATCTTCCCTGGAGGTGTTTAGGGGACGGGTGGATGAGGTCCTGAGGGACATGGTTTAGTGTTTGATAGGAGTGGTTGGACTTGATGATCCGATGGGTCTCTTCCAACCTGGTTGTTCTATGATTCTATGTCCTTGGCCATGTTCTTGTCCTCAGTGCTATGCATCTTCAGAGTGGTGAAGCGTTCTGCAATCTGGCATGATGCTGGCTTAGACTTTGTCTTGGGTCTTCAACACAGTCAGAATGTGGAGGTGAAGAGTTTGAGGAATGCCAGTGCCACAGAATGGAAGGTCCTGCTCTGTCCAGCTCTCCCTGGACAGCTGATGTATATAAACAGGGTCAGTCTGGATGCATCCCCTGTCGTACCATACACCTGAGAGCACGTGCTGTGCCAGGTGGAGCAGCAGTTGCAGATAGCCCAAGAACCACTTTTGTTGAACGCTTCCTGTGGGTAACACAACACGGCTGTGCTCGGTTCCTGTCCTTAGGACTGGAGTCAAGAGCTATACATTCTGTTATGTGAGCCAGCGCATTAATGTAAACAGCAGTCTCCAAAACAGTGGCAGGAGAATTAACTGATGCTATATGCTGCTGCTTCATGTTTTCTTTGGAGTTGAGGAATAGGTTTTGGAGAGATTTTCCTCCCCATTTTCTACTCATGCCCTTGGACACAGCTCTGTTATCCCCAGCTGACTTGCTTAAGCCTATAATCCCTGGTGCTCAAGAGAGTGAGAAGAAAATAGGATTCAGAGTCCAAATGCCTTATGTGTCCGACTCTAGAAGATTCCTACCATATGCTCTGGCCACCAAGCAAAGGGACTGAGCTCATTTTATATCCTGTCATGTATTGCTGTTGTGCCTAAGAAGCTGGAAAAGCCGTGCTGAGGTCTGTCTGTCACAAGTTTGGCACAGGGACCTGCTGAAGTGTTGGGAATGCAGCGCCCTCCCAGTGAGCTGCCCCTCTGCAGCGTGGTGTCTCATGAGCTCCTGCACAGCACCCCAGAGAAACGTGACAGGTAGGCAGCAGGGCAGAACCTGTGTACCCACCTCAAGCAGAGAACTTTTAGTTTGAAAGCATTTGTCTTGCATGGTCGAAACTGAAAACATACCAGCAATCATTCTGCTGTTTGGAGACAAGATAACTAATGACTCAATTCATTTACTCAGAGCAAGCACTGACACATGAAGTGGCCTCCAAGATCGTGTCCAGCCCTCTGATTCTGGCCAGCCAGAGATCAGAAGGCTCTTGGTCTGCCAGGGGCACCGTGTTGTCTCCTCCACGTCATGCCAGCTGCTGTCATTCCCTAGGAATGCCCAGCTGGGGAGATCCAGCTGCTTTTCTACCCTGTGCTGAGCTGCAGCAGCAAGGATGGACCCCTATTATTTTTTAGAGTCTGTGTTGGTTTGGTTTACGTGCTTGGGTACAACCTGTAATCAGCTGTTGGCATGGAAGAAATGTTTATTGTTGGTGGAGATGAAATTCTCTTTTACAGCGTAAGATGAATTCACAGCCTTAATTTAATGGGCTGTCACATACCTGGACTCAGCACAGTCAGAACTTAGGATAGCCTGCAGATTCAGTGCTCTCCAAGCCCTGTTTTGGAATAGCAACACCCATCACTGCTGTGGTCCAATGCTTCAGAATTATGAGCCCTGCAGTTGCTCTCCACAGGCACAGCACAATTCCAGGGAACAGGCAGCGCAAAGCCTTTCCTTTTCCATCAGGGATAACAACAGGGCAGAGGTCGTGCCCAGGAATGCTCACGTGCAGCTCTCCAGCTTTGGTTTAGTGGAAAGTGGGTCCAGGAAAGGAGTAACCACCAAATCCCTGAGCTGAGATGCTGGTTTTGTTGAACTGGACACTTCCATTACAGCTGACGTTGCCTCACTTCCACTACAGTAAGCCTTGTTCTTTATTTTTCCACTAAGTCAAAGATTCTTCTTGTAGAAATGCAGACTTGTAAACATTGTTCAGTCACATCATCATATTTCCTTGGATAAGTTAAATTAATTGACCTGCTTTAATGTCTCCCTCAAACATGCCCTTTAGATACAACGTCTTTTCTGTAGCTGTCTTCCGAACTCTTTCTTTTTTCATTTTTCGGTATCTTAAAAGAAACTCATAAGTCTAAAAATGGGAAACTCTTCCAGTACAGTCTTATCAATGTCATAAACAGATAACTTTGACACTCTTCTCGGAGTCAGTGTTACCCAGTTTCTGCAAGCAAGATTGCATTCCCATACATAGACAAGCATCATTTTGGCAATTTGTCCTAAATTAACGGTGACCTCTAGGTCATTTCCAAGGCCATGGCTTTCCAGGGTGCAGTCTGCTGTCCTGTCAACGACATCTTCATCTTCATTCTTGGAAATGCACAATTTCACTGGCTTTAGTGATAACAAAAAGCATGGTGAGTAATGCCTAGGTAACCAAAGCCTCGTTTACCACACCACACAAATGCTGCGCTCACTAAATACTTACGTTTTCCCACTGTAACACATTTGCTGAACTTTGAAAACCACAACAGTAAATATTTTTCCCCAACAGGAAACGTTTTTCCCAGACCACTGATAAAGAGTTGGTGTTGTGCCGGGTTTAGAGCAGGAGACTGAAGAACAGAAGCTCCTGCAGTATCATCAGGTGCTGGCACCCACTGGCACAGATGTTTCACGATGTGACTGTTAGGCAGACTTAAATCCGCTCAGAAGAGTATATGGGATTTTTAGTCAACGAGAGTCTCAAGCAGATAATATCACCAAGTTTCAGTCTTCAGGGAAGGCCAGTGTGTCAGTTATTACCTTTACAGCCCAAACTCCATATAGTTACATATTGAATGGAGGAGGTTGTAGAGAGGAGGGAGCTGGGCTCTTCTCCCAAGTGACAGGGGACAGGATGAGAGGGAATGGCCTCAAGCTCCGCCAGGGGAGATTTAGGCTGGAGATTAGGAGAAAGTTTTTCACACAGAGGGTCATTGGGCATTGGAATAGGCTGCCCAGGGAGGTGGTTGATTCACCTTCCCTGGAGGTGTTTAAGGGACGGTTGGATGAGGTCTTGAGGGACATGGTTTAGTGTTTGATAGGAATGGTTGGACTAGAAGATCTGATGGGCCTCTTCCAACCTGATTGTTCTATGATTCTATGATTCTATGAATTCAAGGCCAGGTTGGATCAGCAACCTGATCCAGTGGGAGATGTCCCAGCCCATGGCAGGTGGGTTGGAACTGGATGAGATTTAAGGTCTCTTCCAACCCACACCATTCCATGATTCTATGAATTCATGCTTTAAGATCAGAAACAGCTTTTAATTCTCTCTGAGAAGTCTTGTATCAGCTTTCCACAATTTCATCTGGGACTGATGTCAAGTTAAGAGGCTGACAGTTTATTCTTTGCTCCGTAAATATTTGTACACTGTTGGCCTTTTCCAGTCCTTTGGAACAATATTCCAACATTTGTTAAAAATAAACATTTCTGTGGTGGAGCCCAGGACCCAGTGCTTTGTAAACCCCTGTGTTCAGATTTTCAGGTTCCTGCTTTCCGTGTCTCAGCTTCCCAACCTGCAAACGGTTTGACAGGAGTTGCCTCAAAGATTGCTGTTTTCAGTATGAGGACACAACCTCAGGGTGCAAACGATAGAAAGCATCCAGCAGATAAAAAGTCCTGCTGCAGCTGGTTATGCTGACCCAGAACAACTCTTCACACTCTCAGGTTAGATTTAAATGTTAGTTTTCAACAAAAAAAAAAAAAAAACTGCCAAGAGATGAGAGCTGCAGACATCAGACAAGGGAGGGGATGGATGGGAGCCCAAGTGGGTTGGCCAGAACATAGGCAGTGTTGGAGGAACATCATCTACCAGGAGTTAGGGATGGGGTCAAGGATGTCCGAGGTCAGTGGTGTCAAATATGTGGGTGGGAAGAAAATTTGCCTCTAAACCCCCCAGCATTCAGGCCTTAGTTTTTCCAGATTTTCTCATTATCAGTCAGGATTTCATGCCAAAATGAAGAGCTCCAGTTGTGCACAAAGGCTGAGCAAGCCTGGAAAGCTAAGTAGGTATTCCCTCCATCTGACATCAGGGGTCTTCCTCGGGACTGGGTGCTGAGTTTTCTAGGGCAACAAGAAGGTGGGAATTCAGATCCTTTTACTCCCCATTGCTTCTGTAAAGAAACTTTGATCCCCCCAAACACCCAAGTTTGCTGCAAATCTATTGGAGCAACCCAGAGAAGCAAAAGGGAAAATGAAATGTTCTCAAATGTAAGAGGAGTCCTCCACTGCCATCACCACTAGGACAGCGATTAGCAACCAAGGAGGGTGAGATATGGTCCAAACAGTGCTTCCATGCAGAGGGTCTGGTGAAGCTGTTGGCTTGTGGGTCTAGGAGCTTACCCACCATCTCCTGCAAGGTTTGGATCTTGGCCACAAGAGAACAGTGAGTGTGGGGAAGCATGGAGACCTTGTAGACCCACTGCCTGGAGGCTGGGACATGGCCTGGATGTGAAGTCTCCTTTTGATTCTTTCTTGACTTTTGCTATAGACCAAACCAGAGAAGATGCCATCATTGCCTCTTCTGGCCTCATCTGTGTGTTTAGCACCTCTGACCTTGGTAAGGCCGTGTGGCGTGAACACAAGTCATTGTGCTGCTGCTGGAAGATGTCCTTCCCCCTCGTGGCACGGAGGTGCCAACAGCTTTTATGGCAGAGAGCAGAGTGCAGGCTCTCTGCCTCCCTGGAAAAGACTGACAGAGAGAACAAGGACAGGAAAGCAAGCATGCATCAAACCCCAGGGAAACACTGAGCAAATAGTCTAAGAGCCTGGTACTATTATTCATTATGTTTCTACTATTATATAATGGCATGAGGTTAAAATAACACACTCAAGTAAAGAAAAAAATGACCTACAAGATACCAAAGCAAAACACAGAGAAAGAACAAGCGTCTTTGGCTCTGAATCCTCCATAGGAGGCTTGATGGGGGAACCCTCCTCAGCTGCACCTCCCTAGTGGTTTGCATGTAGCCTTCCTGTGGCTTTAACACGTGCAAAGCCAGATGCAAGCATAAAACCAGGCAGCTTTTCTGAGGTGGGCAGTCAGGTGGGCCTGGAGAAGAGAAGGAAACAAAGTACAGACCCAGACACTGAGGATGGTGAAGTTTCAGTGAGAGATGATTTTGTAGTGCCAGCTGGAGCTGGCATGGTCAGTCATCCAATTTACTGGGTTTTGTTAGGGCTCTGAGAGATGGACCATCAAGCAGATATCCCAAAGCAAGGCTCATTACAAAGGTGGCTCTTTTCTCCTTGAGTACTCGAATGCCATAAGCCAAAGTCCCACCGCCACAAGAAGCAGTTCTGCTGGATTAAGAGTCATAGCCGGCTGGTGAGGATTTATGAGATGTCTGAGGGGTCAATAGACCCCCACCCTTGGCTCTGCAAGGCGTGGATCATGTAGTTTGTGCCATAAATCTGTGCTGTCTCCCCAACCCCAGTACAGCTGGATCCAGTCCCTGGTATGTGTGATCCACATCCAGGGCCAGTACATTTTCAGCAAGAGGCAGGGGAATGAATGCGTCGTGTGTGATTGCAGTTGTGGTAGATGTCTTGTTTGGGGATTGTGGTCATGTTCAATCAGAGGCAGGAAAGAGTGGCAGGTTCAGCAGCACTTCCCGCAGCAGAGGTGGCCACGCTGTGCCCAGTGCCACGGCAGCACCGGGGAGGCTTTCCCAGGGACACATTCCAGTCCCCTGGGTCATGGCAGCTCACTTGGATGTTGTTTTGATAAAGCTCCCAAGTGGATCTCTGCCAAAGTGCAGTCTGAAAAACAGCAAGTGAAACCCTTGCTTCTTCTAAGCCAATGGGATTTTTTTGCCTCAGAATGTGGTGGGGCAAGAATTTCTCCCAGCCTCTCCCCATTCCACCCTGGGCTGTGGTGTCAGCAGGCACAGAGCAGTGCCAGCTCTTTGGGAACACAGTGAAGTAGGGTGACTGCTGTCCATAGAGATAAGACTGAATGAGAAAACGTGGATGCAGCCATTCCCTAAGTGTTCCCTTCTGGCACCAAGAGGGCTGCAATGGCACGAGTAGTAGAGCTAGGAAATGCCAGGGGGCATCTGCTAGTGCAGAAAGGCAGAGTAATGGAAAAGTTCCCATGGCCAGCCCAGAGGACTCTTGGGGTGCAGCCCTGTGGCACAGTTTGGATGGTGGCTTCAGTTCCTCTTGGTACTTATTGCTCCAGACATTCCCATCTGCTCCTGGTTTGTGTGATTTTGTGTTGTCAGAGCAGTGTTTAACCTCTGTGTTGCACCCTTGATGGTTCCTGCTTGGCTTCCCTCAATCACTGATCCCAGCACAGCCCTGTCACCCATCCCACCATGAGGCACAGCTCAGCTTAGAGAAGGAGGTGAGCAGCAGTGTCCCTCCACTGACCTCAGCTCACTCCAGAGAAAAATAACCCACTTCAGAGGACTGAAGAACTACCTGCCAGCTCTGTCAGGGGTCAGCTCTCTGTATCACAGCTCTCCATAGGACACACAGTATGGTGCTGTCTATGGAGCTGAAATGCTCTCCCTGCCCTCTTTCTCCTCTTCCCCATGGTAGGCAATATTTTATTCTGCCTTATTCTTGGATGGAAAGTCTTCTCCTGATGTAATCAGGTGAGGTGCCACTTCCACAAGCTCTCTTTTCTTTAGTAGGAAATCTCTCCCTGTCTCAAACTCTCCTTAGCTGGACGATCATTTATCTTTGGGTTTCCACTGGTTTCATGTTTCCTGTTTTCTTCTTCCAGACTGTGATCTCTAACTGCAGATATTGTACAGCTCTGCTTTGCTTTCCACATATCACTGCCGAGATAATCTCTGAGCAGACAGTTTCTTTTTTCCTTGGTAGTTATTGGGGGGGAAAAAAATAACTGAGCTATCGAAACACGAGTGTGCCTTTGAAACCAAACAACTCCTCTCTGACCATGCATCCTCCTGGCCCCAGCACGTTACTCAGTAATTAGGATGTCTGTATTTCCCAGGTATTTCCTTTCTGTTTGCTTCTCCTTTAAATTCCCAGGCGCCTACCAGCAGCGCAGGCAGGGCTAATGCTTCTTACCAGTGGAGAATGCCTTGCACTTGATTTTGTTGATTCTTTTAATCTAAACTAAGTCATTCACCCACAAAGTTCAAGGCTCTGGAAAGGTGACGCTTTGGGCCCCATCCCAGGTAAGTGTTCCTGTGCCCTGTCAGCTCCCAGAAGGGTAACGACTTTCTGGCTCTCTGCAAGTCCAGCACCACTGGAGTCAACCGTTATAAACCTGCCATGAGGGATGAGAGCTCATGAAAGAAAAAAGAGCCTCTTTATTGTCTGTCTACTTGCCTGCCTTTGGTGCTGCTTCCCATCACTGCACTTATCTCAGTGCTTCCACAAGATGTACAGCAGCAGTGAAACCATGTGCTCTCAGAAATGTTCTTAAAGCAACTGAACCCGACCCAAGTCATTCAGCCCTGTCACTGGTCCCATCTCAACCATTTCCAGGAATCTACTTCCCTGCCCTTGGCTTTCTTGGAAATAAAGCAGTGGCAAGTTTTCTGGACCTTTTTCAGAAGGAGACATGAGACGTGGAAAGCTATAGTCCAGCACTGAAGGAAAGTTGTATAGCTGGTGACGTTTTTCTAGAAGCCTAACTCAGTTGCTCTGATACTGAGGTCTTTCCACTGTTTTTCTACCTACTACTCCAGAAATCCTTCCAGATTAGGAGGTTTCTTAGGATTTTCAGAAAGTACTCGGAGGGATGGCAGGGGAGGTGGGCAGAGGGAGGGAAAATCTAGTGCCAGGTTAACATAGAATCATAGAATAGTTTGTGTTGGAAGGGACCTTAAAGATCATCCATTTCCAACCCCTGCCATTGGCAGGGACACCTCCCACTGGATCAGGCTTTTTGCTTGAGTTAGTCCTTCTCCAGGCCTGACTCCTGGTCATATTTACATCTCTGCTGTCATATATGGAGCACCAGGATCCTGGTATTGAGAGCCAGCTCAGGTGATGCTGAGGGCATAGGCAGGAGGTGGTAGTTTCACATTTGCTGAGAGCACAAGACCTTCATGTGGGCAGCTCATAGCACCTTTCTGAGAACAGCTTTGTGTGCAAAGTAGCTTACCCTTTGGACTAGCTTTCATGGACACCTGGGCTGGACTCCAGTCCTTTCTCTCACTGACTCTGGATCCATCACCCTCTTTCAGAATCTGTGAAGCTATGGGACATGGTGACAGTCATGGACCATCCTCTCTTTACAGCCTGAGACCACACTCTTGAGACCTCCCTGTTCCTCGTGTTGTGTATCTCCCTGGCCAGCTGTGTCTCATATTGATAATCCTTCTTGTAATACTCTGAGTTTAGATTTGGAAAGACTTCTTCAGTAGTTTGGGAGATTAGGGCTGGTACTGTACTTACTGGAGTTTGGGAACAGAGGCTGTGTCCACATTTCTGGGATGTGTGTGTGTAGGCTCACCAAAGTACTCATCCAACCTTTTATTGTGGACAATTTTCACGTCTGTCAATCATTCCATGCCTTGAATCTCTACTCACTGTAAATACATTTATTTGCCCAGCTGATTAAATGGGCCTAGGTTTGCCAGCAAGTCCCTCCACTAGCACTGCCTGCAGCCCTGGGGTCACCTCCCTGCTCCATTCAGCCACAGCTAAGCCACCCCAGGGTCTGTGTCGGTATTTTTGGATGGAGTGTAGGTGAGGATAAGCTGCAAACTCAGCCCTGCTCAGAGCTCTGACACCACAGCCCCACATTGCCCTGAAATCCTTCTGTTGTGTATTGACAGCTTTACAGGAGTCTAACTAATTTAACTAATTAGTCAATGAATTTGTCTAAATTCTTTTTGAATTGCTGATAACATCCCAGTACTTAGATGTCCATTAGTGGTTGTAAAAGAAGTGCTTTCACGTGTGGCTAATTGGTCTCCTAACAGCTCCATCCTAACCCTGCACAGCAGGGATGGGGGAAAGACATTCCTGCCTTCAGCTTTCACCTCTCCTCCCTGAGTTTGTAGAGCCTGCTGCCTTCTTTCCAGAGTCTCCTTGCAGGTATCGGCTCATACAGCAGCAGCTACATCCTCTCTCAGTGCTGTCCAGACTTTCTCTGACTCCACTATATCTATTCTTGACACACAGGGAGTGGATTCTAGTCACCTTCTGTCTTGTTCTCTGCACTGTCGGAACTGCCCCAGTGCTGCAGACATCCCCGCAGCACATACCACTCAGCTACCCATGTAGGATCTGGGATGGGACATCTCCAGGCTCTAAACACTTCCCCTGCCAGCCTCAAAGCTGATACTCTGGCTGCTCTATATACCAGCAGGGTAGAGTGTCCCAAGTGGCTCCTGCAGGGCACCAGAGATCCCTCTCCACCTCCTGCATTTGTGCTAGATCCTACAATTATCTGTTTTTTCAAGGTGCACTGAGGCAGCTAAAGGGACAGGGATGTCATGTCACGCCCTGCACAGTAGCACAGTTCCTGCATAATAGACTCTTCGATTCCTGCAGCTGGGGAGATGCAGCCCCAGTAGTCAGCCCCAAATACACCTTCTCCTGCCTCTGCCTGATACCTTGGACATGCATTGAGTGTGTCAGTGCTCTGAAGCAGAGCCAGGAGCATCCACTGGCTTGTGGGCACCCTTGGAGTGCACCCGTCTGTCAAGAGACATGCAGGGCAGGTCTAGCAGAGGGCATGCTGCATGCAGACACAGAGCATGCATCGCTGTGGAGCAGAGCCCCAAATTCTTGGCAGGACTGGCTTCCACCTCCTACATGATTATAGCCTGCCCTGCAAAACTGGAGCTGAAATTTCCACACATGGTACTTGTCGACTCGTTCTCCAGAAGCTTTGGGGAGATGTTTCTGCCGCCTGTCACGTAACTGTTTGCCTGGAGGAATGTGCTGGTGTTTCTTTCAGGGGATTACTAGGTCTTTCCTGTCCTGTTTTAACTTGGAAAAGCCCTTTCTGTCTTCAGGACCCAGGCAAGATCCCTGGGCTGTGTAAAGCTTTGCGCCACACGGCACACGCAGGGCTCTTGCCTTCCGTCGATATTTCTGTGTCAGGGAACAGCACATGGGGATGAATGGCTCTGCTCTATAGAGGAACAACTAACGGGCTGCTGTCACCATCAAAGCCTTCTGCTAATTACACTGAAGCTGCCCACTTTGTGCCATCCTCTCCAGGATATGATCAAGTCCAGACTGACCACCTCTCTTCCTGGGCTGTCACAGAGCAGCAAGTGTGATGCAGCGGTGGGCCAAGCACCCAAGGAAGCACAAGGAGATTGTTGGCAATCTCTGATCTCCTCTAGGGGCTGGGGAGATGGGGCACTTAGCCACTGCAATGCTATGCAGGCAGACAGCAATCTGGATTCTCCCTGTGTCCACCTAGGGAATAAAGTGTGAGCCACAATTCCCTGCTCTGATTCACAGGGAGGGCAAAACATTCCTTCCTCAAGAGATCCAGTGCCAAAAGCTGTTGGACTTGGAGGCTGACCTGGACAGCATCCATGCTGGATATCCCCACATCCCAAACATATTGAGATCCTGGTGTCTGTGAACATGTACCTAGCATGCAGCACAGGGATAATCTGCAAATTTAGAGTTTGCCCATCATAGAGTAGCTTTAGACCTAATGTTAAAGCTCATCTTGTAGAGATTTTTTTTTTCTGACATAAGTATCAGGAAGTTCGTGATTTGCCATCTTACCTGGATCGAAGAGGTCCACCTCATCTGTCCTTTCTGTGGGGGTACAGAGGGCCCAGCTGTGCTGGGTCACTCTGCCAATCTCAAGAGTCATTTGGCTCGGCCTCAATGGGAAGGAGCAGGAATGGTCAGTAACACAAAAGTCCTGTGAATGTCAGGCTAGACAAGCTGATGCACTGTTACTCTCTTAGTCCTTGGGTGTTGCCACTGGGAGAGGTCATAGGACTACCCTCTGAGGAAGGCAGAGCATTGAGGTAATTGTTTGGGCTGCTCCATGTTCCTCAGGACATGTTGGCTGAGCACTTGCTGGTGCTTTCCACAAGTCTCAAGATCAGTGGCATTTCAACAAGCAGCACCCATGGGTTGTGCAACCACCAGCAGTGCTTGTGACTGTCCATCTTTCTGGAGAGGCCCAGGTGCTGAGGTGTACGGACCTCACAGCACGGCCCACAGGGCTGTGAGAAGTGGCTTCCCTACACAATGAAGCTGGGCTCTGCACCAGACAGCCCTTGCACACTGCAACCTACCCGGGGTTGTCCCTTGTGTCTGCTCTCATTCATCAGAATGGTCCTATTTTCTCATGGACCTTTATATTATACTCGCATCCCTAGATGTTGACTGCTGAAGATCCTTCAGTGGCTCTTTCAAAGGATCCCTAGGAAAAAATCCCTTGTTTACAAGACAGTTACGAATCAGTTTTGAAAAAACAAGTCTGTTTGCATTACAACTGCAGAGATGAAGTCAGTGCTAGCTTAGGTCATCTTTCTGAATCACAGCAGGTTTCAGTGGACCAAAGATTCTGTATCGACAGCCCCAGAGATGGAGAGAAAATGCTTTAGTCATTTTGAGGGATACTGAATCATAGCTTTCCTATGGGAAACTGCCACCCCTTGAGTCCCTTTTGGGCTGCCCATTGCCTGTTTAGGGACCTCTGCTCTCCTGGGTTCTCCAGTTAATATATGAAATGCTTCTGAAGTGACTTAGAGATGCTGCTCGGACTGGTTGGTGGGCAGGAGCAAGACCAGTCCAGTCCTCTCTGCTTTCTACGGGCATAGACCCACGGCAGCTGATGAGCCCTTGTGCAGTGTGCACGGGGGTGAGCAGGATACACAGAAGCGTGTGGGTCTGCCTGGCACAGACGTATTTTGGAGAGCATGCACAGAGAGCAGGCTGTGCCTTAGACAGTGCCGGGTGCTACTGCAGACCAGAAGGATTCAGAGACACAAGTATTCTCTGAGACAGCATTTCCTCTCTTTGATTCCCTTGAGTCTCAAAGCATGGCTCTTCCCAGAAGTCTATCCATTCATCTAACCTTTCACTGCATGAAAGACTCTCGAGGGATGGCTGCTATCGCTCCATCTATCTGGGCTGCTCACTATCACACGCTTGTAAGTGGATCTGTTTCTGAGAGCAGTGCAGAAGTCCTCTCCCTGGAAAGCCTCCGCACGCGGCCGCGGTCAGACAGACTGCAAGACAGGACAGCCCTGGCAGGAGCGGAGGCTTTCACCGAAGAGGTTAAAGAGTTACCTTGAGCTGGGATCTGTATTTTGTTAAATTATTTGAAAGAATAGCATCTCTGCTGTTTCCTTTTCCAACATGTAGCAGAAAAATGACTGTATTATGGTTGCGTCTAGAGTAGTCTTTGGCACAACGCCAGCAGGATTTACAATAGCAGGGTGAAAAGTCTAGAGGGAAGGTAGTTCGTTTTACCACGGACACTGCTTACAGGGTCTGCAAGGATCAATCTCGTAGTAGACAAGGGGCCCATTGGAGCTCCAGAAGGGAAACCTGCCAGCAGAAAGCCGCTGGAGAAGCTGTTTGTTCTGTCCATGAAACATGAGGTCAGCAGGACCCATCACCCCCTGCCAGGACTGATAAGAGTGGGAAGGCAACAGAGTAAGATGGGATTTGTCTATTGTGGAAAAATGATTGATTTTAGTGCAGCTCTTTAGCATACAGAATTTTTGTGCTTCACTTTTCTGGCTGGAACAGTTTATCTCTGATTTAGAACCATTTTCAGAAAGAAGCACCTGGCCTTACTCCCTGGAGGGGACGGTACAGCTGAACATTGATTTCTAGTATTCTGTATTACATTCACAAGAGTTCCTGAATCAGACTTTACTCTAGAGGCAAGTACAGCTGTCTGGACGGGCAGGTATCTGGTCTGCTCTGGTTTCCATCACAGCAGGTACTGACTATTTTCCTGCTCTGCCTGAAGGCTGTCCCCTGCCTCTTGTTTGCTCTCTTCACCAAATAGAGACCTTCAGGCAATGAAGGGCCTTATCCTGAGCAAAGTTTCATTTTGGAGTGTGGGTGTGAGCTGTGGCACTGTGTGGACTTGGGTCTCAACTGAGCACAAGTCATATACTGGATGGAGATTAAAGACGTTGCAATCTGTGGGAGGAAGCGAGAATTATTCTGGGAATCCATTCTGGACAATGTGTCCTAAATTAGTCATGGACTCACTAACACTGGGGATACAGCATTGCTGCTCCCCTTCCTAGGCCATGGTAGGAAGAGTTTTCCTAGACCCACAGGCCAGTGGCTGCCTTGTGACCATGCCCTTTGTCTCCATCCAACCTGGACAAGTGAGACTTTGCATCCAGTTGTGGGGAATGAGCTAAAGCTATCTCACTTTCCTTGCATCATCTGACAGCACCCTGGCTGCTCTGTGTGAACCTCACACATCTGAAGCTTGTGGTGAGGTGGGTGTAGATCTCCTCTCCCAAGTAACAAGCAATAGGATGGGAGGAAATGGCTTCAAGTTGTGCCAGAGGAGGTTTAGGTTGGATAACAGGAAAAATGTCTTCACTGAAAAGGGTTCTCAGGCACTGGAACAGCTGTCCAAGAAAGAGGTGGAGTTGCCATCTCTGGAGGTATTTAATAGATGTGGAGATGTTGTGCTTAGGGACATGGTTCAAGGGTGGACGTGGCAGTGCTAGGTTAAGGGTTGACTTCAAAAATCTTGAAGGTCTTTTCCAATCTAGATGATTCTGTGATTCTATATACATCGGACATCTCAGAAACAAGTGTCCAGGATAACTTGCCTTTAAACTTGCTATTGACAGCCTGGAAGCCAACTGAGGCTCTGAGCCATGCCAGCTGGAAAGAACAGTTGTCTCCTAGTCACGATGGTTCCCATGGGATTTTGGGGCAGGCTGGTGAACTTGGCTGGTCCATAGAGTCAGGGGCACAGGTCTTGGGTCTGTGAATGGAGAAGCACCCTGGCCTGGCAGAAGCAGGCTGTGTCCTACCTCTCACCAAGGGCAGACGGGCTGGTGAGGTCTCCTTGCAACCAGGGTCTTAACTTCATTGACGCTCCTCATTCCCAAGTGCAGGTGGAGAGAATGGGTCAAAGCCAGCTCTGCTGAGGCTTAGCAGAGGGAAAGGGGAGCAGACATTGAGGCTCAGCTGTGTTGGTGAGTGTCTGCCTGAACATGCAGCTGCCTAAATCCCAGAGATTACTCACAGCAACCTCAGCAGAAGAGTTACTGCTCAAGGAAAAACTTCAATGTCATGAGCATGAGTAATAGCCAAGCTGGCACTTAACGGTTCAAACAGAAGATAAGACCTAAAGCTGGATTCTCAGAGGGCTCATTTTATCTCTTTTATATATGTCACAACTGAAGAAATGAAGAATATAAAAGTTATTTATTAGTGTTTCGTTCCTGGACTACTTTAATCATGTCGAGTGTGCACTGACCCACGGTACCATGGAACTGGAGAAGGGATTAACAGATTAAGGGAATCCTCTATCTCAGTAGGACCAGACTTGGGGTGATCTTCACCCACTGACCCCTTCACAGCTCTTTCTCATTTGCTTGAGAAGCAGCAGTGCTACTCCTGCTTCAGCTCTGAGCCTTCCCCTCAGGGTGAAGAAGACATTTTGACCCTCCAGGCAGGACCCTGGAGGTGTTCTGGCTGTGGGCACTCACACTGGCCCACGAGTCATCTCTTCTAGTTCCCAGTGAGGAGACCATCACCACACTGGGCTTCCCTGCTCCCACAACACCTACCAGAGTGCTCTGTGGACCTTACGAGTGGATATGCTGCGAGCACCAACTGCAAGAGTCTGGTACGGACGAGGTACAGACAGGTGAGAGAACTGGTTAAGGGCTGGAAAAATGAAATTCAGACAGGAAAATATAAGATACCATCTCTGTGAGAGTACAGTATAGGCAACAAAGGTAGGAAAGAAAATGGGAGAAGGGAGAAGGCAAGAGACAAACTGAAATTCAGTAAGTACAAAATGTCTTAAGTTTCCTTTATTCTGTGATACTGATCTTGGCAATGTTGTGTGTTGTGTCCTCAGATGAAAAATTCTCTTCCATACAGTAACTTTGTCCTAGTTGTGAACCAGGCGGTTCTAAAGCGGCGATCAACGTAGCTGTGAAAAATGATTGAGGTGAATAACAGAGGGGTTGGAGAGTGCTGGTGCTGATCCAGGCGCTCAGCAGCATCCCAGGGCTACGAGGCAGAGGGCACCGTAGTGTCCCAAACACAGCATGAAAAGCTGAACTGTATTCAAACTAGTTTATATTGGTGCAGAAATGCAAACCATTCAGCAGTGGTTTGAAACATTGCATGTCTAGCTAGGCTAAACAGCAATGAAAGGTGCGGCATTCTCAGTCTACACAGACCATCAGGGTGTTTACGTGGCGCAGGCAGAGGGATTGCTCCAAAGGTTCAGGCATAGAAAAGGTCAATAATTAATTATTGAACAGATGTGACAGTTTTGCCTGCATCTTCCTATAATTTGACTGTGAGCAGGTGGTGACTGTCTTGAATCTGCCTGTGATCTGCAATTAATTTCTGTGACTGAATGATTCTTGACCCTCAAAACACTTGCATGCTGTAAACGTACCAGAAATTCAAGCCTGTGCCCTTTGATGATGCTCCAGGTAGGTCCAGGCACTCAGATCTGGTCTTTCAAACTGGGAGGGAAGCAGCATGTTTCTGGTCTCAGACAGGATGGATGCAATGTTCCCTCCCAGGGTGAATTTATAACATTACACTTGAGCCCACCAGCTACAGTCTGGGCTAGTCAAACATTTACACTTGGAAATCACCTTTCTTTATTCTTCCTAGTGGTGTCCATATGCTGGCTCATTTATGGAAACCAAGTAAGAAACGGCTAAGTGTGGGGTACTGAGGTAGAAGTGGATCTGCCTGAACATCTCAGTGTTCATGTAATATTCACGGTCACACGAACGTGCCTTCCACAAACCTGAAACCAATGTTAAGGCATCTTCCAGTTCCAGAGCCTAAGTTGGTGAGTGGTACCTCTCTCCATGGGATACATACAATTTTCTTAAAAGAACTACTTTCAGCAGAGTAGTTTGCTTTAAACACCTTCCCTGGAGGTGTTTAAGGCACGGGTGGACGAGGTGCTGAGGGGCAAGGTTTAGTGTTTGATAGGAATGGTTGGACTCAATGATCTGGTGGGTCTCTTCTAACCTGGTTATTCTATGAGTCTATGATAAAAGAGTAGAATAAAAGTTAAAAATGCAGAATCTTTCCCTCTTTAAAGGATACGCATTAAATCGCACCTGTTTGCACAAGACAAAGTTCGGATGGGAATGCAATCTCCACCCCAGAGAGCCCCAGGGCCCCTGCACTGACCAGAGGTGAGGGATAGAGCCCTTGAAGAAGCAGAGGGAGGGCTTTGTAACCTGGGACACATGGAGGGGCTCTGCTGGCATCACTCAGAGTACATGGGCAGGAGAAAGAGGAACCTGGGACCAGACACCATGAGAGGGTGCAGCTTGGATGGGGGCACCGGGTCTGCCCTGTGGATCTTGTGTTTCACCTACCCTGAAGGGTATGGCAGGAAGAAAAAGGCCCAAAGGCCATAGCTGGAGCTCACCCACAGCCTACCTTGAACTTCTGTGTTCACAGAGCCTCATGGAAAGAGGTTGCTTTTGAAACCTAGGGCCTCCTTCCACACCTCTCTGCCAAGACCTCTGCCATCGCCTAGAGCAGCTCGAGCCAGGAGCCACAGAGACCTCCAAGTTGGGGGTTTATTCTCCCTGCAATGGTAGCCTCACAGTGGTGGCCCCTCAGCCTGAGAAGACAGGTTTGCCTTATGGTCTTGGAGTGATGCGAAGGGAGGACTACCATGCATGCACAGAGAAGAGGAAGCACTCCTGTCTGCACACGGGCAGCAGGTTTCCAATAGTGAGACTGCACTGTCTCTTCAGAATTGCTCTTTCTCTCTGAAAAACACAAGACCCACTTGTCCATATTCTCATCCCTAAAAAACCACCAGTTCTTTAGCAGTAGCATGATCGGCCTTGCTCCCATCACCTGGAGCAAGGCTTTGTGTGGCAGCTTTAGTGATGAGAATCTCATTGAAGTCCAAGGGCTCTTGCTTCCAAGCCACTGCACCTCTTGTGAAAGAGTCAGCAGCCCTGCCAAGATGATGCTCTTGAAATACCAGCAGGCAGCAACTGCTCTGCCCATGCAGCTCTGGATCCCCTCTCTGCAAGCAGAAAAGGGAGCACAAACATCCAGCAGCCTTTCAGCTACTGCATGGTGTTGTAATTTCTAGGAAAGCCAGTACCAAAACTGTGCTGAGCAGCAGCTGCGACCAGAACATACCTGGCCATGCTAAGCTTTAGCCACGCACCGGCTCTGGATGAGCTCAGCCTGGAAAACAGCTTTTGGCACAACTAGATTCCTCCTAGAAGCTGGTACAGCTGCTGCTGCTGTAACTCAGTAGAAACTCTGTGTGGGATGCAAAGGGACTCACTGCAGGCTTGGGAGCCTCTGTCACAGCAGGAGTGATGCAGGCAAGAGTGTGACACTCGTCACTCTCAGGATCGATCAGAGGAAGAAGGGAATTAGGTCTAGAAAGCAGGAGCATGCTGAATGCACTTGGAGACTGGAGGAGTCTGTTACACCTGGTCTCACCTGTGTCCTGAGCACAGTATGAAACTTGGTTGCAGCGCAGTGTGAACAGATGGGATAAGACATAGAGGAGGATCATGTGTCCCTCCCCTTCTGTGTGGCTGAGCCACTTGCAAAGATGTGCCATCAAGAGCTTTCAGCTTCCCTTCACCCCTGTACAGAAAAGGGTTGAGCTGTCAGTCAGCACACAGCCACATTATCCCTAGGAGCCTCTCTAGATCACTCAGGGGTCTGCCTGTATGTGCCACCCCAACAGGAGATGCTGCTTGGGCAGGAGACCTCCTGGGTGCCAGTCGGTTCAAACAGACAGCGCAGAGACAAGAGTCTGTCATTTGGCTGCAAGAAGGTGATTGTCCCCTCAGGCAAGAAAGGGAAGAATTAGAAATTTTGCTGGGGAGAGAAGACACTGCTCCTGGGAACCCCTTGAGCTCCCTGATACAAACAAGACTTTCTTGTGCCATTTTTTGCAGATGACACAAAGCTGTGTGGAAGTGCCGATCTGCTGGAGGGTAGGGAGGCTCTGCAAAGGGACCTAAACAGGCTGGACCTCTGGGCAGAGACCAATGGGATGAGGTTTAAAACGGCCAAATGCCTGGGCCTGCACTTGGGGCACAACAACCCTATGCAGAGCTACAGACTGGGAGAAGCCTGGCTGGAAAACTGCCAGGAGGAGAGGGACCTGGGGGTGTTGGTCGACAGCCAACTGACCATGAGCCAGCAGTGTGCCCAGGTGGCCAAGAAGGCTAATGGCATCCTGGCTTGTATCAGAAATGGAGTGACCAACAGGTCCAGGGAGGTTATTCTCCCTCTGTACTTGGCACTGGTGAGGCCACTCATTGAATCCTGTGTTCAGTTGTGGGCCTCTCAGCACAAGAAGGATGTTGAGGCTCTGGAGTGAGTCCAGAGAAGAGCAACGAAGCTGGTGAAGGGGCTGGAGAACAGGCCTGATGAGGAACGGCTGAGAGAGCTGGGGGTGTTTAGCCTGGAGAAGAGGAGGCTGAGAGGAGACCTCATTACTCTCTCCAACTCCCTGAAAGGAGGTTGTGGAGAGGAGGGAGCTGGCCTCTTCTCCCAAGGGACAGGATGAGAGGGAATGGCCTCAAGCTCCGCCAGGGGGGATTTAGGCTAGAGATTAGGAGGAAGTTTTTGACGGAAAGGGTCATTGTGCATCAGAATAGGCTGCCCAGGGAGGTGGTTGATTCACCTTCCCTGGAGGTGTTTAAGGCACAGGTAGATGGGGTCCTGAGGGACATGGTTTAGTGTTAGATAGGAATGGTTGGACTCAATGATCCAATGGGTCTCTTCCAACCTGGTTGTTCTATGATTCTATGATTATTACCAGCAAGGCAAGCTCTGGAGGCACATGGACCAGTGGCAGAGAGGGGAGAAGGACCTCCCTGTAGCACCTGCTCTGTCCTGATGCCTTGTATTTGGGACAGTATAGGGGAGGGTGATGGGCCTAGACAACAGTACATTCCCAACTCCTACCAGCAGAGCTTCAGCACAAAGATCTTAAGTCTTTGGCAATTTTCTGCTTGTAACTCACCCAGATGTGGGTGGCATTTAGGTGACCTGCAGGAGGTTATTTTCTGTTTCCAGACTCCAGTTTCCTGGTTCAGCTTCCAGAGGGGACAGAAACTGTCAGGTCGTCTTCTTCCATTTTGAAGTGTTTGAGCTGATTTTGCTCAGATTTTAGCAATTCTACAAAAACTTAACCTTGACATTTGATTTCCAGCTAACCTAATAACAAAGATTGCTAAAAAAAGTCTTATCTTCTTTGAAACACTGCATTAGTAGCAGATGTTTTCTTTCTGCTTCTGTTTTTTACTTTCATAAAAATATGCAGAAAATCTTGCTGAGGGGTTTTTTTTGTTTGTTTTTTTTTCATTTTAGCCAGTGATGCTGTTATTCTGGTACTCAATGCTTGTAAGCGAGGGCTCTCACGGAAGGCACAGGGCAACACTAATGAGGGGTTCACTCTCTTTCTCTGCCCAGAGCAGTCAATGCTTAATCTTTCCTTATATGTCAGGTTTTCCAGTGTCTCAACCATTCCTACAGTCCCACGCTCTTTAGTCTTTCCCTAATTGCAACCACTCTCAGCACTGGTAGTCCTTCACCACACCTGTTGTGGTGGAAATGCAATAGAATCATAGAATAACCAGGTTGGAAGAGACCCATCGGATCATCGAGTCCAACCATTCCTATCAAACACTAAACCATGTCCCTTAGCACCTCATCCACCCGTCCCTTAAACCCCTCCAGGGAAGGTGACTCAATCCCCTCCCTGGGCAGCCTCTGCCAGTGACCAATGACCCTTTCTGGGAAATACTTTTTCCTAATGTTCAGCCTGAACCTCCCCTGGTGGAGCTTGAGGCCATTCCCTCTCATCCTGTCCCCTGTCACTTGGGAGAAGAGGCCAGCTCCCTCCTCTCCAAAACCTTCTTTCAGATAGTTGTAGTTCTGTATAATATAATATTATATATATATTATATAATAGTTCTGTACCAAATCCTTGCCCAATTTCTCTGTTTCCCAGTCACCTGTTACGCACCTAATCTGTGTGTCTAAAGTCTACAGTCTCCGGCTTCAGGATCCATCTTTAGCTGGTGACTTTAAGTCCTAGCAGGCAGTGGATGTTCTCGACTTTATTCTTTCCGAGGGATGGAAGAGCACAGAGCACATGAGATAATCACAGGCTTCCTGGAGTGAAAGCCTGGCTGGACCAGTCCACAGAGCTGTGATGGTGGGAGATGATGGTAACACCTTGCTCTCACAGAAACTGCACCAGCTACAGGACCCAAAAACATCTCATTATGCTTGTAAACAACCAGGGAACACTCCCACTCTGACGCTTTGGGCTGGAGGTGGTACTGGGACAAGGCAGGATGGTAGGAGTCCTGAGGATTAGGTTCACATCTGCCTCAGATCTAAGGAAACTACGTGGAAAAGGTGGTCATCTGCACCACTCCTCACACCAGGTTGCCTTCACAGAACCATAGAATCACAGAATCATAGAATGGTTTGGGTTGGAAGGGACCTTAAAACCCATCCAGTTCCAACCCCTCTGCCATGGGCAGGGACACCTCCCACTGGATCAGGCTGCCCAAGGCCCCATCCAACCTGGCCTTGAACACCTGCAGGGATGGGACAGCCACAACTTCCCTGGGCAACCTGTTCCAATGCCTCCCACCCCCCATTGTGGAGAATTTCTTCCTAATGTCTAGTCTAAATCTTCCCCCTTCCAATTTAAAGTTATTCCCATTGGTCTTATCACTCCATACCCTTGGGGAAAAAAAAAAAAAAAAAAAAGCCTTTCCCTAGCTTTCCTGTAGCTCCTTCAAGTACTGGAAGCTGCAATAAGATTTCCCCAGAGCCTTCTCCAGGCTTAACAACCCCAACTCTCTCACCATGTCCTCAGAGCAGACGTGCTCCAGCCCTCTGCTTATCTTCATTGCCTCCTCTAGACCTCTTCCAACAGTTCCATATTCTTCTCACATTAGGGATTCCAGAACCTGACACAGGACTGCAGCAGAGTAGAATCATAGAACAACCAGGTTGGAAGGGACCCATCGGATCATTGAGTCCAACCAGAATCACCTCCCTCGACCTGCTGGCCACAGTGCCTTCTGGCTCAGTGCATGGCCAGGTGAGAAAACCCTCCACAACCTCCCGTTAGCAGCAGCAGTAGCCATGGGAAGCACATTCTTGTGAGCAACAGAATTTGTTCCCAAAGATCTGTATCTGCTCTGCTGCAGCATGCAGAGTGCTGACACACACTCTTCTTCCTGCATAAAAGTTCACCTGGGATCTCATCAATTCATAACCTCAGCTCAAGGTAAGGCTGCTGTCATCTCTGTGTCCTGACCCATTCGTGTTATTCATCAGAAAGGGGACTAGACTAAACTATCCTACTCGTAAAGATAGTGCAACACACGGCGTGCGTGCGCAGCCACCGTGCCAGCACTCCACGGGCAGGTTTGCTCTGCTAAGTGTTGCCTGACAGGATATGAGAGTTGGGTTGTATTTACACTACCCGGGTAGTTATATACTTACAGGCTGAAAGACAGGGAAAAGGGATACTGGGGGGTAGGGAGGGGAAAAACAAACCTGGAAGAGCTGCAGGCTCAGATTCTGGGAGTCTTTTACAGCTTCCATCCTTCTGCAATCCAGACAGGGTGAGCAGAGCAGCACCCAGGCAATAGGACAAGAGGAAATGGCCTCAGGATGCACCAGGAGAGTTTTAGGTTGGATACTAGGAGGAATTTCTTTACTGAAAGGATTGTCAAGCATTGGATTAGGCTGCCTGGGGAGGTGGTTGAGTCATCATTCCTGGAGGTGTTTAAAAGACAAATAGATGTCATACTTGGGGACATAGTGGATTTAGCTGAGCTGGATCCATGGTTGGACTTGATGATCTTAGAAGTCTTTTCCAAGCGAAACCATTCTGTGATTCTGTAGGTTGGTGTGGGACCATCATGTGAGAGGCAGATGGAGGGGAGCCAATCCATCACTGAGGTCCCTCCCACACCTCAAACACCCACTGCGTGCTGCAGGATTTTCCCCGGAGAAGGATCTCTGCTTTCTTCAGGTACCACACAAGGTTTCCCATTTGCAGTTCCCTCCTGGTTTAAAAGGTTGCTGGGCCAAGGAAGTCCAAGGAAGGTGAAAGAAAGCAAACCCTCTGGTCAGCACAGAGGGAACGTTAACAACAGATGAAAAGACAGGGCAGAAGAATTCAATGCTTTCTCTGCTTCATTTGTTGCTAGAGTGATTAACTTCAATGAAGTGATTAATGCAATTAACTAGCTACAAAGGGGGAGAAATGTGGAGCGAATAAGAAAGAAAGAAAGAGTTTGAGAGTGCTTAAATAAGTGAAATCCACTTACTTTCACCTCAGCTGGGCCTGCTGAAGTCCTGCTGAATTTCTCTAGAACATTTAGGGAACTGGAGACATCCAACACATCTTGACACCTCCCCCTGAGAACAGGGTGGGGACAAGAGCGCATCTATTCTCTCACAGGGACTATGAAAAAGGACCCAAATATAAGGGACAATCCACATAATACCATTTATACTGCAAAATACTGAAACAAATAATCAAACTTGCCTTTCGCAGAAATCTAGACTAGGACACAACGAGGTGTAGCAGCCAGCTGACACGGATTCATTCAGGAAAATATCATAGAATCAAAGAACCACTAGTTTGGAAGAGACCCACCGGATCACGGAGTCCAACCATTCCCACCAATCTCTAACCAAATGTCCCTCAGCACCTTGTCCACTCATCCCTTAAACCCCTCCAGGAAAGGGGACTCAACCCCCTCCCTGTTCCAGGGCCCAGTGACCCTTTCCAGGAAATATTCCATCCTGCTGTCCAGCTTGAGCCTCCCCTGGTGGAGATTGAGGTCGTTCCCTCTCATCCTGTCACTTGGGAGAAGAGCCCAGCTCCCTCCCCTCCACAACCTCCTTGCAGGGAGAGAGCAATGAGGTTTCCCCTCAGGCTCCTCTTCTCCAGGTTGAACCCCCCTCAGTTCTCTCAGCCATTCCTCTTCTTCTCCAGTCCCTTCACCAGCTTCGTTGCTCTTCTCTGCATCTGTCCAGAGCCTCAACGTGCTTCTGGTGGTGAGGGGTCCACGACTGACCCCAGGATTCGAGGAGTGGTCTCACCAGGGCTGAGTCCAGAGGGAGAAGAACCTCAGTGGTACTGCTGGCCACGCCGTGTCTGCTCCAAGTCAAGATGCCCTTGGCCTTCTTGGCCAAGAATATGTTGAGATACCCCTTTTCTGTTATGCTCACGTATGTATTAGTGGCATGGAGAAGCACTAGCTGTCAAAGAACTTAATGCTGCAAAGATTTTGCATGCTGACAGTGATATCCCTGGGTACGTGCAGACAGGAGATGGTCTGGGTGGAATTGCTAACAGGATGCTACAAAATCATAGAATCATAGAACAACTAGGTTGGAAGAGACCCATCAGATCATTGACTCCAACCATTCCTATCAAACACTAAACCATGTCCCTCAAGACCTCATCCACCTGTGCCTTAAACACCTCCAGGGAAGGTGAATCAACCACCTCCCGGGGCAGCCTATTCCAATACCCAATGACCCTCTGCGTGAAAAACCTCCTCCTAATCTCCAGCCTAAATCTCCCCCGGCGGAGCTTGAGGCCATTCCCTCTCGTCCTGTCCCCTGTCACTTGGGAGAAGAGCCCAGCTCCCTCCTCTCTACAACCTCCTTTCAGGTAGTTGGAGGGAGTAATGAGGTCTCCTCTCAGCCTCCTCCTCTCTAGGCTAAACAACCCCAGCTCTCTCAGCCTGAGAGATGGTGGTCATCATCATTCAGTGTCTGTCTGAAAGGCTGTGGTGACTGGAACAACTGAGGTCTGTCCCTGGCAGGATACTTCTGAATAGTTCTATGAGTTAGCAGGGCAATGGAGAATCATAAAATCATTAAGACTGAAAAAGACTTCATATATTATGCAATTCAGCCATCAGCCTAACACCCAGACCTACTAAACCCTGTCCTAAAGTGCCACATCTACACATTTTTTAAACACTTCCAGCAATGAAGACTCTACCACTTCCCTGGGCAGCCTCTTCCAGTGCTTCACCACTCTTCAACTAAAGAACCCTCTTTCCCTTCTTTTCTGTCTCCCACCTGTATTTAAACCTCCTGGAGCTAAAGTGGAAACAAGTGTTTCCACACTAACAATCATAGGCACTGAACTCAGGATAATCATTGGTTAATTGCTTTCCTCTGTGTGCTGGCTCACATTGTGATGGGAATTTCAGGCACTTTCATAGCCCCTCATTTCCGTGGGACAGCCTCAAGCAGAACTTTCTCTTCTCTCTCTCTGTATGCTTCTCAATCTCTGTTAACCTAAGCCTGATTTTTGCAAACAGGTAAGAGAATAATACCAATATGTTTGTTGGGAGAAAAAAGACTTCTCTGTGAAAAACAAAGATGCAATGCTTGGCTGTGTTGGGGGTGATGTTTGCTGTGAAGGAGAGGAATGCTGGTGCTGTTTTGGCAGGTTCCAAAGTGATATAACGGGGGAAGCCTAAATCTCCCCCGGCGGAGCTTGAGGCCATTCCCTCTCGTCCTGTCCCCTGTCACTTGGGAGAAGAACCCAGCTCCCTCCTCTCCACAACCTCCTTTCAGGCAGTTGTAGAGAGCAATAAGGTGTAACCCTTCAGCCTCCTTTTCTCCAGGATAAACAACCCCAGTTCCCTCAGCTGCTCTTTGTAAGTCTTGTTCTCCAGCCCCTTCACCAGTTTTGTTGCTCTTCTCTGGACTTGCTCCAGACCCTCAACAACTCATCCATTGAGGAAAGAAATGTCTGCCTGAGTCAGGGTCTTATGTGGGGAGAGGAGCCAAGAGAGATAGGAGCTGGGAGTAGGTACCTCTCTCATCCAGCCCATGATGGGATTTTCTTGTGTCTTCGTTCCTTACCTCCAGTCAGAACCTAAGAATCTTTCTGGTAGAGAGGATCCAGACTCCCTGCTAGCTCAGGAGATGGTAACTTGCTATAAGCATGTTGCTGCTTCAGGATGTGCTTTACTTGGCCCCAGGTGCTTCTTCCACTGGGTGTAAATAACTGGGTAAATACCACTGATGAGCAGAAGCTGCTGGATGTTTCAGAGCAGCTAGAAAGCTGGAGAAGGGGCTGTGACCTCCTATGTTCTCACAAAGCAGCACAGACCCCGTGTTTCAACAGGGTTTGGTGGTTTCTGAGCCTTTTCATATCTGCCCAGGCCTCCTGACATCTCTTGTTCCGCCCAAGGCGACAAGCAGGGAGGCAGAGGCTTTTGCTTCTGGTCCACAGGATGCTGTAAATCTTGGGGAGCTGCTGCTGTGAAGCCCTTCACAGCACCAAGCCTGCTGTCTATTGAGAAAAGCCAATACCCTTCTGTCTGTCAGATGGCACTTAACCACTGCTGTTATTCTAGATGAGTGAACACTTGTGTTATATTTTCCAATAGCAAAAACTGGGGTCAGCAGGGTGTCTGCTGTTTTAGCCAAATCCAGATGGGGTTTTCCTATAAACAAGTGCACACAGAATATTTATACAGGCGATGGCACCTGACGCCTTAACACTTAGGCCATCCTATTGAGTAGCCACTCATACTATAAGTCACTTCAGTGCATTAAGTAAATATTTTAATATAGCCATGTCACTGTTTATTATATAATGGCGGGGGCCCAAATCTTGCCTAATGCTTGGTTAAAAAGTCAGTTTACACCATCCTTTACAGTGAATCAAAGAATGCATAAACGGGGCTCTTTTGTTACTCAGAGCTCTGTTTACTTTACTTTTCTGTAAACCTTTCGAAACACTTGCTTATAAGAGCTGATAGAACCCAGATTTTCCCCTGGGTCTGAGGTGTTCATGATGTTGGGAAGGTATCTCACCAAGTAATCAATGGGCTTTCCACCCAGCAGCTCCATGCTCGTCCCTCATTCTGTCCTCAGCTCGGGTTTGAAGCCAGCTCAAGGTGGCACGAAGGCTGATTGTGCAGGAGAGGAAAGCCCAGTGGTTCCTCTTCCAGCACCTTGTGGACACAGACCTGGCACTAGGACCACATGGCAGCAGTACAGAGGAGCATCTTTGGAAGCAGAGGTGCACTCTGCTCACCAGATCATACTTCAGCTGTACAAGAAGCTGAAGACAGTATTTCCTGATGCAGAGGGATGCGTTCATCTCTTTTCTTCATAGCTGCCTTTCTTCACCTGACTTCTCTTTCTTAACGCAGTACTAGGGTTGTTGCCTCTTCCAGCACACAGGCTCTCTTTGCTTCGCTCTGCAGTATGCTGCTGAGATACTTGTGGTCAAGAAGCATGTGCAAATCTTGCCTAAGATCAGTGATCAGATTAGAAAGATCCGTGATACATGGACTAGTGATTAGAGACTTCAAAGGTCCATTGCAGGTTCTGGCTCAGAAGGACTTGGCACGTTGCTGAGGAACACGTGGCGCTTTCAACTCTGCACATGGACATCAGAGTCACCCCTGTGTATCCCACACTTTACTCCTGTGTTCAACCTTTGTTGAACACAGAAGTGAAGTGTGGGAGAAACTTACCCTGAGTGTGATTCCTCAGAAGTACTGACAGGATTGGTATTGAGTCATGTAAGAGTAATCCCCAAGGCAATGTCCATACATCCCAGTTTGCCCTTGGCTCTTCCTTGTATTCCTCCCAAGAGCGTGGGTCTCAGTACAGCAGCCAAAACCTCTGCAGACGGGAGGTGGGGTGAGGCTAGGACACAGGAAATGTCTGTAACTAGCCTGGCTTTGCCACTTGGTGGTGACATGCAGATTGTCCTAGGGAAAGGAAAGGTCAGATGGAAAGGTGCCAGGGACATTCAGAATAGGATTGTGCCTCCTTGTGCCCAGCTGCCCATATCCTTGGAAGAGCTCCTGGGTGCTCCGAGCTAGTGTACAGCTGGCCCAGAGCAGGTTGGGATGGTGGATTCTCCCACAGAGGTTTTCAGCTTGTTAAAGAGTTTAAGTTGTAGAGGGAATGGGGTGAGCCGTGTGTACCTGGAGCTGCTTTGCAGAGTTCCACCTTGCAAACAGACAGAGTACAGTTTGCAAAATATTCATGCGCTCATCCTGCATGTGGTATAGTTCTGGGGCTCTGCTCACCTGAAAAGCAGAGATGAAATGGCCTGGGGGAGAAAGTGGGTGTCCTGGAGCTAAGCAGTGTTGAGTATATCCTGGTGGCCTCTGTGTCCCCTTCTGAGCTCATCATCTGCCCCGGAATTCATGGGAGCACCAACCCCACCTGAGCAGAGGAAGATAGGAGTGCAGAGCATCAAGGAGGCTGCAAGATGTACTTAGTCACTGGGACAAACGGACCCTGAAAGAGGGGACAGGTCAGGGCCAGTCTGCAGGAGACAGCAAGGCTGGCAGTGGCCTGGGCTGGCTGGTTCTGAGCATGGCAGGATGCTTTAAGTAGTAAGAAAGGCCCTCTTGGGCCAGTAGTTTGTGTGCTGGGCTACGCATATCCGGGGGAGTCCTCGCTGGCTGCTCCATCCAGCATCTGCTTTCAGTTACTCTAGCAAAACAACAAGCCTGTGTGTAGCTTTAAAGCACTGGTTCTGGATCTGGTGTGAATCAGAAAATTACCCCTCCGTGGGTTTCTAAGGTAATCAGCATCCCTATCATCCTTTCTGCTGTAGTATTAATAGTTACAGCACTTAGCACTTTGGCTCCCTGGAAGGCTAGATCAGAGGTTTGGGGCTTACCAGACCCAGAGCTTGAGACTAGGAAGCAGTGTTTGAAAGAGAGCACTGAGTGCCAAGGAAGGGCTGCAGGGTATGGTCACTGGTGCAGTTTCCCTGGCCACACAGTTGGAAGAAACAGATGTCACCACAGCTGGTAATCTGGTTTCTCACAGTCCATGTGCTGTCCAGCACTGTCTCCAGACCTTGGATACTTGTGCTGAGCTGCACTGTGCGTGCAATGCTGCCAGCATTTGCCACAGCCCCAGGCAGCATGCGCCACTCTCTCTGTGCCCCAGGACAGAGGGCACACCACACTTGTAGCTGAGCTGGAGAGAAAAGTGGTGTTAGTCCTGGCACTTAGCAGTCAACCTATAGCCCTTAGTCCATCCCCAGATTTCTCCTCAGGAGAAGGTACAAAATCCTGAAAGCTCCAGGGAGATCTTAGATCAGCTTCCAATTCAGAAAGGGGTTCCAAGAAAGCTGGGGAGGGGGCTTTTTATCAGAGAATGCAGGAACAGGATGAGGAGGAAGATTGAGGTGAGATCTTGGGAATCAAGATTGGTGAGGGTGATGAAGCACTGGTCCAAGTTTGCCCAGAGAAGTGGCAGCTGCCCCATGCCTGGAGGCATTCAAGGCAAGACTGGATGGGGCTTGGAGCAACTTGATCCAGTCGGGGGTGTCCCTGCCCAGGGCTGGGGGTGGAATGGCAGGAGCATTGGAAGTGGATAGGCTTTGAGGTCCCTTCCAACCCAAGCAATTCTATGATCCTTGATTGAAGTCTCCCTTACTGACCCATTCTTTGGTGTCCAATTGCTTGTGTCCTGCTGGGAGAACAGTCCCACCTCTAGCCCCAGAGGTGGTTTACAATGGGCTCTCACCATGTGGCATCCTTCTTCTGCCATGTCTGGATCACAGCACAACTGAAGTGTAAATCCTTAATCTCTTGGGTCTCTGGCCCCTGTAATATATTGTTCTCCATTCCCCCCCAGGCAGTTTTGTTCCATTGGGTAATTGGAAAGTATTTATCTGTGTCATATTACAAGCCATTTGGGATAATTGTGAAATTGGCACCCTCATCCCCCTTTTGTTTAGACATGAGTATAATTTGGTTAATTTTAATGTTTTTTTTAACTTTGCCACAAAAAGGCGGAAATTTAGATTCCATTATTTAGCAAGTAGCTCTGAGGAACATCGTTTGGCAGTTGGAGGGATGTGGTGGGGCCATGGAGCTCCTCGCAGTCTTGGAGCAATTGCTGTGCTGGGCACATAGAGTCTCAGCCAGGCCTTGAGAGCTCTTGCCACAAATCCCCATCCTTTTCTGACCCATATGTGTTTCTCCTACCTGCTTTCACTCCACTGTGCCACAAATCAGATCTGATAGGCAGTCACTGAATGACATTCATCTGTGGAAGATATGGAATATAAGAATGACTTTACTGGAATTCAGAAGACAGGTCAGCCTAGCTGAGTGTCTGCTCCCCAACCATGGCTAGTAGACAGCCCTGAAGCTCTGCGACCCTTCTGTCTTTGTACAGCTGTGGGATATCAATTATTTTCTTTGTCTGGTATCAGTTATCTGTAATGAAAGAGGTCTGTAATTCCTATGCAGTTTTACTGTGTCTCCTGATCCTTTCCCACACAGCCAGGGAAACGATTTTTCAGGTGTTTCAGGGAGTTGTGGGCCATGGTCACTGAAATAAGAGGGACCAGTGGCGAGATTAGCAACTGGACCTCAAGCTCGAGTTAATGCCAAGTTTTGCCTCTTGCAATAACTCCACCTGTACTTACCTAAACATGTCCCTTTTTGGTCACAGGCCTGGTGCTTTGAGTCTGGATGATTTTGCAGATAAATTTAGTCTGGAGGATAGATTAAAATTTTTAGCCAGTAGAAGAATGACGTTCTTGAAAAGCCTTCCAAACTGGAAAGTAGGGGCAAGGAGCCTATGTTGTTTCTAGATGAGGCTTGATAAGTTAATGGAAGGGATTTTATGACATGGCAGGAATGATCCTAAAGTGAAAAATTAAATCATGGGATAATGGGCCTTGAATGTTTCAGTTGCTGGTATTTCTGGAAGACAGCTAAAAAGAGCATGGCTCTTCATTTCTTGGTATTCTTTATTGTCCTGTGTTTTACCACCCTCATGCTACAGAGCTGTAGTTGCCTAAAGAAACCACAAGTTTTCTACCCCTCTGATATGACTTTGGCTTTTGAGATGGAGACAGCAGCTTGCTTTCTGTTATAGCATTTTGAGTAGAGATGAGATCTGCATGAGATACGCTGCTTCCCTAGTGTCAGATCACTCCTTGTGTGCCTGGGAGCGAGATCTTGTTTCCAGTATTATATTCATTAGATTTGGAAACACAGTGTTTTGCCCTTACCTAGACTGTCAGGTCCTTCTGTAATTTTTTTCCTTCCTTCATGGGATGCAGTGTGTGCTCACCTGGATTCACCTAAGGCAGTTTGGTTTTAAGACCTGTGGGTGCAGGAAAAGCATATAAGTGTTTAGCTACTTTGGTCATTGAGATCATTGTAGGGAATCAGACCCAAGGACTGATGCTGATTGCCTAGTCCCGCATTCCTCTGCAGAGAAACGAGTATGAGTCACAAATATCCTCTAGCAGATACTGGGCCTCCCGCAGGTCTCATTATGTCTCCTTTCTTCAGCCCATGAACAGTTCAGTTGCTCACTCTAATGGGCACAGCTGCCATGAGAAGCTGAGTGACCGACCCATCCCAGGGTGCTCTCAAGCTTGGGACCATCACACAATCATGCTTCTTTTGAAGTAGGGACCCATCTCCTGGACCATGCTGCAAAACCATGGGACTCGTTTTTAACCACAAGATGGTTCCTGTTCTTTAAAACTATTTACTGATACTGAGGGAAAATCCTTCCTTGTTCATCATGTGCTGGTTATGACCGCATAGCCTGATCTCTTGGTCCAAACAGCACTGAGCAAGTCCAACTGGAGAGTGAATTGCATCTCAGGCTTTGCTACACTAGATCTGTGAGGAAGGAGGTGAAGGGTACTTGAAACCTGAGAAAGGAATCCCCTGCTAGAACAGTCTTAGAGCCACTGGCCACTAGTCCACTGTCCAGCCTGTGCTCTGGGGTCAAAATCATGTTCCCAGTAGTGCTGAGCACTGTGCACATGCAAACATCCAATATCAGGGACTCTGACCAACCCATGAATACAAAGGATGTCCATTTGCTGGCACAGGGCCAGCTGTGGTGTTTGAGACTTCTCACTAGTGCAGTGGAGAACGTGATGTCTCTGGAGCAAAGGGCCATGGAGTAGGTGTAAAGAATGAACAGCACTTTGTGCCTGCACATGGGATCTTCTTTCTGTTTATTCTCATCCCATTTGGACCTGGCTTGCGGTTGTAGACACTCTGCTGAATTCTATGCATTAAAGGGTATTTTGAGGTCATTGAAGAACACAGGAAGAGATGCGATGTACTGGGTTGGGTGTTTACTATTGAAAGCTCTACATAGGCAGCTCTGATTTATGCAGTGACAGTGCCTTGTGCAGGATACACACCAAATCTCAGATGCTCAAGTGGGAGAGACCAGGGCATAGTCGCTTTCTCTGCAGAAGAAACACCTCTGCTGCAACTGCTGCCTGTGCAATAGTTGAGGGCAAGAGAAACAGAGGTCTAGACTAACATATCCACATAGTTTTGCTAGACTTCAAGCAAGGAGATGCTGGGGTCTGCAGAGATCAGTAGCTGCCCTGCCTTGTTTTTAGGGTAGCAGAAGGCAGCTTGGCAATCTGGAACTTCTCTGGAATGTGAAGTTGGACATGACCCCTGTCATCAGACGTAATCTTACTCGGTGTTTGGACCCATGGGGCTAAAGAGGCACCACACAGGGTCTGATGTACCCAATGTGTAGGTCCACGCTGCAGTCTGGCTCAGGTTAGTCCCCAGTGCAGCGGAAACACTCCCCCCAGGCATGAGTCCTTTGCCAACAGTCTGGGACCTTTCCCAAAGCCCTGCTAGGTCGGTCTGTGCCCTTTCCCACCCACTGAATGCTCACTGAGCCAACTCAAGCTGGCGAGGCCTCTGTGCTGGGCACAGGGACCGTCCAAGGCCAAGTGAGCTGGCTCTGCCTCCAGCCGCACTCCTGCTTGAGAACTGCCTTCATCACTTTATTAATAGTGTTTGTCACTGTAGGGTTTGTTCCTTCCCCTCCTTCTGGCATCTAATAAAAAGGCATGGGTCCAGTTTGCGCTCATTTTCCATTTCGAATCTCTGCCATGTTTTCTTTCTATTAGAAAGATTTTGTTTATTACATTTCTAAAATGTAACAAAATAGGAAAGACAAAGATCAGACATAACCGCAAATGCTGCAGAATTAGGACATGGTTAAACAATGCAGCAATCCGAAGGCATTCGAATGATCTTCTCCAAGAGAAGCCAATGCAGAAATGTGGGGAGGCAACTGTTGATAGGGGTGCAATTGTCACAGGGGAGAACCTTTGGTGGATCTCATAACTAGAGATGAAGGATGGTGGATGATCACAACTAGATCTGCTTGGTGGCCACAGTGCCACAATCCACATGCAGGAAGAACCTGAATTTGGAGCTGGACTCCACAGACTTTTAGCTGGTGTGCTAGGGAGGGAATGACCCTGGGATGTTGGCACATCGCCCTTTGCATTGGGTTTGTACATCCGCACTGTGTAATGCCATGCAAAGAGGGCAAGAAGACCTAGGTCTGGCTGAGAAGCTGACCTGGCCAGAGCTGTGGAACTCTGTGGGCTGAGGGACCTTGGCTAGTGTCTTGTTATCATAGAATCACCAGGTTGGAAGAGACCCGTCGGATCATTGAGTCCAACCATTCCTATCAAACACTAAACCATGTCCCTCAGTGCCTCATCTACCCATCCCTTAAACACCTCCAGGGAAGGTGACTCAACCACCTCCCTGGGCAGCCTAGTCCAATGCCCAATGACCCTTTCCGTCAAAAACTTCCTCCTAATCTCCAGACTAAATCTCCCCTGGTGGAGCTTGAGGCCATTCCCTCTTGTCCTGTCCCCTGTCACGCGGGAGAAGAGCCCAGCTCCCTCCTCTCCACAACCTCCTTTCAGGTAGTTGTAGAGAGTAATGAGGTCTCCTCTCAGCCTCCTCTTCTCCAGGCTAAACAACCCCAGATCTCTCAGCCGTTCCTCATAAGGCCTGTTTTGGCGCTGTAGGGACCATCACTGGCAATGGGTATAAACTGGAGAGGGACAGATTTAGACTAAACACAAGGAAGAATTTCTTCACCGTGAGAGTGATGAGGTTGCCCATGGAAGTTGTGGCTGCCCCATCCCTGGAGGCGTTCAAGGCCAGGTTGGATGGGGCTTGGAGCAACCTGATTCAGTGGGAAGTGTCCCTGCCCATGGCAGGGGGTTGGAACTGGATGATCTTTAAGGTTCTTCCAACCCAAACTATTCTATGATTTTATGGTGTTTGCAGGAAGGCCAGAGGACCCTGCCCAGGTCTGCCATCAGTACCATCAGTGCTCTTGCCATGACTAGGCCTGAATAAGCTTTGTACATGGACAGAAGCCGAGACAGTGGAGTGTTCAGTCTCCTGGCACTTCAATGTGAAGACATGCCATCTGTCCACCCAGAAGAGAAATTTTTATTCCTACACCTCCTGCAGTCTCACTGTCCAGACAGACTCTGCCCCTTCTTCTTTTCTTTTTTTAAGCTTTTATTCTTACATGCTATGTGGATGACTCTGTTTTTCCTTCTGGAGCATTTGCTGTGTGTTGTGTGTGTCTGGAGCACAGCGCAATGTCCCAGTGTTATCGCCATCCATCCCTTACACCACCATCCATCTCTCACACTCCTCCTGTGGATGGGTGCTGTTAGCAGCGTGCTGGCTTGCAGGGACATCATTCCCTGGATGGTGCCAGGAACTGGGGCTGCCACTGTGCCAACAGAGAGCTTGGACAGATGAGCAGTGGGGCCTTGTAGAGAAAGGCATCAAAACTTGAGGACCATGAGCTTAAAAGAGGATGGAGCTAAGGCCAGAGCTGGGTTGCTTTCCTGAGAATAGCCCCTGTCTCTCATCATCCTCCCCAGGCTGAAGGTCAGGAGTTGTCCTGGATGAAAGCAGCTGCCACTTTCCATTGCTGGGCTCTTGCTGCCATCTCAGGCCACACAGCCCAGCTATCAACACTGGGAAACTGGAGAATGTGAAGGAGATGATATTGCAAAACCCCTCAGAGTGGGAACGGTTGGCAAATCTCACCGAGCGCGGGGATCACAGTGTCACCAAATACCAGGCAAGTTTGCCTTGAGTCAAGACTTCACAGCATCATATTTGCACGGCTCTGATCATTGCACCTTGGCACTGGCCTCACACAGGGTTTTTGCAAGAAGCTGCATGGAATAACTTGTCTGTGGAGGATGTTATCCAGGCTCGTGGCAGGTTTCCTTGATTTCTTTTCTGTTCACTGGCTTAGTCCCCTGGATGCCTTTCCAGGCCTTTCTCCTGAGCTGCAAGTCCTTGTGTGGAGGTTGAAGTGGTGAGCAGGTCACTTTTCCAGGGCATAGGAGAAATGTGTAGATCTGTGGGAAAGAGCCTGTAGGCTTAATGCTGTGCTGCTGCCCTCAGCACCCATCACAGGGTGGGGGGTTTCTCATCCCTGCGAAGGCATGAGGGAGTTCAATGAGGGGAATCATCCAACAGGGACACAGTCTTCAAGGAAAACAGTGAGATAATGGCAGTGGTGCATTCCCTGGCAGCCCCAGGCTGGTGTCAGAGAAGCAAAGGTCTCCTCTTCTTCTGGGCAAGTGGTCAGAGTTGTTTTCTGCCTTGCCAAACATGATGTGGCTCTCTGGGGGACCAGGCAGAATTCCTTGTGGAGTTTGTATGTAGCAGGGTTTGATTAGCATCTGCAACAAGGCAGTGCTAACATTCACAGCACACGTGCTCACGGGAATCCAGAGCTGCTCTTACAGTCTAAACATCAGCTAAAACACACAAAGTCCGTGTTTAGTGAGATGGTTTTATCAGCAACATTCCTGTAGGCAGAAGTCCAGGAATACAAACACAGCACAACAAACACGTGAAGAATTCGATAAGGCTGAACCGGATCTCTGAACATCTCTCTCCTGGTTTTTCTCTGGGTATTTAAAGTTTTATGGTAGGTCACGATTGCTTAAGAGGCACTGCACATGCATTAGAGCTAAATGTATTGACTTCCACTTCAGTCTCTGATAGAGCAAATGAAAGCAGGGAAGGATTTAGATGAATCTAGTATCTGAGGAAGTATAAGTTCGTTCCCTTCTCAGCACACACAGGAAGTGGCATAAGGCAAAAGGTGGGAAGTGAAGATTAGGTGTCCATGTTGGGCAAGGAGTAACTGTGCAGACCATCAAAACTGTATCACAGCATCTGAAGTGGGAACCAGACTTGTGGAAGCCACAAAGTGCCTTTTGGGGTGCTGTGCCTAAGGCTCTGCCAGCTGAGACGGTAATGGGGGCCTCTACTAGGACATAAGGATGGAGCCTGGAGCCCTGTATGCTTAATGTGACAGAAATGCTATCAATCTCCTTTCTGCTTTTCTTTTTGGATTGTTAAGGTGTATTTGCAGGACTGTGGTGGCACTGAACAGAGGAAAAAGTGGCTGTGCCTCTGTTTGGTCCCAGAGCAGGGCACAAGAAGGGTTTTGTTTTGTTCCTGTGAGTGGCTCATCCTATTTCTGGTGTGCATCTTGGCATAAAGATCACTCCTGGAGAGCTAGAAAGAGGCTTGACCCAGGCATCTGGTTGACATGTGAGACCTGAGATGTGGAAGGGGATTACTGGGACAGGGAATTTTTCAGTTCAGAATTTTTCATCCTTTTTCATTTTTTCCTGAAAAGTGATACATGTGATGAAGCATCTGGCCCTTGTGGATCTGCACTGACTTAGTCCAGGATAAGATCTGGCTGGGTAGATTGTGGTTGTGATGCCCCTTCCCAGACCAGATTGACAGAGACTGCTCTCAGAAGACCCTGGATGGATATGTGAGCCAAAGTCCTTGGGAAAGAGACACAGTCAAGCCCTGCTTGGGTGCACAAGTATATCTACAGGAAAATCATAGAATCACCAGGTTGGAAGAGACTCATCGGATCATCAAGTCCAACCATTCCTATCAAACACTAAACCATGTCCCTCAGGACGTCATCTAACTGTGCCTTAAACACCTCCAGGGAAGGTGAATCAACCACCTCCCTGGGCAACCTATTCCAATGCCCAATGACCCTTTCCGTCAAAAACTTCCTCCTAATCTCCAGCCTAAATCTCCCCTGGTGGAGCTTGAGGCCATTCCCTCTTGTCCTGTCCCCTGTCACTTGGGAGAAGAGCCCAGCTCCCTCCTCTCCACAACCTCCTTTCAGGGAGTTGGAGAGAGTAATGAGGTCCCCTCTCAGCCTTCTCTTCTCTAGGATAAACACCCCCAGCTCTCTCAACCATTCCTCATAAGGCCTGTTCTCCAGACCCCTCACCAGCTTTGTTGCTCTTCTCTGGACTCTCTCCAGAGCCTCAATGTCCTTCTTGTGGTGAGGGGCCCACAACTGAGCACAATATTCAAGGAGTGGCCTCACCAGTGCTGAGTCCAGAGGGAGAAGAACCTCCCTGGACCTGCTGGTCACACCATTTCTGATACAAGCCAGGATGCCATTGGCCTTCTTGGCCACCTGGGCACACTGCTGGCTCATGTTCAGTCGGCTGTCAACCAACACCCGCTGGTCCCTCTCCTCCTGACTGTTTTCCAACCAGACTTCTCCCAGTCTGTAGCTCTGCTTAGGGTTGTTGTGCCCCAAGTGCAGGACCCGGCATTTGACCGTGTTAAACCTCATGCCATTTGTCTCAGCCCAGCGCTCCAGCCTGTTTACGTCCCTTTGCAGAGCCTCCGTACCCTCCAGCAGATCGACACTTCTACACAGCTTAGTGTCATCTGCAAACTTGCTAAGGGAGCTGATCCTCCTCCATACTAAGGTCTCTTTCACCATAAAGCAGGGAGGCTTGTAAACCAAGAATCTGCTCCAGAGGACCTCCAGTGTCTCAGTGCCTTACCCATGAGCTGCATGGCAGTCCAGCTTTGTGAATTTAATATTTATAGGCAGAGAGAGATGGGACATTGCCTGCACTGTGTACAGCCTTGCAATTTATGTGTTGGCAGCAGTGGTTGATGGGAGATGTGCTCTGAGGCTCAAAAGTGTGCTTAAGCTTTGTAAATATGATCAGTTGAGACTGAAGCGAGTGAGCGATGTGGAATGTTTTGAGGCCAAATTTGACTTCAGAAAAAAACCCACCATTGAGCCATTGAGTGCGCTGTGAAATCGAACATCTCTGGGGCTGCAGCGTGACCTCCTGGCTCAGACAGCAAGGACTCCAGTACTCTCACTGCAAATTAAAATGTTGCATATGCTCTGAGTGCAGAAATATTGTACAGAGTGCCTATAAGAAGCCTTCCTGAAAGTCTCTTGCCTCTGCTGGTGGTCTTGCAGCTTCAGCACTGGATGTTTGGCTAGTGCTCTCTATTTTTCAAAAACATTAATAATCATAATCCATATAAAACTGTCATATTGGTTCAACATGGACGTCACAAAAGCCTTGACTAATTTATCAAAGATTTAGCGTTCAGTTGAACAAAGTCTCATTTTTGTAAGCAGATGCAGTTTGCTGGGTTGTTCTATCATCACCCACGCTTTCCACTTGAAAGACACAGTGTAGATGTAACCTCGAAGTGTTAAAAGATGTATGTTTTAAAATGCCAATGTAAACGGTTATTGCATGTTCTACACTACTTATGAATTAAATAGAAAGCTTAAGGCTCAGTGCTTCTTATGACAAAGTGGGTCTGCAGCCCTAAAGCCACCAGTGGATGGGTGTCCAACAGACTGGTGGCCAGTTGCAGTGGTGAAGGTGCATTGTGTAGCAGTTGCACCACTAGGAATAAGACTGTGAGCCACCCAAGGGAGTTAAAAATGCTTAAGTAAAGGTGGAAACTGAGAGTGTCAGTTCAAAGATGTGGTGAACAACACAGCCCTAACCTATCTGTATGCCTGCAGGGCTGTTTCCATGCATAGTAGTCGATCCTCTAATAAAGTCCTTTCCAAATACTTGGGATGCAGAGGGATTCTAGGTTTTAAACCCTGATCATGCATTGTACTAATACTTGGGTGAGCGCTGACAGCAGTAGCATCCCTGCCTCCTGCTCTGCCTCTCTTCTACCAGATGCCTCCTTACGTACTTAGGGAGAGGTGACTCAACCACCTTTCCTGGAGGTGTATAAGGGATGGGTGGATGAGGTGCTGAGGGGCATGATTTAGTGGTTGATAGGAATGGTTGGTCTTGATGATCCTGTGGGTCTTTTCCAACCTGGTGATTCTGTGATAGTGGCAGCAGGTTAGTCGTAGTAGGAATAGTTGAGTGCAGGAGGTGGGGAAAGGGCTGCAAAAGCGAGTGGAGAAGGCAGTGGTGGGAAGTGCACAGAAGAAAGGGAAGTCTGGAGTGGGGCTTCGCTCAGGTAAGGTCCAAGCCTGGGTGAAGAGTGGTTCTGCATTTTGTCTCAGAGCCCAGACAGCAGGTTTGGGTGTGGATGCAGTCTGTCCCAGGTAATGCACATGGGAACAGTTTTATATCTCACCTGAAAAGTGATGAAGTGCCACAGGCATTTCTGAGACTGTGTCTGACACCCAGGCCAGTGCACCCATCCCATGGGTGTCCTGCATGGAACATCCCAGCAGTGAAACATCATGTGAAGCTGGACACAAGGATGTAGTTTCTAGCCAGCAGCAGGTGGGAATGGTTAGTGCAGGTGGGGGTGGACAGAGAGATGGATAGGGATGAGAAAGCAGATGGCAAAATCCCTGCTGGTGCAGGGCAGGAAGGGGGTGTCAGATGGTCCTGGCACACGTAGCCTGCAGGAGATGGTATCGTATACAATGCACTGTTCTTACTTCCTTATACAGTAAATTGGTAACTTTTTTGTATTAAATCAGATTTTATCACCGAGTCAATCTTGCACTTTTCTATTCTTGTTCTCTACAAATGACCTTTTTTAGCTCTCCTCAGCTCTTTCCTAATGGGACTCATTAGGAGCTAGTGCTGATTCTTACAGGCGTTCACTTTCACTTAGCATCTGGAGATTTTTTTTGGACAATGCTTTGTTGGAACTGTCCTTGCAGCTTTCTCCTGTGCTTTGTACCAGCAGCAGCTCCTGGGCCACGCGCCTGCATCCCGCAAAGACATTTGGCACAGGCTGGTTCCTTTCCCTCTCTTTCCGATGAGATATAAGCGTCATCAAGGAAACCACTTCCTTGCCCAGATGTTTTATAGAACCACAACCTGAATTTGCAGGATTTTCTGCGTCTTCCTGCAAGTTCCTGATATATTCTAAACCATAAGCCCCACAGAAACCTCAGAGTTGAACGATGTGGTAAACAACCAACCAACTCTCATCCTTCAAAAGACCTCAGACATTTTTACCTAAGCTGATTGAATTCTTTTTATAGGCTTCAACTCCACCGTGCGTTCTAATCATAACTTTGATGTCAAAGACTAATTTTTGCTGGTGTATTTTACTTTGCAGGGTGTTTGTGCACCTCCTGCTGTAAAATCTTGCTGGTCTTTGCTGTTCATCATTATATGCTTCTTTTCTCTTCCAGAGGTTGCTTTGGTGTCTGCTTCTCTACCTGATCATCCAAAGTGGAGCAGCCGGAATCTGGACCAGTCCCTTCAGGCACGGTGATGAATGGTGTGATCAAAAAGGAGTGCTCAGACCAGAAAAGTGGACCAAGTGGAAATGAAGAAGAAAAGGTACCCAAAGAAAAGGCCTCCAGCGAAGTGAGAGATGGCAACAACCTCCAGCCACCACCCTTTGCAGAGAGAAAAAACGGTGAGTTGCTTGCCCATCAGTGTCAAGAGAGGGGAAGTGAGACTGGATAAATGATGACTTAGCGCATTTCACATGTTCTAGGTTTGTGGTTTATGATTGGTTTTGTATATTATGCTTTTGAGAGTGTTTCTGATGGCAACATTTTAAGATTTAATGGTAGTGCCTCCTCAGCTCAGTATTTCTGGGTCAGCTTTAATGCTGTCGTCAGACTTGAGGCGGTTACCACGTGCTTTGTGATCCGAGTGTTTGGTATAATTTTGGTTGAAATTTGGCATTTCAAGGTGTTATGCTGGTGTTCTGACTGTAGTAACAAGATGTGCAGGAGAATAATGGTGATGGAAAGTTGACCAGTGGAGAAGAAATGGAGGGGCCATTCTGTTTGCAAAGGCACTGATCAACCTGTTCTGCTCTCTCAGAGCACTGGGTGCTTCAGATAACCTTGCCTGCAGCAAAATTGCTTCCAATCAATGTAACAAAGAGCGGAGTTTGGCCCGAGCCTCTGCAAGGGCCATTTGTTTTGTCTTGGTCATGGATCCACAAACAAGTCTGTCTGGCAGATGTTGATCTGAGTTTTGGGGGAGACTTGTTGGTAGAAAGCTGATGGACAGAAAACCTCAAAACTTGGTCTGTGCAAAGCACACACAGACTGAGGAGTTGTTTGCCGTTTCTTTCAGGAGACTGTATAATATATGAAATGAAGAAAATTCCTTTTGTGCACTCTAAGGCTTTCAACTTTAAGTCCTCAAAATATCGTGCAATGTGAAAGTGCAGCTTGAAAGCACTATTTTTGCTTTGTGTCTTTGATTGTTTGCATTATTGTACAGGACCCAATTTTTCTCAATCACTATAAATCAGAAATAATCCAAATGATGTCATCGTGGCAATGTGCTGGTGTCAGGCTGGAGTAACACGGCAGAGATCTTCCAAGGGGCTGCCCAGAGGCAGACTAAGTCACCCCAGTGAGATCGCTCCTTTTCTACAGTCCTGGATGTCAGGGTGTACCTGAAACAATAAGATGATAATGGGAAACGTGATGTAGCCTTGTGAAAGGGGCAGTTTTAAGACTGATGCATAAAAATTCACATTTCCTCTGTGATCTTCACATCCTTATTTATTTGCATCCATTTTCCCACATGGTTTTTGTTGTGGGAAGGAGAAGAAAGAGACCTCTCCAGGTACCCATAGACCAAAGCTGCCTCCAAGCGTGACCAGCAGACGCTGTGCTAAGCCCTGTAGCACCATCAGCATTTACCTTGCAGCTGACCCTATGGCAGGGGCTTGTGACCCCTGGGGCTGCCAGCTTGGTGGCCCAGTGGGACACAGCTCCACTCCTGCAGCCACTCTACTCTGGACTGTCTGCAGAATCTCTAAGGGAGAAGAGCCCCCCACAGTCTGGGCATCCCTCCAGCCCTTTGCTCTTGTCCTTTTGCTTCTTTTTTCCTTTCTTTTGCACATTTAGACAGTGAAAGGGCTCAGCTCTTCCTGCCATCCCCATTTAAGAACAGCCGGCTCCCTTCATCTCACATCATCTCAGGAGCTGGCAGACCCACTAAATGTCACACATCTCATGTGGCGCCCAGGCCTGCCTTTGATGTCACGTTCTCTGGTGTGACATCTCCCGTGGGGCTGGCGGGGAAGTCTGATGAGCACCCGTAGAGCAGAGAGGTTGAGGAGAAACTCAGAGCCCCATAAGCTGTCCTGTATAGCCCTACGGAGCAGCTTTGCCTCTGCCTAGGGCAGAGCCTCCCTGTCCTCCTGCTTGGTGCCAGTGTTGAATTGCCACAGCATTTGTTGAATTGCCACTCCATAATGTGAAAGGTCAGTAGTTGGGATTGCTAGGGGATAAAAGCAAGACATCTGCCATCAGTTGTCTTTAGGGATCTGCCAGGACACGTAAGACCTCTTGAGTACAACTAGTGACACTCTAGGACTACTGTTGGCATTGTATTTCAAGGAGAAGCAAGTGCAAGGTGTTCCTCTCCTGCCTCCTCCTACCCCAGTACTTCCCATCTCCTGAGGGCACGGGGTGTGCCCACCTCAGCCACCCAAACTCTGGCCCCTGCTCCACGTTCTTTCCAGCAGAGCCCTCCAGCTGAGGGCTGGTGATCTGCGGTGGTCTGGTGGGTGTTGGACAGACCAGACACCCGCCTGTCAAGGACGTAGCTCCTGCCCGAGTCTGAACTTTCAAACTACAGCCTTTATTTGACTTAACTTTGATTTAATAAAAACAGTCTAGCTAGAATATTTTTAAATAGGAAAATAGTCTTTTTAACTCTAGTATTACTCAAAAATAGCTGAGGGGATTTCATTTAAATTTGTACAAATAAATCACCTTTGAGCAAGCAGAAAACCCATCCAGCAGGACCTGCTCAAACCCAGGGATGGATGCACAAGCCCAGGAAAATGGAGACTATGACTTCTACAGCCAGGAGGAATCCTGACACCAGCCTGCTCAGCTGTACCCCCAGTCTCTGACCCTTTTCTGCCCCAGGATGTCCCCTGTCAGGCTACTTATACCGTGATGATGTCAGATCCCACAGCCTGTCGTGTTTATATGCCTGGCAATGACTTCTCCTAATTTCTGGTCCACACTTGCCTGAACTGTGCAGAACTGTGATCAGCTGTCTTGCAAAAGCCTAAGGCAAATGTGGTTGTAGAGTCTCCCTAAAGTCACTAGTGATACTAAGTTTAGATAAGAGGTCCCCCTACAACTTCCACCCCTCCCCTTTGTGCACCTTGGCAGAGGACTGGGCCCATGGGCTGTTGCACTCCTACCTTGCCAGAAAGAGGCACTTTTTTGCTCAACATGGTGACTTCCCACTCTCAGACTGAGCCAGCAGTGTGCCCAGGTGGCCAAGAAGACCAATGGCATCCTGGCTTGGATCAGAAATGGTGTGACCAGCAGGGCCAGGGAGGTTCTTCTCCCTCTGGACTCAGCACTGGTGAGGCCGCTCCTTGAATCCTGTGTTCAGTTCTGGGCCCCTCACCACAAGAAGGATGTTGAGGCTCTGGAGAGAGTCCAGAGAAGAGCCACAAAGCTGGTGAAGGGGCTGGAGAACAGGCCCTATGAGAAGTGGCTGAGAGAGCTGGGGGTGTTTATCCTAGAGAAGAGGAGGCTGAGAGGAGACCTCATTACTCTCTCCAACTCCCTGAAAGGAGGTTTTGGAGAGGAGGGAGCTGGGCTCTTCTCCCAAGTGACAGGGGACAGGACAAGAGGGAATGGCCTCAAGCTCCACCAGGGGAGATTTAGTCTGGAGATTAGGAGGAAGTTTTTCACGGAAAGGGTCATTGGGCATTGGAATAGGCTGCCCAGGGAGGTGGTTGAGTCACCTTCCCTGGAGGTGTTTAAGGCACGGGTGGATGAGGTCCTGAGGGACATGCTTTAATGTTTGATAGGAATGGTTGGACTCGATGATCCAATGGGTCCCTTCCAACCTGGCTGTTCTATGATTCAACCAATGCTTTGCCCAGCACTTTTCACTTGTCCATGTAGTGAGATTGTTGAGTTGCAACAATTCTCTCAGACAGAGGATTCTACCCACACATCTCTTCATTGCAGAGTTGATTTGGTTGCACGTAAAGATGGGTACAAAAAGCAATAACATAATTCATGATGTAAGGGGTACACAGGTCCTTGCATGGCATGAGGTATCCAGCAGCCACCTCCCTAAAGTCCTGGACCCTTCAGCCTAGGAACAAGGAGGGACTGCTCTATCACTGGAGGTGTTCCAAAGCCAGGTTAGATGGAGCTTTAAGCATTATCATCCAGTGGGAGGTGTTCTTGCCCATGGCAGGTGGGAGAACCAGATGGGCTTTAAGGTCCCTTCTGATGTAAATTGTTCTGTGATTCTATGCTACTGTCCAGAAAGAGCAAAGTCCTTGTCTCAGAGCTACCGCCCCTTGTTCCCTACTCTAGAACTCTAAGAGTGAGATGATCTGATAACTTCTGACCTGATAAGTTTTCTCTGCCTCAGAAATTCTGCCCAGGTTGGGCTCAGTTCCCGCTGGTGGGTCCCATTTCTCTTTAGTTACCTTCAGCCTTTAGATGACCAGCTGTGACCATGACAACCCTTAGATAAAAGAATGATTTTACCCATTTGCCTCCACAAATGCATCTCCTAGTTTAGGTGTCAGAGCTCCCATTTCAGGTGATGCAGTTACTCCTCAGGCACGTGGCCAGGGGCTCCTGGCTGGCTCTCACGCTTAAGAGAGATGAAGAGTTCCCCTTGTGCCTATTTTGGTTCAGCAGCATGTTTGCTAACTTCTCATAATGGTTCCACCTAGGTTTCCCATTGCTGATTTTGGAAAATAACTTAGTTAAATTCTTCTGTTTATTTGTGTAGTGAAACAGACCTTCTGCCCACCAGCTCCTTTAGCCTCCTGAAACAAAGAGGAGGATTTTCAAGTGCCCATCTGGTTTGTGTTTAATATAATGTGCAGAAAGGTTGCACATTTTCAAGGCCCATGTTCATAAGTAGTAGGTTGTACAACAGTTTATTACATGAGGGGAGCTTTTTATTGCTTGGCTTTGTTGAGCTGCCAGTTGGGATAAAAAAAAAAAAAATGTAACGTGCTTCGTAGTCCCTATCAAGGAAAATTAGAAAGCATTAAATTCTACTCAAACTATCAGCCTTCGGTGAGCTGGTAATCAAAACCAGAAAGGCTGGTGGGAGGTCACATTTTTGCTCTTTCTGAATCAGTAACTACTATGAAAGACAAGCAAGTGAAACAAAAGAGAAAAAAGAAAGAGACCTAGAAGTCATCACAACATCACAGTGCACAGGTCTGTATAGGCAAGATAGCAACAGGTTTTGGGGAGAAAACTCCACATAGTCTCTGCTCAATTCTTGCAGTGAGCATGTGTTTTAGTTTAAATCTATATTGGAATGGTTATTAAATTACTATCTAGTCCCAAACAAAATCTAGCCCTTGTTCCACATAACCAGGTAAGAGGTGTATCTAGAGGAAGATTTTCCAAATTACCTTTGGATCCAAATCAAATAAATATTGCAAACACAGTATTGAACCCAGGTGATGCCTAATCCGCAATGAAATATCAGCCTGCAGCCTTGAACTGTGCAGCCCAGCTTTAATGCCACTTAAATCAGAATGTAAAAACTAAAAGAATTCCAGGAATCCAATGATATAAACTGTATTTTTAGAGCTGTGAGTGACTTGTGAGAGTGAAGCACTGCAGTGACTAAAGATAGCGCAAGCAAGGTTTTCCATGATTTATCGCACGAGCGTTCACAGTGAGTTAAAGACATCGAATGTTGTGATAGCAGCACCTACACGCTGGCGTGTTTTTCAAGACAAGTCATTCATAACATATTTGTCACAGAGCAAAATTTCCATAACACAGCTCCAAGCGGCATCTCACTTGCACAAGCACCACACACCGCTTTTGAGGAACGGTGAGGTTCTTTCGTTTCCTAGGATCTATTGTTTTGCAAACCCACTTGCCTGCATGTCTCAGACCTCTCACAAGCTCTCAGTATGGTTGAGTGATTGAAGCTGGGGAGGGAGAGGATGAAAACCCTGCCTGGGACCCAGTCAGACTTGGTCTTACTCTGTTCCCCGTTGGCCATCTGAACTCTAGTTGTTATTTTAATAGAAAGTTCATTGAGTGACCCATCATTCTTATATTTTTCAACCCCTCCACCTCGCTTTGTGCACCTAGAAGTTGAGTAGGACCTTTCTTTGCCATGCAAAATGCCTACAGGGGTTATTTTAGGGATAAAGTCATGGCAAACATTTCCTGACACCTCGTGATCAGCACTTCTCTTGGCTCCTGGCCCTTGCTAGCTGCAGTTTGCAGGGTAAAGGAATCAGCTTGTCGACAGGGGTCTACACTGTGGAACTGTTTTCTCTTGGCTTCTAACAAACTGGGATGCATTCAGATGGAAATGACCCACCCTGCAATGAACTCATCTCCCAGACAGGTTTGCCTTTGCCTCCTGCAACCACCTGCCTGTTAGCCCGAGAGTCACCTTGAGTCCTATTTTCTCATGTATCAAGTCCCAAGTTTACCTTCCAGCACAGAAAACCACTGGAAGTGTGGGGACCCTGGCCGTGCTCCCAGGTGGGGTTCCCTTCTCTGCTGGACAGGGATATCATATGCAGCATGAGGATGGTGGCTGAGACACTGTAACTGGTTCCTCGCTCCCTCATCCCTCGACTAAACTGGGTCTCATTCCAATGGTGTCTCTGGTCTCTACTCAAGAACAAGGTTCTGCCCAGGTCTGTGTAATCACCCTCACCTCCTCTCACAGTATATTTGAGTCACTCCCATTTCTTCTTCAGGTATGTTTTGAGAGGTTTTGAAGAATAATATTTATCTCATTATGACTCAAAGCTGCTGCTTTGTTTCCTCTTTCAGAAATCAAACTGAAATGAGGATAGCCACTTATTGTGATCCCTCTTGCTTTTCCGTGTCCACGTGCTTTGAACCAGGTCCTAAGACACTTCCATGAGTGACCTCATGCTGCTCCTTGTCACAGCAAACACAGCAATGTGGAGGTGCTGTTACCTGCAGTGGGTCAGTTCTTGGAGGGTAGCTGGGGGTCCCAGTGGTCAGGGTCATTGCCTCCAGGAGACAGAGTCTCCTCACTCCACTCTCAGAGCAGCCTTAGCACTTGGTATCCAGGCTCTGCCTGTTGCCCTTCCCTTGTAACCATGCTTGTGATTAAATAAACAAAATGTGACAGTGATTATAAACTTTCCTCCCCGTGCTGCACTTGAGAAACAATTTCTGTGCACAATTTGTATTTGTGTTTCATCTCATTTAGATGTGTGATTATTTCCGTGTTGCTTTCATGACCTGCGCTTCCTTGAGGACCTTGCTCTGAGTACCAGCAGACAGGTTTCACTTAGCATCTCCCTCTTTTTTGTTGCTAATTTTGAGATACAGCTAGTTAAGGGTAAAGTTCAATCCAGGACACAATTCTTAATTCATGATCAAACCTGATGCATGATATGTGAGTGACCACTGGACACGTGACACTCGTCTCTGTGTTACAAAACCAGATAGCACCGAAATGATGAAAATAAAACATCCTTTTGCAAAAATAAAACCAGTTTGCTCTCTGTGTGTTTAACCTGTGGGACTTAATAGCACAGTGAGCTCGCTGGCACTAAAAAAATTGGGAGGGTTCTGGAATGGATTAGATGTTTCTGGTGGTAATGAGAATATCCACAACATCATAATGAGTAAACCAACATGTACCCAAGTGGAAAGTCCAACCTGGAATTGTAAAGAGAAACATCTAGTGCAGTAAGTCCCTGGGTAAGCTGATGCAATATAAAAATTAAGAAATGAGGTTTAAGTAGTTCTTCAGGGGAATTTATCTATTAAGCCAGTTATTTGTAAGCTGGATGATTTGTCTATTAGGCCACTTTACCAAATATCTTATTGCAGTCTCCAGTACTTCAAGCCTTTCAGCTGGGACACACTGGTTCCTTCCAAAAGCTCTGTTCTTATGTCATAGGAAATGACGCATTTATGCAGAAACATCTGGGAAAGTTTCTCTGGCCCTTCCTTCGTACTTGCTTGCCTCAGTCCTCTCGACTGATGAGCATCGAGCACCAAAGAGTCACAGAAGGTTATCATGGGAGATGCAAGCACTAAAGTCAAACACAAAGATAGCCTTGCTCCCATCAACAAGGGGATGTCTCACTGCTGACACCGAGAGCCTTCAAACCTATACAGGGGTGTGTGGGGGTGTGTGTGTGTGTGTGTATATATATATATGTATATATACACACCCCTGTACTCCTGGGCAGAGGTGATGATTTCTTACAGGTTTTAGCAGATCACCAAGTTACAAAGATCAGGAACATAGAAGAAATGATCATAAATGGCACCTCCTGCCCTTGAACGAATGTATGAACGTACTGGAACAGAAGATGTTTCCACTTAATGGGCCATCTGTGTTAGATTTGTCCATTCACAAAGAGGAAACATATTTTCACTCTGAATGACTCTTTTAAATTAGAGACAACACGGAAAGCAAGTACGTACGTTGCATCTGCGTGTCTGTGTGCGCAAGTGTTTGTGAGCATGGACGTGCACGTGTGCATGTGTAAATGCCGCAGGCACTTTGCTCGGAGCTGCCTGACCTCCGCACAATTTACAGAGGAACCACACAGAAACCACACAGCACCTCATGACATTCTCTACCGTGCTGCGCAAGCTCTTTTTTTAACTGACTTGATGGAAGTTGTCATCAGTAGAGACAGCCCAGAATGAAAAGCCTGGGAACTGGCCTCTGCTGTTGGAAGGGTGGGTAAACTCAGACCTGTGTGTCCTCATGTGGACCAGGGTCAAGTCCTGCACGTGGGGCTTCCTCAGGTAGCAGGGAAAACACTGTCAGAGGGTGTCAGGTTCCTCAAGGAGTCAGGGCCGCCTTCAGTGGTGAGGTGTTACCTGGAGTGAACTAGAACTGACCTCCAGCTTCCTGCAAAGAGGATGGAGCAGGGCTTTACGAGCACTCGAACTGCAAACTTGCAAAGTCCAGAGGAGAGGTCTGAGCAGTCAGGGTAGGGGTGCTGGCTGCTCTGGGGAGGGAAGGAGATAGTGCAAGCATCCATGCCTGGAAAACGCAATCTACACCACTCCTTCTTCAAGGCGTGTGCACTGACGGTGCAGCAGGAACCACAGAGCTCACGGAGAGCTGGGGAGAAGCAGAGAGACTCAATTATCCCATGGATAATTAGCAGCTAGGAAGACAACTGTGAGAAACCTGCTCAGAGCTGGTTATGGTGAGGCTGGCTAGGGCTAGTTCCTCCCTTCCTTTGACATTCCTGTCACAATAGCTCTGTCTGCCCAGTTGCTCTGTCTGTGTGACAAACAGTATCTCCCAAGGAGGACAGGCAGGCTGAGATTTTAGTCCTTATGCTCCGTTCCTATGTTTGTTATAGACCCTGCTTTCTCAGGGCTGGTTCTGGGCGGGCTTGAAAGGGTGGCACTTCCAGGAATCTGTATCCAGACCCAGTGCTTCATCATCTTCTGGTAACATCTGGCACAATATGTTTGTGCAGATGCTTAGCACTGCGCCTGGTTCCCAGTAGTTCGCTGGGGTGGTGTTTGGAGATGAGCTCCATGGATGGGAAAAGATGCTTCATACTGGGATTGTGTAAATCAGCTCATATATTTTAAAATGAGAAGAGAGGAAATTCACAGCTGTGTCTGTTATATATGCTTTTAGGGCCAAATCAGGCCTATTTCTGGCTTGGACATAGAGAACGCCGCAGGGTGAGGGCTGTTCCTTCTAAGGCTGCTGAGCAGCAGCAGAATCTCTCTACAGCTACTGCTGCAACCCTGGGTCTGTACACCCGTTGTTTCTCCTGCACTCCCAGAAGATACTGGAAGTCTCTGCTACCTCTTCCTTCTACCCCAACCCCCCTAAATCCTGCTGCTCAGCGCAGGCAGTGCTGGAGCCTATGAAGTGGAGACAAAAGAGATCAATGTGGGCACCACTTCAACAGGCTTTTCTGGACCCACGGGACTGGGGTAGGACCTGTACTTTCCTTCCTCTATTGCTGATGTGTCTGCTGTACAAGCCCTCCTGCCCAATGCAGCTTCCCACACTGTCTCACCAAGTTCTTCTGCAGGAGGGGAACGTTTGAATAGTTGGGGTCTGGGAAACCTCTTTCCTCTCCTGTGGATTTCATTGTGCTTAGTTGTGTTGTGTTGCTGGTGCTTTGTTTCCTAGCTTTATATTCTTGATTTTCACAGTAAGGTGACTGCAGTGAGCTCTCTTAGACTTGGTAACCAGAGTACTGTCACACCCATCACAGATGGTCAGAAATAGATGGAGAGCCTGGAAATTTTGCAAATAAATCAGTATTGGTCCCCAAGCAGCTATTTAGCACTCAATGTCCTGTCTCCACATTGTCAACCCTTGCTAAGCTCCAGAGAGGGATGCATTATGACCATGGACCTCGTAGCACTGCTGACTTTCACATCTCCCGGACTAGAGCTTATGTAACCCTCTCCAGGCTGGGTAGGGCCTCAGCTGATTTTTTGTCTGAGTGAGGGATTACAAGGTTCCCTTACAATGAGGAATAGCCTGTCCAGGCAGTTAGCTCCCAAGGAGGTGCTCAGTGCTTCTCTTGCTCATCAGGCTGGCTGGAGGGCTTCTGGGCTCTCCAGGTGGTGGTGTGCATAGGAAACCGTACTACAGAGACAAGGAAGGAGGAAGGCTAATAAAATTCACTATAACCACAACTGCTTCCCTCAAATGGGGTTACTGTAAACCAACAGTCAGGACAGTGCACAGGAGTCTGGCTGAACCTTTCATAGGCTGATGATTCCTGTCTTAGGGTAAAACTAACCAGAACAGAAATCTCTTGGCTAACCAATCATTGTGACCATGGCTGGATTTTCACAACGACCAGGTAAAACAAGCACTTGTGGACACAAAGCCTAGCTTGCCTGTTATGCCTGTGTTCTCTGTCCCTTTATTCCTGATGCTGCAGAGTTGATTATGGCACTTCCAAAAACTTGTTAAACCTCCTGGAGCTGAGAAGCATCTACAGAGATTCAAGGGCTGTAGTTGCAATTGCATTTGGATTTTAGGAGTCTCATAGAATCATGGAATGGTTTGGGTTAGAAGAGACCTTAAAGCCCATATAGTTTCAACCGCCCTGCTATGTGCAGGATCATACTGAATCAGGTTGTTCAAAGCCTTCTCCTGGTCTTGAACACCCCCAGGGACTGAGCATCCAATGTGTATGGTATACAATGATGCTTGCAGTGGACGATCAAGACTAATGATCTTGGTAGTAATGAACTTTGATTTGTTCCTTTTGTGAGTGCTTCTCACAAAATCACAGTCCAACAATGCTCATGCTGGTTGTGAAGACATCCTCTAGCCAGCCAGGAGCATGCAGGACAATGGACATTGTCCCCCATGGTATGCAGTTTAGCCAGGGATGGCTGATGCAGAAAACTATTTGGAAATGTGAAAGCAAACACTGAGTAGCGTGTCCATAAGCACCGAGTAGTGAGTCTCTATGTTTGCAAGGGGACTAGGAACAAGAAGTCCCGGAGGACCAAAAAACAAGCTTGGAACAGGCTCCAGGCTTGGAGGAGCACTACCCAAGCAGCAAAAGAACTGGACTGCCAGAGCTGCTGTTGCCTGCAGCTATGAGAAGCCATGGTTTGCTGCATAGTGACAGGCATGGAGACCAAGGTGGCTGCAGATTTGTTACAGTGTTACTGTCCAAATCAGTTATGGGAGAGGCTAACATGAAACCAGCAGAAGCACTGCACGTTCTGTACTCAGGACCTCATTTGCAAATCGCCAGAGCAGTGCTCAGAAAGAACGTGGTTACTAGAAAACACGTTAGTAAAGCAACAGGAATCGTAACATTAATGTAAACATGACAGATCCCTTCCTAATGGAAGCATGTAGTCCATAAACATCATTGTCACATTGGAGATCTTGCCAGAAATTCCTAAAGGTGCTTTCAAGCATGTTGCAGGCTTGTCCTGTGGTTCTTGGGGTTGCAGAATTATGACAATCTGTTTGCAACTGAGGCCCATTTAGAAGCAGAGGAGAAGAGACTCCTCTTGGATGAAGAGTGCCTTCAGGCCTGCTGAGGAGTTCTCACAGGCAGGTACAGCCCAGAAGGGTTCTGCATCATCCCAAGATGAGGTGTTCAAGCTCAGCTAAAATGCCTGTGAAGGGTATGACACCAGGCTATGTGATATATGTGATGATGATGACTTGAGATTTCTCAGATTCAAGGCTCAGCACTGCCAAGCATCTTCTATCTGAGGTACTGGTATAGCCACTGCTATCTAAATGTGTCCCTGGTAGCTCTAAAACATCGCACTGAAAGGTACCTGCTCCCCTTAGCTCTATGCAGCCTCCAAATTGTGATGAGGATGGGCAGAAGCTTTGCTGCACACTCACAGCTCCCCTGAAGGAGGATGCCTTAGCACTGAACCAGGGTTTGAAATGTGGCTTCAAATGTCAATCTCCCTTTAAAGGCTCAGGCAGCCCCTGACATGCTAGTGTGTTGTGATTCTCTTCACTCAGCAGAGATTTGCTCCACTGCAAATGAGCCTGAAAGTTGATAAGAGCCTGTCATTAGGCTTGAAATAGTCCTTTGCAATGTGGGGCTGTCTGGAATGAGTAAAACATGAAGAGGAACAGTCACAGCATGGCAGAAAGGAAAATGAGACTATGCCTGCACTTGGGTCCAGCCACATGCATGCAGGCTGCTCAGAGATGTTGCTTTGCTCATGTTGTACATCACCCAGGACAGCAAAGTTTTGGTGCTCCCTCTTCCTGAGATGCAATACCGAAGAAATATATAGCAAGAGTGGTGAGGCATTGCAGAGAGAAGAAACAAGGGTGAGAGTTGCACTGGAAAATATTGAGTGAGTGCAGTCTGGAAGTTGAGTGAGGAAACAGGAGCCCTGTCTCTCTGGCAACTGCAGAGAAAAGGCAGAGTTTTTTCCTCAGTTACCTGTAGCTGGGTGATAAGAAAGTGCTGTAGCAGTGATTTGTTCCACTCCTTCAAAGAGGGAGGAGTAATTATCCTCTGTTTCCAACCTCCTCCAGCAGCCTGTGTGGGAAACACTGTGGCGAAAGGGGTTTCATTCTGTTAAGGTTTTGCTCTGTGCTAATGATAAAACTCCTCTCTCCTTGGTCACTTTGTAAGGATGCAAAACATGCCTGGGCAGTCAAGCACACTTTAAAGTCAGTCAAAACTGTTTGAAAGTGTATTTCTTTGCTATAGAACATAAAAATATTATCCTTCTGGCATGCCTCCATGAGAATATTAAAAATAGCTTACTGAGTTAGTCTGTGAAAATCACTAATATAATAAGACTTGCGTGTCTTATTTCATTAATGAAGGAACTCTAATGCTTCATTTTAATGTGATACTGCTGTAAATCAGTTCAGAATATTTTTGGAAAAACGCAATCCTATTATTCAAAGATATTTTTGCAGGGTGAAGTTAGAAACGAACGTCTATTGCCATGACTTTTCTCCAACTCGAGAAACTATTTGCATCTGAAAACTTTAGTGCCGGTTAAATAAAAGCATGCTTCTGCGCATGGGATGGCATTTGCCTTGCCGGTTCTTTTTTTGCTGTTTGGTGCAGAGGAGAATCTGTTGGGCAGAGAAAGGCTTGGAGCTAAGTCCTCTCCTGACCCCTTGCAGCAGAAAGCCACGGCTTACCTAGTGAACCCTGCTTACCTAGTCAGAGCAGGACAAGGGTTTTCCTGAAGAGCATCCAGGAAACATCAAGGCTGGGAAGAGGCCTGACACTGAGATGCAGGATTCTGTCCTATTTCCAGTCACAATTTTTTTGTTAATCACCTCCTGGGTCTGTGGCCATCACTGATGAATGCACTTGATAATCATAGAATGGGTTGGATTGGAAAGGGACCATGAAGACCATCCAGTCCAACCCCCTGCAGTGAGCAGGGACATCTTCAACTCCATCAGGTTGCTCAGAGCCCCATCCTACCTGACCTTGAGTGTTTTCAGGGATGGGGAATCCAGCACCTCTCTGGGAGACCTGTGCTAGGGTTTCACCACCCTCGATGTGAAAAATTGCTTCCTAATATCCAGTCTAAAGTCTTTTAGTTTAAAATCATCACCCCTTCTCCAGTTGCTCCAGGCCCTGCTAATTTTTTTTCCCAATCTTTCTTATCAGCCCCCCCATAAGTATTGAAAGGCTGCAATAAGATCTTCTCTTCACAAAGCTAAACAATCTCAACTTTCTCAGCCTCTCCATAGAGGAGAGTTTCCTGGTCTTTGATAACCTCTGTGGCCTCCTCTGGACCTGTTCCTGCAGGTCCATGTCTTTCCTGGGCTGAGGCCTCCAGAGCTGGACACTATATTCCAGGAGTGGTCCTGTCTGCATCAGAGCAGAGGTTTCTCCAGCTCATCATTGACCTCATTACTCTCTACAACTACCTGAAAGGAGGTTGTAGAGAGGGGGGTGCTGGCCTCTTCTCCTGAGTGACTGGGGACAGGACAAGAGGGAATGGCCTCAAGCTCTGCCAGGGGAGATTTAGGCTAGAGATTAGGTGGAAGGTTTTCACGGAAAGGGTCATTGGGCATTGGAATAGGCTGCCCAGGGAGGTGGTTGATTCACCTTCCCTAGAGGTGTTTATGGGACGGGTGGATGAGGTGCTGAGGGACATGGTTTAGTGTTTAATAGGAATGTTTGGACTCGATGATGCGATGGGTCTCTTCCAACCTGGTTGTTCTATGATTCTATGATTCATCCTCCTATCTACAGCATCAGTAGCCAAAAGACATGGGGAAACCCAGGGCTATCAGACAGCATCAGTTTTCCCACCCAGAAATTAGCAATGCAAGGCCTTCCTTAACCAGGAGAAAGACTTTAGATTTAGTGGCCTTTGTGGGTATTTCTTCTGCAGATTTGTCTAATTGCCTTTTGAACCCATGTAAAAGAGGTGATTTGCTGCTGTAGCCTACCAAGGGATGTAAATCACAGCTCTACTGCCACAACCAGAGACACAGGCAGTATTCCTCCCATGGCTGCTCCCCCAGGTTCTGCCCCACTGCCTCTGCACTCTGGAGAAACAGAGATAGCTCTCATTTTTTGTTGCTTATAAAGGTTCTCCTGATGTTCCGTGCTTTGAGCTTAGAAATAGGTTTCTTATAATGCCTGAACTCTTGAGGTTGGCTCTGCCAGGGCTTCACAGTTGCCTTTAAGCATTTCTGCAGGGTGAGAAATAGCTTCTGCAGCAGAAGCACAGATGTGCTGAGGGAAAAGGTTCGTCTTAGACAAAAAAAACAGTGCTTAACTGTTAAAGCTGAGAGTATGCATCTAGGAGCAAATGCTATGAAACTCCACAGTGTTGTTATGAGCCTGGAACTAAGCGTCACATACTCCCTCTAAATCTACACAACCATAGGGGCATGATAGGTACATCTGGAGAAAACCTATCTTCCCTAGAGCCAAGATCAGCTTTCCTTCAGTCATTCCTGAAGTTTGTCCATCCTGATCTTAAAAACCTTCTTTGATGGAGATTCCAACTCTTGCCCCAGTCATCTTCATTCCAGTTCCTTCCTGAAGTGCAAGACTCAGCAGGTATGTGGAGAATAAAATATTCTGTTTCTTTCCATTGTAGCCTTCCCTAGAGTTAAAAACTTACTAGAGTTCTTCTCGGCCCATTTTTCTCCAGATTGACCCTCCGTCTTTGGGTCTTCCCTTGGAGGCCTGATTCTCTAGACCTCTGGACTTTCTGTCCTTTGGGCTCTCTTCTATTGTCTTTCATCTTTCTCAACGTGATGCACAGCAGAACATAGAGCTCAAGCTGAGAGTGTTCCCAATGCTGAACTGAGCAGGAGGTTGAAGTGATTTGTTTTGCAGTCTACATTGTACCAGCCCCATGTTCACACTTCTCACTCTTGTGTAGCGTCGCTGATGGGCTTGACCTGGCTTGTGATCCTGGTTTGTTGCCACAGAATGGCTGCAAAGCATTTTGCTCTGCACGTTATGTCTGTGCAATATGCCATTTCTGGTTGATTTTCATTGGAGTTTTCCCTGTAAAGGTCTTCACTCATAATTTCTTCCTAAAAATCCTCTCTGGCTGTAATCCTGCTCCACTGCATGCACATACCCCCTTCCAACTAAATCTCTTATTAAGTAAAATAATCTTCTACTCTGCTTTGTAGAAGGACACAAAGAAGACAAGGGGACTCTCTGGCACGTAGTGACCCGCTGAGAGCTTCTTTCTGCCTGTGCCTTTTTAAACATTTTGCGTCACCTTGAGCAGTTCTACGCAGACCATGTTTTCCCAACAAGTCTTTGAGAATGTTGTATCAGACGATGTCAGCAGCCTAGTTAAAAGGAAGATGGATGATACATACTGCTTCTTCCCTAGCCACAAGTGTCACAGAAAGATTAGATTTGGCACATTCACATTGGCAGGTTCTTATTTTTTCCCCTGATCTGTTTCAGTATTAGTTTGCTGGCTCAATTTGTTGTCCCAGTGCTTTTCTGGATAGGGAAGTTAAACTAGCTCATCTCTAATTCCCCTTTTAGAAAACCAGATATTTTATTAATCATTATTGAAAGCCACAAAATGTGTTATATTCCAGCATTTAGTCTTTAAAACTGTTTAATTTGCCAGTACCTCTTAGCACATTACGATGGATGTATAATTCTAGTTGTTGCGTAGAACGTATAGATGCTAGAATTACATCTGGAACAGGCTACCCTGGGAGGGGGTTGAGTCACCTTCCCTGGAGGGGTTTAAGGGATGGGTGGACGAGGTGCTGAGGGGCATGGTTTAATGTTTGATAGGAATGGTTGGACTCGATGATTCTGTGGGTCTCTTCCAACCTGGTTTGTCTATGATTCTATGATTCATTTGTACCTTGACCGATTACTTGGGTGGTTGGCCTAGTGGGCAGTAACAGTTGCTTACAAATGAGTCTTGCATGAGGAGTTACAAGCCTGAAGTGGACTGATCTAAGAAGAACTGCAATAAAAACTGGAAATTATGTAATTCCCTTTTGAGAAACTAATAAGTTATTCCCACAGAGGAGGTGTCATTGGAAGGGTTGTGTAAGAGTCAGCACTTCCAGTGTAGGGCAGTTCATAGAGTGTAGCTCTGCCCATTGCAAATCCTGCTGCTGCTGTGCACAGCACACATGCTGCTCTCGAGGAATACTGTAAAGATTTATCATACAATCATAGAATTGTTTAGAACCATAGAATCATAGAACAACCAGGTTGGAAGGGACCCATTGGATCTTCTAGTCCAACCATTCCTATCTAACACTAAACCAAGTCCCTCAAGACCTCATCCACCCGTCCCTTAAACACCTCCAGAGAAGGTGAATCAACCACCTCCCTGGGCAGCCTATTCCAATGCCCAATGACCCTTTCTGTGAAAACATTCCTCCTGATCTCCAGCCTAAATCTCCCCTGGTGGAGCTTGAGGCCATTCCCTCTTGTCCTGTCACTTGGGAGAAGAGCCCAGCTCCCTCCTCTCTACAACCTCCTTTCAGGTACTTGTAGAGAGTAATGAGGTCTCCTCTCAGCCTCCTCTTCTCCAGGCTAAACACCCCCAGCTCTCTCAGCCACTCCTCATAGGTTCTGTTCTCCAGCCCCTTCACCAGCCTTGTCACTCTTCTCTGGACTTGCTCCAGAGCCTCAACATCCTTCTTGTGGTGAGGGGCCCAGAACTGGACACAGGATTTGAGGAGCAGCCTCACCAGTGCTGAGTCCAGAGGGAGAATCACCTCCCTGGCCCTGCTGGTCGCACCATTTCTGATCCAAGCCAGGATGCCTTTGGCCTTCTTGGCCACCTGGGCACACTGCTGGCTCATGTTCAGTCACTGTTGACCAACACCCCCAGGTCCCTCTCCTCCTGGCAGTTTTCCAGCCAGGCTTCTCCCAGTCTGTAGCTTTGCGTAGGGTTGTTGTGCCTTCAAAGTCACTGAGTCCAACTCTTAACCTAACACAGTGAACTCCATCCCTAAACCATGTCCCTAAGGAAAACGTCTACACAGTGTTTAAATCCCTCCAGGGATGGGGACTCCACCACTTCCCTGGGCAGCCTCTGCCAGTGCTGGATAACCCTTTCCATCAAGAAATTTTTCCCCTGGCTCAACTTGAGGCCATTTTGTTTCATCCTATCAGTTGTTATTTGGACAAAGAGACCAGCACCCACCTCACCACAGCCTACTTTGTGGGAGCTGCAGAGAGTGAGGTCTCTCCTGATCGTCCTCTTCTCCAGACTAAACAGCCCTAGTTATCCCAGAACCCCTGGGCTCCAAGTCTATCTTAAATGGGCTGTGAGCAAATGCACCTCATCAGGTGCCTAAAGCCATGAACACACTAACTAAAGGCAACAGCAGATATGTAAACAGGAGTGTCTTAAGTAGCAGGAAGGAAGGATGTGATTTCACATCCCCACATTCTGCAAGATCCCAGTGCCCCCTCACAGGACACAAGGTGCTTCTGGGCAAAAAGCAAGGCTGGGTGACAGTATCAGGGGAGGAGAAGGAGCAGGTACCCAAAATCATCTCTAACAATACTATAATCACTGAATACCAAGGGACATAAGAGGTTCCAGGAATATAATAGTCCAGAGAAGATGCACGAAGCTGGTGAAGGGGCTGGAGAATAGGCTTTATGAGGAACGTCTGAGAGAGCTGGGGGTGTTTATCCTGGAGAAGAGGAGGCTGAGAGGAAACCTTATTGCTCTCTCCAGCTCCCTGAAAGGAGGTTGTGGAGAGGAGGGAGCTTGGCTCTTCTCCCAAGTGCCAGGGGACAGGACAAGAGGGAATGGCCTCAAGCTCCACCAGGGGAGATTTAGTCTGGAGATTAGGAGGAAGTTTTTCACAGAAAGGGTCATTGGGCATTGGAATAGGCTGCCCAGGGAGCTGGTTGATTTACCTTCCCTGCAGGTGTTTAAGACACGGGTAGATGACATCCCGAGGGACATGGTTTAGTGTTTGATAGGAGTGGTTGGACTCGATGATCCGATGGGTCCCTTCCAACCTGGTTGTTCTATGATTCTATGATCTCTTTCTCCATCTGACCAAGGAATAATGCCCTAGTTTCTTCTTCTTCTTAGATGAATGTATTTTTCTTCCCCTCTGATGCTGAGTTATGGCTTAATCAGCATCAAAATGCCCCTTTCAGATCCTGTCCTGGATATCCTGCAGTCTTTGGGAAAGATCAAGGCAGAAGAAAATAGAGGGAACACTGTTCTTTTGCAGCTGCCAAGGACTTCCCCAGCAATGCCAGAATCAGTCTCCACCTGTGAGCTCAAGCTGTGAGCAGAAACACCGTAGGCATCAAGCATCCTTCCACTGCACGCGATTTCCTTCGCTCTCAGCCTCAGGCAGTCATCAATCCACCAGCATCCATCCTGCTAGAGGGAATAGATAAAAGCCAGAAGATGGCACATGCCAAATCAGATGGAAAGCTTACACCTGCAACATCCAGTGTGAGGTGTAATCCCACATTGACTTCATCAACAAACCAGCCCATAAATAACAGAGCATTTTGATGCAGATCAGTTTGTTAATCATATATAGCATAATCCACTACAGCTGACCAGAAGCTTTTTGATAACATTGAGCTTATTTCCATAAAAATAAGAGAAATCTAAAATTTAATCTTTAATTCACTCAGAATAAAATACAAGCTTGCTTCTTTGTGCCTTTCCAGCAGTTCAGAGTTCATCATGCACAATACATGCAAAACAGATGGGAACACTACCTTACTCAGACCAAATCAATCTTCCTTCCTTCCTTCCTTCCTTCCTTCCTTCCTTCCTTCCTTCCTTCCTTCCTTCCTTCCTTCCTTCCTTCCTTCCTTCCTTCCTTCCCTTCCCTTCCCTTCCCTTCCCTTCCCTTCCCTTCCCTTCCCTTCCCTTCCCTTCCCTTCCCTTCCCTTCCCTTCCCTTCCCTTCCCTTCCCTTCCCTTCCCTTCCCTTCCCTTCCCTTCCCTTCCCTTCCCTTCCCTTCCCTTCCCTTCCCTTCCCTTCCCTTCCCTTCCCTTCCCTTCCCTTCCCTTCCCTTCCCTTCCCTTCCCTTCCCTTCCCTTCCCTTCCCTTCCCTTCCCTTCCCTTCCCTTCCCTTCCCTTCCCTTCCCTTCCCTTCCCTTCCCTTCCCTTTCCTTTCCTTTCCTTTCCTTCCCTCCCTCCCTCTCTCTCTTTCTTTCTTTCACTTCCTTCTCCCACATATTCAGGAATGCTGTATTGGCAATAGTCTCTCCTACATCTCTTTCTCACTGATGCTCTTTAGTCACTTACCTCCTGTTCATCCCCACATTTCCTCCCCTCACTATCTGTCAGGATCTTGCAGCTTCCCAAGCTTTTCCCCTTCCTCATTGTCCACAAGGAAACACACACTCTGGCTCTGGTAAACCTGCAGTCAGCTTCATTTTACCAATAATGTGTCACTTTTTTTGGGGCAGGGGGAAGGGAGAGGTGGGGAGGGAAACATTCATCCGTATTTCTGGAAAGACACCTGACAGCTTGCTTTGCCTTCCCAGGAGGAAAGGTAGCGGCAGCCCACAGTCCCCAAGTGCCTGATGCCCCCAGTGCCTTTAGTGCATGGAGCCCAAAACACCCCCAACCCATCTCATGTTGAGGCTTAAGAGCTGCCAAAAGCCAAGTGAGAGCAAAGCCACCAGCATTCAGACTCCTGTGTTTGAAGCAGTCCAGAGGACATTGCTGTCCTGCAAGCAAACACACTGAAAGCCATGGGATACCCTGGCAGCTGGCCATTCGCTAGGACATCCAAATAATGTCTGGGTTTCCTTCTAAATTAATAAAAACTAGTGCATTTCCATGAAACATTTTGATGTCTATGAATCAGCATTTTCCAATAAAATTGTTTCATCAGAAAATTCCCAGTGAGATCCAGCTCTGATAAGACCCAGAACGTTGGCTGCAGCCCAGACAACAAGCCTCAGCTGCAGGGCAGTCGTGGAGAGTGATCTCTTCGGGTGATGACGATTATGCCTGACCTTTCCTGCAGTGTAACTGTGTGGCCTGGGCATCTGAAATGTTATTTATAGACAGGAGCAGCAAGTGCTGTGTAGACAGTCTCCAGCAGGCTCTCTAGGCAGCGAGCTGCAGCTGGACGTGCAAGAGATGCTGGCAAGGAGTTTGGCCAGTGGAAAAGCCTCTTTGCAGAAACATGAATAGAAACAAATTCCCTTTTGAAGATAAATTATTCCTGCTGGGGTCTTTGGTCTGTGCATATACTTCCATATGGCACAGAGATGCTTCTAGCTGGATGAAATTACTAATAGCAATGGCTTGATCTCCTTCTCTCATTCCTCTCCCTGGTGTGTTGCCAGCGGAAGGTTTGTTACAGTATGGAGAGGCTCTGGTTTCACTGGATGCCTGCAACTCTGTGTGTGTGTATTTTCATACATCTCAAACTATAAGAGCTGCTGGGGAAAGTTTGCTGATATGTGACTGTAAGACCCATATCACAAAGAAGTGGGTTACTGTGGCTTCACTCTGGACAATGAAGCAATGAAATAAAATGACTCCCTCTCAGAACCATCTGCACAGGTTTTCCTCCAAGCTCCCCAGATGTTCTGAGCTCTCCGAGGGTGATTGTCCCGTGTGCAGGTGTTGCTGCAAGGGTCCTACAGGACTGAAGACAAAATTTGCAAGATCCAAACACTCAGGTGCTCCAGCTTGCTTCAAGAAACAAATGAGCCCAAATCTGTATTTCCTAAACAAAGCATTTGAATTTTCTTCCCACGAGGAAATGAGGACTGATGTTCCCAGATCTCCCATTAATTACCTGTAGCATACTGGAGAAGTAATTTTCTGCTTCTGACCCTGCCTGTTTTCTGTAAAATGTGGTCATTCTGTTGCCCCTGCTGATCCAAGTTCTTGACATTTGCCAATGTATTTCTCCCCTTCTGTACAAAAAAAACCCCAAAGAAATGAAATCAAGAGGCAGTTTCTGCTCAAGTCCCCTCCAGACACCTGTTCAGAAGCCACTGTGAACTGGTGGGTCAGCAGGCACATTTTAGTCCAAGCTAACAACTTGGTTTGACATGAGCTATAACCCAGCTAGTATGATGCTGGGAGTGATGAGGTGGTAATGAACCCTCAAAAGATAAGGAAGAATTTCTTCTTTATCTGACCAAACAATCCAAGAAGCCGAAAAAATGTCCATCTGCAGAGAAGAAACACCTCTGAGTGTGGCTCTCTGCATTCTTGCTAGAGCCATCAGCCTGGAGAAGCCAAAGCTGGGAGGGGGGGACACCTTGGAGTAGCCTTCCAGTACAGAAGAGGGCTACAGGAAAGCTGGGGAGGAACTTTTAAAACGAGCATATAATGACAGGATGAGAAGGAATGGCTTTAAATTGTAAGTGGAAAGAATTAGATTAGATGTTAGGAAGAAATTCTTCACAATGAAGATGGGGAGCCTTTGGAAGAGGTTGCCCAGGAATAGTGGTGACTGCCGCATCCCTGGAGGCGTTCAAGGCCAGGTTGGATGGGGCTTGGAGCAACCTGATCGAGTGGGAGGTGTTCCTACCCATGGCAGGGGCGTTCGAACTGCATGGATCTTAAGGTCCCTACCAGCCCAAACTATTCCTTGATTCTGTTAATTGCAATACCTGTTATAGGAGACCATCAGGAGAGATGCCTGAAGAGGCATCCTCTCTGGTTCAAAGCACATGCAGCAGCTTCTCTCTCCACAAGACTGACAGGTAGATGCTGTTTGATCTGGTACATTCTGAGAAGCTAAAGACTTGCAGGGCATCTTTCTTATTTACTTGTCATCTGACGCTGAAAGGAAGGGAATTGTGGAGGGAGTCAGAAGTTGCTGTCGGATCTTCCATGGACTACAGGCAGTGGGACAAAAGTTTGGGACAGTGTTTACAGTAACAGTTGGGAAATGCCTAAAGATTTCAACTGAATAGTGAGAAACACTAGTAAACAACTATTACCCAAAAAGCAGGTCAGAAATCTCTCTGGGAAATGGGGCTGAAGTGATGATTTTTGAAATAAGAAACTCCTGGTGCTTTTAATGCATTGCCAAAAGTGTCTGAATATCTTCACTTGCTTTTGGCTTCTCCTGGCACACTGAAAAGCAGCTCTGGGCAATCTGTAGGTAGAGGTATGCAACGTATGAGTTTGTGGGAACTTGGGGATCCATAAGTTATCAAATTCTTACATAAAGTTGCATTTTAGCTTTCATCAGAGCATAGAATTCAAACACCACTACTTTAAGACTGAGCATAATTGTGTCTCAGAAAATGAGAGGATGGGATTATATGTCCTTGAAAGAAAATTCTGCTTATTAACAAGCAGGGAACAAAATTCTTTATTCCATTTCTTAATGTCAGAGACAGATTTATATCTGCGGTTTGAAGTAATGCTATGACAATATGTATATTAATGGATTTTCTTCATACAGACATTTGTTTGCATACGTGCACTCTGAGTCCTCTTTGGTAAAAAGAAATATTTATTCTGACAGTGTATATTGTGTTTCCAAGATGGACCGATTCAGGTTGTCATTCACCAACAGAGACTTGTGGCAATTTATTTGTTCAAACAGTACAACTAGACTTTCCTTTTCTAATTTAGACTTCTGTTCATGTAAATCAGCAGTAAGGTCTGTAAAACAAACCAGTTCCAATTCTTTCAAGCAAACAATATTGTTGTTCAGTATCTGGAAGCCACCTTGAAACACATTGACATTGCAGCAGTGTGTTCTGAGAGCCATCTTAGAAAAACTCAGGGATAAAATGGTGGAAGTAGGTTGAAAACCAAATTGTTTTCCTCAAATATATACTCCAAGCACTGAGCAAAACCTCCTGGGTGGGCAAGTGTACACTGAAGAGAAATGGTTTCTTCTTTCCCCTACCTACCCCTTTCTAGAACATCTGTGGCCATTGGGAATGTGCAGTTCTCACATAGAAGAGTTCTTCCACTTGAAAAGAATGCATAGGAGCTCTTGTGGAGCACTTCTGCCTCACTCCTGTTAGATGTAGCATGTGGATCTCGGCTGTCAGAGGAGGTCCAGGACCTCTGGTTGGCACTGGTTAAGCCGCTCCTCGAAGCCTGTGTTCAGTTCTGGGCCCCTCACCACAAGAAGGATGTTGAGGCTCTGGAGCGAGTCCAGAGAAGAACCACAAAGCTGGTGAAGGGGCTGGAGAACAGGCCTTATGAGGAATGGCTGAGAGAGCTGGGGGTGTTTAGGCCCAGGGAGGGGGTTGAGTCACCTTCCCTGGAGGGGTTTAAGGGATGGGTGGACAAGGTGCTGAGGGACATGGGTTAGTGTTTGATAGGAATGGTTGGACTCGATGAGCCGGTGGGTCTTTTCCAACCTGGTGATTCTATCATTCTATCATTGCTCTCTACAACTCCCTGAGAGGAGGTTGTGGAGAGGAGGGAGCTGGGCTCTTCTCCCAAGTGACAGGGGACAGGACAAGAGGAAATGGCCTCAAGCTCTGCCAGGGAAGGTTTAGGCTGAACATTAGGAAAAAATATTTCATGGAAAGGGTCATTGGGCACTGGCAGAGGCTGCCCAGGGAGGAGGTTGATTCACCTTTCCTGGAGGTGTTTAAGGCAAAGGTGGAGGAGGTGCTGAGGGACATGGTTTAGTGTTCAATAGGAATGGTTGGACTCGATGATCCAGTGGGTCTCTTCCAACCTGGTTGTTCTATGATTCTATGATTCTATTAAGTCTGTTAATAGCAGAGCTCTCGTTCCCCAAGAACCCTGTCCTTGCACCCCTTGAGAAACACACCACAGAGCAGACCCTCTCATTTTTTCCCTAAAGGGGGACTCTGCTCTTAAGTGTCCCCACAGTGCCCCTGAGAAGTACTGCGTGGTCACTGCAGATGCCCAAGTTGGCTGAGATCAGCCTGTAGAACAACCAGCAGGTCCAAACTCTGCTGTGTGCACAGGCGAGTGGAGAGACCTGCTGCCTGCAGCTAAGGGCTTTGGGCAGAAATGGGGCCCGAGCAGGAAGAACTGTGAGCCAGGCTGGTAAAAGTAGAAGGTGCTAAGGGACATGGTTTAGTGTTTGATAGGAATGGTTGGACTCGATGATCCAGTGGGTCTCTTCCAACCTGGTTATTCTGTGATTCTATGATAAGTACAGGGAGATAGCTGCACCCCTTGTGATTCCAGGATCTCTGTGTTTGCTTTTCTCTGAATGAAATTAATAGCTCCTTCAGTTTCCTTTTAATTACAGTGATGGAGCAGAACTGCAAACTGCTCTTGGTGCAACTTAGAATCACAGAAACACAGAATCACAGAATAGTTTGGGTTGGAAGGGACCTTAAAGATCATCCAGTTCCAACACCCCTGCCACGTGCTGGGACATCCAAGTAGATCAGGCTACCCAAGGTCCATCCAACCTGGCCTTGAACACCTCCACGGATGGGGCAGCCACAGTTTCCCTTGGCAACCTGAGCCAAGGTGTCACCACTCCCATTGTGAAGAAACTCCTCCTTAGGTTTAGCCTAAATCTGCCCCTCTCCATTTTATACCCACTGCCCCTCGTCCTATCACTCCAAGTCTTTGTGAACAGTCCCTCCCCAGATTTCTTATAGTCCCTTCAGGTAATGGAAGGTCATTCTAAGATCTCCTCGGAGTCTTCTCCAAACTGAACAATCCCAACTCTGGCAGCCTGTCCTCATATGGGAACTTATACCAGAATAATTTATGTCATGATTAATAGCAATTAGCACTTCTGAGAGAGAGGATTGGTTACACCTATGCTGACATGACCATTGTATGTTAACTCTCTATGTGCATCTTCACTTGACTGAGAGCAGAAAACTCCTGTATATAATGATCCAGAGAACGGAGACTCTGAGAAATATTTTGCCACTGATACTGGAATCGTCAGCTTCCACTGAATCTTGTTCATCTTTGAGAGTTGTGAAATGACTCTTTGGCTTTTTTTTTATTATCCCTGATATTTCTGCTGCTGTTTCTCACTCCCCTCCTTCTTCCCAGCATTTGTTGTTTCAGAAGGAGAAATAACTTCCTCACATTCGAGTTCATAGGCTCCATAATTTCAGAAATGTCACCCTTTGGAGCATTCTCTCTCCAACACACTGGAGTCAGGGATGGGCCCTAGCTATCTGATTTGAGCAAAACAAAACAAATATGCTGGCCCAATGATCTTCTGACCATATATAGGCTTAAAGAGCCTTCCAGAAGATATGGGTGATATCTGTGATCAGCACAAGGCAATTAGAAAACATCTTACCGGTAATTTATCAGGCAGTCTCAAACTGTTTCCTCTGGCAAGGTGTAAGCTTCAGGACCACCTCCTGCTCAGATGTGAAGGATTCATTATATAAAAGATCTGATGTGGAGGATGCAGAGCTCAGGGCAGCAACTGCACAGACCTGAGTGTATTGTGGCATCTCAGCAATGCAATGTTCCAAGAGAAAGCAGAAGTGAGAGATTTTAGTGTTGTGGTTCTAATTGAAGCTGCCTTCCAAGTATACTTTAATAGAGTAATATTTCCTTTTCAACTACCTCAAAAGAACTACTTTTCTATTATGCAATACATAAGCAACACTGCTAAATGCAACTCCCAGCTTTGCAATAGTAGAAACAGAGTGTAGCTAACTGGGATAGCAGTGCAGCTGCACCACAGCGTGCAGTGTGGCTGCAGAGAAACCATCTCCAGGGTCCTGCTGCCCTTAGTTATGGACAAACTGCATTGCCTTTAGCAGCCTTTAAGGCCAAAGCATGGCCAAAGGGGACATTGAACAGGACTGTTGTAGTCCAGCACTGGCAATGTGACGTGTGGTACAGCAACCACCCTTGGAGGCATTCTAAAAGCTAGTAGATCTGGTACTTCAAGGCATGGTTTAGTAGGCATGGTAGTGTTGGGTTGACAGTTGGACTGGATGATTTTAGAGATCTTTTCCAATCTTAATGATTCTGTGATTCTATGAGTTTACAATTCTATGTGTTGTTGTATATCACCCCTGACATCCACAAGTCTAGTTGCACTGGATTTGTCAGGATTTTGCTGAGACACCCAATTTTGTTTGCCACAGGTGTAATGGAAAGAGACAGAAAGGAGATTTCCAGACCCAAATGAGCTAGGTTTGAACGTCTCATCATCATTTTGTAGGAACTCTTGTAAAGCACAGAGCGAAGTGGGCAACTGATGATGGTTACCGGGGTGCGAAGGGGCTGGAGGTCAGGCACGGCAGGAGTGGTGTAGGCAATGAAAACAAAGCCTGAACTGCAGACCTGCCTTTTCATTATAAATTCATTTGTTGCTAAGAATAACCTGCCTGGACAGTGTCCTACAGCATACTCCAACCTAAAGGACATTTTGATCTGACAAATGAAAACTAATAGAGTGAAGTTATTACCATATGAGCATGTGGATTAAAAACATGTGTTGAGTGATTAAAGGTGAAGGCTTGATGACAGACCCATACCGGAGGATGGTGCATCTCAGGGAGGAGACTTGCTGTTTGGGAAATGCCATATTTTACCATTGAGTTCATTAGTATTTACCACAAGGAAAAGAATAAAGGTTGACTCCAGCAACAAAACTCCAGCTCAGATCCTATCGCTGCATACAAGTTATTTGCTTTGGAAACACCTCACTGGGGTTTCTGTCGGTCCGTTGCTCCGCGTATGCTGTCTCACGGACAGTTTAGGATTTCAATCTGCCTGTGTTTGGACTGTGTCCCAGGAGTGTGCTTGGTGTCAAGAGTCCGTGCTGGAAAAAGTGTGCATTGCGGGAGATTAGCCACTGGATGATGTCCCCGCGGTGCCCACATGCTGGGCAGGTCAGCGCACACCAGGGGCTGGTGCAGACACCCCACGAGCCCTGCACAGGGAGGGAGTAAAGGCAACAAATGCTATTAAATCAGCAGCTCTGCAGGCAGAGACAGCAGAGTGAACTGTGCGGAAGTTTTGGTGCAATACGTGTTTATTATAAATCACCTTCTTCTTATCTGTTTACAATACCCTGTCTTTCCTTAGTGATTTTAAGGTAGTAACAGACCACGTATTTTAACTTGACAACATTATTTTTGCGTAAAAAAAGATAATTGCACATCCTCATTATTCATATCTTATCAGATCTTACCCTGTTGTTCATGTCTTATCAGATCCTAACCATAACTATGGGTCTAAACACCTCACCCCAAACACCGAAGACTGAAAAACAAGAACAAATCAGTCACAGTGCAGAAAACTTACTAATTTTTGTGAGAGTAACCAGAGTATCTGTGGCTGGGTGTGATGTAGTGCATCAGATTATCATCTGACAGTCCATTGCAGTTGCAGTTCTTGTCAGGTTTCCATCAAGATATCGCATCAAGAGCTGGAACTTAAAACTCAATCCCAAAACGCATCAGTATCCAGGCAGCATCACTTCAGCTGCGGATGTTGTGAACTGGGTTCAACTTAGGTGTACTCTCACATGTTTACATCACAAGAAATTGTAAATGCTAGGTGGGAAGATCTCACTCAGATGTGTGCCCACGTCTATTAATTGCACCTTGTGTAATCACAGAATCATAGAATGGTTTGGGTTGGAAAGGACCTTAAAGCCCATCCAGTTCCAAACCCACTGCCACGAACAGGGGCACCTTCCATTAGATCAGGCTGCTCAAGGCTCCATCCAACATGTATTAATTGCTGTTAATTGTTATGGAGTGGGATATACTGTGTATCTAGTCTGTTAAGCGTTATCCCATCCACTCAGGGTTGTTTCTCTTTAGTAAGATTAAAATGTTCTTAAATCCGAAGACCAGTAAACAACAACAGGGAAAATTAATTTTCAGGCTAGAAGGAAATCATGTTACAATATCTATCTGGCCTATGTTGTTGCACAGATCTAGAACTTAGAATTAAAAAATACTTTTATTTTTAACCTACACCATTTTCCTGAACTCTATTTGGCCACCGAAGTAGTTGTGCTGGCAAAATGAGAAGCAGGCGCAAGGATTGAAAATTACTATTGACAGTACTTGTGATGGAAGAATAAGGCCAAAGTCAGCTTAGAGTGGTTGGAAATCCAGAGAGCTGAGAAAACTTCCTGCTCCTTGCATTCACCATTTGGTCTTACAAGCCCATTTCTAGTAAAACAACTAATTCAGTTTAATTTGTTCATGAAACCCTTCTGGTTTCCTTTTCCCTTCCTGGAAATCATAGAGGATGTCACACAGTACAAATATTTCAGATGGCTTTTGGTGACTTCATTTTTTTCTGCAGTCCCGTTGGTCTTCGGAGGTTACAGTATGTTCCTAGCTGCTCCCTGCTGGAGGACTGCAACCTGGTGTGGGCTGGGCAGGTTGTGGCCTTTCAATGATTAGAGGAGGCTGATAAGAAAGATGGTTCTGTAGCAATGGGACAAGGGGAAACAGTTTTAAACTAAAAAAAACCAGACGTTTAGATTAGATACTAGGAAGAAATTGTTTACACTGAGGGTGGTGAAACCCTGACCCTGGTCACCCAGATTGGTGGTGGATGCCTCATCCCTGGAAAACATTCAAGGTTAGGTTGGATGGGACTCTAAGCACTGTGATCGAGTTGAAGATGTTGCTGCTCACTGCAGGATTGGGCTGGGTAGTCTTCATGGTCCCTTCCAACCCAGACCATTCTATGATCCGATGGTGCAGATATCCCACAGACCTGGGAGGAAGATTCACCACAAGTGGCAGCGTTTTGAGAGGAGGAGAGCGTGACTCCATGCCACAATGTGCCCCAGGTTCCCAAAACAAGGAGAGGCCCTGCAGTATCCACTAGAAGGTGAATCTCTCTGTTTTGGAAGCAGGATTTCAGTACACAGGACGTTTCAGCACATTGCAAATATGTGTTCCAGTTTGGTATTGCCCGTGATGTGCAGGAATGGAGTGGTGAAAATACAGAAAGCTGAGACATTTCTCGGGCTTCTCAGTTTGGTAAGGACTTTGGGTGCTTGGCAAAGCACTCTTCAGTAGGGAAAATAAAAATGGGAAGTTGTTTGTTGTGGTTCATGCACCTCCTTTATTCTTCTCTCACCCAAGATCCAGATAAAAAAAATGTCTACAGAGAAGAACATGTGCAGATAGTAACTAGAGGGGCTCCAGGGAATGGTGAGAATGGGGTCAGAGACAATGAAGGGACAGCCAAAAAAATAATGAGGGCTCTGCAGCCAAACTTGCCCCTGCCACAAGTGTGGCTGCAGAGAAGAGGGCTCTCCTGGAGGATGTAGACATGTCTGCTGAAGCAGGGGGAACCACTGGGTCTGTCCCCCACGAGCTGTCATGCCTAGGCACAGAGCGGCAGCATCTCCAAGAGGGCAGATAGTCTGAACGCAGAGAGCAAGAGAGCATCTGCCAGGCAAGAGGAGATAGATGCCTGTAGCAAGAGGAGGGGAAACTGCTTACCCAGGCAAGAGGGTCTCCAAACACACCTCGAGCTTCTGCTGACTTCATGTGGCTGAGGGGACGCACAGAGCTGTTGCCTCTGCTGCAGCTTGGAGAATCTGCATGGACCGATATGTCTTTTTACAGTGTGGCAACAGCATCTGCCTTGCTGCAGTCATCCTACCCTCCCAGAACACAATCACTCTGATGGGTTGGTTGGAAGCAGCAACATGCCAGCTGCAGCATCACATCCCCTTCCTCCTCTGCAGGGCCTGCAGCAAGCCTGACGGATCCCACGTGCACATGCCAGGCTCCTTCAGATGAGCACTGCGGCAGCTGCCTTCACACGCACCCGTCCATGGCTAAACCACGTAGAGCTCCCTTTCTGCTCATCTGTGTTAGAATACATAAAACTGATTTCTGTCTCCTGGTATTAATAATCCCTTGGATGTCTTTGTTTAAAGTATTGCAGTGGGAAGTGCTATTTTAAGTCTCCATTGAGTCAGGCGGAATGTGAAACCTCCTCCTCCCGCCGGACGCTTCACACTTGGTGCTTATCTGTGTCCGCGCTGGTATTTTGTCTAATACAATGTGGAGATTAGCTCTCTTTGCAATTCCCCTTTCACGATTTACATTTCATGTGTTTGCAGCAGCCACAACAGTCTGCAGGAGATCATGTCCATATGTTCCCAGTGCATTGAAGATGTTTAGTGGTGGGGCTGGACTCTGTGAGACGCCAGCGTCAGGTCCTGCAAGGTGCTTACTGGGCAGACCCTGGAGCTGGCAAGCTGGCTCTGGAGTCATCAAGAAAGTTCAGCTTGCTAACAATTCATCAAGTAGCTATGAACAGTGTTTGGCTCTTTAGTTTGAGATAACGCTCAGCTGACTTGCAGCATGTTGAGAAAGTATTTTTGGTTTTGAAGTACCTCTAAGTAAAACTCCCTCTCTGTGTTGGATAAATCACTGCGGGAGAGGCCCTGGTGTAAGCACTCCTGGTCTGGATGGGATCCACGGTGATCTGGACCCACAGCTGAGACCGGCGCAAGAAGTGTTTTGCTTTGCTTTTTTAAACCTGTGCTCTGTTATTCTGATTGTGGACTGAAACTCACTCCTGAAATCCAGGGAGCGGAATCTCTTTGGCTAAGAAAAGGCGTAAAAGCCATTGTTGAAAAGGAAATATTTTTATTAAGTTTGCAAAGAAGCCCAGAATAAAAAGTCTGTCCAAAGAATGGTCCAGGATGTAGCTATTATTGACTAAATCTTCATGAGATGTAACAACTATCAGAGTAAGTGCTATTGTAACAGTGAATTTTTTTGCATAATATGAATATAAAGAGAAAAACTGTTCAATATTGATAAGAAGGAAGGGGAAAATATAAGTGCAGCACAAAAAATCCCCACAAATCACAGCTCAGAAAATCATGAAATATCACAAATATTTTATTTCCCTGTTCTGGCTTTGCAGGAAGTGTAGCAATAGTGTAACACGGGCAGTTCAGGTTTTTCACTGTTGCGACCATGACTGAGATTGATGAGGATATCAGAAACTGCAGTACTAGTAAATCCTGGGGTGAAGTTTGTCTCAGTGCAGCTCCTTGGACTGGCTTCTGCCCTGTTTGCCACCTCCTCAGGCAGAACAAAGTCAATAGAGCTGAAGAGCTAAGCAATGCTGTACGGAGGCAGGCAGGTTCCTCCTTTCTGTTTGTCTGTCTTCTGTGCCATGCACCTGACACGCTGCTTCTTACAAGGTGCTGAGGGGCATGGCTTAGTGATTGATAGGAATGATTGGACACCATGATCCTGTGGGTCTTTTCCAACTTGGTGATTCTGTGCTTCTGTGGGATTGTTTCCAGCTCCTACTCCTTCAGTCAATATCTCAGAGAATTTCTTTTCTCTTCTTGAAATACCAGTCCTGCTGTGGCAAGAGACATGTGAATGATTCACAGAATCACAGAATCACCAGGCTGGAAGAGACCCACCAGATCATTGAGTCCAACCATTCCTATCATTCCTATTTAGCCACAGCAACACTGAAGTGAATATCTGGTAATAGTCAGAACCTCGGTTCTCTCCCATTAAACCCCAAACAGTACTTATTTCAGGCAAAACAGCTGACAAGCATCCCAGAATGAAATAATAATCATGGATACTTGAAGTAAAAAAATGCCACAGAAATCAAAAGTTTTGTCACCAATATGCCTGAATTTTAAACTCTCTCTGTTGTTCTTTTACTATTGCACAGTCTAAGCCAACTTAAGGAGTCTGTTCGGAGCAGGGACTAGTTCACTTCCACTACTTTACCCAAAATGCTTATTTGTTTTAATGAAACCTCATCCCACATTTTGATTTCTCCAGTTGTCCTCTTCTCCATCCCTGTAGAAGGAGATAAAAACTCTGTGGAGCTGAAGAACTTCTTTTGAGCAGGTCTGATTAGCTCTGGTCCTTGAGATGACAGGCTTGGGGGTGTCCCAGCTGGCAGATTCACAGGAGCCAATCCCAAATACCTGAGTCCCAGAGAAGAGAGGCCTGAAGGATCCCATTGATGTGGCAAAGGGACCAGAATAGGTGGCATGGGACTAGGCCAAACTAGGTGTGTAACACTGGCTTGTTCTTCAGCTTGTTTCATGGGTGATTCTAGGCCCTTTATTCCTTACTTTGGAATCAACAGGCTGGGATCAGCATGGCTAGGTGATCCTTTTTGGATGGGACCATGGCAGGTGATTGTTCCAGTAGTTCCAGCCCTCCAGAAGGTCTGGAGAAAGTGACTTTGCTCTAAGCAAGACCAAGTATTCTATGCTAGACTTTGCTGGACTGCTCTTAAAAACTATTCCACGGTTTTTTAACTTAAACTTTATTCATCTGATCCTGGGTGTCTTCCATAGATGCTTCCTCCCATGGAAAGTTTTGTTGAAGAGAGAAAGGAAGCATGCCCAAGAGAGAAATAAAGCCTATGTCTCTGGGTGTGAGAAGAGGACGTGGAAGTCATCCTGGTCCTGGTGAGGAGAGGATGCCCAGTCCTTTCTCCAGGGTCCATTTGAGTGGGCAGGAACCAGTCCTCTATCACAGCAATGCAGTGATGCTCAGGGTGAGGGTCTGGACACTCAGAGCTAAATCCACGTGCAGAGAGCACCCAGCCGGCATGATCCCAGCAGCAGAACAACTGTAAAGCGAGGCCCAGCCTGGTGGGAACTCTGCTCCACACAGAAAAGCCAACCAGTTTTGGAGAGACAAGGTTTTCTGCCCATGGGCTTCCAGGACTTAGCAGTGCATGTTACTGCTGGATATCAACAAAACATGTCACTGCTTTACCCTTTGCAGCCTTGCTTATAAATATCGTGATCTCTGTTTTGCTCATAAAGAAGCAGTTGATTTATTATTGCTTTCTCAACTGTGGCTAATAATAAAGTGTGAACTCGCTCTCAGTACCAGGGGCTCTGTTGTTATGAGATCAGTGAATCTAGTTACAGGGGAAATGGGAACACGCTGAAGGAGTTGTTGAGGCATTTTTCACACCCGTTGCAAGGGCCAGGAACAACTTTGTTTAAAGACTCCAGTCCCCTTTGGCAGGTAGCAGCTGGTATCTCATTTTTTTTTTAAGTGTCACAGGAAGCTCAACATGATTTACAAGTCAGAAACAACAACGTGCCAGCGACACTTTTGAAGCACATTTTTTTCCTCTAAATCATTTTCAAGTATTTTTCTGTAGAAGCCGGAGCCCTGCTGAGGCGCACTGGCTCAGGGCTGCGTTTCTCCCGTTTATGGTACCCACACACAGGCAGTAAATGCCTGCAGTCATTGGCCCTGCAGTTCCCTTGCCATCACAGAGATGCCTTTGGAGAGGTCCAATCCCTGCTTTTGGCCTGTCAGGGTTTCCTAAATCACAGGGCTTCACATCCTGCCCCTGAGCCATCCCATACTCACCACAAACGAGCACTTTCAGTTCTTGCCTGGAAACTCCTTAACTCTGAGCCTGCTGGAAAAATCAGGAAGGTGGGGAGGACTGCATTAAACAAGGTAAAAAACAACCAAATCCTCCTAGGCATGACATGGAAGGAAAATTAATATTTAAAATGCATGTATGATGTAATGGGACTTAAAATAGTCTGTATCCTGGAAAAAAGAGATTAACTGCTTAAGGCAAACTAATGAGAAGGTCACTTGGACCATTCTTGCAAAGCACTCCCTGTGCTGCATCACAGACTTATCGGTTCTGTTTGACAGGGTCTCACATATGATCCCAAGCACTTATATCTGTTTTATACTTTATGAAAAATTGATTGACTCCTTTTGCCCAAGAATTTGCGTTAAATAAGAAATAAAACATTGTTTATGGACAACTTTCTCTTCCCATAATCAGTAGGGGCCAGTTTTATAAGAACAGGGCATCAAATCTTAATACTGCAAAGTACCTGCATATTTGACATGGCAAAGTGAACTCTTCTGTTATTATCTCAGCTGGATCAGTTCCTAAAGTTAAACAGAAACAGCAGTGAACATTTTCCGTTCTTTCTGCCTTTAAACAGCTTCTCGCATCCTCTGGCACAGAACGCATCCTGCCTAGGTAGCTCCAGTCCTGCCAGTAATGCAGACTGAAATGAATGGAGCAGAGATCTCCAGCCTTTGCCACTCCAGTGTGGTACTGGCCACACTGAGATGTCTAAGCTCCTGCATGCCAGGCTGCAGGGTGCAGCAGGCTTCCCCTGTATGTTCTGCTGTTCACTGATTCCCTGGGGCAGCAATCCTTGTCCCATCCACCATCAGATGTCCCCAAGTTAAGGAACATCAGTTATGCAGTGTGCCGAGATAATGATTTCACCACGGTAGGTGTACAACATCACCACTGAATTGGGAAGCTGGGCGAGGATCACAGAAGTGAGCCCAAAGGGAGTCTGTTCATCTGCTTAAAGTTTCAACCGGGATCACTTAAACTTTTCTTGCCTGGTCTATCAGGCACCACTATTGTGTAAGGATACAAGAGAGACTTAGAGCATTCATGATAGTCCCTGAGCTGCATTGCTAGAGGTGAGGACCATAGTCTAGGTAGGTGTCCTTGCATGCTTGCTCTGTTCTCCTCTCCTTCCATAGGCATCTGCTATTGATGAGTGTCAGGGATGAGCTTGTTGGTGAGATGGAGTGTAGTCACCCAGAATGACTGTCTTTCTGTTTGCTTTCCACTGGTTAGCTAGAGTTAAAGTTTCTGTCATTTTCCAGAAAATGACAGGGTGCAGAGACACTTCTTGAACTGTTTGCCTCTTGCCTCTAGGAAGGCTGTGGAAAGGAAGTTCCATCCTGAGCAGTTCTTGCTCTGTGGTGCTCTCCTTTACCTTGGCTCTGCAGAGCCAAGAAGAGGTTTCAGGGAGAATACTGCTGACTTCACTCCTGGTCTGTCCTGATCTCTCAGCTGGTGGTGGACAGGAAGAACTGGAGACAGCACAAAGGAAGGCGTGAGCAAATGGACTACAAAGTGAGGTAGACGGAACTGGGATTCTTTCATCTAGCAAGAAGTAGGCTCAGAGGGAATATAACAGTCTCAGACTGTGACTATTCCAAGGGCAACTACAAAGATGACTGCATCACACTCTTCTCAGTAGTGGGAGACGACATAGCAACTCCCAAAAGCCACTCGTGGTATGAAGTTCAGGCTGGACTTCAGGAAAAACTCCAGCAGGAGGATAATGCAGTTCTAGAAGAGGTCACCCAGAGAGACCATGGGCTTAGCATCACTGGAAGTCTTGAAGACTCAGGTAGCCAAGCCATGGTTGACCTGTTTTGGTTTTGCTGGTAGTCCCTTTTTGGAGAAGAAAAGGGCTGACAGGCTCTGATGACCCCTCCCCACCAACAGACCTGTGACTCTCTGATTCTTTTCTCCACTATATTTCTGGATGTTGTTACAACAGCCACATTGTGAGAATATTATATAAAGGCTGCTCCTTTCAAAAATGTTTTTTCCTTTCCTTAAGGAAAGGCTTCACAGTTAGCAAGCCTTCCCACCAGACTGGTCCTGCTTTTCGCCATTGGTGCTGTATTCTCACAAAATTTCCTTCAGGATTTCTTTGCTTTTCAGCACTGCCGCACAACTGCAGAGTGGAAATGCCTCTTGACCTTCTTTGGTACAGAACCTGTTCTCTGCCTCAGGGAGATGGATGCTCCTTGACTTATCTCAAAAGAGGACACACACGCACATTCCCCTGGGCACTGGGAACACAGCCTCTAAAAGAGATGTACAGTCGCTCTTCCTAAAGATGCTTTTATTCTCCCAAGTGTTATAAAGCCTTCAAAAATTTTGCAATATCACACAAATGCCGTTTGGTTGCTGCAACCAATGCCTGGCAGAAAGCATTACCTCTCACGATCTCAGAAGTTGCAGCTTATTCATTCAGGCAGCCTTTTCCAAAGTGTGTGATTTAAGCTATGAGGAGCGTCTGAGAGAGCTGGGGGTGTTTAGCCTGGAGAAGAGGAGGCTGAGAGGAGACCTCATTACTCTCTACAACTACCTGAAAGGAGGTTGTAGAGAGGAGGGAGCTGGCCTCTTCTCCCAAGTGACTGGGGACAGGACAAGAGGGAATGGCCTCAAGCTCCACCAGGGGAGATTTAGGCTGGAGATTAGGAGGAGGTTTTTCACACAGAGGGTCATTGGGCATTGGAATAGGCTGCTGAGGGAGGTGGTTGATTCACCTTCCCTGGAGGTGTTTAAGGGACGGGTGGATGAGGTCTTGAGGGACTTGGTTTAGTGTTTGATAGGAATGGTTGGACTCAATGATCCGATGGGTCTCTTCCAACCTGGTTGTTCTATGATTCTAAGCTGGGAGGTAAGAAAAAAGAAGGTGCTGCTTCAGGGATTCACCTGGGAGCAACACAAATTTTCATCCAAAGCACAGGGCTCTTCAGACTATGTCTGAACTCTGTCCCATCTTTGAAGTTAAAACTGCTGTTAAAACTTGGTCTGAAGTGTGTCAGCAACTGACTTGGACCCATGCATTGTCCCATAGCCAGGTACTTTTATAGTCACAAAGTGTAGCAGAGCCCACACAGCTTCAGAGACTTCCTCTCCTTCCACCAATGGGTCTGCTCCTGACACTGAGCTACCAGCTGAAAACACATGTCCAGAAGTGCGGGATTTCACCCACGTCCACCAGTATCACTGTGATCCGTGATCCACTAGTGTCACTGTGATATGTGTGGGCGAGTGGCTACAGCAAATGACCTCTCCCAAGCTGTGTACACACTAAGGAGAGCAAGAGGTAGAGCTAAAAGTGTTGGGAAACCCAGAAACAATGTCAAATTGAGGGATCTGGGCACAAAGATCCAGTGGGACATGTCAGAGGTGGCCTTCAAGTGACATGTCAATAGGCAAAGGGGGTGTGACAGTAACATGCCCTATCGCAAGCTCTGTGGGTGAGAGATTTAATATCGCTAGAGCAGAAGATGGTCCTGTGCAGAGTTGTGCAGCCTTGGTAGGGCAGGACTTTGAAATGAAGTCAGAAAAACGCACTCCAGCCTTTGATGAACTCACAGATTGTTTGGTGGGCTCTGCTGGGTGACAACTCTGGAGTAAGAAGAGTTGTTCTGGTTTCACTTACTACCATAGCTTCTGCCTCATGTGTCTTAGGATGATCTGTGTTGAGCTGCAGTTGTCCCCTCTGCCCAGGGCTGTGTCAGCCTGCTCAGAGCAGCATGGAGGAACTGGGCTTCTCCTTGCAGTAACTGCATCGTGACCTGGACAAGTTGGAGAAGAGGGCTTGTATGAACCTCGTCAGGTTCAACAAGGCCAAGTGAAGGTCCTACACCTCGGTTGGGGCAATCTGCAGTTTTGATACAGGCTGGGGCAGGACATGATTGAGAGCAGATCCGTGGAGAAGGACTTGGTGTGCTGATTGATGAGAAGCTCAACATGAGCTGGCAATGCATGCTCACAGAACAGAAAACCAACCGTGTCCTGGGCTATAGCAAAAGCAGTGTGGCCAGCAGGGCAAGGAAGGGGATTCTCCCTCTCTGCTCCGCTCTTGTGAGACTCCACCTGGAGCCCTGTGTCCAGTTCTGGAATGCTCAACATAAGAAGGTTATGGAACTCTTGGAACAGGTCCAGCAGAGGCCATAAACATGATCCAAGGGCTGGAGCACCTCTGCTAGGAGCACAATATGAGAGTTAGGGTTGTTCAGCGTGGAGAAGAGGGAAACCTTATAGCAGGCTCCAGTGCCTGAAGGTAGCTACAGGAAAGCTGGAGAGGGACTTTTTAGAAGGACATATAGTGATAGGACAAGGTGGGATGGCTTTAAATTGGAAGGGGGAAGATTTAGATTAGACATTCTGAAGAAATTCTTGACAGTGAGGGTGGTGAGGCACTGGCCCAGGTTGCCCAGGGAAGTTTAAGGCCAGACTGGATAGGGCTTTGAGGAACTTGATTCAGTGGGTGGTGTCCCTGCCCATGGCAGGGGGATTGGAACTGGATGATCTTTGAGGTCCCTTCCCACCCAAACCATTCTATGATTCCATGACTGCCTGAAGGATTTCATGTTGCAGTGTCATTTCTGCAGCACCTTTCACTAATGAGAAATTCCTCCAGAAACAGAAAGAAAATGATCCATAAACTTTGTTACACATAAACCCCTCAATTATCGAAAGTCCTGCAAAACATCAGATAAGACCATAACAGAGGAAAGGTCACAGCAGCACCAGCCATGTCATAAAGAGAGGCAACAAGTAGCAGCCAGATCCTGATTTGGTCTAAGGCTAGAGAGATGAAAAGATAGAAATTGTTGGCTTTAATACTTTTGTAGTGCATTCCAGGCAGCTGTCAACTGCTGAACATTCGAACAACTAGGGCCTCCCAAAGGGAAATAACATCTTCGGAATGGCCAGGCTGAAGAAAACACCAAATCTTAGATGATGCATTGATGGGGAAAAATAAATTCAGAAGAGAATTTGGTGCTTTGCCGAGCAATGTCCCGCAGATAAGCTTGTACCAGTTCTTCAGTCACGCACTAATGATCTTCGGTTCATTACATGTTATAAATCACTCTGATGGATACAGAAAAGGGTAATAAATGAATAAATAAATAACAAACACTCTGTGGATAATGCTGGTTACAGAAAGATTAATTAATCATAAACATTGTTTCCAAAGGCTCTGACACAAATGAGCATTCCTTTGATATCAGCCGCGCTTTTCTTCCCACCAACTTGTTCTCAAATAAACATCTCCGTAAATATTTGTCTCCTTGCTCTGGACTTGAAAATAAAATGAGAAGGGCCACATCCCTTCCTGGCCTGCAGGCAGCCATTCCCTTAGGCTGCTGCTGGATTTCGGGTTGGGATTCACCTCAGCTCTCTTCAGTTAGCATCTGGTTTGCCATCTGGGTCCAGATTAGCCTCTCTGTGGAGACTTTTGGTTTGCTGCCTTCCAGGACTTGCAGTTTCTTTCATCACTGCTTCACTGTGTGATGTCACAACCTGGTGGTCTCTTCCCTAGAAGGTTCCCTGGGAAGTTTTGATGCTGCCGTGCAGCACAGCCTGCACTGGGCTCCTTTCTGATGAAGGGATTTCCACCTGTGTGCACACAGCTTGTGGCACCAGGGACCACCTTCATTCCTCTTGGTGTCCTCCAGCACAGCTGGGACACCACCACACATCCTTTGGGATGCAGGGGTCCCTCTGCAGGATTCAGCCTGAGCCTTTCTAACAGATTCAGGGCTGATTCTAAAACTGCATTTCCTCTTCCTGGTGCCATATATCTCGAAATCTTACTCCATTCTCTGCCTGTCCTTCTTCCTAGGTGAAATATATTCAGTATTTTTAACTGTATGCATAACTCCTCTTTATCTCTCAACCCTACTGCTCCTCCTGCACAGACCAATTCTACGACTGCATGCACGCCATCTCCTTAAAACTTCCCTGAGCACAAATCATGTTGCTGTTCCCTGTTTCCACACACAGTAACCAGATGCTCGGAGGAGGCATTGGAGATACATGGCTCTGCAGCTAGTATCTCATTCTTCAGGCTGTAGGAAGGCCACCACTGAGGCAGCAGCAAAACATAGAATCATAGAATCACCAGGTTGGAAGAGACCCATCGGATGATCGAGTCCAACCATCCTGCTTTATAGAGTATGACCTTGGCCACTTATCACCTACATTTGTCCTGTTTGATCCCAGGAATCACTTGGCCGCTCAAGCCCATAAGTGACCTGGACTAAGCACCACACCTCAGCCTCTTCTTCAAACTGTTGTTCCCACTGTCAACTTCATCTTTATCAGATTTGAAGCCTAAATTCTCATATGCCAAAGCCAAATGCTGTCTCCAGGTTGTCTGAGTTTCTAGTCAGCTGTATTCTCAAAGCAATAGGGTTCAGGCAATGAGAATGCTGCTGCAGGTGAATGGTGCTTGAAGGCTGCTTGACCTGGAGTGTAAAAGCCTACACAAGCAATGCCTTTTAGCAGAAAACTTGTGATGCTTTAGTGGGTAAACACATCGGGTTAAGCCCCTATGTGCAGCATTCCCTGTGTTTATGCTCTATGTTAGCAACGTCTTGAGACCAGAGGGTGGCTAACAGAGCTTTTAGTGAGTAATCTGAGGCAATTAGCAAGTTCTTAGCTTTCCCTGCTGCTCATTTTCCCTAGATTGGAAATGAAACTGGTGACAAAAGAACTGGAAGATGTTTTAAAGTGTGGTTCTGGCCTGCACAAATGGCTCTAATGTGGATATTGTTGTGCATTGTTCCTTAATAGGCCCCTCAATTGGTTCTGCTGAGTACAGCACAGTGGGAGAACTGGTTTTATCTCCCTGCCTCCAGCCTTGATTTTAGCTCAGCCAAAGCAGCCTGGCCCACTGCTGCTTCCCAGCACAGGGCTTGAGGAAGCACTGGTAAAGAGAAAACACAGAGTTTAGCACAGCAGGAGGAGAGGGTGGAGGAGGTGGTACCATTTTCAATGGTCTGAGCAGGCAAATACTGCCATGTCCTCTCTAGCTGGCACCAGAGCACTCCAGGCCGCAAGAAACAGGCTGGGTTCCTTCCAGATGAGATGCCACCATCACTAACAACAGACGTGCAGGATTTTGTGATGCTTGGTTTAAATCCCAGCCTCGGAGACGCCTGCACAATCCCTTTGCTTTTGCTGTGACTTACGAGATGCCTGGGCAAGAGTCCTGGGTGTAAGAGCTGCACATTCAAGGGTGGATATGGGAGAAACTGGATTCTGCCAGGCGATGAAGTTCTGCTTTCTGAGTGCAGAAAAACCTCTAGACTTGCAGGCACAGCTCTAAAACTTGCACATTTAGGCCTGGAGCACAATGAGGTGATGAGAACTCTCTGATTTGTGCAGGGACAAAACTCTGCTCTAAGAAACCACTGTGGCTAGGATTGTTCTTGTCTAACCACCTTGAAACAGTGCAGTCCAGAACATCTTTCACTCTGCCCATCCAGAAAAGTGTTTCTACAAATCTGTGTGGTTTGTTCTGGCTTCCAGACTTGGTTTTTTTTTCACAACCTGGAGGCCTAGTTGTCTTTCCTCAGGCTATCACCTCTGCATGAGCCACAGTGGTTCAAAAGAACAAACATCCATTAGTGCATCTTAGTATGTGCCCCTGCTTTGTTGTTCTCTGGATGTATATCCCTGAACTAATAATAAAACCATCTCTTCATTCATTATTTTCTTTCTGCCTGCAAAAATAATAAAGTAGGAGAATCACAGAATGGTTTGCGTCAGAAGGGACCTTAAAGATCACCCAGTTCCAACCCTCTGCCATGGAATAAATGGACATCTATGAGAGAGAGAACCAACTTTAATGAGGATACTATTAAATAATACATTAATAGATTCACAGAGTGAAGTGGAAAGTGTTGCAGGTGTTGGAAAATTATATTACTTCAGTCAAGACTGGAAGGAACCCAGCTAAACTTAGGTCAGTCTGACAAGTGAATTTTTGAGCTGGTAGTGCAAAGTTTTGCATGTGAAGGAATTATGTGTGCCGAGTCCACACAGGAGGTCAGTGCAAAAGTGTATTCATAAGCAACCAAAAATGGGATTACTTTTAGGGCTACCAGTGTAGAGACTTACCCTCCAGGAGACCTGGGTTAAAACGGCTGACATGCATTCGCCTGGGATGGATCGGTCACCTCGCCTCAGGAGGTTGCCATGAAGACAGAAAAGGTACAGACAACCAGAAAAGGTGGAGAGGTAGAAGGCATCCTACCTGAGGACCAGGTACATGGTTGCCAAGACACAGTATATTGACACAAAACTCGAGGGACAGCAGAGAAACATCAGAGCATCCTGCGGTTCCCATTGCATTTTTTGTTATCATCATTCAAGCACTAACATGCATTTAATGAGTTTAGATAATAACACTTTAAAGGTGGAGAGAACCTGGATGCTATAAATGCAGAAGCCACATGAATTTGGAGCACATTATACATTACTGTACACAAGAAGTCTCCTGTGACAAGGCTTCAGAGGAAAAAATTAAGTCTTCAAGGCTTTATCCAACAGTACTTTTCAAGTGCAAGGTAGGCACTTGCACTTTTGGCCTGATTTTCCTCTGGAAGTTTTATGTTCTCTGCAAAGCATCCAGTACAGCCCGTGAGCAGAACAGGCACAGACTGTGCTTCCTGCTAGAAGCAGGTTCAAGGGGCAGAGCTTCCAAGAAGCAATCTGTAGGTCATAATTTGGGGGTGAGGGACAGTAACATCAGGAGATGATAGAATCATAGAATCATGGAACAGTTTGTTTGACAGGGATCTTAAAGCCCATTCAGTTTACTCAAAACCTCATCCAGCTTGCTCTTGAACACCTCCAGGGATGCAACAGCCGCTGGGCAATCTGGGCCAGTACCTCACCGCCCTCACAGGAAAACATTTCTTCCTAAATTCTCATCTAGATTTGGGAGATTAAACCAGCAGTGGTCCAAGGAGCACCAGGTATATATATGAGTGTATGCACATGGCTGTGCACAAGGCTCTGAGTTGAACTTGTCTACCATCACTTGTGGCAATCAGCAGCCTTGCTTCCCATCCCCTGGAGAGGCAGGAGACACATCTGCTGAACTTGTAACTGCACATTGATGTATGTTTGTAAAAGTTGGATTATTCCTGGAGTGTTTCGCTGCTGTCATGTTGCAGGTATCATGGTTTGGCAAGTCAGAAGGAGCATTTATTGTCTTCACAATTTGTCTCCTAGTAGTTCTTCACCTACCGAGCTTCCCTTAGGGAACTCCTGCTAGCAAAGAACCCTGTGGTCTGTGGTTGAGCTCAGAATCACAGTGTTGGAGCCCACAATTCAGACTAGTCAGAGTCAGCAGTGGGTTTCTGAGGTCCTTCATCCAGAATGAGGATGGAACCAACAGGAGGTTGGGATTTTTTCTTGGCTTTGCAGTCTCCCAGGTGATAGTAGCTTCACTGGTCTCAGAATCACAGAATCACAGAACAACCAGGTTGGAAGGGACCCATCAGATCATCAAGTCCCACTATTCCTATCTAACACTAAACCAAGTCCCTCAATACCTCATCCACCTGTGCCTTAAACACGTCCAGGGAAGGTGACTCAACCACCTCCCTGGGCAGCCTGTTCCAATGCCCAATGGCCCTCTGTGTGAAAAACCTCCTCCTAATCTCCAGCCTAAATCTCCCCTGGCGGAGCTTGAGGCCATTCTCTCTTGTCCTGTCCCCTGTCACTTGGGAGAAGAGGCCAGCTCCCTCCTCTCTACAACCTCCTTTCAGGTAGTTGTAGAGAGTAATGAGGTCTCCTCTCAGCCTCCTCTTCTCCAGGCTAAACAACCCCAGCTCTCTCAGCCGCTCCTCATAGGGTCTGTTCTCCAGCCCCTTCTCCATTGCCCCACCCAGATGCCCTCAAGATTTTTCTGCCAAGAAGATGTGGATTCCTTGGCCCCATTCTCTGAGGCTGAGCACTGGAGCTGAACCAAAGCCCAAGAGAGTATCTGTGATGGGTACAGCTCCTGCCCTGTCCCTTTTGTGGACTCTTGACAGTTTCGGTCCATGGCCAGAGCAGAGCAGAGCATGAAGGTAAGCACAATATCACACCAGTAAGTGTGAATCCAATTCCAAATCAGCAGTTAAGGAGGGCATCTGTCCTGCCACACGAGAGGTGGCTCCACAGAGTACAAGAGGTCCTGCCAAGAACTTTTTTTGGCTGTTTAGTCAAAACTTCCCTTTGCCTAATTTTCCATTGCTCCTGGGCACAGTATGTGCCTTCTTGGAGCACCCCAAATAACTCTCGCGCTACCATTGAGTTATTGTTTCATTTAAATGATATTGGAAGCTCCTTCAGTCCCAGCCAGGGAAAAAGGCTTTCCCTCCTTGCCAGGGGACTATGTAATACAACAGTTTTCTGCCAGTACTTCTCCATGGGGGCCAGGAGAGAAGCAGGAGGGACATAATGTGCTTTCCGCAAGGGAAGCCCATCCTATCAAGGTCTGCTGGGGCTCGCTCTGCCGCTGGCATGGTTGCCTCTCCCAAGTTTTACAGGACTTGATAAAGTCAGACAGCTGGATGAAAGAGCATGAATACCCTAAACTTAAACATGTTATTGAGAAGCTGAAGGCAGGACATAAATAACTGCACTCTCACTTTCATGTTTATCATACAATTGCAACAGGACCATATTTGGAATAAATATTCCAATATTTGAATGCAACATGTGATTGGAGTTTATCTGTTGTGATGTTTTGAATAAATATTCAGAAAACTTATTATTCCGGATATCCCACTCTTCTCACTTTTCCCAAGATGAGGTGGAGCTAGGCAATTTGGACACTGCCCGAGCTGTCTTTCATGTTTTCAAAAGACCTAAGTCTTTCCCTGGTTCCTTCCCAAACCATCCAGGAGGCAGGTTCTGAGCAGGGCTGTGGTGAGCTTGACCCAGTAAGTGGCTGCTGCCAAAGAATGGAGACAGAGCATCCTGATTTACTCACTTCTCCATGGACAGTCTCCCCCCTCTGCCAGTCTGTGGTTCCTAGGCAGAGTATCCTGGTTACGGGATCAATTCCAAGGCCATCAGCCCTCAGGGGCAAAAGGAAACACTGGTGTTATTTCTCCAGGCTGCCAGAGGTGCTGTTTCCTGTCCATGTTACAAATGGACACCAGTATTCAGGTGATGGGTGAGATCCTTTGAGAGGCATTTGCTCCCCTAACTGTTTGGAAGGTGTGAGCTGCCCTCAATGGACTCTTCCAGGGACACTAATCTGTAAAGAGGGACAGGATCTCACTGCCCCTCTGGGCTTTCCATTATGGCAGCAGCTGACTCCTGCAGCCAAGACTGCACCCACCTTCAGTTCAGCTGGTGCTTTCTTCCCCAGGATTGACATGAGGAACAGCACTGCCACCGCTGAGGTTCATGGCAGAGTAAAATGATCAGTATAGCTCACACCAGTGACTTTCAGTCTGTTTTGGATCCTCCAGACATCTTCATGGTCCCAGTACTCACCTGCAAATCATCCTCTGTGTTTGGGTAGAGCTCCCTTGTAACTACCTGCTGGTACATGTGGGGTCCTGCTGCAGGGGATTGCTGTGATGGAACTGTAACACTGCAGGAACTTTGAACTGAAAGAGGTTTTCCTTCCTCCCAGAGACTCTGAACCTGAACAAAGACCTGGTTCCTTCAGACCTCTGGAACAGACCAGAAAAACCTTGCTAAGGGGAAGCACCTTCACTTAGCCTGAGTTACAGGACAGGCAGGAATTTCAATGGTCTTTAAATTATCTTCTGTCAAATTATTCCATTAGTCAGACTCACGTGAGAGCAGCCATGGTGCAAAGTAATCCAGGGTGGTGGCATCAGCCTGTGGGTGACATACAGAAGTCCAGGCAGGTGTCAGCACCCCCAGCAGGATGAGAACTTGGTGTCAGAGCAGAGTGGTGTTTATGCTAAGGGTTTGTGTGTTGGGGTTGGTGTCAGTGGGTCTCTCTGTTTCTGCTGTAGCACAGATCTCAGCCACTGATACTTCTGAAACCATGAGCACACATGGTGATGGCACTGGGTACCCACGATCCAATCCTTGCTCATATGGGATCCTGGTGCAAAAATTGGTTTTACCCTTTACATCAAGTGCAAGTTGTCCCCGGCACTGCTAGCCATGATCAAGTGAAGCATCAAAACTTGGGCAAAACTTTGAGAAGGATCAAGTCAACTACAAGGATATCTTTACCCTCAAATCAAGGGTGTTAACTGAGGTTATGATTATATTGATTTATAAGAAAATAAAACCTGTTAACGTGTGGAGGATCCGCAATCTGCACCTCCACTATGACCACAGATATGGATGGAGGACTGGTGTTGCCATCACAGAGTCTGCTTAAAGAAAGAGGGTTAATACATGTATTGTGTTTGGCAGCACTGACTGCCAGCCAGAGTGCTAACACAAAGCTTGACAAGTGCTGTCAGCCAGTGAAATGGTTCAAGGCTCTGCAGACCCATGTTACAAGGTCCTGCTTGACAATTCTGCTCCGGGAGTGCTTTTACTTGGTTCTGCCAGCTGAGTTTTATTCCAGCCTTTACGAATGCAGCTGATTAATGTGGTGGTACCTTGCTAGGACAATGTGGATTTGATCAGAGTTTGAATCCAAGGTTGTTTTTGCTGACGAAACGCAGTGTTATGAAGTAGTGTGTCCCGTGACATTCCCTTTATTTTCTCTTTCACTCTTACTCTTTCTCGATCAGATTTTGGCAGCGAATGTTTTGCTTAATTGCATTTGCTTTTAAAAACATGAGTTCTGCAATTAATTTTTGTCTTTCTATTGTCTCAGAAATGTTGGTCAACAGGGAGAATAATTAGCCTTCTGGACTCGATTTCTAGTGTACATCAGGGTACTGCACCGCAGCGTTGCCAACTGACTCCGAGGCATGGGTTTCGTTAGAGAGGAAATGAAATCTAAGGGCATGGCGTGTGGAAACTCATGATGTCTCCCTCGCACATTTACAGAATCACTAGGACACATGTGCACTTAGCGATGCCAACGCACTCACGCAAGCGTTTGCACTCGTACATGGATGCTATGTCTTGCAATGAGATGCACACGTGTGCTCAGGGAGACACAGCAGGGCTCCCAGCACTGCTGGCACGAAGTGCTCCTGCCCTCAGCACTCACACACTGACACCTCCTGCCCTCACGTGCCGTCGCAGTATTTCTTCTTTAATGTTTTGGACTTCATACAGATTGGCCACGGGGTGCTTTACGTTCTTAGGACTGATGGAAATGCCGTCTCCCAGAGCCTGAAGGATAAATCTTCATTGTCCTCAATGCTTGCCAGGCTGCCCATGCTACAGGGAGCACAAGCTATGGATGAACAACTGGTTCTCAGGTATTGGCAGAGATCCGGGGCAGTGGTGGAGTCCCCATCCCTGGAGGGGTTTAAAAGACGGGTAGATGAAGTTGTTAGGCATACAATTTAGTAGTAGACAGGTATGGTTATACTTGATGATCTCAAAGATCTTTCCCAACCTAATGATTCTATGATTCTAACAAACAGTTCATCACCTTTTATCACATTCTCCTTTCTACTGGCTCCATCGCTACATCTCCATTTGCTTTGTGACTGGAAACACTGAGGAGCAGAAACCTGTTTCTCCCTTCTCCTAACTGCCACTGTCCCTTTGCCAGATACCCACCTCCTTCCACACAGCAGGCACTGCAGGCATGACTCTGGTCTTCTCTAGCAAGAGGGTTCTCTTGGGTCTGGGCATAGTCACCACTCAGTTGCTCTGCCTAAAGGCTGGGAGGCATTTGGAGCATTCCTCCTCCCTGGGTTCATATCAATGTTCAAATAGTCCATTTATGAAAGCTCTTAACATTTAGCTGCCCTTTTTTTTAAACTTCATTTGCACCTCTCCAAAGAAGCAATGTGAAGCAGGGAGTAGCTAGGGTAGACAAAAAGGATTTCCCTCCCTGCCCAAGTCTGTTTCTTTCTGTCTGTTCTTCTCCCCTGCCCTAGGAAAAGGCACTCTGGTACATCGTCTTCCTTCGTGAGGTCCTGCACTGAGTGTGAGTCAGCCCTCGCAGGTTCGAACTGCTCCTAAACACAGTGCTCCTTCACTCAGAGCAACTAACTCAGAACAGCAGGTTGAATTTGTTGACACATCTCAGAGAGATCTCACTGATTAATGTGCTGAATCTCAAACACAGGCTAAGAGCATGAAATCCATAACAGGGGTTTAGATCGGAGATAGCATAATAACACACAGAACTCTTGGAAACAGTTTCAAACCGTGTAATGTCTATATTCTTAGTGTTCCTGACAGTGCTAATGGAACTAGCTAGTTGACAAGATCTCTGTATTCAATTCCCTGGTTGCTTTTAAACCCCTTATCACATAGACTACAGCACATTTCAATCTTCCAAACCTATAGGAACTAAGATCTCGAGCCTGGTGAATCACTGTCACTTCTCCCTACTCTGCAAACAAAGGCTGAAAAGGTTGCCCTGGAGGAGAAGTCTTTGCGTGGGGAAGGGAGGGCTCAGTTTTACTGGTGGAAGGGAAGATGGTACAGGCCAAGAGGAGGATGTGAGCTTTGTTTCTTGGCTTTTGCATCTCTGTTCTGCTTCTCAGCAGTCTAGGGAGGGGAATGATAAACCTCTGTTTGAGTGCTTGAGGCAAGTTAGGGAATGCTTATCACTTTGCCTCATCCTGCAGGGAAAAACATATGAGAGAGCAGACAGCACAGTGATTCATTAAGAAGTTCTGCTCCCCCCTGTCAGAGCCTTACATGGTGTATAGCTTGCGCCTGCTGCCTTAATCCCTTGAACATGCTGGGTCAGTTTTTCCTGTTCAGTTGGCTTTAGCCGCACGAGCTCTCGGCACATTGAGCTGCTGAAGTTTCCCGGGCTCCCTGAAGGTGCAAAGGCGAGGTTTTCATTTCTGCTACTTATCTGGTCTGTGTTTCGTGCTTTATTTGTAAAGGGTCCAACAAAAGCAGAGATGGTGCCCCTGCCTGTTCCCACCAAGCCCCACGTGCCCTTGCCATCATGTTTACTCTCTTACGGATTCACGGGAGGCAGCTGTGGGATTTCACGCTGAGGCAGTCAGGGATATTTTCTCTGGGTTGTGAGGCAGCGAGGGGGAAGATTCCCGAACCCCCCTCTGAGTTCTGGCACTGATGCAAATAAATGAGCTGGAAAAGGGCCCTTCCCATGAGGGCTGTGCATGTACTCACAATGACATGTGCTCTCAGAAAGGGAGAGGTCCCCATCCAAACCCCACACACAGCTGGCTCCAGTGCCCACTTCACCTTCACCTGACTCATTTGTGGGTCTCCAGTCTCACTCTGATTTTATCATCTGCTTTATTTTGTTCGCTTCCTGCCTTTGGCTTACGATCCCCGTCGCTGATGTGGGACAGAGACCTGCTGGCAGCAAACCACAGGAAAGCTGTCGGATCACAGGCCCTTAGGAGCAGCCTCAAGAGGGAGATGCCAGCCTGGCTCTGGCAGAAACAGCTTCCCTAACTTGAGCTGTGCTCCCCAGCTGTGCTCTGGTGAATCCATGGAGCACAGCTCTCCAGGCCAAAGCACCAATCGCCACAAGATATAAGCAAGGATTTTGACTCCCTTGTGAATGAGCCCCTGAAAGAGGGAGTGCCAGGACTGGAACCAGAATCTCCTTGAACCAGTCCAGCATCTCAGTGATGTGAGGAGAGCACCCAAAACAAGGGCAGCCTCACACAACAGAGAGTGGTACTACCATCCCAGGCTTCCCACCACTGTCCCATCACACCTTTCACATCTGGAAGAGGCTGGAAGGTCCTTGCAAGCTCGCTGAGTACCAAAGCAGAGTTCTGTCAGCGCTGCTGGGGTCAGGGAGCTGCTTGGCACCAACTCCAGCCTGGGTTTGCCCTCCTCACACTCCAGCCCAACCTCCCTCCGGCCCCACAGAGACCTGCAGGATCTGTCACGGAGGTGTTTGTGAGCCCACTGCCAGTTCCAGAGAACACTCCACTCTGACAGCAGCATCCTCTGTGTTATGTCACAGAGTGTTATGTCACAGTGTGTTATGTCACATCCTCTGTGTTATGTGGGGTTGTTTAGCCTGGAGAAGAGGAGTCTGAGAGGAGACCTCATTACTCTCTACAACTACCTGAAAGGAGGCTGTAGAGAGGAGGGAGCTGGGCTCTTCTCCCAAGTGACAGGGGACAGGACAAGAGGGAATGGCCTCAAGCTCCGCCAGGGGAGATTTAGGCTGGAGATTAGGAGGAAGTATTTCATGGAAAGGGTCATTGGGCATTGGAATAGGCTGCCCAGAGAGGTGGTTGATTCACCTTCCCTGAAGGTGTTTAAGGGATGGGTGGATGAGGTCCTGAGGGACTTGGTTTAGTGTTTGATAGGAATGATTGGACTAGATGATCTGATGGGTCCCTTCCAACCTGGTTGTTCTATGATTCTGTGATTCTATGATTCTATGTCCTGTCACGCAGCCGTCTGTGGGCAAGTCCAGCACCACCTCACCCACCACAGAGCAGGCTCAGCCCCAGCACCCCGAGCATCTGGCAATCTCAGCATCTCTACCACTTTCCATTGTATAACACCTGGTTTATGCTGAACCTCAGCGTGTGCTGCAGTTTATTTAACAGCCAGTTAAATCAAACAAAGGGGTTGGACTTCTCAGGAAGTGAGTTTTCTTCATTATTACCAAAGAACTTCATGATTTAATTTTTTTCCAGTCTTTGGAAATTTTGGGGACTGCAGAGAATGGAAACTAAATTTGCTGGATCAAATAATCCTCGTTTTTCCTATCAGGATAAGCACCATGTAAAATATACCAATGACAGCTTCCCAGCTCCCCACTGCACAGGTTCAGTGACACATCACAGCATCAGCTAACAGCCTCACAGCAGGATTTGGCCCTTTTAGCTTCCTCCTGGAGCTCTGAACACCCTTTAAGACCACACAGTCAGTGGTACTCTGTACTTCACCACATCTCTTGATGCTTCCTTGTGAAGTTGGCAGGATTAAAAAAACGTGATTTCTGAAACATTATTTTAGGGAAATGAACAACGTCAGAGCAGTCATTGTACATCAGTACTACAGCTATTTTGCTGAGTTTGGGCAATGCTCAGAGCCAATCCTCAGGCCAGCAGGTACAGGCTGGTCAATGTAGCATTGCTCCCCTGTTGTGTTTAACTGTGATCCTTTCAGGACACAAGGAGACTCTGCATTTCTGGCTAAAAGCTAGGCTGGTCTTTTCAGTTCAATTTAGGTGATGACAAGCAACTCCAGCCAAAAGCACAGTCCCATCACGTAGGGAGCTGGTCAGTATGGCGTGATGGAAATGCAAGGCTGTTTTCTCATCTTCACTAACATGTGCCTCACTGGTTTTGGTAGAATTTTGTTTCTTGTAAATCTTATGATTAAACAGATAAGAAATTAAGTGACAATTAATTAATAAAATATACTAAACACTGGGTACTGGGAGCACTACTGCTATGGTGACAGTCTCAGCCATAACAGGAGAAAGCTTTGTAGAAATAACACTTCTGAGTAGATGAATGATATTTGATCTTAATTTTATTTGATCTTGGAGTACTGGAAATTGGCTGCCACATCCCAACATGGATCATGCCCTTGGGAAGTGAGCTTCTGCTCCAGGCTGGGAGTTCAGCAGCAGGAAATCATGGGGAAGACAAGAGTGCACAAGTTCATCGTAAAGCAAGTATAACCCACTGATGTAATGCTACCATAAAAGAGGAAAGTGCAATACCAGGGTGCTTAGGCTGCTCCCATTAGTGATAGGGAGAAACTGGTGCCAGGGAACCCTGAAGAGCCCATGCCTGGGATGGTACACACAATTCTGGTTGCCGGCTTCAAGAAAGGCACATTCATTGCTTTCTGCACAGAAGTCTGAGGTAGATAACAGGGATTAAGAAGTTGATCTTGGCTGTTTGAGCTAAAGATCTTTGCTGGCTAAAGAACACATGGGTATAAATGGGCCATTATTGATTTAATCTGAACATGAGGAAATACAGCCCTGAACATGAGGAAATACAGTCAGGAGTGAGATACAGGAACAACCTTCCCTCTGAACGGTGGAAACAAATCAAATTGCTTTAAATTGAAGATGATTCCCTAGAGAATAAAGGAACATTGCTGTCTGTAGGGTCAGACCCAGTGAACCACAGCTTGGTGGTTCCTTGTTTGCACGAGTTGCCCAGCGTCCGGCACAATCTGGTTTGTGTACAGGGGCAGGCGAGCTGAGGAGAGCTGAGATTATCAGTCCTTTTTCTGAAATTCTCTCATCTCTCCAGAATAGTCTGTTTGTTTTGCTCAGTCTTTCATCTCCCAGGACACACTAAAGTCCCTTTTTTTTTTCCAGGCTGGGAGTTTCTGAGTGCTGGGAAGAGGCACTTCTGCACAGTGTGCACAGATGGAGACGGTTTGCTAAAGAGTCACATTGCAGCTCTCTGTGCCTCGAAAATAGTAAATGTTCTCCTAGAAGTTACCCCCAATCAAATATCTGTACCACACAGTTCCACAATGATCTTTCCCAGGGCAGAAAGCACGTCTACCACATACAGCTCCTTCAGCTGGTCCTCCTGATTCCCCCAGAGCAGCCCTGCTGTGCACAGCCCCAGGGAATCCCAGCTCCACTCCTAGGTAGGGACAAAGGGATGCTCCGCAGGCTCAGTAATAGCAGGGATAGGGGAAAAGACAAGCATAACCCACACAGGAACTCAGTAAATCTTTCTTATCGTGCACTCAGAGCATAGAAGAGGCAGGAGCCTGCTGAGACATGAGTTGAGGGAAAGAAGGATGTGTTTGTTGCACATTAGCACAGGGCAAACAGCTGCTCTCATACTGAGGAGCTTTTAACCTCCCTTTCCTGGTGAGACCCAGCGAGTCTCCTCACACAAGCACTTGGCAAGGGGGAGCACGGAGACCCCACAGCCAGAAATCAGACCGCTCCCCTAGGACTCTGCCAATGTTCCCTTATTCGTGAGCAAAGAGTTTAAACAACTATTGCTTGACTTGGCTATTTGTAGCATTCACATTGTGTGACTGATAGTTTAACTCATCTGCCATTGTTTCTGTTCCCTAACTGGATGGCTTTAAAACAAGAGACCCAAAAATACACTCTGGTTAGAAATATCAGATGAATATCCACATGGGATTGAATTCGCATGCTTCTGCCTCGCAAACACTTGCCCCAGCGTGGAGCTGCTGTGCACGTGCTCACCAGGAACCCCAGCACTCCCAGAAATGAGAGCAAGCTGGACATCAAGCCATGCTGAGCACACATCTTGGCAAAGCTCCTGTGCTTTACTGTGCTTTACTGGCTCCAGGAGATAGTGAGCAACTGCTCTGAGCACCAGGGAAGGGGGAGTTTGACCTGTTTTTGTTGGGTTTTTTTGTTTTGCTTGTAGTTGTGCTTTTTTTTTTTTTTTCTGTGATCTTTGTGATGTCTTCTGCACATCTTCCATCAGAAGAAGTATTACTTCAGGTCCTTGCTGTGAGCTCCATGCTGGACAACTGCTGCCATGACCAATCACATCACTGTGCTGGTTACAGCCTCTCCAGGTCCTCTGACACTGCCTCTCCACCTCCTTCCCCTAGACTGCCAAGTAGAGGTGGAAATCACAGATGCAGTAAAGAATTCAGGGTCATGGCTTCTGTCTGGACACATAAGAATTGTGACTAGAAGTCCTGCACAATGCCTGGTGTGTGTGACAGTCTCTCTCTCACAGCACAACTACGTTCACCCTCCTGCAAACCACCTCTTGGCTGGGCACAGGAGGCAGGAGGAAAGCAATGTCCCTACATATTGGCTATAATAGCACCCGCAGCTGGGAAGCTGCTGGGTACCCTCACCTCTTCTGACTCTGCCCATTGCCTGGGAGGAACAAATAAGGTATGGAAGAAGTAGCTGAGAGAGCTGGGGGTGTTTAGCCTTGAGAAGAGGAGGCTGAGAGGAGACCTCATTGCTCTCTACAACTACCTGAAAGGAGGTTGTGGAGAGGAGGGAGCTGGGCTCTTCTCCCAAATGACAGGTGATGGGACAAGGGACAATGGCCTCAAGCTCCAACAGGGGAGGTTCAGACTAGATATCAGAACAAAATTTTTCACAGGAAGGGTCATTGGGCACTGGCAGAGGCTGCCCAGGGAGGAGGTTGAGTCACCATCCCTGGAGGTAGTTAAAAGATGGGTATACAAGGTGCTCAAGGACATGGTTTAGTAGCAGATAGGAATAGTTGGACTCGATGATCCAAGGGGTGTTTTCCAATCTAATGATTCTGTTGTTCTATGATTCTATGAAAGGTGCAGCCATGGGGCAGTGACTTGCACCTCAAATTGTGTGCCAGGCACCCTGCTCTTACCACCTACCATGTCCCTTTGAAAATGTCTCAGTCTGTCTCTCCAGAGGCCTTCCAGAAACAGCAACTGGTACCTGTTGCTGCAGCCTGAGTCCTTGCAGGGAAAACAGAGAGCCAGACACTACTGCATAACCTCGAACAGGAGATGTATACTGCTAGTTGTGTAGGATGGGGAGCTTGCCTGGTAGGCAGTGAGGTGCCGCTAGACCAGACACAGCACAGAGCTCCTCTCCACACTGGTGAGGAAGCCATATGTTACCAGGCTCAGGCTACTGGCTTTCCAAGAAAATGCTGTGTGAGTTTCTGGGAACTGCTGCACAGCCTCTTTGGGGCAGGCTCTGCTCGAGAGGGAGGGTATGGCCACCAGGCTGGTGGGTATCGCAGAGACAGAGGCTGACAGTGACTGACAAGCAAACCACAAGCAGCTCTGCTGGTGTATCTAGGGGCAGGAAACCTATTTCAGGAGCTTCCTAGAGCAGGAGTGGCTGTCACTGCTGGGGGCTATGTCCTTATTCAAATGCACTTTGACCTCCAGATGGGTTTGGGGCAACAAGGCAGGCTTTGAGACAGGTAAGCAGAGAGTCCATTGCTGAATGGCTCAGTGCTTCACGTTCCTCCCTGACTCCCTGGAAGTTATGAATAATATATCTACAAAAAAATCTTTCAGATCCCCCTGTCTCCCATTAAGGAGTCTGTGTCAAGAGCTCAGTACCCAGGGGTTCATTAGCCTAGGAGAAAGCAGCTTGGCCCACAGCCTCATTGCCACAAGAGCATCCCTGGGGGTGCAGCTGTGGGGGGTTACTGCTCCCTCCAGCACGTGTACATCTCAAGAGGAGCCTGGCTTTCTTGGCAAGGCAACCTTGCAGGGAAATGCTAGGCAGTTGTTATTCCCTTCACCTCTCCCCTGGCCGTGCCGACCCCAGCTCTCTTCTGATGGTCTGACACAAGCAGGCACTCAAACATCCAGCAGTCATGACTCTTGGCTGGAAGAGTCCCCCTACCACGGTCTATCCCCTAGACCTGCTGCAGGGCTGCTCTTGGCTCATACGTAGCCCAAGGCAGCCACCTCCACTGCCTGTGTCACAGACAGAGGAGAGCACACACAAATCACAGTCAGCCGCACTCCCAGGATTGTTGGGATGCCCTGAGGAAAACCCCCTGTTAGCAGGAGTGGCAGGAGCAAGCGGGTCGGGGCTGCCTCTCTGTCAGCATAGGACGTCCCAGGCAGCTGTTGAGCAGACAATGTGAATGGGAACACAGATGAGCCACTTTGGCTGGAAGAGTAGTCGTGTCTCCCTGCTTGAGTCACTGCACTGCCTTTGCTCTACAGTCCAGGATGACAGGTTCTCACAGCCCAAATGCTACTCAGGGGAACTCCACCTTGAAAACTCTTCTGGCATTTTATGCCAAGGCACATTTCACTGGCTAGAGGGACTCAGGGTAGGTTTGGTAACCTGAATATTTTCAAGGGGGTCATTCAATTATTCAGTTCCCCGCCCCTGATGGGTCTATCCTGATGGGGTGGACCTCTTGACAGAGCTGGCTGAGCATTCTGTTTTGGAAATTCAGGGGAAGAATTTGTAGCAGAACAGTGCCAGGATGTCACTGTTTGGTATTTATCAGGGATGCCGGCGAGATCCCATTCTGGTGCCAAATCACACCCAAAGGGCATTCAATCACCTCTTTTCCGCAAGCATCTCACTAGCACAACAAGAAGAGAGTGGGTCATGTAGACCTCTGATTCTCTGCAAGAGGAGGCTGGACCCTCTCAGTGCAGGAAACAGCTCACAGCCAAAAGCCTGGAGCTCAGCTATGTTTGAAGGACAGGGTCAGGACCTGCCCCTTGCCTCAGCCTTTCCTGCTGCCAGTGTACGTCAGTAAAGAAGATGATATCCAGATGGGCTTCTGCAGGAGAGGCTGAAGATAGGTCCTACCTCACGGGAATCCCCAAGTGTATGTCTGACGTAAGACCTCAGGCGGGTGAAGGACTGGTCTGTGTGGCTCCCCTCTCAGCTAAGTAATCTCTCTGAGATGGCATTGTGAGCAGATGGCAGCTGAGAATGTGATGTGGATCTAAGAAACTGAGGGAAACACAAATATTTGTGATATTAGAAATAGCAACAAAAATACAGACCAATAAAAGCCATGATTAAGATTATAATAAGAAATGCATTCCAGAGCTGCTGCTGTATCTTAGCTTGCTTGGGAAGCTGGCATCTTGGCCTCCCTCTTCCAGGGCTGTTTTTTCCCAGAGGATTGCTTCAGCTATGTCTTTCCTGTGTCTATTGTCTGAGAGGTTGAAGCCTTTCCCTGGAGATGGAGGAGGGGAGCACATGAACCAGTGACTTCTGAGGGACTGTGTCCATCCTCATCTGATCTTGAACATCCCTTCCTGCTTTCTTCTCCCATTTTAAAGACTTTCCCTTTGGAGAGCAAGTCTGAAGAAGAGACCTTGCACCAGGGGTTCGAGACTATCTTGTTTGCAAGGCTTGCTGCTTTTCACTCTGTCTCACATTGAAATTCCTTGCTTTATTTGAAATAATTTTGTATTTAAAGGCCCTTTGTCTTCATGGGGCACCCTGACCCCATCACACTGGCTATAGACTTAAACTTGCTTTGCTTGTTGCAAGGAGATAGGTAGATCAAGAACAGTAGAACTAGTGCTGAAACCGGGGAAAGGATTAAATTCACTGACTCAAGGCATCAATACACCCCTATTTATGCAACCTGGGGGAACTGTGTGCTCCAGAGGCCTGAACGAATTGCCACTGCATCCCCATTGCGGACCTCAGAAGCCTTCTTTCCTTCTGTTGGGCTTATAAACTGTGTTTTAGACATCCCTCTCTTTTCTGCACTGTTGCATTACTCTTTATTTAGTTGCTCCATGTACAATCTGTAGTCAAAATTCTTTGAAGCAATTGCTTTTCTTACTCAAGTTCCTTGAATTCGTCCCCATACCAGCTCCTGTCAAGGTTCAGAAACTCTCACAAGTGGACAAAACCAAATCTCTTTCTTCTCTCCTGGGCTGTAGTACAGGTTATTTCTTGGTCGTATGTTGTGCAGCCAATAAGGGATGGGAATTGCCCACTAGCAAACTGATGGATAATGCAGCTCTCTGCTTGCTCAAGGCAGTGATTGGATTCACCAACAAGCAGAGAATCAAGCAGAGTTTTAGAATCATAGAACAACCAGGTTGGAAGAGACCCATCGGATCATTGAGTCCAACCATTCCTATCAAACACTAAACCATGTCCCTCAGGACCTCATCCACCCGTGCCTTACACACCTCCAGGGAAGGTGAACCATTTTTGGGTACCATTCAGTTGATTTCAACAGTCCTGCACTGCTTTTCATCAGGTCTTGCTGGAGTTTCTCATAGTTCCACGGAACCGCCTTCTGGAGGACAACATCTGTGCAGAAACCTAGGAGTATTTTCCCACCCTAGCATGCAGGATGGGAAACCATAGGCGCTGAGAAGCAGAAGCACATGGATGTATTCAGGATCTGGAGAAAGGAAAGTCAAAGGGGTTGGCCATCCAGGTCAGGAAGGCTGGTAGCCCTGGAGGGGAGGGACTGAAGGACATGCCTGCCATCTTGTGTTCCCAGAATTTGCTACCGACAGGAATGCACATGCGGTCATTCCCCTCATGTCTACTGGTTGTCCCCTTTGTCACTATGGCAATGGTGAAAACCCTCCAGCAAGTCTGTTGGGAGGTGCTGCTCTTTCCAAGCTGAAATTGCCCAGCCCTCACAGCAGCTCTGACGCGTTTGCCTTTCAGAGACATTAGTGAGACTAGTTGAGGACAACTTTATATAATCCTCTTAGCCAACAGTTTTCTTCTGGAGAAAAAAAAAAACAATTCCTTTCTGGAAAGCACTGGAATCAAGCACATACATATCCAGTGAGATATGAGCAGCCTGCAGCATGGATGCAAGGTTTCCCTTGTGACTCTGTCTGCTCACAGCTCACCAGCCCAGCAAGCTGCCTGCTCCTGCCCCTTTTCCTTGGCCCCGTGCACCACCCAGAGCAGGAAGAGTATGTTTGATTGCGTTAAGTTTTTTAGCATCCAGTTTAAAGACTGTCTCATTTTCCCCCATCGTTCCCCCCGGGGATTCACTTATCACATTCTTTAGGTGACATTTTTGTCACTTGCTTGCACCTTGGAGTACACACACAAATCAGGGTTAGGGATAAGTAAAACTATTCCTTCCAAAACAGAAACTCATTCTTGTCAAGATTCCCATCTATAAATATCTCTGCAAAGGACAAGAAAGTTTACCTTGGCATGAAAATGTGGGTACCATGAGGAATGCCAGTTTTCAGTGCTACCAGAGTGATCCCCCCAGTAGATGCATACCATGGGCCTCTCCTGTGCCTGACTGTGCACTATGACCTGTAGATTGGACACGGCTGGTAAGCAAAAGCCTGTGGAAAGCTACAGGATGCTTCAGGCAGTCTGACTGGCTGGGCCACAATGCACAAATTCCAGAAAAAAATGCCATCTACAATGAGGTAACAAGACTACGAGGCGTTTGGATGCAAGCTGTACAGACCATGACAAGGGACGCCCCTATCCAGAGGAATTTAGCATCTCAGTAAACTGCTTGTGGGAGGGAAAGTGGGCCAAGGAGTCACTTGCTGGAGTGGGACTTCCCTGAGCTGCCGGCTGACAAAATCAGGTTCCCTGAGCATTGGTGCCAACTGTCTCTTAAACTAGTTTCTCCAACTTGAATCATAGAATCATAGAATCATAGAACAACCAGGTTGGAAGGGACTCATAGGATCATCGAGTCCAACCATTCCTATCAAACACTAAATCATGTCCCTCAGGACCTCATCTACCCGTGCCTATGATATGCACCCACCACCACCAGAAACTGGTGGCCTTACATATCTGCGATCAGGGTGTGGCAATCCTGGCTACTTCTTGGGCTCCCATTGAGCAGCCCTTGCTTTCTCCATGGAAGCCTATCCCGCTCTTGGGAGAACCTGCTCCCCACACACTGATTCATCTCTTCCCTTCTGCCCACAGGCTTCCCACATCCTTTGAACTCTGTGCTCACCGGCCATGCTTCCATGTTCTGCATGTGTGCAGGAGCAGGTAGGAGGCTTCAAGCAGGGCTAAATTTCCTAGCTGGGTTTGTGCAGTGGAAGTGCCTTTTCCTCTGGTCGATATAACTTTCACAGGCATGTGGCTATCCCTCAAATCAGGCGTCTTTTCAGTAGCATATGTGCAAGAGTTCACCCAACTTTACTTCTCCAAAAAGATCACCACTTTCCCAAGCAGCTGCTCTGATGCGACTGTGTCTCTGATACACCTTGGGGATCAGAAAGAAGAATGAAAAGGACATTCTCATCCCTGGCACGTGAGACGCTAAACTGGGTTGTGTGATGGGAAACAGCCCCTTATCGCTGTTATCAGCTAGACCCCTCACAGAAAGGTCCACATCTGTGATGGCTGCTGGGGCTGCCGATAGAGAGGTCCTTAGGTCAGACCATTTCTGAATAAAGCCTTCTATCTCAACTCAAAATCCTTTCCCATTCTGCCTTTAAAACAATGTCAGTAGAGCCTGAGCCCTCTGGGTAAGAGACACATTTGGCTAATCTCTGCCAAAGCGCAGCTGACACCTGTCAAAGCGATAGCAGAGGTGGCTTCCCAAAGAGGCTTCTCCTCTAAATCCCCTGGGGTTCACAGTGAGAAGGAGACAGTGTGCCTCAGTCCTTATCTCCCAGCTGGGCAGAGAGGAACCTGAGGTGTGTGAAGGTGGCTTTATCTCCCCAAGTGACAAAATGCCTTGAGTAAATAAGCTACTGGGTTGGGGGAAGTCCCAGATGAGTCTCTGGGGCACATTTTGAGCCATCACAGCTCACCTCTGAGAAGTTCATGGGTGAGTGTTGTGTACAACCAGTGTAAGTTTTCTTTACACCCTGTAGAGAACAGGACCAGGGCACAGAGCAGATACCTGGACTGCCCATAGCAGTCAGTACATTTGACATGCACAGGGAAACGAGCAAGAAGAAGAGGTGTCTCCTTCATTAGATCTAGGCGAGGGCAGGGTGACATAGTCTTATCCAGAAGAATGTCTCTCAGGACTGTGAAGTGAGCTGTCACAACGATGTTGGTCGCTTGCAATGATGTGACCACCTGGAACACAAGCCAGGTCCGCCTGGGGTGGAAACCTCCATACAGCATCGCTCTAGGTGTCACCAGAATTCTCCTATATTTCATTTCAGGCCAAAACCTATCCACCTCTCCTTTCCCAAACAGGAAACACAGCCAGGTGTCCCATCAAAGAGCAACAGACCTACAACACACTTCTAGATAGAAATGGAGATGTTTGCTGGCCTGCTTACCAGGTTACACGCTCCAAGGATGATGAACGTCAGCTCAGAGAGCAATATGACAGAGGAGGATGAGCACTGCTGTACCAGAGGAATCATCTCTTTCTTTTAGCTCTGTCCCAGCTGCTTCCCTGCTTCTCCTATACGAGGGAAACTGCTGACCAGAGCCATGGGGTCAGGGCTGCGCTTGGAGGAGCAGGCAGTCCTGCCATGTCCTGATTATGTCATTGGAAGCCAGACAGAAAACCAGGTTTTTTTACATTTTTCCTCCAAATGTCATTTCCATTAGGTCGTCTGTTTTGGCCAATTTAAGCTCTCAGTAGAATTCCCACCAAATTTTATATCGACTATTTTAAGGAAGAGTTTAAAAAAAAGTGAAAGAGTTTGACTAATTTTAAACCCAGCTTTCCCAAGGGACACTTAATAAAACATACACAATGTCTAAAAACCTTTGCCGTTTCAAGGAGTTCAAAATAACATTCCAGAAGGGATCTTTAGAAAAATGTTCCTGCACCGGTCCCGTTCCCGCCGCTGGGCTGGGCCGCCTCCCTCTAATGCCCCACATTTGTTTTCTATTTAGTTATCAAACCTACATTAAAATAAAATCTCAGCATAAATGAAATCAAACTAACCTGCCCCCTCTCATTTTCAGAATATTTAAGGCATATTAAAGGAGCAGAGCCTGTCTATTTTCATTTCCAATGGGGCCAGGTACTAGAGCTCATGAGCTCAACCCTCTGAGCCTGTGGGATGGGGATGGGGATGAACACACCTTTGCTTTCCCTCATCCCACATCACCATGCTCCGCACCAGTGGTCCCAGAGCCACTCCAGGAGATGAGCTTTTGGGTTGCCCCTGCCACCCTGGCTTTGATAGGAAGGCTGTCTGGTTGCCACTTGTAGGGAATACAGTAAATCCCATTTTACACTAATCTGAGCACTCTTCAAAGCTCCCTCCTTAGCTTTTTTCTGGAGAAACTGGACGTGTTCAGAGACGGTTTTATTAAAAGAGGCTAGGGAGGAGGTATCTAAATCACCCTGCCTGGCAGCCTGATGAACTTACCTGTGCTCAGCCCAAAGAAAAAGCACTGAATCTCTTGCAGAATCCCCTTCCTTATGTGAAAATTCAAAACCTTCCCTCCCAAAAGATGTGATTCTTTTTCCTGCTGTAGTTTGTCACGTTTAATGCACTCCCTTCCCTCCCAGCCATCCCTCTGTCTCTGCTTCATTTGGGCTGCCCACCCCCAGCTCTGAAGCAGGTTGGTTGTTTGGGGTTTAAAGTTAGTGACTATATTAGATCTAATTCTTAAACCAGATCTTTATCCGGTTTATTCCCAGTTTTCATAGTAAGGATTCCCTTCAGATTAAAACATCCAATTCTTAATTTCATTTCTTTATAAAGAAGCAAAAATTAAGAATTATAGTTTCTGAGTCAACATCTGCCCAGAGAGCATTTACCAAAATAATATCTATACTAGTAACTCAATACAACGATTGCCTTTTTTCATTAACAGCAGATAACATTTCTTTTTGTCAACAAAGATATTTCAGGTTTATTCAAGCGTAGTGGGATGTGTCTAGGTCCCAAGCATACAAACAAAGCTATAAATAGCTAGAGAAGATAAGAAAAGTAACTTACATAAATATGAGCCTAAAATGAACACAGAAACCAGGAATCCTTCCTTGTTCCCCAGTATGTTTAACATTTCCAGATGTGCCTGGATGACCAGTTTGGGACTAGAAGTCTGAAGCTGCAAGACATGGGGCCCACTCTTCAGACAGAATAAGCCAGAATAAATGTCCTACAGCACATCCACTTTTCTACTGTTCTCCCTGACCTGAGCAAGTACTTGGATATTTTATGAGAGAGTCGTATTTCACTTGGTTTTGTCCATCTTGCCTATCATTGACAGATAGTTTCTTTTTCTTACTGCGGCTTCGAACTCTTTTATCCCTTTGAAGCAGCTGGTTCTGCAATCATCAACACTGAACAGACTTGGATATTGCAGCAGACCGAGAAGTTCACTGTCCTCAGCGATCCTTACATTAATTTGCTTGTGAGTTGGGTTAAGAAAAAATGCCATGTCTTGCAGTCTGTGGTGTTTCCCTGCAGGAACTCTCTGACTGAACCTGGATGTGTTGCACAAAAGCTTGTTGTACCTTGGATGTGAGCAGCCCCAAGTGTTATTGGCATTGTCCCATGTAAAGAAAACCCAGGGACCACTTTCTGATGCCTTTTCCAAGGAGATCCAGATTCGTTAGGCAGACTGACAGCATGTTACTTGAAACAAGACTCTTCAGTTCTATTGGACAGGTGCTAAACTGTTACAAGCTCCAGCAGAACCTCACAGGCCAGATTGACAGCGGTGTGCTGGGCCCACACCACCGCAAAGGACAAGAGAAGCATTTGAGATAGAGTTAGGCATTTGAGAGAAGCTACTTCAGTCTGTTTTCAGTGACCTGGTATCTATTCACCAAGCTCACATCCATTTCAGCCTTCACATTGCCACCCCTAGTGTTGCCCTCTCTGAGCCAGGCCCACAGAGGGACACTGACATCAGATGACACAATCTAGGTTGTAGTTGTACAGTAAACATCAAGTGCTTCTACCAGTGATAAGGTCAGGTCGAACCACAATGAGGAATCGAGCAACGAGCAACGAAGCTTCAAGCAACGAAGCTGGTGAAGGGGCTGGAGAACAGGCCCTATGAGGAGCGGCTGAGAGAGCTGCGGGTGTTTAGCCTGGAGAAGAGGAGGCTGAGAGGAGACCTCATTACTCTGTACAACTACCTGAAAGGAGGTTGTAGAGAGGAGGGAGCTGGGCTCTTCTCCCAAGGGACAGGGGACAGGATGAGAGGGAATGGCCTCAAGCTCTGCCAGGGGAGATTTAGGCTAGAGATTAGGAGGAAGTTTTTCACAGAAAGGGTCATTGGGCATTGGAACAGGCTGCCCAGGGAGGTGGTTGATTCACCTTCCCTGGAGGTGTTTAAGGGATGGGTAGATGAGTCCTGAGGGACATGGTTTAGTGTTTGATAGGAATGGTTGGACTTGATGATCCGACGGATCTCTTCCAACCTCGTTGTTCTATGATTCTATGATTCTATCCCTCATACGGCCTTAGAGAGATGATACTTGCCATGTTGTCCCAGCTAGTGGGGTACGAGTTGGCGGTAGCTCCTCATCTGAAGGTCTTGTTAAGTCACATTCTTGTTAAGAAAGGCAGATGTCATGCTTTTGCCATAAACATTGTAACTCCATAATGCATCTACAGAGCTTTGCCTGCCCAGCTCTGATGAGCAGAGAAAAGGTGAGGGCAGGGCAGAGCAAGGCTTGCTCCAGTGTTCAGCCCTAGAGCTTCTGCAGTTTTTTTATACCACCAAGTTTTCTAGCCCATTTTTGCATGATTTCTAATGTCACTATTCACTACTGCTTGCGCCTCTATCTCCCACAAAGTCAGATCTGTTCTTTTCCTACCCTGCTGCTGGACTGCTCTCGGTTCTCCAGGATTCTCTCTGGTCCCCACCTGTCCACTCCCTCTACCCTCATCTTTCCATGCTGTCCAGTGATCAACTGTCCTCTCTATCCCTTGTTCTCAGCCACATCTGGTGGGATGCATCTCCCCTCACCTCACTTATCTAGAAGTTAGAATATAGTCTTTGCTGTCACCTGGGCTTCCTCTGTGCTTGATGGAAAGAAAGCATTTCCTCCAAAGACCAACTCCTCACAGTCTGAGCTCAGGGTGGAAGATAAGCAGAGCAGATGGTCCTCTGCCAGCACCCGCTTTTATTGCCTGTGCGGGAGACTTAAAAGGTGAACTCAGCATCTAATTTTTAGAGAGTCAAGTTGGGAAGGATGAACGTGGCTCTCTCAGAAGAGCAGCCCCGCTGCTTACAGCAGGGCAGGGGGTTAAAGGCAGCCCAGCCACAACCCAGGACAGCCACCTCCTCCCAGTACAGGGATGAAAAGTCCATCACAGCCAGACAGACCCAGGTGAGGCATTCTCACAGAGCCTCTTCCTTCTCTTCCAGAAATGTGAGGCTCTGAAAAATCCCTCAATACTTTCAAGTAAGAGAAGAACAAAAAAAAAAAAAAAGCTAATTTCTGAAAGAAAATATTCGTAAGAAATCAGATATTGTAAAACACAAGGACAGGCACCAACTTTTAGTTCATTTTCCCTTAGAATGGAAAGGAAAAGGCTTTTTAGAGCAGTGTGATGAATTATTTTATTTCCAAGAGTTTCCTCTTCATCTGCATTATGGTGTCAGGTCTGTGTTTACACAGCGTTTCAGAGCCCTGTCCAGATAACTCTCCTGTTTGTTTACAAGCCAGCAGTAAGAAGCTCCCCATCACCAGTTGCTGTAGGGATTTGTCCTCGCAGAGGTACAGCCCCAGGGACACCCAGCTGCGCTGGCTGGAGCGCAGTGCTGCTCTGGCTCTAGCCTGGGCTCTGTTCCTCAGCATTCAAATCAAAACAAACCTTTATTTACGTGTTAAAGGGTTATCCCTAGCATTGATTTCTATTTTCATAATCTTTACAATAGTAGAATCATAGAATGGTTTGGGCTGGAAGGGACTATGAAGGTCATAGTTGTAAGTCCCATGGTTCTAGCAAGCTTGTCCCAGTTTATCTTTTTGTTTATTTGGGTATTACTACATTGGAAGTTGTTTTCTGGGAATTTTGCATCTCTGCTGAAGTGCTGTAACAAAGCCTTTACTCAGGTTGTTCACCTCCAAATCAGTGTTTTGCAAACCTTGGCAACTTCTTATCCCTCTGCTGCTGAGGGAATTTGTCTCCTGCTCAAGCAGCCTAACCTGGTTGAAGCAGGAGACCTGGGGAAGCTGCAGGAAGCAGGATTATCCACCAGCTCTCAGTTCTACTCAAACAGTGACCAGTGAAGGGAGATGTCTCAAACAACCTAGGAGGAAGGCTGGCAGGGCTGACTTCTGCAGCAGAATGGCAGGTGTCCTTGGAGAGCTGCAGGGAAACTCAGTATTCTCAGGAAGCCAACAGCTCACACACTGTAAACGGTGCAGTCTCTGCCCCGGATGATGAACAGATATGTGTGGGAAGGGAGAACTCCCTGCAGCCCTGGGTGCTTACAATAGGCATTGCTGAGCAGGCAGCCAAGGTGCAAGACAGTAGCAGCCTGAAATCTTATAAATAAACAATGCAGGCTGATTGCAATGAACAGGTTCCTGCTCTTGCCTCGGATCTGTGTGGCAGCGCAGGTCTAGCAGCTCCCGAAAAGCTGCCCTGTGTGAGCGAGAGGGCCACAGTGGGCAGGGTCCCCAGGGCATACTGATGGGTGCCCGGCAGCATCCATCTCCCTAGCAGTTCTGCTGGGTGCAGACCATGCCCTCACCACATCCCACAGGGTTCTGGAGGAGGCAGAGCCCTGCAGAAGTTCTAGGTTCTCTGTTTTAAAGCATTGTCTAATCTCAGGGACAGAAGTGGGAGAACTGGGCTGGAGAAGGTCCATGTGTGAGGAATCTGAAGTGACCGATACCTGGGAGCTGGGGGACTTCCAAGATGCTCCAGAGGAGATAAAAGAACTTGGAGGGCTGGAAGCAGGGTGCAGGTGGAGACAAAGACCATCATCCACAGGCTCCTGTTCTGCCCCAGACCACCATGGCCACGCTCATGTATTCCTGCCAGATCCTCTGGGCTGAGGGGATGCTGAAGAACCTCTCCTATGCTGGTGCAAGGTCCTGGCTCAGGTGTGAGGGATAAACAGTGGCAAGGCAGAGCATTTGAAACATCTGTGGCGGGGCCAGCAACTCTAGGTGGGCAAGGACATGCACAGTGGGATCGGAGGGAATTCCTGTCCTGAGAGGATCCAGTGGGATCAGCAGCTGTGTGTCCCTGTGCCTCTGGAATGCATATAAGCCCAGAGGTCACCCGAGTGGGAAGACTGGCAATGCTTGGACCTCCAGGAATCTAACAGTTTGAGTGAAATTTAGGATCCATCCACACCCTGTTCCCTGGCCAAGGCAGACAAGCAATAGCATAAACTTCAGTGAAATAATGCATCTAATCCGCCTGAGTAATGCTAATGCAAGCCTCTTGATTAGTGTTTAGAAACCAGGCAAACAATTGATTTAAAATAATTGGTAAATTATGATTAAATAAAAACATTTATACAAAAGAGTTTGTCATTGATATGGTTAAATAAATATTTGTAGAAGTAACTTATACTTGGCCCCGTGCCTGGGCGATGAGCTCTCTTGGGCTGGCTGTGGTTTCATTTTAATAAAGACCAGAAGGCATTCCAGATATACATAATGCTCCCAGCCCATCCGATGTATATCTGGGGCTTCAGCTCTGCTCGCCACTAACCCAGGCCCACCTTTACTTCATATCGCTTGCTAGTGCCTGTCACGCCCCCTCCGAAAACACATAGAAGTATAGAATTGTTTGGGTTGGAAGAGACCTTAAAGCCCATCCAGTTCCCTCCCCCTGCCATGGGCACGGACACCTCCCACTAGATCAGGATAACTTAGGGCCGAACCACCAGACAAGTGGTTGTGTGGTGAAAGTTTAGAGGGCAGGAGAGAGAAATGTGGATGGAAATGTTCAATTCGTTGCCACTTTTGTGCATTATTGGAGCAGAGGTAGGGCTGGGTAGAGAAGCCTCAAGCTTTAGAGCCGCTCCAGGGCTTATAACAATACATCTCTTCTCTGGCCTTGCTCGGTGGGAGATTTCCAAGAGCTTTACAGAGGGCTTAGCCTCATTAGTGCTGGTTAGAGATAAGGAAACTGAAAGAAGAAAACGTGATGTGCCCAAAGTCCCACTGCAGAGGGAACAGAAGCCAGGTCATTCTACTGGCTGGGGTCAGCCTCTGCAGCTCTTGGAGTGTTCCGACACGTCCTCCTCAGGTCTGTTAGCCTGATGGTTTCTGTGCTACCCGAGTACGAACCTGCTCCCATGGACTACTGGGATTTGTACAGCCCCTACAGACACCTGTATCTCTCTGCAAATACTCAGTGAGCAGAGGGTGAGGGAAAGTACATGGATCAGAAGAGGATGTGATGTGGGGACCCTTGGCTGCCATAGCTTTGCTCCCTCATTTCCAGCTAGCCACCAAGCCACTGAAGCTTGGAAGCACATACCTATACAACCAGTCCTACCTCCACTGGCCATTCAGCAAGTAAGGAGACTCATCAGTGCTGCAAATGCACCAGCTCAGGCTGGAGGCTCACAGTCAGTATTGGCCCCGCAGCTGCTTGCACAAGACTGGCTGGCTGGGAAGCCCTGCTCGTAGAGTCCAGCCCCAGTCTTCCCCTTCTTATTCTTTGGTTGAGGCTGCAGCATGAACTGCCCAAGCTGGGGCATGGTGAGGGATGCCTGAACGACTGGAGGTGTCACAGGCATTAAAGGGAGGAGAGCCAAGCAGTTACTGCATGCAGCAACTGTCTCATTCATCGTGACACCCCCTACAGGGACACATAGTCAGTCTGTAGCCGAAACGACACATGGAGCTTATGCAGCAGCACAATCTGGGGATGTGAAATTGTGCTTGGACTATTCCCTGGCTGCTTAAGGGAGAAGGAGAAGGAGAAGAAGCTCAAGGGATGCAGGAGGAAGGACACAAGCGGTGAACAGCAGGCTTGCACCATACATGAGGCACTTTTGGGATGGAGGGAGCAATCTGCTGTTTTCCAGAGGTGCAGTTCTTGAGGCTTACTCCAGGCACTGCTGGAAGGGCAGCTCAGCACCTGCTAGCACTCTGCTTGTAGCCTGAGACATCAGAGCTAAAGAACCTCCCAAAGGGAGCAAGTTAGCAGACCCTGTCACCAATACCCATCTCCATTGGGAAACCGTCCCCAAAACATCATCTTCAGTGGATAAAAAGATAAATTCACCTGCCCTGGCAAATTCTGTGAAGCACAGAAATATGTGGCTCTACTTAGCATACATCTCTCTCAGTTATGTTCACAGGGAGTCAGCAAAGTCTGTCCCCAGCCCTTCTCCCCACCACCTCAACATACAGACACTGGGGACAAGACCTTCATCTGCTGGGGCACACAGGTCTGACCCTCCCGCCAAAGGCAGTGCCCTGCCCTTGATGTCCCCCAGTGATCATGAGTCAGGAGGCAGCTCTTGGCACCTATCAGCCCACAGACATCACTGTTGTCTCTGGGCTTTGTCCAGCCTGGCCCCCTTCCCCCTGTTCTGTATGGACAGAGGAGGTCCCCAAGTGCCTTGAACTCCTACCAGTGAAGTCATATAATCATAGAATAGTTTGGGCTGGAAGGGAGCTTAAAGGTCATCTAGTTCCAACCCCTCAGTCCACTTGACCTGAGAGCTGTGCTCAAGCCAAGCAACCCCATCAAGAGTGTCACCCTTCCCACTGACTTCCAAGGCCTCAGACTAGACTGAGACTTTGAGCCTTTAATTCTTCTTTCACCCCCTCTGATCCACCCTGCCCTGAAACTACCCGAAAGGAGGTTGTAGAGAGCAGGGTGCTGGCCTCTTCTCCCAAGTGACAGGGGACAGGACAAGAGGGAATGGCTTCAAGCTGCAGCAATGGAGGTTCTGGACATCAGAAAAAAAATATTTTCACAGAAAGGGTCTTTGGGCACTGGAACTTCCCAGGGAGGTGGTTGAGTCACCATCCCTGAAGGTATTTAAAAGATAGTAGACAAGGTGCTCGGGGACATGGTTCAGTGGTCGATAGGAGTGGTTGGACTCAATGATCCAAGATGTTTTTTCTAACCTAGTGTTTCTGTGAAGCTCCTGGAGATTATGCGGTGGCTGCAGCCACTGCTGTTGCAGGACCTGTCAGTGCATCATGAGTGAGCCCCCACTCTGCCTGCTGCCTCGAGCCCGCGAGGCAGTGATCACTTTCCATGCATCCACCATCCCTGCAGCCTGGACCACATGGGGAAGGATGGCCAGGGACTTGGGCAGAGTCCCCGGCTGCAGCAGCTCTCCACCCTCACAGTGCATCCCTGCTCGGTAAATACAACAGGCAGAGTTTTACAATCAAATATTTATGCTGGTAAAAAACATTTTACATAATCTTTAAACAGCTACGTCATCTCCCTTTTTTCCTTCTCTGATCTCTCTGTTTTGAATAGGGATTGGAGAATTTAACGTATTTACAGAGAAGTAAATATTATGATGAAAACATCAGGCAGCTTAATAGTAGCCTTAGCACAGTACAGAAATATTTTCATGTTCGTGTTGTCAATTGCATAATATCTTCAGGACCTTCATAAATTAAGGGACCTTGCTTGGGAGCTTGCAGCATTGTGGTGAATAGTTAACAGCTCAAATTCAAGTGAGGCCAGTCTGCTACCGGAACAGGGAGAACTCATGACATGTCCATCATAAATTCCTGCCCTCAAGTTCTGTGAGGTAATATGAGGTGACAGATCAGTCAAATGCCTGGCTGACAGTGGCAAATTCAAGGTAGGCCAGTGCCTCTGTGCTGGTGCTTACCAGGGCTTGATGCAATCAGAAGGTTGTGTTGGACCATCCATGCTCACAGGTTCCTGACCAAAGAAGTACCATGTTCTGGGCTAAGTCCTGAGCTAGGACCAGGCTAGGATCATCCTGAGCTTTTCCCCAGAGACCACCTCTGCTTCATAGTGACAGAGACACTGCTGCTTTGCTATCTCCATCTTGGGAAAGCTTTGTCTGTCCCAGGTCAGAGAGAGGAACATCCCAACTAGATGAGACCCAGAGGACTTCATTTCTGTGCAACTCACCCCTAGGCCGAGTCTCAGGCATGCAAAGAGAAGCCCATTTCCTTGCAGGTTCCTAAAGACCATGTCCAGTGACATAGCTGGAGCTCTGCTGGGGCAGTTTCAGAGCAGGAGATTCATATCTGACCTAACTTCAGACAATGCAGCAATCTGTTTCTCCATCATTGGGATCCATTAATATGCAGTTCACCTGGCACATTGTAAAAGTCTCCGTCAAGGGAAACTTATTTCTTCCATTCTATCAAAGTGATCAAATCCTGGCAGTAGATATTGTCAAAGGAAGTCCAGAGGTCATCATGCACCTTCTCATCTGGTTTGCCTGTAATGCCTGCCCTATACTCAGTTTATCACAGCTGGGTTTTTTATGAATGGAAGAGTGCACTCCTGAGCAACATATTTGTGAAGGCTAATCTCTCTCCAGCCTTCCTCCTTCTTCAGACTTCAGAGTTGTACCAGCTTGAGGACATTCAGCACAGAGCTCGGTGCCAGTGCAGCTGTATCTCCCCATGGGACCTTCACCAGCACAGCTACACAAGCAAGCAGCAAATTATCACTGGTCTATACATGGGATAGGGAGAGTCAGGGTCATTACTTCATTCCACTTGTCTTCCAAGAGCACACTGTGGACATTCAAGAAATGAGGCCATGGCTGGAGGGTTTCTCTCCAAATGCTACCAGGTGCTAGAGAGAAGATGCCAAAGGCAAACTGGGCTCATTCTCACAGGAGGGGGCAATCTGAGCAGATGTACTTGGCAGGATGCCAAGGTTAGGAAACAGTTCGAACTGTTTGCTTGGACAGTTGCAAAGTGTTTACAATACCTTTTACTGGACACTGCATCCAACCCTGAGTCTTGTAGTGAATTCGTTTCAGCTGAATTCAGGGGGTTGTTGATGACAATGCTGATAAATACACTCTGTCCTGTCACCAGCACCACCAGTAGCTGGAGTACTTACGTAATATGGTTGGTCTTTGGTGCAAAGCTGGATCTCCTGTGACTGAGAAAGCAAATGGCAGGGCAGTGAGAGTGAATCCCTTGCTTGAGGGTGAGAGGGCAGGAGGCAGAGCCCAGCCTCACCTGGCAGTGCAGCCCTGGGGGGGATGTGCAAGTTGTCCCTCCCCAAGGCTAAGGCTCCACAGACCTGCCGGAGTCTGGCCTTCTCTGGCACAGACACTGTGTCAGACTCTGACCCCTCCATGTCCCCAGAGGGATCTCACAGCTACTTCAACTCATTTGGGTCTTTTTCCCACAGATGCAAATCTACATAGAAACAAACAATCTGCTTTAAAATAAATCAGTACCATAAACAATGGGGTGTGCTGGAAGAGGCTTCCTGGTATCTGGTGAGCAATGGTAGAGCTGATATCCTCATGGTTTCCGGGTATGACTTCTCAGTTCAAAGGAATTCCCTACCGTGACTAATTTATTCTGGTATTTAACGCTCAATCTTTCACTCACTGCAGTTGATAGAACCCAGTGAAGAGCAGAGATTCCTACAGCAGTACTGGAAACTGGAAAACAGGGAGCAATACTGGTCTTTGCAGGCTTTGGTACCTATGTGCCTATTTAGTCTTCCAAAGAAACATGGCAACTGGTGGTAATGCCTTCCCTTTTCCGATCTGAACAATGACTGTTGTGCAGCACAGTGTTTGGTGGCAGACACCTCCAAGACCACAGAGTCACGAGGTTGGAAAAGACCAACCATTCCTATCAATCAAGATGCATGAGGGCTGAGCTGTATGAACTCTGGAAACACATGAAGACCTTTCGGAGTGTTTTACTGTTTCTGGCCTAAGGCAGAATGCCTCCAGGCAAATGGCTCAGTGTCTGTGATGTGATCTCACTGCCTCTCCTCCTTGCCTCCAGCTGGAAATATGTGAGAGAGAGAGCTTACCTCTGGTTTTGGAGAACATAAAGAAAACATGTGGTCAGAGCTGACTTTCATGTGTTGACCAATACAGGGTCAGTGATTTCAGCTGTTGAATCAGTTGTGGAGATGAGTCCCCTCTTAGATGGTGCATCACCTGCTAAGAAACAAGCGTGAAAAGTGAACCAAGAGCTTGCAAGGGTTGGACACCGTTATTCCCTGGAGGAGGAAAGGAAGAAATGCTGAGGTCAATTCAGCTGTCACTGACCAGTACATCTTCTATAGGCTTCTCAGGAGAGCACCTCGGGGCTCTCAGCATGGTGGCTCCAACACCACCTGGACAGGGAGCTGCTTAGAGAGAAGTGCCAGATAAGCAAGATCACCTTTAAATGTTGTTTGGGTTGACAGAGTTTCCCCTGAGCCTCCCTAAGAAAGTTCAGGCTGAACCGGGAGTTCAGTTTTAGATGAGATCATATGCAGCAGTTTGTGCCCCTTGGGTGACGCTTGGATATTCCTGCTCTTCTCTTTCATGTTTTACGTCATTCAGTGCCAGTGCTGATTGGTGGGATCTGGGCATTTGGGGGATGGACTTTCAATGGCCAATGGGTTGTAGCTGACAAGAAAAGGAATTAAAGAAAGCTGCAGCACTCTCCTCCTCATGCATCATCAGGGAAGAGGAAGGAAAGTCACAACACCAGCAGCTCTGTGCAGGCACCGGCACTCAGGACAGGCTGACATCGATTGTCTGGCACTGAAAAACTCCCACTGTGGGAGGGGCTTCTTGGGTGCTCTGCACAGCTAAATGTCTGGTGTAAATGTGCTCAGGCAGAAGCAGACTCAGGCTTTCAGGTAACAGAGAACTATGTAGAAGTTCTGGGATAAGTGGCCAGCAGAACCTCACAGCATACTGCTACGGAAACTGTCAGCCTCTGGCCTGGACAGGCACACACTGTCCTGGGTAGAAAACTGGTTGGCTGGAGGGCCCAGAGAGTGGTGGTAAATGGTGTTAAATCCAGCTGGAGGCCAGTGACAAGTGGGGTTCCCCAGGGCTCAGTGCTGCGTCCAGCCCTGTTCAATGTCTTCATCAATGACCTGGATGAAGGCATTGAGGGTACCCTTAGCAAGTTTGCAGATGACACAAAGCTGTGTGGAAGTGTGGATCTGCCAGAGGGTAGGGAGGTTCTGCAAAGGGACATAAACAGGCTGGACCGCTGGGCTGAGACAAATGGCACGAGGTTTAACACGGCCAAATGCCGGGTCCTGCACTTGGAGCACAACAACCCTATGCAGAACTACAGACTGGGAGAAGCCTGGCTGGAAAACTGCCAAGAGGAGAGGGACCTGGGGGTATTGGTCGACAACTGACTAAACATGAGCCAGCAGTGTGCCCAGGTGGCCAAGAAGGCCAATGGCATCCTGGCTTGGATCAGAAATGGTGCGACCAGCAGGTCCAGGGAGGTGATTCTCCCTCTGTACTCAGTACTGGTGAGGCCGCTCCTCAAATCCTGTGTTCAATTGTGGACCCCTCAGCACAAGAAGGGTGTTGAGGCTCTGGAACAAGTCCAGAGAAGAGCAACGAGGCTGGTGAGGGGTCTGGAGAACAGACCTTATGAGCAATGGCTGAGAGAGCTGGGGTTGTTTAGCCTAGAGAAGAGGAGGCTGAGAGGAGACATCATTACTCTTTACAACTACCAGAAAGGAGGTTGTGGAGAGGAGGGAGCTGACCTCTTCTCCCAAGTGACAGGGGACAGGATGAGAGGGAATGGCCTCAAGCTCTGCCAGGGGAGATTTAGGCTGGAGATTAGGAGGAAGGTTTTCATGGAAAGGGTCATTGGGCATTGGAATAGGCTGCCCAGGGAAGTGCTTGATTCGCCTTCCCTGCAGGTGTTTAAGGCACGGGTAGACGAGGTCCAGAGGGATATGTTTTAGTGTTTGATAGGAATGGTTGGACTCAATGATCCAATGGGTCTCTTCCAACCTGGTTGTTCTATGATTCTATTTGCATTAAACCTCCCCCAGGCAGTGGTGGTCTGACCTGTGCCCTTCGGGGAACTGCTCAGGAACTGTCTGCAGGTTAATAGAGTCCTGAGAAAAGATCGGGGAGGAATAAAGGCATCTCATTATCTGGTCAGCCAGGTGGGACACATCCCTAGCAAATTAAAGGATGTGCCTGCAAAACCACACCACATTTTGCATTAATCTGGGTAAACAGTCACTAAACAAGTAAGTCGAAATCTTTGTTCTGAAGCATAGATACCATCTCGTCTACTTGGCCCCTGCACACACTCACGGTGACTCAAGCACAAGGAACCTGTGATCATTTCATGACTCCATTTCCCAAGCTTGATGAGGTTGCAGGGTTCATCCTCCATTCTGACATGAAAGTAAGGAATTTACCCGCATCAAATGGCCTCCATCTGCCCCTATCTGGCCATCCTCCTCAAATGAGGCAGGCCACACACAACTTTCTTGGTTCTTCTTGGATTTGACTTGCCTGTTTACTTTTTCAGCTGCACATTTTGCAGTGCCTACCCTTTCTCAAAAAGCAGTAATTATACTACTTTCCCTTTTTCCACTGTCAGTCATTGCCCAGCCTTTCTGCCTCTTGTGTATTCCTGGGTTTGACTCATTGCAATACTTTTCTTCCTGCCTTGGGACAACTCGTGAGTTTTCATCATGCTTGCCAGCCTCCTCTGTGCACTTGGTATCAGGCTTGGGGCTCACATGCCCACTTATCACGTCTGCGTAGTTCTGAAGGGGCAGAAGGACAGATGCAGGGTGAGACCAGCAGATGAGGTGCTGTGCACTTGGGGCAATTCTTTTCTCCTTGCTGCAGTTCCAGCCATGCCCACTGATGGGCTTTTACTGCTGCAGGGAGATTTACCTCAAGCAGGATCACACTGTGCAGCATCTCCCTTGCACTCCACTCTTCTTTTGCTGGACTCAAAACACTGGAGATGGTGACATGCAGGTAGAAAAAGGACACGAGCATGAACCAATCCAGTAGAAGCAAGAGGGACTGAGGGAGCAGTCCTCATTCTCACAATAAAGTGTAACACTGGAGTGAAAAATTCCTGGAGAGTCTTCTTCTGGGTGATGTGCATTGTCCTGGCTGATGTGGAATGAGGGACACATCCATCACATCTGCAGATAGGCCTGAAGGGGTAGAGGGACAGGTCCAGAGTGACATCAGCACACGAAGCACTGTGTGGCCAAAGCCTCTTTTTCTCTGGCAGGTCCAGCTAATGCAAGATGGAGAAGTCATAAGAAATTGGCAGGTTCCAAAAGGAGGAGAAATATCTGAGCAGGGCTTTGGCCAGCAGGGGCAGCAAATTATACAGGAGTCTGCAATGCAAGGAAGTACAAGAAACTGCAGTTTGAGACTGTGGGTGTCAGTGAATCCTGTCTGGCCCTTGAGCTGCTGATGGTGTGGTTCTGTTAAATGGTGGTATGTGTTTTAGGACAGCACTGCCTGTAAGGACAGGCCCATTAGTTGAGACATTTCAAATGCAGTGGTCTAAACATTAGGAAAAATGAGTAAGGATCAAGCCTCCTGCTGGACGCTGCAGTAGGGCTCTCTTTACTGCATAAATCGCTGCTTGGAAATAAATTTATTTCCATTTATGTCACGTGTGTGTTTATGATCTACCAGGAATCTAGACAGCTTCCATGTGAAACATGCATCAGGGAAGCTGAGACCTGACTTTAACCTAGCTTGACTTGTACCACTTACATTACAAGGTAGAAGGTGCCATCAGTTCGTTTCCTTCCACTTACCTCAAATGAACCAAACGTGGGCTTGGGGGATGGTGGGGCTGGGGGCTTACCCAGAGGATCTGTATCTCTTACGCATTTTGTAAAAGGTGTTTCTTCTGTGAGAGAATGTTTGGTGGGTGGAGAAGCATTCTCCAATGTCCAGCACGTGGCCATACTCAGCCTCCTTGGGATTACTGTGCTCATCTGTAGCATAGGGAACTTTAAGTCAAGCTGTACAGCCTTCATATATTTGGCATTCTTCTGCTGTCTGTGTGTAACAGAACAGGAGGGCAGGTTCTGAGTGTGGCCACAAATACTACTTGAGCCACAGCATATGTGAGCATCTCGAGTGGGTGCAGCGACACGGTGCCAAAGGTGTGCACTGGGCAGTGCAGCTCTGGGCATGCAGCAAGAGGGAAGCACAGACAGACAACCTCAACACCCCTGTGCTCACTTTCATCTTCCCAGCGCAGGCAAGGATCTGTGCAGACCAGGGTGTAGCTTGCTCTCTGCCTCAGCACCAAAATGAGCTGGACAAGGGGTGGCAACGGCTGGAGTCACAGCTCTATTTGACAAGTAGCCATGACCTCTGGCTCCCTGATGGAAAGGGCATCCAACACAGCACTCGCGCAGAAGGACCTGCACCCAGTTGTCCTCTCGCCTGGGACACTTGCCCTGACCCTTCAACTTAGGGGCACACAGACCCCAAACCACACTGGCTGCCCCAGTGGAGCTGGACGTAGCAGGGCCCTGCCTCGCACCACACTGCAAAGAGTTAAGTCGTCGCTCTGTTGATATTTCCAGTGGTTCCCAAAGTCAGCAGAGACAGGGAACGCCCTGATTGGCTGCGTACCGGCCGGTAGTAATTAGTATCAGATATCAAACTTCTGTCTTTGCTAAGACCCTTTCCGATAGTCGCTGCTCCCCGCTAGACGATGACATCAGCCAGGACACCCAGCTGCTGGTAGTAAACTCCAGGCAGGAGGAGGCTCCCGCTAACTCCACGTTAATTAGTTCAACACAGCACAGGGGGAGCAGTTGGTGGTTGTGGAGGGTCAGTGCTGGATGGGACCAAATCTTTCAAAGCCACTTGCTGCTTCTTACCAGCCAGCTGTAAAAGTATCCCGAGAGTCCAGGAGAGCTGGATGAATCCTGAGCGCTAGCTTGTGGTCTGGACGGCTTTTCTCTGTGAAGGAAGTAAATGGTTTAAGTGAGGGGCATCTGGATCTGGTCCCCGAGTCACCATGACACTCCTGGGGTCTGAGCACTCCTTGCTGATTCGGAGCAAGTTCAGATCAGGTAGGGGAAACCTTGAGATTTCTCTTAAAACTTCTCTCTCCGCAAGTAGCCACAGCCTGTTTTGCGTTAAATGTTTGTAAGCAGCATGCAAGCAAAATAATCAGGATGTTGTAGAGCTGTCACGGCTTTGCACTTACAGAGGCTGTTCCGCAAATGGAGAAACGCATCTTCCTTCCTCTCTGTTGCCTTTTATTTTTTCTGGTTTTTCATTGTCTTCGATTTATGTCTGTGGTTTATTTTGGTTAAACTGCAATTCCCAGGTCTCCTGCCCTGGCCCTGCTGCAAAGGACTCGGGCAGGAAGCCAAAGGGGCATCTGGGATAAACAAGGTACCAAACGCTGTCCATATATTCCAGGTGCTCTTGCAGGTCCCTCTGTAATAATCGCAGTGAGGATGGGTTTGACACTCTCTCTGACATGCAGGCAGCTGACTTTGTTCCATTAAGTTGTGACTAATTGGAGAAAAATGAATTTGAAGAAATGCGTCATTTTTAGAAGTAAAAATAACAAATGGAACATGAAAAGTATTTAAAGTGACATCATCAGAGAAATAAAACCAGAGCCACACAATTGATTGCCACTCTCGGAGGGTTTGCGAGTAAAACATGCCTCTGTCTTGTAAGTCAGGGGAAGCACCGGTCAGGGGCTTCTCAAAGGACATTCAGCGTGAGTGAAGGTGAGTGAAGGTGAACTATGGGACAGTCACTTCTAAATCAGACCCTCTGCTGGATATTCGTGCCTTTATTCACTGGCTTTATTTATAGTAAGTATGCCGTGTTTGTGAGCGCGTGTCTTCTAATTTTTTAAGTGAACCTAACATGCTGTAATACTGATGGTAATGTCGAAATACATTCTCAAGGAGCTTTCTCTGACCTTCCCAGAGGTGAAGTTCTCCTCGGGAATATTATCTGTGAGGATGTTCAGACAAACCTGCTGCATGTACTGTACAGGACGCTGTGAAACTGGACAGGGGAGTCACGTTGGAACATGCCCCCTGTCTGGCATGTCACCCGCGCCGTGTGTGTTTGTGTCTCCTTGTGCATTGTAGATAATGAAATTAGAGATTTATGAGACTGATGGTAGACATGAGTGGTGTTATCAGGATCTCTTAGATAGCTGGGTGGTCAACTTAAACTTTGTTTTCTCAGCAAATACAAAGTTGGCAGTTGGTTGAAAACCCAAGAGTGTGTGTGCAAACACAAGTGTCCTAGTCTGGCTGGGTTATACAAAACTTGGGTCCAGGGCTTTGGTGTGGTTTCCATATCGCTCTGATCTTACATTTCATTAGATTAAGTCATTCCTCAGATTTTGTTGGTATATTATGGTACATTGCTGTTCATTTGAAAAAAAAAAAAAAAATCTCAGTCTGTAATATTTGCTTGAGCAACTACAAAGCAACACTGCCATCTTTCTGACAGAGGAGGCTGGGCTGTGTTACATGCCCCTGCATTCTTTTCAAATGAACCAGTATTGTTTTTAAGGCTCATTTCTGGTTTATTTGTAAGCTGGCTTTACTATGGAACCAACAGTGGGGTCTCTAAACATATTTTTCAGATGATTCTTCAGTAAAAGTAAACTTTGTGGGTCTTTGCGTCCATAAATTCTTGTGCCTTTCAGCATTTCTAGGGAAGGCAATTTGTAAGGCGTTCTTTGGTTAGTGACTTATTCCCACAACCGCCATCCCTCAGTATGTCTTGGTGAGAGATAGATTTCCCATCTGACAAGATTTCTCTGCCTATTTAATTCTATTTGAGTTGGGTTTGCCAAAATCCCTACCATGTGTCTGTGCCATGCTCTCCCCTCTGCTGGGATGGCTGCAGGTGATGTGGGACATGCGTTTTCAGGCTTGATATCAGAAAAAAATTTTCACAGAGTCATCGGGCAGTGGCAGAGGCTGCTCAGGGAGGGGGTTGAGTCACCATCCCTGGAAGTGTTTAAGGGATGGGTGGATGAGGTGCTGAGGGGCATGATTTGGTTGTTGATAGAGATGGTTGGACTTCATAATCCTGGGGGTCTTTTCCAATCTGTGGGCACGACACAACCCTGGTCATCGCAGTCTGTGAGACAGGGGAGGAAAGAGGGATGCTGAGTATCAATAACCCTGCTTTCAGTTTGTGTTGGATTTTTAGTAACATGGGAAATAGTGATGAAAACCTAACAATTAGTAGCTGAATTGGTCAAATCTCTTTTACGTGCACTCTCTATGGGACAGAGGTGTTTAAGGCACAGGTAGATGAGGTCCTGAGGGACATGGTTTAGTGTTTGATAGGAATGGTTGGACTCGATGATCCGATGGGTCTCTTCCAACCTGGTGATTCTATGATTCTGTGATTCTATGACAGTTCCTTCTGGTGTCCCTGCTCTATGTGCAGATTTTGGTAGCTGTCAAGCCTCACAAGGATGGCAGGAGGTGCAGTGCTCCGATTTAGTGTCCTCCGTTTGCTTGGCAGAGGGATGAGCGTCTCATACAACCCATTGCCCCACACCACAGCCCCCTGCCAGGCTCCGCATCTGAAACACGCTCGCAGACAACAGTAGTTTACACAGATTTTTGAGGAGCTTGCGCAGAGCAAGTGAAGGACACACCAGAAGGCATCAGGCCCTGAAATGCCAAGCCACAAGGAGCTGTGCTTCACGATGCGCTGTCGCTTTGGAAATGGTCTTGTGCAGGCAGGTGTGAGGCTTTGCTTGCTCCCCAGGTTTGGGGAGGATTAGCTGTGCGCTGTGACTCATGACTTGTCTGAATCCCTTTTGAAGGATTCCAGACCAGTGTAAATGAGGGCTGAGGTAAACCTTAATAAGTGAACTTTTTCTCTCTCTCCATGGCCTGCATACACTGAGAAGCTGAAAGAGCTGTGCGTGTGTTAAATGGTGCTAGATACACTTTACTTGCTTGTTGTTTCCACATCCCAGAATTCCTTTGATCTCTGTGGCACACAGCAGGAAGGAAGTTGGTTTGAAGACGGTTGCAATTAGGTGTCATTCCAAGGGTAGCTCGAGGGTTAGCTTTCCAGTTCTTGCTTCCATCTGGCAGCATCAGTAGCAAGAAAAAGAAAGAGTTTGTCCAGGAAAGGCTGCTCTGATGGAGGTGGAGGCTTTTACATATAGTGCCCAGCAATTCTCCCTTGAGTCCCACAGTGTTTTCTCCTGCTCTTCTCTCCCCAGTGGTCCATGGGGAAGGACCAGCCTAGCCGTGCAGCGCGGTGAGACAGTAGCCACCCCAGTGCAGGGTACCAGGCAGGGCTCCAGAGGGGACAGATCAAATCACCAACACGGTGTGGGCCTTCAGGTCCCCCCCTCCCCTTCCTCAAGGATTTGTGTGCGTGTTTATTTTGTCTATTTTGCCAAAGATAAATATACTGATCTGAGGTCATCCTGACAAATTTTGCAGGAATGATGATTCTTCAAGCCTGCCATGCTGTCCTGTGTGCTCCAAGTATCAATGGGATTGCACTAAATCAGCTAGGACATCTAAGGGCTGTTCCAGAAACATATTTAACTCTTCCCAGAGACAATCATTTATGTGAAGTGATCTCCAGCTTTGAATACAAACCAATTGTGCTCCAGCAGTGGAGAAGTGTTGTCATCGGACAGAGCAAACAAAGCTGGCAAATGCAGGCTTAACCTTAACTCTGACCTTTTCAGTCCCACAATATGGAAAGAGAGTTTACAAGGCCAACATCTGCATAACATCAGTGGTGGTTCAGATAATTGGTGAGAAGTGAAAGTTTAACACTCTGAATACAGCTCTGCACAGCTTGGCATGGGGTGATATCCAGGCCTAATTGTGGACACATGGCTGTGAATGTGCAGAGAAGACTCGCCTGCCTCTGCGGAGGAAAGGACTCACACTGACACACAGGGCTTGAACAAAGCTGGTCGAGATGGGAGAGGAATTTATCCTGTCTGCCTGCGGTCGAGAGAGTGATTTGAAGCAAAACCAGCAAGTTCATAAAGGCAGAAGAGAGTAGGTCTTGGTAGGGTGTTAGGCCAGGCATTTTGGCAGAATCTTTATTTTCATTTTCGCGGTGTCCAAAGATAAAGCATGTGCATGTGTTTCCCCTCAAATCATGAGCTTGTTGTACAACTCACAATCAGTGTGTGCGGTCAGACCATGGCCTCGCTGTAGCTGATGACATCGTTTTGTGATTTTGTCAAGTTTTTGTAAAACACTGACTCCATGTAGATCGGTTTGTGCTTGGTTTGGGTGTCTTAGATGACAGACTTATTTTTCTCTCAGTTAGGCGTGTGTTATAGCACAGATCGAAATGTGCAGAAGGATGGATGGATGAGCTGCTCATGAGGATGTGAAGGGATGACACCAAAGAGGGCTGGTGACAATCTGTTCTCATTGCTCTCTATAACTACCTGAAAGGAGGTTATAGAGAGGAGGGTAATGGCCTCTTCTCCCTAGTGGCAGGGGACAGGACAAGAGGGAATGGTCTCAAGCTCCACCAGGGGAGGTTCAGGCTGGACATTAGGCCAAAAAAATTCACAGAAAGGGTCATTGGGCTTTGGAACAGGCTGCCCACGGAGGGGGTTGATTCACCTTCCCAGGAGGGTTTTAAGGGATGGATGGACGAGGTGCTGAGAGACATGGTTTAGTGTTTGATAGGAACAATTGGACTCAATGATCCAGTGGGTCTCTTCCAACATGGTTGCTCTATGATTCTATGAGTCTCAGCTCCCATTTGGACATTTTAATTTGAATGCTCCTGACAGGGCTGTGAGAGAAGACCTGAGAAAGCCACAAGCAACACAAATGCACCCTTACACTGAGCCAGCCCTGCCCCTACTCTGCTAGGACCCTGGGACAGTCAAATGACCTTACATGTCTCTAGCAGTGGGCAGCCCCTCTGCCTCTGGCCCACTCATCTGCAGTCCCAACAGCAATTCTGCCTTTCAAAATAGAATCATAAAATAGTTTGGGTTGGAAGGGACCTCAAAGATCATCTAGTTCCAACCCCCCTGCCATGGGTAGGGGCATCCCACTAGATCAGGTTACCCAAGGCCCCAAAGTAGTCTGGGTCCAAAACAAGTTGGAGTGAGGTTTGTGTTGGTCTCCCAAGTAAAAGGTGAAACGATGAGAGGAAATGGTCTCAAGTTGCTCCAGAGGAGGTTCGGACGGGATATTGGGAAATATTACTTCACTGAAAGGATTGTTGGGGACTGGAAGAGGACACCCAGGGCAGTGGTGGAGTTCCTGTCCCTTGAAGAATTTCAGCAATGTGTGGATGTGGTGCCCAGGTACCTGGGTTAGTGGTGGAGTTGGCAGCGTTAGGTTTACGGTTGGACTCGATAATCTTAATGTTCTTTCCCAATCTAAACGATACTGTGATTCTGTTTTCTGCCAGCCAGTGCGCGTGCGGAGGTGAGTCACCAGGTCCCTTGGTACACGCCATGGCTGCGGACAAACATGTGTTTCACATTTGCCCAGTTGCCGTTTGATGTGCAACAAAGCTGCTGCTATTGAAAACAGGAATCCCTCCTCCCCACCACCCCATTCTCAAATTGCTGCCAGCTTCCCCCCATGCCCCAGCAAGGCAGTGCCCAATCTGTGCCCCACTCAGCTGTACCCAAGCTCCTAAAACCCCAACTCCAGGCCACGAAGGGCAGGAATGAGCTGCTGGAGTGGCTGGCAGGTGGAACAGTGGCTAGTTGCTGCCTTTTTTTTTTTTTCCAATGACAGTGCCAACTTTAGTTGTTTGTCAAAATGCTGGCTCCCATCATGGTCACACACTTGGGTCAGCCTGGCATATCGTGGTGCTTCTGCTGGTCCCCTTTACTGCCCAGCCCAGAAGCCCCGGCTGATGCAGGAGCAGCTCAACATGCAGGGAGCAGCTCAACATGCAGGGAGCAGCAGGCGGCTGCCCGACTACCAGTTCTGGCAGCAGCAGTGACTTATTTCAGAGGAAAATTAGAGCATGGCAGTTACACTGGTTATGAATGTGGTTCCCAGCTACAGATGCTGTCACAGCCCAGGCAGGGAGAAAACCAGCAACTATCGGGGTTTCACCAGAAACCACCTAAGAGAGCTGGAAGGAGCTGAAGCAGCAGGGACTTTGTCTCTGTCACTCTCTTTCCCAGAGGGTCTGTCAGAGGTTGAGACTGGTACTGGGCCAGAAGTTAAGAAGCCACAGAGCACCTGCAGCTCCACCTGGGCACTTTTCTCAGCCACAGCTGAGATGAACACTGAAATGTTCCTGGTGCAGCTTCAGAGTTTCTAGGGAACCTGCTCTGGCTGGTGGGAAGGGACAGGCTCTGATCCAGCCTTCTTCAGGGAAAAAGACCATTGCAAATACTAGGTCAGGTCAGCTATGGCTTTCTCTGCCTACCCTAGTCCTGAACCCTGTGAGAAAGTCAGTTCAACACCTCCTCGGGCAACGTGCCTCAGTGCTGCCTATCTCCTTGTGCTGATAAAACTAATAACCCGAAGAGGGGAGGGTGCTGTGGTTGCTTTGGCAGTGGCCCAGCACGGGAGATGCTCAAATGCAGGTTATAGAAGTCCCATCCTGGCCAGCGGCTGAGCACTCTACTCCAGGTACCCTGCAGACTCAAGCAGAAGTCCAGGTCTGCCTGCTGCTGAGGTGGAAGGAGGATTTGAATATGCCTTTCCCAGCTACCCGGCCAGGCAAGGCGCAGGCTGTTCTCTTGGATTCTTAAGGCTCTGAGGTCAACTCCTAGGGAGGAGGATGACTCATGACTACAAATCATGGGCAGAGCTCAGACCTTGGGCCACCAAAGCAAGCTATGGATGCCAGGAGGTCTTCTCTGCACTAATGATACAGACCTACTGCAGAGGATGTTTCTGGAAGCTGTATCACTAAATGGGATTCAGCACAGAAGTGAACATTATTTTGAACAGCAAAAGTTCATGAGCAATATCACCCGAATAGCTGTGACATGCTTTGCATCATTTAGGGAAGGATTTCTCATCATGAGATGCCATAGGAGGGAGCAGCATTGCTAGAAGCGTGAGACCACGACTCTCTCACCAGTGGTAACTCAGTCATCACTCTTTGTAATACAACTGTTCCTCTGAAGTGTTAGCAAAGCAATTTCCTTGAAATAAAATAGTATATTTCAGAAAAAAAAAAAAAAATCCTGCATGTAGTTGGTGACAGCATCCTGAAAGTGAATCAGTAGTAGCACCTGGAGCTCCAGCCTCCAGGCACATAGCAAAGGAATAGGACAGGAATGCAGCTGGAGTCAAACCCAGCTTAATGCAGGAGACACAGGAGAGGCTGCTGGCTGGAGCATGGACCACCTGCAGCAGAACAGGCTTCCCTGAAGCTCTCTTTGCTGGAAGGCACCAGGATCCAGGAAATACGTGTTCCTGAGTGCTGCTCCTGCACCCAAGCAAAGAGGAAGCTGTGGTAGTGAAACGTACATTTTCAGCACTTCTTGCTGAATCTTCTAGCCATGCCACTATTATCATCATCTTCCAAGCTATGCTTCAAGGGAATTTGCAGCATCTCCTTTTTATCTAAAAGGCCTGACAGACAGCTGATTGCACCCTGAGGCTGTTAAATAATTTGTCTGCTGGGAAGTCCAATGAAATAAGCAGAAGAAACAGAAAATGTGAGCTTTGAATACAGGGTCATGTGGCTGTGGGGTATCCCTTGGTCTGGCTGTGTCAGAAGTTGGAATGTGGGAACTGTGAAGGGATGTAATGGAGCATCCACACTTGGATATTTTACATCTCCATGGGGTATATTGCTGTGTCCTTGGCAGGATGTTCTATGTGACTCTAGAAGTCTTTGTTATCTGGTTCCTGTTTGATGATGGGATATTGGGTGTAAATTGCCTCAGTTTAAGGGAAAGTGCTTTAATGCCTGGAGCACTGGACCAGGGCCTAGGAGAGTAGAGATCCATTCTTGGGTGAACTACAAAGCTTCTTCATGTTTGAACAGTCTCCCATCTCCCGTAGCTCACTTCCTTGGGGAAAAGGGAGCAACAAAGCTGGTGAAGGGGCTGGAGAACAGGCCCTATGAGGAGCGGCTGAGAGAGCTGGGGGTGTTTAGCCTGGAGAAGAGGAGGCTGAGGGGAGACCTCATTACTCTCTCCAACAACCTGAAAGGAGGTTATGGAGAGGAGGGAGCTGGTCTCTTCTCCCAAGTGACAGGGGACAGGACAAGGGCGAATGGCCTCAAGCTCCACCAGGGGAGATCTAGGCTGGACATCAGGAGGAAGTTTTTCATGGAAAGAGACATTGGGCATTGGAACAGGCTGCCCAGGGACGGGGTTGACTTGCCTTCCCTGGAGGTGTTTAAGGCACGGGTAGACAAGGTCCTGAGGGATATGGTTTAGTGTTTGATAGGAATGGTTGGACTCGATGATCCGATGGATCTCTTCCAACCTGGTGGTTCTGTAATTCTGTGATTCTGTGAAAATGCAAAGCCCTGCATGGCTCTTCAATATTGTGGCCAGTCACAGACAAAGCTCTACACAGAGAAACTGTGGTCCTCCTCGCTCTGTGTAAGACACTTACCACAACCCGGTTGCCATTAAACTTCTTCTATAGTCAAGACAGGTATTCCTAAAGCATGGACTGCCCCATGTGGTTTTCAGGTCCCTGGAGGGAGATGACTCCTGCAAAGAGAATGTAGATAACTTGGTGGGAAGTAGCTACCTAGTGCAAGGGTCCATGGTCAGAAGCAGCACTGACTGGGGGTGGTACCGCAGGGCAGTGGAGGGCTACTGAACTCCCTGGCAGACAGTGACTTCTAGCCACCAGCTTCACTCTGGCATAATTAGAATAGCACACATGCAGACTTTAGCAGGTACTGAAGGATATGGTTTTCCCTCAGAGCAAGGATTTATCTTTGGTGTCCTAAAAAGTGGTAGAATTTATCAGAAGATCATTATCCCACATGAGGCCTTCACTAAACAGTTGCTCTGAGTGTGGTTTGTGGAGAGGACGTGGAAAAGTCACAAGCAATGACATCTCGGAGAGCCTTGGGCTTTGAGGACTCCTCTGGAAGGAATTATTATTCAGCTCCATCCCACATCCCAGGGAAGCCACATTGTAGACATGAGCTGTTGGCAGAGCTCAGCAGGTTGCTTCTAGGGACAAAGAGAACTGTTCTGTCCTTTCTTCTCCCTTCGATATTGGTTCAGGGCAGCTAAGGGGATGCAGTCTGGGGCTGTGCTGGTAGGCAGGGATATAACTGCAGTTATATTGTGATCACTGGGAGATGTGTGGCCTCATGGCAAGCTGCACTGAGTTTCCAGCAGGAAAATATGGTTGTGAGTTTTATGGTTGAACCTGTTTACCAGTGTCTACTTTCTTGACAGCAAATTTGCAAAACCAAAGGTATAGAATATACTACAAATTCAAAGCACAGGCAGAGTTGATGGGCTGAACTAACTTGTGCCTGCCTGGGCCATGCAGAGGTCCACAGCCTTGCACGAGGCAGCCTGTAGGTACACGGTGGGACATCGTTGCATGCTGTAAATACCGAGAGGTGTTTCTATGTTAGGTCAGTGCTCCATAGCTGAGACCATACTGCTAAACCACTACTTGTTAACCCTGATGAGTGGTTCATTCCCATCTGACAGAGTGTTGTCTCTAAAAAGAGGTTATACGGGAGATTGTAGGTCCTTGGAGCAGTGGGTTCAAACAGACGGCACCAATCTCTCCTGACCATATTAACTACATCCCCCTCAGTAGAGCAAGTGTATCTGTATCCAGTGCAGGACTGGAAAAGTGTTGCCAGACCCTCAGGAGGGTTTTGGAGTTGGAAAGCTCTATTCAAGCTGAAGTGCTGGGTAAGGGAAGACCTCCCAGCATCAGAGTTCAGATCTAAGCAACTATGTGAGCTGAAGGCAGGATCACCTGAGGCTGCTACTACAGGCAGGGATAGTTTTTGTCCCAGGCACTGGGGTCCTGCCTGCATCAGAAGAATCCCTAACCTGCTCATCCATCTGCAAAAGTAAGGATGAGTCAGTGCAGGCTACTCATCTCCTCCCTGTCAGGCTTTCTCAGTTTGGAGCACTGAAGCAGGGATCAGTGCCAGATCTCTGTGCCACACACCTACCCCCAACACATTGTCCCTGATAGATGTATTAGTACTTCAGTTAAATCCAGCATCTTCTGACACACGCTCTCTCTCTTACACAGTTTTACAGCTACGGCTCCAGCAGAGAAGGACCCGTGAGCAGCTGGCAGACCAAGGCATCATGCCACGTGAGTATTTTTTTCTACCTTTTTCATCTGCTCCTGGCTCGGAGGGGCTGTGTTCGTCTCGGGCACCATGTGGAGCAAGCTGCCTGCTCAGACCCACTCGGAGCAGATTGCTACCAAGGGGGACTTTGCTTCCTGCCCTCTGGAAATATTATGGTCCTAGTGCTGTACAACAGTGCCCAGCATTTGCCACAGAGATTACAATGCCACTGTTCAAACTAAAGTCAGGAGAGATGCTTAGCTTACACCATCTAAAAACTCAGCTGCATAGCTCCCTGTCCCAGAGGTCACTGTAGCAGGACACATGTATCCAACTCCAAGCAGAAGGCTAACAAAAACTCTTCGTGTAGGCAAGGGTGGAGAATCTCATGTCTTGCTGTAAAAGCCTGGAACCTCTGTGGCAGGATCAAACCCACAGAAGAGGTTGAGAGGGTCCCTTCCAGGAGGCTGTGGAAGAAGGAAGCGGAGGGTAACTGCCCTGGCCCAAGTGTGGAGAGGCAGCCCTGGGTGAGTGAAACATGTCAAGCTCTCTGACTTTTCCCAGCCAGGACCTTACAGGGTGGAACTATCAGGGTAGATTTGAGGCCAGTGAAACCCCTCCTGAGCCTGCCTGCTGCAGACTGATAAATGATGTCCCTGCTTTCCCCTCTCTGACCACATTCATCCCTGCCAACCTGGCATTCAAGCCTGAAGGACAGGTTCCAGCCCAGTATTAAAATGTAGTTGTTCAGCATCAAAAAGCCAGTCACTAGAGACCAAAAAACTGAGTGATTGAAAATTAACCCCTTCTACACCTGCAGTTGCACCATGAAACCTGTAGCACTACCAGAGAAATTATGTGGAAAGCTCAGCCCTGCTAGATAGTAACTCCATCCTAACCTAATTCACGCTCCATGCACATGAATCCCTGATTATCAGGCATCCCAGCAGAGGATTATCCTCTCTGTCTCATCAACAGCCTTTTAGGTTCACTGCTAAGATCACAGCTTTCCAAAGGCCGTGTCACTTTTGTCTCTGGCTGTGATGCAGCTCTTGTCTAAATAGTGAAATAACAACTCTCTCAGAGCACAGCTACAGCACCGCTTGCTGCACCCTGCCCGTGCCTCTGCCCTTCTTGTGCAGCTGCCTTCCAAAAGCTCTGTGTCAAGGTAGCCAGCAAAGGCACCTTCTCAGTACAGTACTGCCATTACAAAACTTGAGCAGGATGACAAAAATCATAGCTGTCAAAATAATCTCAGTGTTTTAAGACTGATAAATGCACGTTCTTTTCATTTTAATTCTGTTTATTTCTTCAAGCATTCAGATTTCACGCTGCCTGCCACCAAAGGGCAAACATTTTCATAGAATCACAGAATAATTTGGGATTGTAAGGGATCATAAAGCCCACCCAGTTCCACCCCTTGCCACGGGCAGGGACACCTCCCACTGGATCAGGTTGCTCCAAGCCCCATCCACCCTGGCCTTGAACCCCTCCAGGGTATGGGGCAGCCACAGATTCCCTGGGCAACCTGGGCCAGGGCCTCCCCACCCTCACAGGAAAATAGTTCTACTAAATATCTAATCTAAATCTCCCCCTTTTCAGCTTCAAACCATTCCTCCTCATCCTATCACCAGAACCCCTAATCAGAGGACTCCAGGAGTTGGAGCTTTAAGCAGAATAGCATGACATTCACTATAGTATTGCACACACTGGCAATAGAGCCAGTGGCTAAAATACTTCTTACACCTCCTGAACTGCTGAGTCTGCTCCGTAAAGGTGAGCTCATTCAGAAAAGGCGCAGGACACCCCATTGCACACATATTACTACCAACTGAGAGGTTTGTGCACCTGATGCTGCCTTGCAGGGCCCAGTGCATGGGATTGCGCTTCTGCAAATGTCATCTAACACTTAAAACCTTATGCATCACAGATCACATATTTGGACAAATTTATTTGATGGCAACTGAAGGGTATTTTCCCGTTATGGCTTCTTTGCACTCCCAACTTCTAGGCTGACATTTTGTAGTCTGGTTTCTGTCCAAGAAGGCCATTTTAGGAAGCTTGAGCACAGATCACTCACTGAAAGTAGTAGAGGAGGAGGCACTTTCGCCATTATGAAAACAAGCGTTCAGAATTTAACTGCTGAATTTGACCTCAGGAGGAAATGTCAGACGTTAACATTTAATACAAGAGAGCCCCAGCCAGCATCCCTGTGGACTGGGCATGAGCAGTCATTCCTCATGAAAAACAAGTCTTTAGTTAAACATATCTTCCCATGTTCTGTTGGCTCTGAGGACCAGCATGGGAGCTGGGCTTTAGGAGGTGCACTGGGAAAGGATCTCTGTTCACACATGTTACAGGAAGGCAAGAAATGAACCCGTGTGGCTGTAACCCATAGTGGTTGAGACTAGCCCTTCTGGAAGGGGAGAGATGGGCATTGCTGGTCTCCATGACAAGAAGCTACTTTGGTACCAGGCTCGGAGCAAGCACTTCATACCACATTGCACGTCAGATTTTGCCCAAGGATTGTTTTCAACCCACTGCTGACACAATCCCAGGGCAGTGTAACTGTTTTTCTGGCTGATCCATTTTATGCAGAGACACGAAGGAGAGATGGCAGGTCAGAGTAACAGACTACATTGGATACACTTAGAGGTCTTGTAGAAACCCTTGTAGGATGGGGACTTGGTGACTACACAGAGCCTGCTGAGCTGTTCAGCGGTGCAGCTATAGCATGGTAAGTGTGAAACACTGGAGTAAGTCCCAGGAAGCTTGCTAGGTTTTGGCATCCAAGAGAACTAATGGTGTTACCTGAGCATAACACAAGATGGTTAATACCTTCACCAAAGCCCAGCCTCTGCTTGCTTTAACTGGAAATCATTAATGCTGTTCCATATCTAAGCCCTGTTTACACTCCCTTGGATGTTCCTCTAAGAAATCGGAAACCTTCCGAAGGTCCCATCACTGGTGAAGGCAGGAAAATGCTTAAAGGATGATGCTCAGGAGCAAAAAGCAGCATCATGACATAAGACTTCAGGTTCAAAGCTGGGCTCTGTCAAAAGTTTTCAGGTTGTAAATTGAACAACAGAATGGCAAAATTATCAACACTACTGGAAAAGGCTCCACAAATAAAGACAGACACAGGCTGGCAGGCAAGGGCAGCCTGTGGGCCCCTCAGCCCCATGATTCTGAGGATTCTCTGAACGCAAGGGAATATCCAGGTTCATTGAGAAACATTCATGCTCCTGATGCATAGAAGTGCAGGTGAGAGCAGAGCCTGCCCCATTCTTAAGGCTCATTGTGTAGGAAGTTTCCAGTTCATGCAGCTGCATATGCAGTTTTATTTTCCTAGTGAAGCTGCTACAGACCTGGCAAAAGCATTCTAAACGAGCATGTGGGATCACTCACAGGAAGGTAGGCTGTAGGGCTGAGCATGGATGAACCCTTCCTGTAGACCTGCACAGGTTCCTGCCCTGAATCTCAGCCAGCTCCTGCTCACCTACCCAAAAACTGGGTGAGACAGCTTACAGGATCGTGGATTTCTCAAGGCAAGGTTCCCCCTACTGTGATGGGCTGCAGGAAAAGCTGCACTTGAAGTAAAGACCCTCTTGCTGTACACAACCACCACCTCATCTTTTAATTCAAATCTTAGAGGCAATAGTGCCAAGATTCTCCACAAGATCTCTGTTCTGTTGCCTCTAGACCCTCAGCCAATTCAACCAGATGTGTCATCCCTTGACAAGTTATCTGAATAATGAGTGCTAGCAATGTCTTTATTTGTTTTGCAGACTAATACAAGCTGCAGCCTCCACATAATTCCTCCAAAAATCTTGGTAAATGCCTAAATTCTGCAACCTGTTCCTCTTGAGTAGCATGGCGTTTGGTCGATGCCCATAGCACACTCCCAATGGCAGCACTTCAGAGTGAGCAGGGCTGTCAAAGTCGCATCTCTTGCTAACTTCATTTGCTCACGTGCACCATTTTATTTTGCTTCTGATTGAACCTGATGTCACAAGTCCTCCCGGCTGCTCACCAGAGCATGGCACAGCAACACTAGCTTGTCTGTACGTCTGCTTTCCAAATGTTAGGGGCAGGATCTGTTCTTCCCTGTGATTCGCTGGAGATTATGGGGGCAGTCCTGGGGGCTGCCTATCAAAAGCCAATTCAGAGGTCTCCCAAACACCTCCCAGTGGCCCCCAGTCTTCTCTTCATCCTGCTCTAGACTGATGGATAATAACAGGTCCTGTGTTAACATAATTTCTGTCCTTATTGGATCCTATTCAGAAGACAGAAAAGGAATTCCTGTTGCCAGAGTTGTAGCAAACTGGATTTGGGGGTCAGGACTCCTTTCCCTTCACCATCCCAATGGAACAGTTAATTTTGCTTGCTTACAGAGCTAGAAAAGAATTTTTGCAGGATCTTAGAAATATTAAGCTTTTCACCATGCAAATTCTGATCCGGTTTCTGCTAAACCGGAATAAACTAGGAAATGGGCAAAGTCCTCTGCAACTCCAGATCAACCCACTCCATAGGACTGGTCAAAGGACCAGGGGTTATGGGCTTTCCCTTGGAAGCCTCTCTGAGTTAATCCTCCTTGGTACCAAGAGATGTCAAAAGCATGATCTGCTGCCTGGTACCTGGCCAGGTAGCTGCTCGGGGGGGCCCCAGGTCACTCAGATGATTCTGGGCAGGGGACAGAATAAAAGCCCAGTGAGAGGGAACCTAGAGGAGATGGAGGGGCAGTCAGCAAGGGAAGAGGGACAAAGGACCACAGCTCCAAGGTTTTGCCTTGAGATCTCCTTGCTGGAGGCTGCACCCATATAGCCTCAAGAAAAAAAGGCAGATCTTTTCAGTTTTCCTGCCGGTCTAAAGTCTCAGGCATTTACAGGTGAGGTCCTCTCTCAGGTTGTTACCCCTCCCATATCGCCCTTCTGGGGCTGTGGTGCCTTCCGTGAGCTGCGATAAGCCCTCCAGGGAAAAGTGGCATCAGCTCTCTGACGTGTCCCACAGATCACTGTGTTTCAAAGCCTGCACCCTCACCCTGCCCATGAACCTCCTGCACTCCTCATGCTCTTCATCCCCCCTGCTCTCTTGCCACAGACTGGCTGAGAGCACGGGATTTCCCAGAGCTTTCCCGAGTTATTTTTAGTCAGTGCAATAAAGACAACGGCTAGTTTGTGTTGCTATTTTTATAGCACTCATTAAAATGCTGTTGCTGAATATCCTGGTGGCTGCTTGCTTCTGCTCCTGTGCTGACTGCTCCTCTCTCTTTCCTGTTGCAGCACTGAAAAGTCCATCTGCATTCCATGAACAGCGAAAAAGTCTGGAGCGAGCCAAGGTAACTCCTGCAGTCATCCCAGTGAAGGGACACGTGGGCTCGCTTTGCATGCATTGCGGGGTCTGAAAGCACCTTTCAACCACTTTCTCCTCCACTGGCATCCTCCATCCTGACCTTGTGTCCATGGATGAGGATCGAGGCCCCTACCCTGGTTCCAGACACGGTGGGGCCAAGCCAGGGATCACAAATGCTCTGGGGCACTCTTCTCCAAGCAGAGGAGGTTTAAAATGTCAGAAGGGCCGTCTATGCCTTGATCTGTGGGGTTTCAGAACAGCCCCTGGGTTTCACATGAGGCTGTGACCAGGGCATATTTCAACATGGCATTGGCAGTCCTTGCAGTAAATGTCCAACTGAATGAACCAACCCCTTTTCCTCTCCAGGCCAGGTCCTCACCCCACTCCTCGCTGTGCTGGCTGCTTTCCCCTCCTGCTCAAGTCAGTGGGGTTAGAGCAGGGCCAGCTGTAAATAAAACCGACAGAGCCTAACTATTTAGCAAGTGTGCGGGAGGAATGCTGATGCCCCTTGTCACCTGGAACAAGTCCCCAGGGAGCTTACACTTGTCATCAGACCAGACTCTGGCTTTTAGCTCAGCAGTGCAGTTGGCCATTACGACACACAACGTCGAGGAGGCTAAGTGAGCCAGGCTCCCACCAGCCCCATTATCTGACTGCACTCAGGGTTCCCTAAATATTGCTGAAGGCAGAGATAAGATAAGTAGCCATTTCCAGAACACGTCAAATCTCTGTGATATGATCACTTTTTGGGAAACCACACTGTTTCTTCCAAACACCCACCATCCAGCCTTGACCAAGCTGAAGGGATGTATAGGGAAAAGAAAGCAATCCCTCATGCAGATTTTGCCTCTACACAAGAGTTTGTTCCATTAACCTGCAAAACGTGCTTGCAGTCTCAGGGAAAAAGGAGCTTTGCAAGGAAGGATGATTGTGAAATATGGAGAAATGCTCTTCTGAGCCTAAACACACTCCAAATCACTTGCCTCAAGTCTCCTGCAGTAACGAATAGCGAGCAGGAGAAACACAATACAACTCTGAAGAATTAGTATGCTTACAAAATATCAAGCAATCCAAAGTATCCTTGAAGTGTCATATATTTTACAGTTTCAGTATACATTTGTGTCTCTTTGTCTTTCTCTTCAAAGGCTTTCACTGGCTGGTTGCCTGGGGAAAAGGGAAGGATGGTCTACTCTGTCCCAGACAGGCTGGATTTTTAAAGCGTGCTAACAAAGACACTAACAAACACACTCGCTTGCAAGTGTGCCCTGCTTAGAGTTGACAGGGAAGGAGCAGCGGCTGTTTCTGAATAATTACTCAATGGCATTTGTTGTTTAGTTGATACTCCTCCAAACTGATGTTCTGCAAACAGAAAGCAGATAGCCATAACCGTTTTCATGTGTTTTGAAAGCTCCTCTGCTTCAGCTGATGATAAAAAAAACCCTGCATCTGAGGTCTTGCTCCACCATTTGCACCCCAGCGACACAAATGCAGCTTGTAAAGAGCAAAGGTTAAAAGGAACTGAAATCACAGCAGAAGGTCAGGGGGATGCAGAGCGAATGCTGAGTCCAACACAAACAATGCCACATCTGTAGGGCAGCAATTCAAGCTTAGTCCAAGTCAGGACCTGACCCGAATCTTAGAGGGAAATGCATTAGGTGGATTTAATTGCACTCAGGTGCAAATACCAGCTTGCTCTGACCTGGTGCAGGAACCAGGCAAACCTCCCCGTGGTCCAAAGAAGGGATTGTGTTGGTGAAAATAAGCTGAGGAAAAAAATATGAGGGGAAGGGTAAGAAATCGTAAAGACTTCAGTAAATAAAATGTCTATTATTTGTTTAAACATGTCACTGGCTATGCTAGAGGCTGGCATCCGGCCAGCGCAGCAGGCTTTGAAGTCAGTGTCCTATAACAGACTGCTGGATCCGAGGACAGAGAGCAGGCTGACTTTCCCGAGGCGCTTACGCCCAACAGTCCAGCACGCGCAGCCGGGAGGCACAGCTATCGCACCTCCACCTCAGAGCAGAGCAGCCCCGTCTGGGTCATTCCTGATGGATGTGTGACCAGAGATGGACATCCCACCCCAGCAAGCTGCTCCAGTGCTCTCTCACCCATGCTGTGAGCCAGCCTCCCCTGATTCCCAGCCCAAACCCTTCTGCTGCAGTTTAGCCCCACTACTTTTTCATAGAATCATAGAACAATCAGGTTGGAGGGGACCCATCGGATCATCGAGTCCAACCACTCCTATCAAACACTAAACCATGTCCCTCAGGACCTCATCCACCTGTGCCTTAAACACCTCCAGGGAAAATGAATCAACCACCTCCCTGGGCAGCCTGTTCCAATGCCCAATGACCCTCTGTGTGAGAAACTTCCTCCTAATGTCCAGCCTAAATCTCCCCTGGTGGAGCTTGAGGTCATTCCCTCTTGTCCTGTCCCCTGTCCCTTGGGAGAAGAGCCCAGCTCCCTCCTCTCTACAACCTCCTTTCAGGTAGTTGTAGAGAGTAATGAGATCTCCTCTCAGCCTCCTCTTCTCCAGGCTAAACACCCCCAGCTCTCTCAGCCTCTCCTCATAGGGCCTGTTCTCCAGCCCCTTCACCAGCTTCTTTGCTCTTCTCTGGACTCTCTCCAGAGCCTCAACGTCCTTCTTGTGGTGAAGTTTAGCCCCATTACTTTTTCCTCCTACATCCATGCACATGCAGAAGTGTTTGTATTTTTTTTCTTGTAGCACTTTTTGAAAGCATTTTGCCTCACGCTGGCCTACGGCCATCTCACCTCTGGACTGTCCAACAACCCCTCCCTTCAGCCTCTCCTCGCTGATCCCTTCTCTGGCTCACTAAGGATTTCTGCAGCTCTCCTCCAGATGCTTCCCATGGACCCTTTTAGATGCAGGGCCATGCTGTTCCCAGGGTTCATCTGACAACCTCTGACATCCTTCATTTTGTCTCCTAGAAAGCTGCCTGCTGGTCTGGGGATGCAGTTCAGCTGCTGATCCCCAGATTCTCCAGAGCCTTTTATATGTCTTTCTCTATCTCTGCTTAAGGTCGCTACCCAGTGACCACTACAGAAGCATCTCTGGTGGATTAAGTCTTCACCTACCCTAGTGTTTAATCAGCTGGCTTGGCTGTGGCTAAATGTGACCTGAAGGCAAGTCCTTTCTATACGTCCTTTCAATTGTATCGAATGTATTTCAGACCTTACTCCAAATCACATTGCATTGTAATACAATCGCCTTGAGTAATTCAGAGTCAAGGAATACGTCTACCATCATCCAAGGCATTAATGAATATATTGACTAGCAGGAAAAAATGCTGCATATGACGATTTGAAATATTCTTCTGTTTAGACTGCGAGCCATTCCTCATTCCTCTGGTGACCCGGAGCTGTGCTCCTTTTTTTTATGTTAATCTTACCCAAACCAAATTTATCTGGCTTGCATATCAGAAAGCCATGCGAGATAATGTCAAAACATGCTTAAAGCCAAGTTACATGAGATTCATTGTTTATTCCTATAACAGAAATTTGTCATCTCTCCATAGAAGGAAATTAGGTTGCTGTGATGTGGTTTGTTCTTGATGAATCCATCCTGGCTGTTACTCAATTCCTTGCTATCTTCAAAATCCATTTATATAGATTGTTTGATTATTTGGTCCAATATCTTCCTGACTGGTTTATAATTTCCTAGTTTCTTCTCTGCATCTCTTTTAAAGCAAGAAATTATGCTCTCCCTTGCCCAGTACCTTGGAGACCCACAGATTGTTGCTATTACTCTAGCCTTGTGTATCTCAAACTGTTGGAGAACACTTAACTCATCTGAGTATTCTCCAACCTGTTCTCCAACCTGATAACTGGAACTTCTTCTCTTTTGTTGCTGAAGGTTCTTGGCTTAGTCATCTGATTGATAAACAGCCGTTTGTCTTTTGAGTGAGGAAGGTTTAAAAAAGCATTAAAAGCTGTAGCCATCTAAGCATCATTCACAATTATTTCTCCTGTTTATGGAACACAGACAGTATTTTCCATCGCCTTCTCCTGGCTACAGAAGTGCTTATAAAATCTTTTTCTCATGAACCTGTACACTTTGTACTGTGGGGTTTCCAGTTTTGCTCCAGCTGTTTGTGCTATTCTTTTATATTTATCCTTAAGAGTTTAACCTCTTTGAACTCTGTAGATTTTTCTGCATTCTCTTCTTGCATCTCAGCTTAGCAAACAGCTAATAATTTGTCCAAGTCATGCTCTAGCTTTTCTTCACCAGGCAATAAGCTTATATTTATATTCTTGAGGTCAGCTGCCTCCAACACTGGCTTTCTTGGCCCTAATGGAAGGCTTTATTGTACCTCTGTATGACTTTCTTTTCCTAAAGCCATGAGAATGTTGGCGCAAGGCTCCAGAACCATGTTCATCACAAGCTCAGCTGCAGTGACCTGCAAAGCGGGTTTTCCTGATTCCACACCAAAACTGGGATGTGGAATCACAGAGCCCAGGAGCTGCAGGACTGCAGGAAGGCTAAACCTTATGGCTGATATAGGTAGAGGGTTTGGGTTTCTTCATGAGTTCCTTGCCTTATTTCTCACCCCAGAGTGCCAGGCTTCACAGAATCACAGAATCACAGAACAACAGAACAACCAGGTTGGAAGGGACCCATCGGATCTTCTAGTCCAACCATTCCTATCTAACACTAAACCAAGTCCCTCAATACCTCATCCACCCGTGTCTTAAACACCTCCAGGGAAGGGGAATCAACCACCTCCCTGGGCAGCCTGTTCCAATGCCCAATGACCCTCTGCGTGAAAAACCTCCTCCTAATCTCCAGCCTAAACCTCCCCTGGCGGAGCTTGAGGCCATTCCCTCTTGTCCTGTCCCCTGTCACTTGGGAGAAGAGGCCAGCTCCCTCCTCTCCACAACCTCCTTTCAGGTACTTGTAGAGAGTAATGAGGTCTCCTCTCAGCCTCCTCTTCTCCAGGCTAAACAACCCCAGCTCTCTCAGCCGCTCCTCATAGGGTCTGTTCTCCAGCCCCTTCACCAGCTTTGTGGCTCTTCTCTGGACTTGCTCCAGAGCCTCAACATCCTTCTTGTGCTGAGGGGCCCAGAACTGGACACAATATTCAAGGAGCGGCCTCACCAGTGCTGAATACAGAGGGAGAATCACCTCCCTGGACCTACTGGTCACACCGTTTCTGATACAAGCCAGGATGTCATTGGCCTTCTTGGCCACCTGGGCACACTGCTGGCTCATGTTCAGTCGGCTGTCGACCAGAAGCTGTTGCTTCCCCAGAAGCTGTTGCTAAAGGTACCCTCGGGAGATGCCTTGGTGCAGCTCTCAATGGCAACATGGTGTGCAAAGCTAGGAGATCCACCACTTCTAGTGAGTAGGTCTCATCCTTCCCTCAAGCTCTTATAATACTTCAGGCATCAAACGCCCTGGGTCAATTGGAAAGACACAGTTTAGGAGCAGAGATAGTGAATAGTCAGCAGCTCCTTGCACATTGTTCCCTTTTAGAAGAACTTCTGCCCAAGAACAAGCTCGTGTCTGAGTGAGAAAAAATGTGATGTAGGACCTTCCTCCACCCAACTTGTAATGAATCCAAAAGACCCATGGGAAGGCACAGGGGTAGGCACTCTTTGTACCACATTCTACTCTAGCTGAGTAACCTTCTCTGCATTTGTGTTCTGCAGACTGAAGATTATCTCAAGCACAAGATCAGAAGCAGGCCAGAGCGATCAGACCTGGTCAATATGCACATTTTACAAGGTAAGACTTCCTGATCTCTGCCTTCTTCCACATACTCCTTGTGTCTCCTGCATTGTGGCCAACATCTCTCCTGCTCCACTTGGGTTTCCCCTCAGGACTTTCATCACAATTATCTTTGTCCCAGCTGCTCATGAGAGGCAGATTCAAATGGGACAGTTGTAAGGAATTAAGTCCAGACCTGGCCTTCAGCAGACAAGACACACATTTATTCCCTGGCAGAAGGCAGACCCAATACCATCTGATCTTTGTCCCGCCACTGGCAGGGACCAGTGTAAGATGCTCCAGAGGACAGTGGAGTGGAGAGCAGCTGGGAGAATTCAGACAGAATTACCAAGTTCTGATCCTCATGAAAATCCTACTCAGGACATTTGTTGTCCAGTGAGTTTGAAACCCCCATAGCAGGCGGCTGCCATACCCTCCCAAAGCAAGACATCTTATGTTTTGCCCTAATTCTGGATGTGTGATAATTCCTGGTGATGTAGTCAGTGACCCAAGCAGGGCCATGTGAAAAGGGTGAGCTCTGCTATCAGTCTGTGAGCCACAGCAGCTCCCCCCTCTCCCATCCTGGCACATCCCTGCATCCCATCACAGACAGCAGAACACTGTGGTGTCTCTTGTTATCTCCAGAGATAACGAGCTCCTTAGAGACAGAGAGGATGTGCAGGCTTTCTCCTTGAGTCCTGTCAGTCCCCTGGAAGAAGCAGATCTCTCTCTGGCAACTGTAAATCCTGGTCTTTGCTCTCAGCATGGATGAAGCCTGCGTTTCATTTTTCCCCTGGCACACAGAAGGGAACCACATCAGTGCTACTGCCTCACGTTTCCCTCTCCATCTCTAAAATGAGCCAGAATAATTGTCCGTTTTACAGCTGGAAAGTGTCTTTCCCTCAGGTTAAAAAAATAGGAGCAGTACAGACTGGAGTGGGTTCCCAGGGACTGTAAAGCAGATGTGGAGGCACCAGACAAGGACAGAGCCAGCAGGACACAGCTGGAGGAGAGGTGGAGCAAAGCCTGCCTGGCTGGTCATGGAGCAGGCAGGCTGTGTTGTCAGACACACACCTCTCATCCAGAGCCCTTCTCACACCGCTGCCCACCGTGCTCAGCATTTTACTGGTGTATAAGGGACTTAAATGTCCATTTTCTTCATAACAGAGGCTAGAGATGATTGAAACTGGTCTGCTGAGGCACTTTCTGTCATCTAAATACCTTATGTTACTGTTCACCTCAAAGAACTCATGTCTGTTCACTGTCCTATAGAGTCTGAGGGGTTGAAACTGTATGAACTTTAAAGTCCCTTCCAACTCAGACCATTCCGTGATTCTGTGCTTAGGTTTTGGCTGCAGCTAAGCAAGACTGTGGGGAAGGGTGAGCCCATCCTTGCCAAGCACTGTGCTTACAGATGCCCCTTGTCCTGAGCTGATTCCTTCTATTTGGCCTTTTAGACTCCGTTGCAGAGGGGTCCATTCAGTCAACTCAAATGAAGCTGAAAAGAGCCCGCCTGGCAGATGATCTCAATGAAAAGATTGCTCTCAGGCCAGGTCCTTTGGAGCTGGTGGAGAAGAATATTATTCCTGTCGACTCAGCTGTGAAAGAGGCCATAAAAGGTAGTGGAAGTGAACGTGAGTGTTGGGTTGTGTGTGTGGCGCTGGCAAGGTTAGGAGGATGTACGGCAGCGACTGCAGGAAGTGACCAACCTGGAGTTAAAAGCTGTTTAAATTTTATTAATTTCACAGTCCAGTACCGCCTGTGCTGTCTTACCCAGGCCTATGAAAAGAACTCCTAGAGCAATGACCATGGAAACACATGCAGTTGTCCAACCGTGTCTCCTCAGAAAGAATTTCCTTTCTCGAACCCCTTCCTCTCCAAGGCTTGTCGTGCATAAATGATGCTGCTGGAGACAGGACATTCCTTCCTCCCTTGCATGGGGGAAGACCTGAGTACACATGTATGGTTGTGAGGTCAGCCTGGACTCTTCCAGCTTGTGCCCTGATGAGCTTTTACATCCCAGTAGATGAAGCTGGAGTGGCCCCAGTTCATGAAGCCTCCTTTTCATCCACTGCTGCTGGTGGAAAGGTTCAGCAGAGCAGGATGCTCCATGGCTGGGAAAGGGAAATCAGCCCTAGGAAGCTACAATACTGGGGAATACGATGAGCCACCTGTACCCTAAAGCAGGGTACACTCCAAGCAACCAGTTCCCAGCCCTTGGCTTTTGCCTGGGCTTGGTTTTCCCCCAGCTGGAGGAGGCAGGCAGAATCCTCTGCAATTATTTCCCCTGTGCTGCTGTGGGGAGGCTGGTGTGGGAGCAAACCCAAAGCCAAAAGGACTAAGACTTTGACTCGGACCCCAGTACCAGGACAAGGAGGCTCAAAAGCAGAGAAAGGAGCAGGAAAGCCAGCAGGATCCTGCAGGACCAGGACAGCTGACGATATTTCTGAAGCCTGGGGCCACCTCCACACATCCAAATTTGCCCTTGGGTCTCAACTGAGGCACCGAGAGATGCTCTGATGCCTGGGAACATCCTGTTCTGTGCTCCTGGTTCCTCAGTTCGTGGGATTCTTTCCATTGGCATAATGTCATGTTAAGTGCCTGTTCAGGGGCTCCAGAGCAAGCTGACAGTGGCAGGGGTCTGGGACAGGAGGGGGTTTTGACTGACCAGAGTGATGCTGAAATTGGGAATAGAAGCAGAAAGTACCTGGACTTTGGTTTCATCTCAGAAAGCAGCATAAACTATGTGAAATATCCCAGGCTCAGAGATCACTCTGTCCTGCCGTGCAATTGTTCCTGCTCTTGTTTTCCTGCTGGGAAGCGCTCACAGTGCTCGTTCAGTGGCTTCTCCAGGCTGGTCCTTGAGCTGCTCCCTTTCCAGCTCTTGCCTTTGAAAGTGAAACGTTCCAGGGCTCTGTCTGAAGAGGAATTTTTAAGGAGAGTTCAAGTAAAATCTCTCCAGCCACTTATCGAAAGAGAGAAGAGTCGGAAAAAAAAGTTCTAAAATATTTCCCCTTTATAAACATTCAAGGCAGTTTTCACATAATTTTATCCACTGGCTTGGAGTCTGGGCAGGCGTGTTGGAAGTTCGAACACTTTCCCTCCAGCTGCCTTGTCAGGAGCTTGTGGTAAACAAAGATTTACAGGACAAAACTGTTAAAAACAAAAAGTCTGGCTTAAAACAACTTGCTTGATTTTAAAGTCTTCCCTTTTGCAATGCCCTTCTGTCACATTGCTGGGGGAAAAAATGTGTCCCATAAGCCAGTTTTATCCCATTCAGGGTGAAACACACAGCACGTTGGGGTCAAACATGAAGTTATTTGGTGTTGTTGAGTACCCAAAGCAGGAGGTGGTGCACCTGCACCAGGAACAATTCCAACCGTTTGGTTTCTGCAGAGGAAAGCCCCAAGCTGGAGGATGCTCAAGCTGATTTTCAGAGTCTGAGGCACTTTGTAGTGCTCACGATTTGGGGCGAAGGGCTGAAAGGCAGAGCAGAGATGAGCACTGGCACTTCTGAACATTAAGCCTTTTGTTTTTGCAATACCAGAAAGATGACAGGGTTTAAAATCATTTTACTTCAACCTTGGAATCTCAACTGTTTATACAGTGGAAAGTTCAGCTGACGTGTTCCTCTAATCACCTCCGGCAGGGTGAGCAGAAAGTGCCAGAGCCCAACCGAAAGCCCTAACATCCCAGTGACAGGAGGCCGCCAGTGCCCTGCATAGCTGAGCAGTGATATAAGAACCTTTTTTCACCAGGTCCTTGTCATCACTTTGTCCAATATGCTTGAGAGGACAATACCCAGTGCATTAGAAACAGCCCTGAGCAAACACCATTCTGCCGGAGATTACAGCAGAGACATGGGATCGGGGAAACAATACGGTCAGCCCGGGGCTGGCCAAGAGGGGGACAGATAAGGGCAGCATTCCCCACCCAGCACAGGCCCCCATATCAAGCAGCAGGATGCGGCACATTCCTGTCATGTTCTGGGCTGCCACTGTGTCCTGAAGGTCCTTTGGGCTGCGGGGCTTTGGCACCAGTTCTCAATGCCAGCTCATTGAATGGCAGCCCAGTGGGAGTGTTGCAGATCCACAGATCTCCCTTGCTTGGTGTCACTTTTCCTGAGAGGGGATGCCTGCCCTCGTCTACAGGCGTGGGGACCAGTCGGATTCACTGGGCAAGTGTTGACCACGCAGCCTTTCTTCCCCTCAGGGAAGACATCTCTGATGGAGAGGGGACAGGCCCTGTTTCCAGAGATATATGAGAAGGTCTGTGCCCTGGAGAACAGGGAAATGCTCTCCACTTGCTCTCCTGTTCCTCACCCCACATGGTGTCTGGGCAGCACCTCAGAGCAGGGAGCCAGGGTGCTCTGCTTGCTCACCCACCCTGGCACCACGAGCCGGAGCAAGCTGAGATAACCCTTATCTCTCAGATAGGGGCAGGGGTCAGAGCAGGAGGGTGTGTGGCAGTGAGAAGGCACACATTGCTAGACCGGCAGCAAGGACAGGTGGAACCTTGTCCCCGGACCTTTCCCATTTCCCCATTTGTCACCTCGCTATCGGCGTGCCAAGCTGCCTGACAAATGCCAGACGTGAGCACGAGGAGATTACGAGTGTGGCTACACTGCTCCTTCCTCTGCTCCCACCTGCAGCCTCCCCCAGGGGCTCACAGGAGACCTTTTCTTTCTCACCACGTTATTTATCAGCAAAAGACGGGGGTCAAGAGCTCTTGCGCATCTGACTAGGAGATAGGATGCCAAGAGATTTGTAAGGGGGGCAAGCAGTGTCTGGGGCATCAGGAAGCAATGGTTATGGTTTAAAACACACCGTGTGGGTGAAGCTTATGGACAGGCAGTATCTGGAAGCCTCTGCTCAGCAGCAGCCAGGTCCACGCATGGTGGTTCTCACGCTTTTATCCACTCCTGCCGAGTGGATTTCAACTTGAGTTCTTTGGCTGAGGACAGGGCCATCTCTCATTGACCTCATTACTCTCTACAACTACCTGAAGGGATATATAATAGAGAGGAGGGAGCTGGGCTCTTCTCCCTAGGGACAGGGGACAGGACAAGAGGGAATGGCCTCAAGCTCTGCCAGGGGAGGTTTAGGCTGAACAATACGAAAAAGTTTTTCACAGAAAGGGTCATTGGGCATTGGAATAGGCTGCCCAGGGAGGTGGTTGAGTCACCTTCCCTGGAGGTGTTTAAGGCACGGGTGGATGAGGTCTTGAGGGACTTGGTTTAGTGTTTGATAGGAATGGTTGGACTAGAAGATCCGATGGGTCCCTTCCAACCTGGTTGTTCTGTGATTCTATGATTCATGGTCTGGGCTTGCAGGTGCGATGCTCAGATGATGCTCAGCTGACAGGGAGAGCGATACAAACAACCCCTCCCCATCTCGTCCCGACGATGGGCTAAATGGTGGAGCTGCTTCTGCACCAGCCCCTCCTGCCTGCGAGAAGCCTTCTGGCCCTGGCACTCCAGGCTCCCTGGAGGCCTCCCGAGCAGCGCTGGGCCCTGGCATAGCTGATGCCTCCTCTTCCCCCACTGCCGGGGCTGACCCAGCGGCTGCCCCGGAGGGATGGGAGATGTCTGAGCGGCTGCAGCCGAGCCCGGAGGAGGCGAAGAGAGGCTCGCAGCCCCCGGGGCTCACCCCGCGGCCCCTCTCCCCCGCAGGCACCCAGGGCAGCTTCCCCAAGGCCACCGACGCCTTCGCCTTCGAGGAGGACAGCAGCAACGACGGGCTCAGCCCCGAGCAGCCGCGCAGCGAGGACTCCCCGGGCTCCACCGAGTCGGCGGCCGGAGCCAAGGCCCCCGAGCCGCCTCCCACTGCCCCCGCCGGGGCCACACAGGTGGGGACGGGGTCCCTGCTCCGTGGAGGGGACCGGGATGGGGATGGGGATGGGGACCGGGATGGGGACCGGGATGCAGACAGGGGCACCGGGGCTGCGCGGCGCCGGCGCGCCCCCTGCTGGCCTCATCGGGTATTGCAGCCAAGGGGCGGGGGAATGTTATGAACAGACATGGGTGGGAGGGACTACGGGGACTGGAGGAACTGGGATAGGGTGGGAGGGACTGGAGGGAATGGAGGGATTGAGATGAGCTGGAGTGAACTAGACTGGAGTGGGAGAGACTGGAGGGACTGGGGAGACTTTAAGCCTAAAATATGAATTACGCTCTTTCTGATCACAAAGAAACGGTTCCTCATGTGAACATTTGAACGTTGTAATATTAGTTCTCCTACTGTATTTTTAAATGTCTGATTCCTTCCTGAGAGAATTCCACAACCGCAACTGCCGTGAGGTTGAAAGTTTGATAATGCTGAGCAGTGTCTTCATAGCAAGGACTCAGAATATGCTAACAAGGAGAGAAAGAACCCTTATGGTTAAATAGATAAAAGTAAAAGCCTTTGCAACTTCTTTTTAAAAAACCTCTGGCATAAATTAAACTGAGCTGATGTCCATGACATATTGTCCATTAGTTCCATGATGAAATTTGATAGGAATGGTTGGACTTGGTGATCCAGTGGGTCTCTTCCAACCTTGTGATTCTATGATTCTGTGATTCTATGACTGGGAAGAACTAGACTGGGGTGGGAGAGAATGGAGGGCATAGGGGGACTGGGATGAACTGTGATGGAGTGGGAGAGACTGGAGGGACTGGGAAGAACTAGATTGGGGTGAGAGAGACTGGAGGGAGTGGGATGAACCAGACTGGTATGGGGCAAACTGGAGGGACTGGAGGACTGGGGGAAGTGCGGTGGGAGAGACTGGAGGAACTGGGGAAAATGGGGAGTGGGTTGAACTGGACTGGGATGGGACAGACTGGAGAGACTAGGGAATGGGGGGAACTGGAATGGGACAGACTGAAGGGACTAGAGGGATGTGTGGGAGAGACTGAGAGAATGGGTTGAACTGGACTGAGGTGGGAGGGACTGGAGGGACTAGGGCAGGATAGAAGTGGGCTCTGGGAACTGGGCTGGGGGATAGTGAAGGAAGGAATGAAGATACGGGGCTCATATGGAATGGAGTGAAGCTGGGAGGGAACTGCACCTGGAAAAAGAGGGTTAGTGGACTGGGATAGATTTAGGGGGACTGGGATGGACTGAGGGAACTGGACTGGGCCAGGGGACGGAGATAGTATGGGGAATTACTCTCTACAACTACCTGAAAGGAGGTTGTGGAGAGGAGGGAGCTGGGCTCTTCTCCCAAGGGACAGGGGACAGGACAAGAAGGGAATGGCCTCAAGCTCCGCCAAGGGAGATTTAGGCTAGAGATTAGGAGGAAGTTTTTCACAGAAAGGGTCATTGGGCATTGGAATAGGCTGCCCAGGGAGGTGGTTGATTCACCTTCCCTGGAGGGGTTTAAGGCATGTGTAGATGAGGGCCTGAGGGACATGGTTTAGTGTTTGATAGGAACGGTTGGACTTGATGATCCAATGTGTCTCTTCCAACCTGGTTGTTCTATGATTCTGTGATTCTATGGGGTACAAGATGCCCTTTGGCGGCAGAGATCATCTGGCTTGGCCAGCCCCTACCACTGACCCCACATCCCCTCTTCCACTGCACAACTTGCTCTCCTTTGCAGGATCACCCCCACAGCACTGACGGCCTCACACCAGACCCAGCCTCGGCACAGGGCAGCCAGTGCGACAGCCCCAAGCAGGCAGCGGCACAGGAGAGCCTCCCCCTGCCCGTGCCCTCCGCCGTCAAGGTAATGCCCCCAGGATCCCCAGGAGAGGGACCGAGCCCGGGGCACCTGGCTGCAGCCTCAGCTGAAGTGCCCGAGTGCTGCAACCCCCAGGGGCGGAAGGTCCATGGGTTTGGCTTGAAGGCTTGGAATCCTGCAGGGGTCCTGCCTTGTGGTCAAAAACCGCAATTTGACTCCTTTTCTCATGGTATGAGATATAGTATGGTACCCTGCAAGAGGTGATGGCTCAGGTCCTGTGCTGGAAACACCCCTGAGACAGGAGCAGACCACTATGCAAGGCAACACTGAAATACTTCGTGAGCAACAAGGGTCATTCTCCGCTTCATGTGCTCTCCAGCTCAACTGAGATGAGACATGGCACTGAGGGAGCCCCTGTAGGGAAGCTCAGCAGCTCTTGGGGCCAGAGTGTCAGGGTACCAGCAGGAGCTGCCCCCTATCTCAGCCCTCTGAGTTCTCACAGAGGTGGTAGAAGCTCTTCTCCCAACTAATTCTTTTCCTTCTTGGACCAACAGTCCAAATCATCCAGTGACAGCAAGAACCGTCACAAAAAGCCCAAGGACACCAAGCCCAAGGTGAAGAAGTTAAAATATCACCAGTACATCCCTCCCGACCAGAAGGCAGAGAAGTCCCCACCACCCATGGACTCTGCGTACGCCAGACTCCTCCAGCAGCAGCAGCTCTTTCTGCAGCTCCAGATCCTCAGCCAGCAGCAGCAACAGCAGCAGCAGCAGCAGCAGCAGCATTTCAGCTACCCAGGGATGCACCAAGGCCAGCTCAAGTGAGTGGCAATGTGCCAGTAGCAGGGTTGAGCCCGGTCTCCCTCCAGACTTCCCCCTCCCATACCTGCTTGTGCCAGCGCAGGGACAATAGATGCACACAAGTGAATAGAATCATTAGGCTGATAAAGACTTCTGAGATCAGCAAGCCCAACTGTACCTGTCCACTCCTAAACCAGATCCCTGAGCACTTCATCTACCTGTCTTTTAAACACCTCCAGGGACGGTGACTCAATTGTCTCCCTGGGCATCCTCTGCCAGTGCCTGAGAACACTTCCCATGGAGATTTTTTTTCTAATGTCCGGTTTAAACCTGCCCTGGTGCAGCTTGAGGCCATTCCCTCTCATCCTGTCACCCATCACTTGACAGAAGAGACCAACACCCACCTCTCTACAACCTCCATTCAAGTGGTTGTAGACAGTGATAAGGTCTCCCCTTAGCCTCCTCTTCTCCAGCCTAAACAACCCTATCTCCCTCAACCCCTCCTCATAAGACTTATTCTCCAACCCCTTCACCAGCCTCCTTGCTCTTCTCTGGGCTTCTTGCAGTGAAAGGGCCCAAAACTAAACACAGGATTTGAGGTGCAGCCTCACCAGTGCTGAGTAGAGGGGCAGAATCAATTCCCTGGTCCTGCTGGCTGCACTGTTTGTGATCCAAGCCAAGATGCTATTTACCTTCTTGGCCATCTGGGCCACTGCTGACTTATGTTCAGTCAGCTGTCAACCAACACGCTTGGGGTTGATGCTTCATGTCTTGTACAGGAGGTGGCAATCCAAAGGGAGCAGAGAGAGGGTACACTGGGCACAGAGACCCTGGTGGAGGAGGCTGTGGCAGACGACTTACCTCAAATCTCCTTTGTTATTTCAGGCAATCAAATGAGCAACTGGCTAAAAGTTCAAATTCTTCATCAACTTCTGTCAACACCACCCCTCTTTCTCCTGTGAAAACCACCTTTTCAGGCCAGACGTGTGCCTCATCTGTCAAGCCAGGCCCTCTGCCATCTAACCTGGATGACCTGAAAGTGAGTGCAAACATTGTCACCACAGGAGCAGAATCTTATAGCCTGGCAACTCTGGTGACTGTGGGTGTGCCAGCGAGTGCTTGGGGGAGGTCAGAGCTTTAAAGCTGGGAGATCTGAGACTCTTTGTTGGAAACACTGTGTTTCTAAAGGGCTTCTCTGCCATCAGGACTGATCACTATTTAAAACTGAGGCAGAATTTTTCCTGAACCTTTCTCATAGAGGTTTTCACAAATAAATGTAAATGTATGTTTTTATAGAGACAGATATCACATCTTACAGTTATCTTTCTGCATAGATATGTTCTTATTAACAAATATTTATGTCTTTATGTCAATAAAAGCTGTAAAATGTTTCAGGGTAAAATATGCAGATAGAAAGCACGATTTCCCTATATCCTAAGGATTTCTTTCCTGGAATTCAATGAAGAAGTTGTATGGTGTGAATATTAGAATGGTTACCTTTAAAGATACAAATTTAACTAGCTAGCATAATATACAATAAGGAATACAATAAGGAAAACTATATTGTCAATGAAGTTTTTACTTTTGCTTAGTCATTATTAGCTGGAATTGGTCTAAGTGTTTGTATATGGGAAGTATGTGATAATATTTTTTAAATATTTATACATAAATACAGATATTTGCTACTAACATGTATAGTAAAATATATTGACATATTTAACGGTTGGACTCGATGATCTGGTAGGTCTCTTCCAACCTGGTTGTTCTATGATTCTATGATTGGTGACTTTCCTTCTAGGTGTCGGAACTGAGACAGCAGCTTCGAATACGAGGTCTGCCTGTGTCAGGTACCAAAACAGCGCTGATGGAACGACTGCGGCCCTTCCAGGAGTGCAGCAGCAATGCCGTGCCCAACTTCAGTGAGATCACCACCGTCACCTTTCCGGTCACTCCAACAAGCACCCTGTCAGGTTACCAGTCACAGTCCTCCACCAGCATGTTATCCAACGGCTTCTACCACTTTGGCAGCACCAGTTCCACCCCACCCATCTCTCCAGCCTCCTCCGACCTCTCTGTGAGCGGCTCCTTGCCAGACACATTCAACGATGGGCCCATGTCTTCTCCCCAGTTCGGCCTCCAGCCGTCTCCGGTTCACGGCAATGCCGAAGAAAGCCTCATGAGCAGCATGAACGGAGGGAGCATCCAGCTGGAGCTGGAAGGGATTGACACAGAGAAAGACAAGATGCTGGTGGAGAAGCAGAAGGTCATCAATGAACTGACATGGAAGCTGCAGCAAGAGCAGAGGCAAGTGGAAGAGTTACGGATGCAGCTCCAGAAGCGGAAGAGAAGCAATGGCCTTGAGGAGAAGCAGCAGCCCGCTCAGCATTTCTTTGGTGTCCCCATCAAGCAAGAAAACGCAGTGTCCAGCTGTCCATTTGCATCCAAACAAACTGCCTTGAAAGGCCAAGCTAGCAGCTCGGATAAGTTAAGTAACTGTGGGGTGCAGCAGCTGCCTCACATTGTAAATAGCCACTGCCTGGAGCCTGCAGGCCAAAGCACCATCACCTCCTCGACATTCCTGAGCCCGCAGTGCTCCCCTCAGCACTCTCCACTCGGGGCTGCCAAGAGCCCCCAGCACATCAGCCTCCCGCCATCCCCCAACAGCCACTATCTCCTCTCGGTGTCCCCCGGCTCGCAGGCAGAAGGGCGCAGCGGGTCCCCACAGACCAACAGTTGTCTTCGCACAGTAAGTGGAGGGTACCCCAGGTTGCACTGCGGCTGTGAACACGCAGGTGTCTGCGGGCACTCAGACAAACATCCCACTTTGAGTTCTTGTGTGTCAGCCCTGGACTGCTGGCACCCGGGGTGGGCGCCCAGGGGGGCACAGCTTCACATGAGGCTGGCTGGAAGGGCAGAGCAGGTTGGGAAATGATGGACACTGCAGCGTCCTTTGCGAGGCATCTCCTGGGGAGCCCTGGTGTCCTGGGGGCTGTCACAGCACAGCTCCCTGCCCCAGGCAGCCCAGCACAGCTCCTGGTGCCCCAGAGGAGCTCTGGCACAGCTCCCCTCTTCCCCAGAAGAACCCCAGCATGGCTCCCTCTGCCCCTCAGTGAGCACTGGCAAAGCTCCTCATGTCCTGGAGGAGTCCTGGCACAGCTCCCTCTGCCCTGGGGGAGCATTGGCAAAGTTTCTTGAGCAATGAAGCTGGTGAAGGGGCTGGAGAACAGGCCTTATGAGGAACAGCTGAGAGAGCTGGGGGTGTTTAGCCTGGAGAAGAGGAGGGTGAGGGGACACCTCATTGCTCTCTCCAACTACCTGATAGGAGATAGTGGAGAGGAGGGAACAGGGGACGGGACGAGAGGGAATGGCCTCAAGATCTGCCAGGGGAGGTTCAGACTGGACATTAGGAAAAAAAATTTCATGGAAAGGGTCACTGGGCACTGGAACAGGCTGCCCAGGGAGTGGATTGAGTCCCCTTCCCTGGCGGTGTTTAAGGTGTGGGTGGATGAGGTGCTGAGGGACATGGTTTAGTGTTTGATAAGAGTGGTTGGACTCGATGATCTGGTGGGTCTTTTCCAACCTGGTGATTCTATGATTCTTCTGCCCTGAAAGAGCCCTAACACAGCTGCCTCTCCCCTCAGAGGGATGACCTGGCACATCTTGCTGTGCCCCTGGGGGAGTCCTGGCACAGCTCCCCCTGCCCCATGTTGCCCTGGCATGGCTCCCTCCACCCTGGGGAAGCCCTGGCATAGCTCCTTCTTCCCCATGGAGCCCTGGTAAAGCTCTATCCACAGCAGGAAGCCCCAGCACATATCCCTCAGCCCCTGAGAAAGCCCTGGCACGGCTTCCTATCCCCCAGGCGAGTTCTGCTGCAGTGTTTCAGGGCTTTCCAACATCTTACTGAGACATTGCTGTTCCTAGAAGCGTGTGAGGGATTTTGACCGCTGGGTTGAAGGAGGGCATTTTCCCCAGTTTTATGGGAAGCCTTTTCCTGGGGAGATAAGAGCAGGGCTTGGAGCTGGGCTCTGAAGTCAGACAGCTTGCACATCCTCACCAGGCGATCAGCTGTGAGTTGTCGCTTCAGCATCTGCCACTCTTTACTCAGCCCTAGGAATAGGTACGAAAGCTTGGAGAGGGAGACATGCCGCCAACACACAAAAAGCAGCACAAAGTGCTGCAGATCGCAGCTCAAATTCACCCCAGCACCCTGCAAGCCAGCAGTGATACCTGTAAAACACACAAAGTGCAGAACACTGCATTCAGGGAAGATGCACAGCAAGTGCACACCGAGTGTGCAACAACCAGAGGAGCAACAGCCTCAGCGAAAGCCCCAGCGCTTGATCAGGGCAGCACAGGGCTCGCAGTCCCACCCTGAGCAGTGGGTTGCAGTGCTGTAAGGTGGCAGAAGTGGGATGCAGCATTGTCTTTAAGCCATACAGAAGAGCAATGAAGCGGGTGAAGGAGCTGAAGAACAAGCCTTATGAGGAGCGACTGAGGGAACTGGGGTTGATTAGCCTACAGAGGAGTCTACAACTGCCTGAAAGGAGAGTGGGTGTTGGTCTCTTCCCCCAAGCAATAGGTGATAGGACGTGAGGGAATGGCCTCAAGCTGTGCCAGGGGAGGTTCAAATTGGACATTGGGGAAAAAAAAATCACAAAAAGGGTTCTCAAGCACTGGCAGAAGCTGCCTGGGGTGGTGGCTGAGTCACCATCACTGGAGGTGTTTAAAAGACATGTTGGTGAAGTGCTTAGGGATATGATTTAGTACTGGACATGTACGGTTGGTCTTGATGACCTCAAAGGTCTTTTCCAACTTAGAGATTCTATGTAGAGGATGGTGAGATAGGTGACACAGGCAGATGACACACAGCACTGCCCTTGGGGAGGGCAGTGAGGAGCAATTTAGAGTGAAAGGGGCGGAGAGACAGAATGCTGCTGGTGGGATCGGCAGGGTAGTGTGATGCTTTTAGGGTGAGACAGGCAGTGGGGCTTGCTGCTGGGTGAACTGAGCAACGAGGAGCATCACTTGGGGTGAGCTGGGCACTGAGGGACAGTGCTGTGGATAAGCTGGGCAGTGGGGCAGAGAGCAGGGGATGCAGCTGGATGCAGGAGGTGACCTGAGCAGTGGGGCACAGGGCTGTAGATGTGAGCTGGGCAGTGGGACGTGGTGCTGTGAGGCAGTACTCTGAGAGAAAAGCATAGAACCACTAAGGTGGAAAAGACCTTTCAGATCATTGAGCCCAACCATACCTGCCCATTACTGAATCATATCCCTAGGCAGTTCATCTACCCATCTTTTAAATACCTGCAGTGCTGGCATGGGCAGGGATGGGCAGCAGGTCTGCTGGCAGTGAGCATCAGCAGGTAGAAGCAACACCTCGAGGGCATCTCCAGGTCCTTCCTCATCACCTGAAAGCAAAAGGCATACAGAGGGGGTGGCCCTTCAGTGTCCTATAGCTCAACCCAGTTGTGACACCAGCCATCCTGGGCATTCTAGGGGTGAAGGTCCCTCTTCAGCACCAGCTCCCTCTCTGTCCACCCCCACACCATGGATACTGTTCCTCTCACTGCCTCTCCACAGAACAGTGTCCAGGATATGTGTAGCCAAGCTGAGCGGCCTCACTGCTGCTCTAGATCCACTCCTGGATCTCCCCCACCTGGCAGGGGCCCGTGCTGCATTCCCTGGCCCTGACTCTCATGGGATGATGCAGCCATGGCCAGGTGGTGGGGAAAGACACAAAAGGGCCTAGAGGTGATGGGAACAGCAGCTGGCAGGCACTGCTCCTTCCTGGAAGGGAGATCTGGCAAAAAGCTGACACGGATATTGCAGATTTCAGCACAGGAGAAGGTTAGGTGCTGACTTAATGACTCTTCCGAGTGGTCTTCCCTGGCCTGGGCTCCGTGAGCTGCCCTGGAGGTGGTGATGATGGAGATGGTCCCCAGGAGGGGCCGGGAGGCAGCTGGCTGCCAGTGAAGCGCTGTGGTTGGGTGCAGCTGACCATCAGCAACCCCTTTCACCCTCTTCCTCTGCACGTTCACAGCTGGACCAAGCACCAGGATGCTTTGCACACCATGCCAGTGCTCCAGCAGCAACCCATGGCCAGCCTGGTCCTGGGTCTCAGAGCTAGGTTGACGGAGATCATTTACCACTCCCTCTTATACCCACTTCGTGCTGCTTTAACCTTCAAAATCCTTAGCTTCCCTGGCACCACCCTGGCTTCAGCAGGGGTGGGAGAGAGCAGGGTCTCCCACTGTACCTCCCTGTACATTGACTCCATTTCCCTGTATTTCCCCCACGCAGATGGCTACGCAGGCAGGTCAAAAGCTTTCTATTCCATCCCCAAGTTTTTGTAAGTCAAGCCCAGTCCTCTCAGAGGTAAAGCAGCCTCCACCCTATGAGGATGCAGTAAAGCAGGTAACTGCATGGTTTTTATTTTACTACAGGGCTAGGGCTGTGCAGGGTGTTCTTAGCTTATGTAACCCATTTCCAGGAGCTACCACCTGTTCCGGGGGCTCTGGGCAGAACAGGCCTGTTTCCATCACTCTTGAAGTGACACGAAGCACTCAGACACCACACTGGATGGAATTAGGCTTGAGAAGAGGAGGCTGAGGGGAGACCTCATTGCTCTCTACAGCTACCTCAAAGGAGGTTATAGAGAGGAGGGAGCTGGGCTCTTCTCCCAAGTGACAGGGGACAGGACAAGAGGGAATGGCCTCAAGCTCCACCAGGGGAGGTTTAGGCTGGACATTAGGAAAAAACATTTCACAGGAAGGGTCATTGGTCACTGGCAGAGGCTGCCCAGGGAGGGGGTTGATTCACCTTCCCTGGAGGGGTTTAATAGATGGGTGGACGAGGTGTTGGGGGACATGGGTTAGTGATTAATGGGAATGGTTGGACTCAATCATCCTGAAGGTCTTTTCCAACCTAGTGATTCTGTGCTAACACCTGTGCCAACAAAAGGTGCTGGTCCTCCTCAGGGTCCTGACATACCCCACAAATCCTGCAGGACTTCAGTGTACTCTTCTTCGGGATGCTGAGTGCTGTGGGAGAAACAGACTCTGGAGTCACCAGGAAGCTTTACTTTCCTTCTTTAGCTCATTTGCCATGCGCCCTGCTCCACACCATCTGCCTCCCTTAGCCTTACCCTGGACCACTGCTTCCACAGGGAAGACTCTCCATTGCTCATAAAACCCTAACTACTTGTCTCTCAGCAGCCTTAGTGTCAGTAGTGACAGTGCTTTTAGGAAAACAGAGTGAGGATCTTGGCAGTGACAAAAATGGGCTTGTCTTGGCTGGCAGGGTGTGTGCAGCAAGTCCTTCTAGTCTCCAGTCAGGGAGAGGAACATGACAGTGCATTGTCCCCAGGGAGCTGCATGGGGTGCAAGGAAGCAGATGCCAGTGTGAGGTGCTGGGTTCCTAAAGTTGGTGCATCCCAATGTCCCTGGGAAGAGGTAGTCTGTGGTGGGCACTAAGCAGAGGGTCGGTGGGAGGAACTTGGCACCGTGCTCCCTGGATCTGCCATGCTTTTCGCAGGGCCCTGCAGTGCTCACCTGAAAGCCACCGTGGTCGAGTGGCATCTCTCCTGTGTGGGAGAAAGCCTTTTGTGTGGTCTAGAGCCACCAACCTGGCTTGTGGCTGGAGGGACTTTCCTCCTAATGCCCTCTACTCTCCTCTTTGTCGTTTGCTGCAGCAGATGACACGAAGTCAGCAGATGGATGAGCTTCTGGACGTGCTGATTGAGAGTGGAGGTATGCACTGCTTCCTTGTTCCCCTCCAGGGCTCCCCTCCAAGCCAGCATCACTCTGTGGGCCTCAGTGCACTCTGTGCACCCCAACAGAGTTCTGTAAAGCTTTGATTTGTCCTCCCTGTGCCAGCAGCTGCTGAGATGCAATCCAAAATCATATTGCCTCTCCCGGAGCCTGCTCCTGCACGTGCAGACCTGGTGGAGTGGTCCAGGCTTAGTTATTGCCTCTGCAGCCTGTGCAGAGAAAGGGGCGGTGGGGCAGCAGCCCTGTGCCCAGCACTGCCACCATCCTCCCCACACAGACCCCAGTGTCCCCCACCATGTCCAGTGCCCCCAGTGCCATCTCCTGCAGACAGCACTGCCCGTGCCCTTTCCCACGCGTGACCCATGCCCAACCCTCTGGGGACAGCTGCCAGTGCTGGGACTGTGTCCAAAACCAGGGCAAATGAGGTTAGAAAGCATGAATGTGTGAGATCTCCCACAAGATGGATGGGTGAGCAATGCCAAGGGGATTGGGTGAGCAATGCCAAGGGGATTAGGTGAGCAGCAGGTCTCCATAGGCTTGTTCAAGAGCCCAGCTGGGGGGCTGTGGTGGTAGCCCTGACCCAGTAGTGGTGGGGGGCACTGCCAGAGCACCTCAAACCCCTCTCATTTGTTGACAGAAATGCCAGCCAATGCCAAGGAAGATCGCTCCTGCCTCCAGAAAGTACCTCAGATAACCGTCTCCACAGGGAACTCCAGCGCTTCTCTCCCAAAGTCATCTGCCCCGTTCGAGCAGGTCTCCTCAGCCCAGCTGTCCTTCGAGCACTGTCCAGGCAGCAACGATGCTCACCTCGAAGTCCTGCTGAATGCCCACAGTCCCCTGGGGAGGGTCAGTGAAATCGCCCTGCTGAAGATGGGAGAAGAGTCCCACTTTGAAGGGATGATGGAGGGGTTCTCTGGCAAAGCCGCAGACGAACTGCTTACCTCCCAGGAGATTTTGCAGACTCCCCTCTCTCCCATGGAAACCCAGCTCTCCCCTTCCCCTGCCGATGGTTCTGGTTTACAAATGAGTTTCACTGAGTCTCCATGGGAAACAATGGAGTGGCTGGACCTCACCCCGCCCAGCTCTGCCACCGGCTTTGGTTCGCTCACCCCAGCAGGTCCCAGCATCTTCAACATCGATTTCCTAGATGTTACCGACCTCAATCTAAACACCAGCATGGACCTGCACCTACAGCAATGGTGAAAGGGAGGGGGTGGAGGCAGGATCCTTTCAGCCTGCAGCAGCCAGCACAGTGTTTCTGTCATTCCAGAGCACACACGGGGCTGATGTGCCACGTCCAGGGGAAACTAGAGTCATTTTCCCAGCATATGAACTTGTTTGGATTTCCAGTTACAGCAAAGTGACAGCACAACAGCTCTGGTGCTTTGGTTTTCTTCCACCAACACCTCCCAGAGAGGATACCAGTGCCTTTAACAACACTTCTTTGACTTGACAAGAACTTTTGTTTCTCTTATCTCCCCTCCCCGCCCCAATTTTAGCAATCACTCTTGTGAGAACTGGAGCAGCTCATGACAAAACTGTGTGGTGAGGAGACCTCATCTGGATGGCAATGGGAAATCACAGAGAGGAGAGACCATTGCTGTCCCCTCCTTGACTTCCCAGCCCTGTAGGTAGTCCTGCTGGTCTCTCCTTGGCCATGCTCGGGCCAGGGGTGTAGGAGCAGAGAGGTTCTGCCCAGAGAGGGTTACAAGCACACTTTGTACAGCCAGGCTCACCTTGCTTCCTTCCTCCTGGCCCTGAAGCTGCACTGCTCCAGCCCCTCTAAAGCTCTGCTCCAGGGGGATGAGACATGGAGAGCACCACCACATTCATGGTGGCACCTTGAGGTGTTCTCATGGTGAGCTGAAAGCCCAGGAGACGTCTCAGCTGCAGTCTGAACTGAATCAGGTCTGTGACCTTGGAACAGAGAGCTTTGGACATTGGTGGCAGCTGCTGGGGCTGTTGGGTTCAGGAAGGGGCGCAGCGCCCGAGTGGAGCTGCCCCGTCCCAGCTAGTGTGGTACAAAGAGATGTGTAACGTGGTTTGGCCCAAGGTAGGAGCGAGTCATATGGAAAATACAGGCTTTGGAGGGGGTGTCCTTTGCACAGCCAGACGTCAGGATGGATATCCACCACCTTGCATGACCTAGGAGCAGTGGGAGCCAGAAATAGGCACTCAGCGAGCTGCAGTGGGGCAGGGCTGAGCAGGCCTTCGCATGGCTATGGTTTTGTGCGAGCATCTGCTTTTGTTGCCTCCACTTCTCTGCCATCCAGCCCTCCAGCCTTCCTCCCATTCCTCCTTGATCCCCAGCAGTCATCCCCTTCTTCCCAAGGTTATTCCAGTGTCAGCATTCACTCAGCCCAGAGCAAGGCCATCCGGAGAACAGCTGTGAATCACCGAGCCTGGAGGAGCTGGTTCTCCTGAAGCCGGAAGAGACGGATGCTCTCTTGCAGCGATGCCTCCCGTTCGAAGTCACCAGCATTTCTCCTACGTGCAATATACTTCCTCAGGCTCTAGCGAGAAGGAGCCTTCGCTTCTCTTCTTGGCCTCCACCAAAGAACTTGCTGCGGACTGTTTGACGGACACGTCGACTTCTTTGCAATTCTGGTTTTGCCAAAGTAAATATTGTTGCTGACAAAGATTGTTAAACTATTTAGAGACTGAGTGTATTTAATATTTGTGTTACTGGAAGAACAGCACCTCGGAGACACAGCAGCTGGGGAGGAGGAGGTCCGGCAGCCTGGCCGTGGCCCCCCCCGGGGATGCTGGAGTTGTCGGAGGAGGCTCTGCAGCCCCCACTGTGTCTCCAGTTCATAGCCTTGTTGCATGCTGTATAAAGCACGTGGCAGTATCTTTCGAGTCACTATTTAAAGCACCACTTTTCTATTGTACAAACGATCACCGTGCACTGCTAGGATAGACGAACACAGGTTGCGTTGGTTTTTTTTTTTTTTTAAGTCATTTCTTTTTCTAAGTGAGACATTTTCCGAAGCTGGGAAGCTGGTCCGTGGGGAATATTAATGGCACTTGAAACAGAGTAGTGTTAGCTGCTCCACTGCGTCATTGTACAGCGCTTTCCAGATAACTCTCAGCAAACCTATTTCCTTATTTAAAGGGATGCTGTCAGCTTCAACCTTGTAAGCAACCACATTTCCTTTACCTATGTTACCAGTAACACCTTCATTATTAAAAACCCCTTTGTCTTGCCACTCATCTGCTTGCAATTTGCTGTTTGATTTCAGCCTCAGCCGTCCCAGCAGGAACCATTTGGTATCAGGTCAACGTCCTGCAGAACAGAAGCATCTTCTGATGGACCTTGATGCAGTAATGCAAAGCAGTGACTGCCCGTACATTGTTCAGTTTTATGGTGCACTCTTCAGAGAGGTGGGCACACCAAACCCGCTTCTTTCATAGCAGAGTTTGGGGTTTACCTTTTGTTTTGTTTTGTTTTTCTTTCCAGTTTCCAAATTGCATTAAGGAGGAGAAAGTTAATTTATGTCAGGTTTCTTAGCTCTCTGCTTTTAGAATCATAGAATCATAGAACAACCAGGTTGGAAGAGACCCACTGGATCATCGAGTCCAACCATTCCTATCAAACACTAAACCATTTCCCTCAGCACCTTGTCCACCCATCCCTTAAACACCTGCAAGGAAGGTGACTCAACCACCTCCCTGGGCAGCCTCTGACACTGCCCAATGACCCTTTCAGGGAAAAAAATTTTCCTGATGTCCAGCATGACCCTCCCCTGGCAGAGCTTGAGGCCATTCCCTCTCGTACTGTCCCCTGTCACTTGGGAGAAGAGCCCAGCTCCCTCCTCTCCACAACCTCCTTTCAGGTTGTTGGAGAGAGCAATGAGGCCTCCCCTCAGCCTCCTCTTCTCCAGGATAAACACCCCCAGCTCTCCCAGACATTCATCACGTTGCTCTTCTCTGGACTCTCTCCAGAGCCTCAACATCCTTCTTGTGGTGAGGGGCCCAGAACTGAACACCGGATTCGAGGAGTGGTCTCACCAGGCCCGAGTCCAGAGGGAGAATAACCGCCTTGGACCTGCTGGAATCATAGAATGTGGAATCAAAGAGTGGTTTGGGTTGGAAGGGGCCTCAAAGTCCCCCCAGTTCCAGCCCCCTGCCCTGGGCAGGGACACACCCACTGGACCAGGCTGCTGACACCCTTGGATCCAGCTTTTCTGGTGTGGCTGAGCAGAGATTTGCTGTGTGAAGTAGCATGTGCTTAGGACGTGGTGGCTTTCTCCTGGCAGAAGAGCCTGCCCAGCCCTTCCAGCTGGGATTTATGCGAAGATAATGGCTTTTAGTCACACACTGCCTGGCAGACAGGCCAGGGGCCGGCCAGCCAGCCCGCCCTGCTGCTTGACTCCCAGCACAGCACTGGGGATCTCCAGAAGAGGGAGTTTGTGCTTCATCCTGCTCTCCAAGCATTTGCACAGCTTTAAACATCATGGAGAAATCAAGAGCTGCTTTTTTTCTTACGCACCAGAGCAGTCACCCCTTCTTTTCCAAGGCCCTTAACATGCTTGGATCAATCATTTAGTGACTGATAGGAACAGTTGGAGTCGATGATCTGGTGGGTCTTTTCCAACCTGGTGATTCTATGATTCTATAATCATAGAATCATAGAACAACCAGGTTGGAAGGGACCCATCGGATCTTCTAGTCCAACCATTCCTATCAAACACTAAACCAAGTCCCTCAAGACCTCATCCACCCGTGCCTTAAACTCCTCCAGGGAAGGGGAATCAACCACCTCCCTGGGCAGCCTATTCCAATGCCCAATGACCCTCTGTGTGGAAAACTTCCTCCTAATGTCCAGACTAAATCTCCCCTGGTGGGGCTTGAGGTCATTCCCTCTTGTCCTGTCCCCTGTCACTTGGGAGAAGAGTCCAGTTCCCTCCTCTCCACAACCTCCCTTCAGGTAGTCGTAGAGAGCAATGAGGTCACCCCTCAGCCTCCTCTTCTCCAGGCTAAACACCCCCAGCTTTCTCAGCCGCTCCTCATAAGGCCTGTTCTCCAGCCCCTTCACCAGCTTTGTTGCTCTTCTCTGGACTCTCTCCAGAGCCTCAACATCTTTCTTGTGGTGAGGGGTGTCAAAGTGAAAATGGAGCTTTCTCTAAGCAGCACCCAGGCCTGAGCCCTTCATTTCTGCTAACCTGGCTACCAAAGGAGAGAAGTGGCTCCCCATCACTGAATTGGGACAGCCCCATCAAACCAATTGGAGAACTACAAGCCCTCGTGGCTGGCCCCTCGCCCCTGGCACTGCCTTCTTTCCCAGTGGGGCTGCTGGGGGCCAGTTCTGCTCACCTACCTGGACAGTCTCCAAGTTCTCTGCGGCTTCCAAGAGACACTTCATAGAATCATTAAGGTTGGAAAAGGCCTCTAAGATCATCCAACCATCAGCCCAACACCTCTGTGCCTACAGAACCATGGCCCCAAGTGCCACATCTACACGTTTCTTGAAGCCCTCCAGGGATGGAGACTCCACCACTGCTCCGGGCAGCCTCTGCTTCACCACTCTTTTGATAAAGAGATTTTTCCTAATACTCAATCTAAATCTCAGCTGGCACAACTTGTCCCAGAACCAGGAGGTCTGGCAGTAGGAGTTACCCAGAAATCAGTTCTCTTAGACTCATAGAATCATAGAACAACCAGGTTGGAAGAGACCCATCGGATCATTGAGTCCAACCACTCCTATCAAACACTAAACCATGTCCCTCAGCACCTCATCTACCCGTCCCTTAAACACCTCCAGGGAAGGGGAATCAACCACCTCTCTGGGCAGCCTGTTCCAATGCCCAATGACCCTCTGTGCGAAAAACTTCCTCCTAATCTCTAGCCTAAATCTCCCCTGGCGGAACTTGAGGCCATTTCCTCTTGTCTTGTCCCCTGGCACTTGGGAGAAGAGCCCAGCTCCCTCCTCTCTACAACCTCCTTTCAGGTAGTTGTAGAGAGTAATGAGGTCTCCTCTCAGCCTCCTCTTCTCCAGGATAAACACCCCCAGCTCTCTCAGCCGCTCCTCATAAGGTCTGTTCTCCAGCCCCTTCACCAGCTTCATTGCTCTTCTCTAGACTCGCTCCAGAGCCTCAACATCCTTCTTGTGGTGAGGGGCCCAGAACTGAACACAGGATTCAAGGAGCGGCCTCACCAGTGCTGAGTCCAGAGGGAGAATAACCTCCCTGGCCCTGCTGGTCACACCATTTCTGATACATGCCAGGATGCCATCAGGATCATCTGGACTTGGCAGGCATCGACTGCTCTTGCAAAACTAATGCCTGTGAGGCTGTGAGCATCCGCTGCCTTTTCCCCAGAGCGTGGGCACAGGGCCACCTTCCCTCCTCACAGGGATGAGGTGTCTTTAGCCACCAGAGCCTCCCCGTGCAGCAAACCAGGGTCACCCGGCAGCCCCTTAGCACAGAGGGCTCAGGAGCCTTCCAGAGAGAGAAAATCCATCCAGGTCTCCCTAGATCTTTCTGTTTTCTTAGTTTAAAGTTAGCACAAGCAGTTTCAGGGTAGCTCTTCCCCTGGCCAACTGCCTCCACCTGCAGGGCCAGGGATTTCAGCAGCTTCCAATGCATCTTCCCATCCGCTTCTGACCTCACAAAATGAAAATAAGAAGGTCACAGTCGCATCCTACTTTTATTACAACTGACCTGCAGGCAAAAAAGATAGAACTGTTACATAAACACTCTGATCCATGTATAATATCTTAAATCGAGGAGAGAAGGCAACCCAGGATACCAGATAAAATATTCCGAAGCTCTTTTTAAGCAGTTATGTTCCTGAGCTCCATTTTACAGACAATAAGGCAACATCCCTGCACATCAGCCTTTTTATACATTTTTCTATGGTACAAAAAAAAAAAAAAAAAAAAAAGCAGTGTTCACAATGTACAGTTCTTACACTATTTTCACAGCTTCTGAACACTATATACCTTCCCCCCCATTTTTTAATAGATATACGACGTAATAAATGGTGCAACTTTAATAGTTTAAAATGATCAGTGTTTAATACACTAAACCAGTGCTTCTGGACAGCCACCCATGCTACAGCACCTCCACCCTTGCTTTTGTCACGAGCAGCTCAAAGCTTCACAATCCCATATCCCATGGAAACAAACCAGTCCTGCTGTGGAAGAGAACAGAGCCCAGACGGGTCAAAGGAGCAGAGCAAGGCTTGTGTCAGAGGCTCCGTCTCAGTGTTAGCTGCCTGAGAGGTTTCTGTGGTCCCTGTCACTTGGGAGATGTGAATCAGACTTTAACGTCTGGAAAGTGGGGACAGAGGCAACTCTGAAACATCTGTCTTGGCTGGATCGGTGTCTCCAGTCCCCACAGCCAGTCCCCACCAGGCCTAGCGCATCCCAGGTCCTATCACAGGGGGAGCTGGAGAAAAGATGAGATTCCTGAGGCTGCTGGGCTGGGTGGGGAGAGGAGAGTCACTGCTTTAGATACCCTACACGTCTTGTTCAACTGGTGCTTCCACGTGATTCATCGGAGCTATTGGGAATGATGAGTTACCGCAGAAGGCTCTGCCTTGGCCATTCTGAGAAGACTTTAGCGACTGCCTTGCCTGGCGAGCAGCCCTGAAGGAACACAAGGCAGGAAGCAGGATTGCCCATCCCTACCTGGCCGGACACGCTGAGCCCCAAGCGATCACATCAGCATCAGCGCGGGGGCAAGAGGAACCAGCTCCAACAGTCAAGGGAGAGACAAGCAGCGCTGCCTTACACGACGGTGTCACCCGAGTGGCTGGAGAAACACCAGGTGTTCACAGGAGCACGGCCTCTGCGCTCTGCTTTCCCAACTGGGCATTTGGGGCAGGGATGTGCTGGTCTCCAGTGCTCCCATATCAGCCCCGTTGGCACGTGGGAAGCCCCTTCCTCAGGAATCCTGTCAGCACTGCTACTTTCACTCCCATCGCATCTCTAGCCATCTGCATCCCAGGTCCAGCTTTGCCGCAGAGCTCTGTCAGGAGGTTGCTCTAGCAGTGATGAAGTCCTACCAAGCACCTAAACTAGAGAACTCAGAATGGAAATGAGAGCCCCTGCAGCCTGGCATTCTGCTAAGTCCTAAAAACTGCAATGTTTTGGGGAAAAAAAAAGCTTTCAGGAACAATCAACCTGAAAAAATATGCCAAATGTTTTCAAAATTTATTAATGCGCTTTTTATGCTCAGCAGAGCCAGGAGACGACAGCTTGCCTGGCCCTGCTGGGTCAGCTAAAAGCCCACAAGGCATGAGACGCTCCCTCATCTCCACCTCATCTGTATCTGCACCAAGCAATCCCAGCGAGGTTCTCTGCAGGGCACAGGGTTGAGAGCTCTGGAGGTCACAGAAGAGGTTAAACACGCCCGGAAGGTGGTGAAGGTCTCTGGCAAGCTAAGCAGAGCGTGACATTTGCAGCAGCAGAGCGGGCACAGAGCCCCAGGAGGAGCATCCTCGCCATCCTGCCTGTGAGAAGGAAGCGCTGAGGTTTGGTCCTGGGAGGGACACTGGGCTCGGGTCAGCGACAAGGCGCTAGCATCGGGGCTGGGGACAGCGCAGAACGTGAGGAGCCCTGGGTAGGAGGCACCGACAGTCGGTCGCGGCTCATTAAAACAGCTGCAGCCTCTGTGAACGGCACTCGTCGAAGTCAAAGCAAAGCCAGGCGGCAGTGGGCACTGGGCAGCTATAAATCAGGTCACAAGCAGGTTAAATTCAATCGAGTAGTTTAATAATTCTTTAGGTCAAAGGTCTTATCTTACCAGGTAACAATTTACAGGACACCTAGTGAAGAGTGAAGAGTGGCTGGCTTGGTAAAAGGAGAAAGAATACATCATGTCCCGTCTCTCAATAGTTTAATGTTAGCATCTTTCAACGCAACATATTTTTGGTAAAGACATATTCACTATATTTAACATGAACTCTCTTTTACAAGGAATTTCACTGTCCCCAGAAAGTACACTGCGACTGTAAAGCAACAGAATTTCATAGCAGTAAATCTATTGCACTTTGTGAAGAATAAAATTCTCCTTTGCCCTTCCAGCTCCAGAAGGCAAAGCATCTCGTTGGTTAAGCAAGTTCTTCTCTCTCCAGGCAAAGTCTCTTAACGTTCAGACAGACAACGCCTAACTTTTGTTTGTTTGCTTTTATTATTACTCAAAACAACAATTGGAAGAGTTTGAGAGAAAAATCTTTCCAGTAGCTGCTGAGAAGTCTCCAAGTTTTTGAGTCTAGAAACGAATTTTAGGTGCTATCCAATCACGGTCAACAAATAAATGTACTTATTTCCACATTTCATGAATATGTCCACAAAAGAGCAAGATGAGGTCTCTCTTTGACCAACACTAACACTGTGTGATCAGGTATTACAGGGATGCACTTTATATGTGACAACAGTATACAGACAGGATGGAAATAACACCAATCTTATTGCACATGGTGTCTGGGCGAGCATTAAAAACACTGCAATATGTGATGAAAACTCTTTACAGCTTGTTTTCTCTCAGCCCTTTTTCTAGAGTTTGACGTAGCAGCAATATCAATCGACATACATTGGAGAGCTAGGAGTTGCTGGCATTTGATCCAGGATTTTACAAACATAGCATGCAACATCCACTGTGCGTTCCTCATACATCAGGATGAAGGGATGTTTCTGGAATCAGATAAAGAGACAACAAGGTTACGCTCACCCTTCTGACGCACGCTAGCTGCCCCAGATAAAAGCTCAGCGTATGGGCCTGCCTGATGCAAGAACACAGGGTGTGGTGGTGGCTGCAGGACAACAGGACATGGCTTGGTCCATGGCCATAACGTGCAGTACGGAGGTGAGGTGGGACTCCTGGGGAGTCAGGAACTGCCAGGTAGGAAGCACCAAGGGTGCAGCGTTAGCACTACCTGCCTCCTTTGTGGCACGGACGGGCACTGAGATACTTTCCAGAGAGGTTTTACTGTCAGCCTTGTTAGCAATGGGGACAGGAGCGATAGGCAGTCACGGCTGGCAGAGGTCAAACAGAAGATCAGGACCAAGCCTCATCCTCACCCTTTGCTCCACCCAGGTGGTCACACTGGCCAGACCCAACTCACAGCAGCTGTGACCAACAGTGACTTTCCAGACCAACACACCAGCCAAACTCCCTCTGTACCACAACACTGCCTTCAGGGATCCAGGACATGGTTCCACACATCCCCTGAAGTGGTGGCTTCCAAGAGCCCAGCTCTTTGTAGGTGACCTGTCCAACCCAGAAGCCTCACTGTGTTCCCTCCTCTAGGACCCCCATCACTGACAGGCTCTGCTGGTGTCCTCCGCAGATGTGTTCTCTCAGATCTCAGGTTTGCCTGAGCATTCCCAGCCTCACTGTGCGGCTATACTGACACACAACAGTGTCAGTCAGCAACCCGACAGGGATCCAGCATGGAACCAAGGCAGCACTGACCTGGCACACCCAGCACACTTCTGCCCAAGAATGCCTGCTCCAGGGATCACCCCAGCAGGCACCACCCCCCATGTTATCTCCTGTGCTGACAATATCAGCCATCACCACGAGCACAGTGGCACAGAGGTGGAGCTCCTCCTCAGGTTGCGGAGCTGAGTTCCCTGCCTTGATGGCTTGGGAAGAAAAGGAGACACCTCGGATGTGCGACCCAGCTCCGCTGTGTGACTGGCACGGCTGGGCCAGCTGGTGCGGGCAGCCACGCTTTGCACTCACCAGAAGCTCTTTATACTTTGGCCTTTTGGACTCGTCCTTTGTAAGGCTATAAAAAAAGCAGAAAGAGAATTAAAAGAAAGTGGGATTGGGGAAATTGTTACAGATATCAAATGCAAATTTTTACAGGACATGACGTTGAATCCACTGCTGTTGCAGCGGGACTCACTGCTTCCCAAACCAGTCAAGTCCAGAAATTTATTATCCATAAAACCTGACCTTTTGAGCAACTGGATCCGGTGGCAGGTACCCCTGTCTATGGCAGGGAGTTGGAACTGGTTGGGCTTTAAGGTCCCTTCCAACCCAAACCATTCTATGATTCTACAGCAGAACATACTTGTCCTGTGGGTGACCCCTGGGACTCGCTCCCTCCCTGCATGAGTGAACAGCAAGGGTGGCCACCAACAGCTCCTACTAGAGACGGAGCCCAAGGGAGCTGCAAGCAGAACATCATCCTGACTGCTGCTGCTTCCATACAGAAACAGCTTTGACTGCAGCAGAACCACAAGTCTGGGGTGGCAGCAACGGGCCCGTCCCCCATCTGGAGAGGACAATGGGTCTCAGAGGCAGCACTGCCTGCCAGGGAACATACAGAGACATGGGCACCATGCCATCCTCCCTGCACGCTCAAGCAGGGGCCACAGCAGAGAGCAGATGGCTGAACTGCTCTGCGGGGAAGGTCTAGGACCCTCTTGGCTTGTCCGTGACACCGGTGGCACATCCAGTGCTGAGCAGGTCACAGCTGCTGGGAAGGGACAGAAGAGGTGACAGGGCTGCCTATGGGTGGCTGTGGGACAGGGGAGCCTGCAGGGCTCCTCCAACACCTCACCCACCTGGCCGCAGTGCAGGGGGTCAGCAGGTAGCAGCAAAGGCCACCAAAGTCCCTGCTGCAGGGAGAACATGGTGAGGAAGAGAAGTGGTGGGGACACAGGGCTCGGCAATGTACAGCATCGGCAGCCCCTGCCCCGGGAGACAGAGCTGCACCACTAGGAAAGTGTGGGTGTAGTACCTTTCTCAAACGAGAGAAAGTCTAATTCCCAAAGTCTTTGTTTCCATCCCCACATGCTCTGGCTGGACCCTTCTCAACCTCCAGCATCACTACTGTGCAGCCTCAGATCTCTGAGAGAAGCACAGAGTAAGAATGCTGCCACACCTGTATAAATCCTCAGCCCAACCATGGGTGTCTTGGGCTTCTGCCTGCAGAAGCAGGTCTGTTCCAAGGTTGTGTCGTACCAATGAACAGGATGCACGGGCCAGGACCTTACCTGGTCACACAAACTTCTCACCACACCTCTCCCAAGCACAGACTCTCAGCAAATGTCAGCCCTTCACCCCCACCCAGACAAGTCTACTGTCACCTCCTAAACAGCGAAATGCAAAAGGTCCTCACCCTCGCATTAACGTGAAATTAAGCTGGGAAATGCAAAACAAGCCAACTCCAAGTCCTTTCAGAAGGAAACACTTACCACAAGTTGACGAAGTTGATGAAGCTTGGGGAGAACTCCCTTTCCTCTGAGTTACTCAGCTGTGGTGGGTCTCCTTTTACTACCTGTGTCAACTGGTCAAACACACTGTTCCACTTGGGGTAGGGGAATCGCCCCGTGGCCAGCTCATACTGCAGAGAGACAGCAACAGCACCAGGGAGGTTACACAAGGTACGTTCAGCTGGGGTCAGAAAATGTCTGCAAGGACCCTGAACTTCCCAAAAGGAAGATTAAGATGGATTCTTTATCCCAGTCCCTACACAAAGCTCAGCTGCGAGGAATGGAAGTTTCACCCAAGAACGAGTTCTGCTGCCCATGTTAGGAGCACCTGCAGCTTTAACCTGGCTATGCCACACCTTCCTGTTGACAACATCTTCTCCTCTACTGCCTCTAAAATGAACCAATGCTTTCACTGAGGAGCTCAGAGGTAGGACAGTAAAATCCTCCTTCCCCAGCACCCCAACAACCACTGGACAAAGTGGATAATGAGTTCATACAATCAAAGTGTATCTCAAGTTGGAAGGGACCTATGAGGATCACTGAACCAAATCCCTTGCTCCTCACAGAACAAGGAAAATGAGTATTCTGAAACTCCAGTGGGGAAGAAAGAAGCCACTGATTCACACTCATTGCTTCTGCTTTCCCTCCTACTTCAGCACCCCAAGGAGGGAAGATGTGCACACACATCAGTGCAGTAGTTAAGCCAGAGAGGAATCAGCAATCAGGATCCAGGATTAACTGAAGCATACCAGATGCCAGGACTGCAAGAGGCTTATTTCCACAAGCTGGATGCTCTGTTCCGCACCACACACCCACCATCCCTTCTCATCTGAGATTCTGAAGACAAAATTCATTTATGATCCAACATGTCTTCCCTGCTCATGTCTCTTTCTCTGAAAAACACAACTGCAGCTAAATGTGTCCTTGGGGTTTCAGGAGAGCCACCTGCCTTGAAGGGATCTATATTCTGAGCCAGGAGGTGTCCGCTTCAATCGCAACGTGCAAAATCTTCACAGCAGCAGAGCTGCGCTTTGCTTCAAGCACGCGTTTGACACCAACCAACTCTAGCACACTGCAAAGTAGAGCAAGGCTGCCCACCAGGAAAGTACTGCACAGCAGAGGGTTTAAACCCCACTCACTTACCAATGTAATTCCCAAGCTCCAGACATCTGAGCGGACATCATAGCCTTGCCTGGATGCACTAGGATCTATCCTTTCAGGCTGAAAGAGGAAGAAGGACCAGTCAGACACCAAGCCACGCACGAAGGAATGAGAAGCATCTGCAAACGTAGAGCAAACTCACAGTTCGTCCTGCTGGGCAGAACCTGGAACATCCCTAGAGGCAAACTTGTTGCTAGAACAAATGTCGAGTCTCAGCAGAGACGCATTTTAAGGAATCAAACACTGATTTTGTGGAGTTACAGAGAAAAAGGTGGATACAAGCCTTGCACACAAGGGCCACGGCTCCCCAGCACACTTTTCTGCTGCTGCGTTAACCAAAATACCACACATGTTCATTTAAGGACACTCAAGATGAAAATGCCATCTCCGCCACAGTGATGCATTAGCTTGGCTTTCCTGCTGGGCTGGTGCTGCCCTGCGAGGGGCTGGGGAAGCGCTGGCAGAAGCAGCATCTGTCCGTGCCCCAGTGACTTGGCTCTTGGGATCAACTCCAAATTGAAGCTACAGCAAGGAGGGGAGCAATGTCTCTGAACAGCTGCTTGCAGGGTTGTACAACAGCCACGGAAACGATCTTTAGGACCAGAAATAAGTCGTTTGGAAAATTCTTGTGCTGTTCAGCAAAGGAAAATGTTGTTGTTAACTTTTCACATTGCTGTATTTCATAGAATCATTAGGCTGGAAAAGACCTTTGAGGTCATCAATACCAACCGTACCTGTCCACAACTACATCATATCCCTGAGCACTTCATCTACTTGCCTTTTAAACACCTCCAGGGACCATGACTCAACCACCTCCCTAGGCAGCCTCTGCCAGTGCTTGAGAACTCTTTCAGTGAAGACATTTTTCCTAATATTCAATCTAAACTTCCCCTGATGCACCTTGGGGCCATTCCCTCTTGTCCTATCACCCGTCACTCGGGAGAAGAGACTGACACCCATCTCTCTACAACCTCATTTTTGGTAGTTGTAGTGAGCAATAAGGTCTTCCCTCAACCTCCTCTTCTCTAGGCTAAACAACTAAGAATATTTCTCAAGAATGTTCCTACAGTGAAAAGCAAGTTGTTTTGCCATTGGATTCTCCCTGTCCAGGCCTCTCACACACTCAACCAGAGCTCGGAGCAATGGTCAGAGCTAGTGTCACGGCACAGCCCAGGCTGAGACACAAGCAACGGGCACAAAGCCAGGCAGGTAAGGACACAGTGACTCATTGGGTTCTTGGACCTAATTCTCCTGTCTTCTCGTTCTCCAGTGTGCAAAGCTGTTGTCTGCAGCTCCTTCCCATCTGCTCACTGAGACCTCCTAACGTTGTATTCCTATGAGTCCCTTCCTCAACTTCTCTACCAGGCTGGGCTGCCAGGTCATACACTATAAGACTGCGGAAAAGCCTGTCTGCTCGCCTCCCCAGAAGATGATCGCTACCAACCCCGTGGACACAGAAGCACAGAATGGTTTGGGTTGGAAGAGACCTTAAAACCAGTTCCAACCTTCCTGCCATGGGCAGGGACACTGCCCGCTGGATCAGGTTCCTCAAACCCTCATCCAACCTGGAATGACCACCATCTCCCAGGAAAGGGTCAGTCTGCTCTGTGAGGGGCCTGTCCTCATGGGGACTCACCACAGTGGTTCTCAAGCAGACCTTGGTACCCAGTATGCAGCCCTACAGTAAGTGGTGTTCACCCACTGCCGTCCTTGTCAGTGTTACTGCTCTGCTCTATGGAAAGTTTTGGAGACCCTCCTTTAGGTGACACCAATCTCCCGTAGGTGACAGCAACCTCTAGTTGAAGACACAAAATTTTTCTGCTGGCTGCCAAAGAAATGTCCAATGTCAGGCAGACCTTGATTTTCACATGCAGTGAAGCCTAAGCAGCTTTCTGGATCCCCTGAGCACACAGGAGCTTACAGAAGGTGAGCTCAGTGCTGCAAACCCCTGGTCTAAGAGCACAGATGTGTGAGTCATTCACATGAGCAAGTGAGACACCACAGTCCCACTGTGCTGGGTAAGTCTCCTCTAAGGTTACAACCCTCCTCTGCAGCACCAGGTGCCCGATGAAAAACTATTAACACTTTGTTTTCTCTACCACAGTGCCAGTGGCTGCAGGGCTCGCGCAGCAGCCTGCCCTGGTTGGTTGAAGAGACACAGTTCCTCAGTCAGGACATGATGCAGCACAGCAACAGGGACACAGCATGATGGGTGAAAGAGCTCATAGGGCAGTGGAAAACATGAGTTCTTTTCCATCTTTGCTAAGTAGGTGGACCTGATGCTTCCCCTGCTCCTCACTCAACCATCCCTAGGACAGCAGCAGTAAGTTGCCTCTGTGTGCATCACTTCTACATCTACACAGAAGACAAGAGCATCATGATTAAAAATATTTAAGCCAAAGCATTCATCCCTGCTTGGACTTTTGAATTCAGACATTCCTTCTCAATTCCCCTCTGTTCTTTGATTTCCTGTCCCTCCCCCTCATCAGCCATGAAGCCCAGCGGCTACATGAAGATTATCAGCAGAGATCATATTTCTAGAGAATGGCCTTTCCTCCCCTCCTATTTCCTTTCAGTATTTACTCGGAGAGAATGTTTCATTTAAAAACTCCTCCAGCAGCATTTTCCAGGTGGAGATGCTGGTTTCCGTTTCCATGGGTTACCATCTCCTCCCAGCCAGCTTTCCTAACAGCATTTCAATTCCTCGATCTCAACCGCAAGAAAACCTGCAGGAAAGTGATGGACACTTGATGGGCAGTTTCCCCTCATGCTGAGGTGGAATTTCCTGAGGTCCAGTTGGTGCCTGCTGCCCCTTGTCTTGTCTCCAGACACTACTCGGAACAGTCTGGCCTCATCCTCCTGATCCCACCCTTTAGATGCTGGTAAGCATTGATAAGGTCCCCTCTCAGTCTTCAGATTAAGTAGACCAAGCTCACCCAGCCTCTCCTCATACAAGAGATGCTCCAAACCGCTCATCATCTCCATGGCCTCCAGTTGTTCCTTGTCTTATCATAGAATCATATCACAGAACAACCACTGGGAAGAGACCTACTGGATCATCGAGTCCAACCGCTCCTATCAAACACTAAACTATGTCCCTCAGCACCTTGTCCACCCGTCCCTTAAACACCTCCAGGGAAGGTGAATCAATCCCCTCCCTGGGCAGCCTCTGCCACTGCCCAATCACCCTTTCTGTGAAATTTTTTTTCCTAATGTCCAGCCTAAACCTCCACTGGCAGCTTGAGGCCATTCTCTCTCGTCCTGTCCCCTGTCTTTCTTGAACAGAGGAGCTTAAAACTGGACAGAGGACTCCAGACAGGCCCTCACTAGGGATTTCAGAGGTCTTCTCCATCTGCTGTTGGTTTGAAAGGCCAATGTGAGCACGTCAGAACTCGACACGTCCCCTCAATGCCATCCACACAATTACTTCCAAGAATGGTATTGGATGAACAGGGTTAAGCTCTGGAAAGGCAGCAGGTTTGGAGGGAGTATTTTTTCAGTCTCGCTAAGTAACTTTGTCACATAACCTCACTGAGGGCCTGCAGTTTTGGTGGGGATGTTGTAGAAGTCTTTGAAGTCGTTAGCTATGAAAGGCTGAATCGCAGGGAGGCCAGTCCCTTTCCACAGCCTTAATGCCTAACCAACAGGCAAGCTTTCAAACTCATACTGAAAAAGAAATGGAATCCAGTCAGCAGCAGCGCAAGAGGATGACTTCTGACCCTGGGGGACTTTCTGATGGAGTAGAGAAAGGGAACCCAGAGAGGGTGTCTGCAGATGAAGTTACACACATCCCAACTAGAAATCGAGCATAACAAAATGCAGGTGCTTATCAGGAAATGTGCGTCATCGTGCGGCAGCTCAGACAGGGCTAAGCTGGCAGCATTACTAGTTCACAGAATTATATGGTTTGGAATGGAAGGGACCATGAAGACCATCCAGTCCAACCCCCTTGTAGTGAGCAGGGACATCTTCAACTCCCTCTGGCTGCCCCATCCAACCTGATCTTGAATGTTTCCAGGGATGAGACATCCACAACCTCTCTGGTCAACCTGGGCCGGGGTTTCTCTACTCTTAATGTGAAAAATTTCTTCCTAATATCCAGTCTAAACCTCACTTCTTTTAATTTAACATCATCACCTCTTGTCCTATTGCTATAGGGACTGGTGAAACCTTTTGCTACCTCTCCCCACACCTGACCCTGCCCTAAGGAGCCTCATCCATCCCTCTCTGTATCTTCACTGCCCCAGTGATCACATTCTGCTATTTGTAGCTTCCAATTAACCTTCTTGTAGCCAAGCACAAGCAGCAGGGGCTGCTGTGGGCTACCCCAGCACTGCCAACCATGCCTCACACAGCAAAGCCATGGCAAGCAAGAGCTGCCTGCTGTTTCCAGTGCTTACCGAGGGCAGCTACCTCCCAAATCTGACTTTCTCACACTTCCCTAGTGGCCCAAATGACTTTTTTTCCTGCCTTCTACTACTCTCCTCCACCAAACTCAGGTCCTGTCTGCAACATTCCTGGCCAAGAGGTCTGCTTACACAGGCGGCTGCCGACACGCCTCCCCTGGTCTGTATAAACTGCCTGTGCAGACAAGCATCTAAACAGACGAGGAGGAAAATCCCTTCTCACCACATCCCCAGGACGGGGGTGGAAGTGCCGACACACAGCCAGGAGCTCAGCCCTCCGGCAGCGGAGCCGCTCAGCACAGTCTCTGCACTGCATGATGTAAGGAGCTAAGTTTGGACAGGAGAAGTCCCACGCTGGGTGAACTTCATGGATGATTTTAGCTGGTGAATGAGTAAGCAGAGGTTATGCTTGCAGACGAAAGCCTTGAAGCACGTGGGTGACAGCAGCAGCACACAAGCAGGGAGCGCTGCTCTCAGGGCTCAGGCATCTCCCCAGCATTCACTATGCCACGGGAGGCAGAGCCTGGCTCCAGGCTTGCACTGCTTGCACACGGATGGGGCCACATGTCTCCTCCCTCATTTTTTTCCCTCGGTCATAAAAATCACGACTGGATGCTGAGTTACAAATTCCAACCAACAGCGATATTCAGAAGCATCCAAGAGGATTTTAGCTGCACGAATTCAAACTCAACAGCCTGCCCGTTCAGATAAATGAGTGACCGAGCCTAACGAAAACCTGGGCATCAGGTCAGGAACATGAAGCTGAACCAGAAGCTCTTGATGTAGTAAAGGATTCAGAGAGCTCCTGTGACCCTGTAGTTCCTCTACCTGCACAGGGAGGCTGGGGGAGCCAGGTTCACAGTTGTTACTGTCACCTGCCTTGAGAATTTTCCCTTTTCCGTGCATGAACTGAACTCTGTATAAGCCATATAGAATCACAGAACAACCAGGTTGGAAGAGACCCATCGGATCATCGAGTCCAACCATTCCTATCAAACACTAAACCATGTCCCTCAAGACCTCATCTACCTGTGCCTTAAACACGGGAAGGTGAAACAACCACCAACCTGGGCAGCCTATTCCAATGCCCAATGACCCTCTGTGTGAAAAACTTCCTCCTAATCTCTAGCCTAAATCTCCCCTGGCGGAGCTTGAGGCCATTCCCTCTTGTCCTGTCCCCTGTCACTTGGGAGAAGAGGTCAGCTCCCTCCTCTCTACAACCTCGATGCAGTCACTATCCAGCCCTGGATGCTGATGGGGAGAAATGAGGAACAGCAAGCACATCCCTGGCGCTGAGCTCTGGTCCTTTCCTCATACACAGGAAGGGACAAGCAGGAGTGTGTTTGCTGTGAGAGCAGTCATGCATCAGCACCTAGAAGGCTGCTCTGTCCCACTGGCACTGCACATCGTCCACCCTCTCCTCTCGACAGCTCTTCACGAGAGCCCAGCAAACAGCCCAGGGAAGGGCGGGTGAAGCAGCACAGGGCAGTCACTCGAGCAGCATAAGAAAGAGCTAAAGCTACTGGAGAGCATCCAGAGGAGCAGGAGCTGAGGTCTTCTCTCTGGGACCAATGACCTGAGGGAATGAAAGGAAGACATGCCAGGGGAGGTTTAGGTTGGACATTAGGAAAAGGTTCTTCCCGTAGAGGGTGGCAGAGCTCTGAAACAGCTCCCCAGGGAAGCAGTCATGGTGCCAAGCCTAACAATACTCAAGAAGCGCTGGGCCAGCGCCCTCAGACACGCGATGAGAATGTTTGGGCTGTCCTACACAGGGACAAGAGTTGTACTCGATGATTCTTGTAGGTCCCTTCCAACTCAGGTCATTCTATGAGCTAGGAAAAGGACTTGAGGGACCATGGACACATGTGACATCATTAAAACTCTGGAGAGGTCTAAGTAGAGCAAGGCAGGGCAGGACATCCCTCCTCATGCTGGCTCAGGCTGGGTCCTCCTGTACCTAAACCAGGTGCTTCCAGTCTCATCCTTCCACTTGGACACAGAAGCTGGCTTCAATTGAGCATTAAGAAGGCAAAAAAGCAGGAATGCCACAAACCCTACCACCTTTAGGGTGGCACAGAGCACCGTCCCTCCCACCCAATCCAGCAGCACCTACTGCAGCAGAAGGCACTACAGCACATGAGGAGGACCTGAGGCTGGCCGGGAGCAACTTCACTCCCACTGCTAGTTTAAGGCTGCCATGAGCATGTTGTGAAACCTAACCTTGAGCAAACCCACAATGCTGGCACTGGCACAGGGCTTTCCGGGGGCGGCTGCTGCCCGGGGTAGCACGGGGGCTCTGCCTTTCCTTTCTTTCTTTCAGAGAACAAAAGGCATCAACATGTACACCTTTAGCTCGTTATAATGATCGCAAGGGAATTCAAAGCCAAAAGCAAACACCTTCTCCAGCACTGGCAACTAAAAGGCTGACTCGCTGCTCTCTGACAGCTCTAACAACTCTGGTTAAACCACACAGCACTTGCTCAGCAGCTGGACACGGCTCCTCCTGCCGAATCGCACTGCTCGCAGGCAGACTGGCCGACATCCAATGTTATTGTTACCAGCGGCTATTTGGGGCCTCGGCTCCTGTGAACACGGTGTTATCGGGTTCCTTCGCCAGGCAAGTGCTTGTGCTATAAGAATTCCTGCAAGTGCCGCAGGCCAAATGGGCCTTGCTGAGCAATACATTCTCATCAGGGGAGCATCACCTAGCAGCCCTTATGAGACCCACCCTGGCTGAACATATGTATTTTACACCAAAAATAGTGCCTGCTTTGCACAAAAAAATAAAAATGTTCCTTTCAAAAAGAGCATGACCTCCTCCCAGGTACAGTCAGGTTTGAGCACAGCATCGCTACAGCCATCACCCTCTGCTGGCTTGGAGAAAGAGCTGGCAGATAAACCTGCATGCTAGGGACATCTCCCCATTTCCCAGGCTTCTCAGTACGTGGAAATGCTCGTGTACTTGGAGAGAAGTCACTGAGTCCAGAGAGCAGAAGGGAAGAGGCCAGCCATCTCCCACACCGCTTGCCAGCTACTGGCTCATCCCACAAACCGTTCACCACGCCAAGGCTCTTAACATCACAAACTGAACTGAAATACTTTTGCTCACTTAAAAATCCAGAAGAGCTGAAGCTAGTGATGGAAATGCACGAAGTGCAGAGTGGATGTGCACATGCAGGGAGGAAAGACAAGGGGCTTTTGGAAGCACTCACCCTCTCGAGTCCCAGGGGAAATAGAACAGCACAGCTATTTACAGACATGTTGGTAACCGTCACATCGTAACTAAACAAGCAACCTACACAAAGCTAACCACTTATCCATGGTTTTAAGAAAAAGTGGGAACATTAAATCCTGTAATTATAGGCCATTGAACTTGGGGGGGGGGCAAATAAGGGAGTAATTTTTCAAAAGCCCTATTTAAAGACTCAATACACACCTTGCAGGAGAGGGAAAAGTCAATAACACAACTGCACAGAGAGGTACTATCGGAAGCACTTGTGGTCTGAGATGCAGATATCCAGCCTTGGGTCAGGCTGGCTCACACTGCACTGGCTCCTCTGCCTTCCTGGGGCACCTCTGCATTCCACACCACAAAACCACAACAAATCAGGCAGCTCCGACTGATTCTCTTCCATGCAGGGAGCTCCATGAGTTCAGCAAAAGTGCTTAGCACAGAGACAAGCCTCTGCCTCTCAACGGGCACACAAGGTCTGTATTTAAACAAATCACCCTGTTCTGCCTCTTTTCACTGTTACAGAGCTCAGGGACTTGCACACATTTTGCTGTACTGGTCTCCACTAACAGATCTCATCTGTACTCTTCTTCCCAGATCACTGAGTAACAGCTTTGCTAGTGAGGACAGTGACAGAAAAAGGTCAAATGCTCCAAACTCAGACTCCGTGCTTGCACAAATCAGGATCGGACAGACAAAGTTTTGCCTTGGAAACTACAGTCAGACAAAGTCGTTACCTGGACTCACAGAATAAGAGAATCATTTGGTTGGAAAAGACTTCTGAGTCAAACCATACCCGTCCACTGCTAAACCACAGCCCTGAGCACCTCATCCACCCGTCTTTTAAACCCCTCCAGAGATGGTGACTCCACCACCTCCCTAGGTTGCCTCTGCCAGTGCCTGAAACCTTTCAGCGAAGGAATTTTTTCCCGATATCCAATCTAAGCCTCCTCCGGTGCAACTTGAGGCCATTGCCTCCTATCCTGTCACTTGTTATTAGGAGAAGAGACTAACATCAACATCGCTACAACCTCTGTCGGGGAATTGTAGACAGACCTGGACCAGACGGGCACTGTATCTTAAGAGAGAGATTTTCCTTCTCTGTTTCCTTGGTGGTAGATAAGAGACTTCAGAGAATAGTGTTTTTCAGCATACAGAGCCATAAGATAAGTAATTAGTGATTAACAAAGGCATTGAAATTAAAGCAACCTTGAGAGCAGCAGACACACAGCTCCCTGTGCAAGGCACCCACAGATCATATGAAACCAAGAGATGTGTTTTTAAAGTATTCCAATGCATGGAAGTATTTAAATCCCTCAGACAGCTTCAAAAATCACCACCACAGCTTTTCTCCCTGGGAGGAGGAGAAAAGCAAATAAGCCGGACAGACTCCCAGGAGCCACAGTTCAACCCGAGCAATTTCCACGCAGCTGCTCTGCTAGCACTGCTCTCCAGAATCCCATTCTCCTGGAATTAAGTTATGGCACACTTTGATAATAAAGCGGTTTGCAAAAATCACTGTAATTCTGCCCTGCAATAACTCCTGTGACATAATCTGACCGTAGTAAATGGATTTCTTGCAGACCAAGAAAACCCCGCACCCAGCCGGCACTGCCTCCCCGCTGTGCTTGTTGGGTTTGCAGCATAAGTGGGAGCTGCTGGAAGGCTCAGGGAAGCTCAGCGCTCTCGACTGGCAGAAAGAGAGGAAGTTGGCTAAAAACAAGGGAATTTGGTCACTTTGCCACAGCCTGGATGCCTAGGCTGATGCTGCCAGATGTAGCGCTCAATCCAGAGCTTGGTTACATCAAGGAAGGGGGTGCTAATTCCATGGGAAACAGAAGACACTTTAGCACAGCCATGCTGAGCCAGGCCTGAGGAAGGAGGGTACGATCCTGCCTGGCCCACGGGCCAGAGCCCACTGCCCAGCTCATCCCAACTCACCGCCATGTACGGCCGGCACCCTGCATCCCGCGTTTTGGCAATGGAATCCACGAGCTGTCCACTAATGCCAAAGTCACAGAGTTTAATATTTCCATTTCTGTCCAGAAGAATATTGGAAGGTTTGATGTCTGCGAAGAAAAGAAATTTTCACCGCTAAGTTATGGCTGGAGGTTTCAATTTGAAGAACAGAGGTTGCAGAGAATCAACACCAGTGGTTCCACACGATCGCCACCGCCTCGTGGTGTGGGGCAGGCAAGTGGTGACTGGATCCTGATAATCCTAACTGGGAATATGAGGAGATGAAACCAGTTGCAAAGATGCCACAAGCCCAGAGGGAGATACCCAATCACCTGAGAATCACATCTTTATAGAAAACCACTGACAGAAGGGGCAACAAAAACGTTACTGGGGACACACTTGGGTGAAACCTGTACACAAATTCACAGGAGGATATGTGCTAATTACACTTTGATCTGATGCAAAGGCCGCTAAAAATCCTTGCGATCATTTTCATAGGCAAGAAGAAAAGACATGAACTCACCTCTGTGAATGATTTTCAAGTTTTCTTTTAAGTGGTTTAGTGCTTTCACAGTCTAGGAAAGAAAAACAGATTGAAAATAAACAAAAGTCCTAAGATACTTGTTATTATTAAACTTTTGGAGCTCCAAGAATAGGCAAAACTATTAAATATGCTACAATATCAATGCTGTAATATGCCATGAAATAAAAGCACTCTTCTTCAAATCCTTCCTGCAAACAGAAGGCAATATCAGTGAGGGCATGTGCTTAAGTAAACACACACCACTTCTTGTGACCTGGAATGATCATAGTCTGTGAGATGGGAGTAAGAGCTGAAGTCAAGCAAATTCTGATGCTTATTATCTTGAGTAATTTTATTTCAAACCCTATGCTGTACTTTTTCAGTAACAACTCTTGCCACAGAATCATAGAATGGTTTGGCTCAGAAGAGACCTTAAAGCCCATCCAGTTCCACCCACCAGCCATGGGCAGGGACACCTCCCACTGGATCAAGGGCTCAAAGTCACATCCAACCTGGCCCTGAACATCCAGGGATGGGGCAGCCACAGCTTCCCTGGGCAACCTGGGCTAGTAACAGCCTCACCACGCTCATTGTGAAGAATTCCTTCCTAATGTATGATATAAATCTTCTCCCTTCCAATTTAAAGTCACCTCCCCTCAACCTATCCCTGCACTCCCTGATCAAGAGCCCCTCCCCAGCTTTCCTGGAGTCCCTGTCAGTACTGGAAGCTGCTCTAAGGTCTCTCCAGAGCCTTGGCTTCTCCAGGCTGAACAATCCCAACTCTCAGCCTGCCCTTGTACAGGAGGTGCTCCAGCCATCCAATCACCTTTGTGGCCTCCTCTGGGCTCGCTTCATCCACTAGTTGAGCAGCAGCAGAGGTGGCTGTTCTGATTTAACCATTCACCATCCAACACAAGAGACACTTAGGGAGCCTGATTTCACAGGAAGATTTAAAAAACCCTGAGAGTTCACCCTTTTATTTTGCTTCTGCTGTGAGAATCATTGAAACAAGTGGCCAAAAACTGCTTTGGGAGATGGGCAGAAGGTGCTTGTGTTGTGCCACAAAGCGCACTGAAGCTGTGTGGCTGTAAGGACGTAATCTAGCACCAAAGACCTGGTTCCTTCTGCTCACACAATCCCATGTTCAAGTGTTTGGGGAATCAAAAGCTCCAGCAAGCTCGGGTGTAGCTGAAGTGCCGTCTCCTCTTTGCAGCCCACCTTGTGCCTCCAGTGCAGGTTTCTGTTCCAGCAGATACTTTTCAACATCCTTTCATCCACAGCCCAAACCCAAGAGTTTGCTTTGCAGGGCCAAATGCTGCCCTCGTGTTTAGACAACTAAGGGTTCACTTTGGCACAACCAAGGCCAGATTTTCAGGGCTCCGTGTACCAGGGTTGCACTCGGATAGCCTGGGAGGGACTCACATTGCTTCACTTCAAAACCTAAGGCACCATGAAATGGGAACTCAAGCTCTGTGCAGATGCACCGACCTCCTCCCCCTGACTCCAGAGAGAAGACAGGCAATGTCCTGAGACCAGACGCTCCCTGTCAAATAGCTCAGTGATTTCACTATAAATGCTCAGTCCCTTGTTTCCTTTACATACAAGGAGAGGGGAGACAGCTCACTCATTTTAGGCACCTTTCTTGCCTGGTTTCCACTGATGCCACCACCAGCGCACGTGAAGCAATCTCAGAGGACAGGGCTGTTTGCCTGTGGTGTTGGTGCCATTATTTAAGCAGGCAGAGCAGGAGGCTGGTCCTGGGGTTGGGATGAAGTGATTACAGACCCCAAGGCCCTGCTTTTCCATCATGCAATACACTACAGCAAAGTCAGAATATTCTCCAGGAACACTAAAGCTGTGATGAAATCCAGTTCTGCCACACAGCGATCAACCAGCTTCAAAAACACACACAAAAACGTTCAATGAAATACTCACAGCTAAAGTGATTTTTCCTAGGATTTCTTCTGGAATAACATCATCTAATACACTATATACATATTTGTAAAACTTATCAAACGAGGTAGACATGAGCTCCATACAGATCCAACAGTCACCCTGGAAAGAGAAAAGAATCTGTATTATGGTCAAGCTCATACAAGAAGCAAAAGTCCAGAAAGCATAAACGGATCCCTCAAATTCAACAAAATACATTAAAGTAACGCGCATTTTACAGGAAGCATGGAATTGACCTTGATTAATGTTAGGAATGGAAGACTTGCCCCTAGATACACCTTTCCACCACTCCATTCACCACCAGAGGAACCTAACTGGCCAGCTCACACAGGACAATGCATTTCAGAAGGCTGAACCTGGATGAAATCATCCCTCAAACACTGTTTGGTTCTCCAGAAGGCAGCAGGCACAGTCAGAAATGAGCGTGATCAGTAAGGCTAAAAAAAAAATCCCTTCAGCTCATGAAAACCCTGCAGAGGACAGACGACTTCTCACAACATTTGGAGAGAGCAGCTAAGCAAGAGAAAATGAAAATAGACTCCAGTATGCAAGGGGGAGGGGTTGCTGATTTACACCTTAAACAATTTAAATGCAGAAAATCATCTAACATAGAATCTTAGAATGGTTTGGTTTGAAAGGAGTCCTAAAGCCCATCCAGTTCTGCCCCTGCCATGGGCAGGGACACCTCCCACTGGATCAGGGACTCAAAGACACATCCAACCTGGCCTTGAACCCCTCCAGGGATGGGGCAGCTGCAACTTCCCTGGGCAACCTGGGCTAGGGCCTCCCCACCCTCATTGTGAAGAATTTCTTCCTAATGTCTACTCTAAATCTTCTCCGTTCTGATTTAAAGCCATATTACCCCGTCCTATCACTCCAGGCCCTTGTAAAGTCCCTCCCCAGCTTTCCTGGAGCCCCCTAGAAGCTGCTCTAAGGTCTCTCCAGAGTCTTCTCTTCTCCAGGCTGAACAGCCCCAACTCTCTCAGCCTGTCCTCGTATGGGAGGTGCCCCAGCCCTCTGTCTATGCCAATATCTGTGTTAAACTGAACTATTATAGACAAATAACATGTCCTTTTACCAAACTGCCTCCCAAGCTCTGTAAATCAACCTGCTTGCAATGGTTTCCTTGGGGATGAGAAATGGATCCTCACTATCTAGAAAGGTATCATCTTTTTGAGTGTGTACTCTATAGCAATGGACAGCTTAGCCATGGACCGATGATAGTCATTTCAACCTCTTTCAACATTTGCACCTTGAATCCTGTGTTCAGTTGTGGGCCCCTCACCACAAGAAGGATGTTGAGGATCTGGAGAGAGTCCAGAGAAGATCAATGAAGCTGGGGAAGGGGCTGGAGAACAGGTCTTATGAGGAGCGACTGAGAGAGCTGGGGGGGTTTAGTCTAGAGAAGAGGAGGCTGAGGGGAGACCTCATTGCTCTCTATAACTCCCTGAAAGGAGGTTGTGGAGAGGAAGGAGCTGGCCTCTTCTCCCAAGTGACAGGGGACAGGACTAGAGGGAATGGCCTCAAGCTCTGCCAGGGGAGGTTCAGGCTTGACATCAGGAAAAACTTTTTCATAGAAAAAGTCACCTTCCCTGGAGGGATTTAAAGGAGTGGTGGATGAGGTGCTGAGGGGCATGATTTAGTGGTAGATAGGAATAGTTGGACTCTATGATCCTGGGGGTCTTTTCCAACCTAGTGACTCTATGTGATTTTATCTCCAGCCGAGGATGACAGCAGGCTTTGTGTGAGCTGTTTCAGTAGCTTTTCATGGACTTTAGGGAACTCTTCGTTGCTTGAAATACTAGAACTAGCTGTGTCCTCACCAGAAGTGACACACTCACCCCCATCTTCCACAAGCTGGTCAAAAGCCAAGCCCAGAACATAGCTGCTTACTCTGGTGTTCTGCTCCTGTCTAAACATCACCTACACCTTGAGGAGCACCTTACGCAGGCAGCACTGCCCACACTGCCGGATAGCTCAGAGCACGGGCTGCCTGTCTGGTTACCACTAAGCTATGACAGAAGCAACAAACAGAGGAGAAACTTCACAAGTAGTTATCTGACAGAAGGTAGAGCTTTCTTAACGAGACAAAAAACAAACCAACAGAGCTCTAATTTAATACATGGAAATGAAATGAGGAAAAAAAACCCTCGGGTATGAACATGCTGGAGGAGTGGCAAAGGCCTGCACTCCCATCCTGCACAGGCAAGTCACTGCTGTTTGAAGCAATCTCCCAGTGCTTATATCTAGCTACTGAACAAGCTTAAAGAGTCACAGGTTTTAGAATCATAGAATCATAGAACAACCAGGCTGGAAGAGACCCATCAGATCATCGAGTCCAACCATTCCTATCAAACACTAAACCATGTCCCTCAGTACCTCATCTACCCGTGCCTTAAACACCTCCAGGGAAGGTGAATTAACCACCTCCCTGGGCAGCCTATTCCAATGCCCAATGACCCTCTGTGTGAAAAACTTTCTTTTAGAGCCAAAAGGGTTTTTCTGTGCCACTCAGAATGACCTCCTGTGACATACAAGCCAAGGAACTGCATCCACCATGGTGTCTCCAGTCAAAATACTTGGTTACAGCAGGAAGAGCAGTGCCAAGCGCTGTCAAACACAACACACTGGTATCAGCAGGGGCAGCAGTGCCACCCAGCTTGGTCTTGGCTGTTCACACATGTGCAAGGCTGTTTGCAGCAATAAGAGACAGCAAACTGCTAAGAAGTGTCCCACGTGCCACCAGCGTTACAGAAGCTGCTGCTTCAGTGACAGCAAATCCATCACCATCTCCTGCCAAAGGAGGGGTGCTGTCTCCAAGAGGAACAGGACAGTACATAACAGAATAGAACAGAACTATTGCAGCTGGAAGGAGCCTACGCCAATCACACGGTCCAACTGCCTCAGCACTTCAGGGCATCACCCACCTCTCAAGGAACCTTGTTCCACAGCTTGACGACCCTCTTGGTAAAGAAATGCTCCCCTTTGTCCAGTCTCAACTTCCCCTTGTGCAGTTTTGAGCCATTCCTACACATCCCACTGCTGGGTACCAGGAAAAGAGATCAGCTCCTTCCTCTCCATGTCCCCTCTTCAGGAAGTTGTAGACCAACGAGGCCGCACCCCAGCCCCCTTTTCTCCACGAGTCCTGGGCCACTCCTCACAGGATGTTCCTCTCAGCCCTGTCATCAGCTTCATTGTCCTCTTCTGGACCTTAATGTCCTTCTGAAATGGTGAGGCCTGGAACTGCCAGACACCAGACCCCCAACAAACTGTGTGTAGTGAAAGCAAATATGGACTTGTTCTACTGGAGAGCCAAGAAGATGATCGAGGGCTGAAGCACCTCTGCTATGACGACAGGCTAAGAGAGGTGGGGTTGACCAGCCTGGAGAAGAGAATGCTCTGAGGAGACTCTGGAACTGAAAGGGGCTCCAGGAAAGCTGAGGAGGGGCTCTTGATAAGGGAGTGCAGGGATAGGATGAGGGGGGGTGTGGTTGTAAGTTGAAAGAGGGGAGATTTGGATGAGACATTAGGAAGAAAAATTTCACTGTGAGGTGGGGAGGACCTGGCCCTGGCTGCCCAGGGAAGCCGTGGCTGCCCCATCCCTGGAGGTTCAAGGCCAGGTTGAATGGGGCTTTGAGTAATCAGATCTATGGGGTGGTGTCCCTGCCCATGGCATGAGGGGTGGAACTGAATAGGATTTAAGATCCCTTCTAACCCAAACCATTCCACGATGCTATGACACTGGCTGCAGGATCATTCAAAACATCACTTCTGGTTTGACTAGATTCATAAAGAAAACTGGTGCTGTGCTGTATTCTCACATTATTGTACTGAGACTGCAGGGGGCTGGATTTGTTCAAGAACTACAGACCATTACTGACCACCTGCAGCCTTGTATTCATGTCCAATCACACTCATATTGTGAGTGTCTCCAGTCGCCCACATTACAAACGCTGGTGTTTGCACAGCAAAAGCAAACTGAAGTGACATAAGAGGCAACCTTATCACAACAAAAGCTTCACGATATACTTGGTGCATCTGCAAGGTTAGGATATATGTGTTACCAAAACCAAAAACAAGTAGGATAAATCATTATGCAATGTTAATCTAACCATAAAAACACCCGTAAAGGATCAAAAGCACCAAAGTAAAACTTGGTTCACTTGGTCCCCTTAGGTATAGGCCATATTACGGTTGGACTTGATGATCTTAAAGGTCTTTTACAACCAAAACCATTCTATGATTCTATGACATAGAAATCTTGGATGTGGGCATTTATTGATTTGCTAATACAAAGCTCTGCCGGATCACCATGGATTCATGTCAGCAAGATCAATGACAGAAGATGAAGTTCTTTTCAATTGCTCAGCTTCATTAAGGGTGGCTGCAAGATTCAAACCTCTACAGGTTCTTAACTCTTCCCGGGACTTGGAAGAACTAGGATATTGGTTGGCAAAGTTGATTAATTGAGTCCAAAAAAGGAGACTGGCAGGGACGACAGGGTCTCCCAGCCACTTTAAGTGACAGGTACAGTTGGACTCAATGATCTCAAAGGCCTTTTCCAACCAAGTGATTCTATGATGCTGATTAAATACAAAAAAGAGAATGTACACAGGAAAGCTCTGCCTCACTGTGAATTGTGAGGGCAAAACCACCTTAATGAAAGCTTCTCTTTAATCTATGTAGCTATGCCCAGGTGATTTCAGTCATAAAATGACAGAAACGGCATTTGATTTTATTTTTTTTCTTTTCCAGTTAAAGTTATTCTTCTAAAGAACATAATTTAGTCCTTACTGGGTGTTACACTAGCACACGCTAATGCACATCTTGTAAGCATTCCAAAAAAAAATGGCAAGGAACACCCTGCACATTTCATTCAAAACATCGCTGCCCATCTCTAGGACAAACAAAAAAGTGCTTAACGGCAACTGGGATGCTTCAGCTGCTGAATTCCGCGAGTTCCCAGTCGACAACTGCGTATGTCACAAAGATGCCACCCAGCTGGAACACAGCCTGGCAGAAAAGAACCCGGGAGTCATGGTGGACACCAAGCTGAACATGAGCCCTTCCTGCAAAGAAGGTGGGCAGAGTCCTGGGCTGCACTGGGAGGATTATTGCCAGCAGGCTGAGGGAGGTGATCCTTCCCCTTCCCTCAGCGCTGGTGAGGCCACACCTGGAGTACTGGGTCCAGTTCCTGGCTCCCCAGAGAAATAGAGCTACTGGAGAGGGTCCAGTGAAGGGCCACTAGGATGCCTGAGAGACTGGAGCATCTCTCCTACGAAAAAAAGGCTGAAAGAGTAGGGACTGTTCAGCCTGAAGAAGAGAAGGCTCAGGGGATCTCATCAATGCATATAAATACGTGAGGGGAGGATGCATGGATGATGGAGCCAGGCTCTTGTCAGTGGTGCCCAGTGGCAGAAATAGAGGCAGTGGGCACAAACTGGCACACAGGAGATTCCCTCTGAACACCAGGAAACACCTTTTCACTGTGAGGGTGATGGAGCCCTAGCACAGTTTGCCCAAGGATGCTGCAGAGTCTCCTTCCCTGAGACTATTTAAAAGCTATTTGGCCACGGTCCTGCGCAAGTGGCACTAAGCGGCTCTGCTTGAGCATGGAGTTGGACAAGGTAGACCTCCAGAGGCCCCTTCCAACACCCACCATTCTGTCATTCTGAAGGTTTAGTGAATTGTGGGGACGGGCTGACTTTTTACAGAAGTTGTACCTACACTACTGAGTGAGAACAAAGAATGTCATCAACCTTGCATGCCATTACATGACACAGAGGACACTCCCTATGCACCGATGCCTAATAACAGGGAAAGGTGCCTTAAACAATGCCAACACAGCCAAAGGTTTCCATAGAAATAGGGTGTTCATCAACAGCAAAGAGAGTAAAGACCTTGCATCAATAGACCAATTATCCATAACTCACCAAGGTCAGCACTGTGGGACTGATATATCCATTCTAGTTCTTCTCTTGTACCAAAGGAGCTCCCCACAGGCTAATTTACCCAGTTTCCCAGGGCAACTTGCAATGAATTTTTCATGGAATAATTTCACCAACTATTGAGTTTGTTGGTTTAAACTGGGCTCAGCTACACACACACAGTGGAGAACTCACTGCTGAGCTCTCAAGGCAGACAAGGCTCTTGTGCTCTTCTCCTCTTGAGAAGAAAAGTAACAGAAACAGTTACTCTGAAGAACAACGAGTGCGGTCATGACAACCAACCAATCATTCCCAGCCTAACAGGTTCTGTCTCAAACTAGATTACCTGTAAATTTTCCAACAGACATGCAAGGAAAGAAGATGATGCACAATCACAGCACAGGACTGTCCAGGCAGCATGCAGAAGGCCAATTTCCCATCTGTATTTACTGGTCACTCCAAGCTAGATGATGATGGGATTGCCCGGGAAAAGCACAAAGAGAGCAAAGAGTAACTTCTCTAGCCCTGCAGCATAATATCTACCTTAAATTGTAATAAGTAGGTGGTAAACAGTCACAAATGTGCAGTGATTACCATCATATTCCTGGCTAGGAACAGCTAAAGTATGTTGGGATTAACTGTGCTCAGCTGACAGCTTTCAATGCTCTAATTCTGTTCTTCACTTGGAAGGACTCACGGAAGCATCACGTTGAATAACACCCTCCACACGCGTAAAAGGGCCCAGCAAACCTACAGCCCCTCAGCCACCTATTGCAGATGTCATTCCTTTCAAGAATAGTCGCAGGGTTTTGTTCTCTGTCCCAGAAGGACTCAAAAAGATGCAAAGAACAGCAAGAAAGATGATGAAAGGTCTGGAAGGGGTTCTGTGTATGACACAGGCTGGCACTTACCAGGCTTTGTAAGACATTACAGAGGGGGAATGCAGCAACCATCCATAAGATCTTCAGTGGTCTGAAGAGGATGGATAAAGATGAACTGTCTACAGCCTCTTCAAACACAAAAACTAGGGGAAGCACTAGGGGCACCACTCAAAACAGCAGGACAAAATTCAAACTGCATCAAGGTTACAGGCCTTCAAACAAGGGGCAGACAACCAAGGGATGTGCCTCTCAGGGACACCGTGGATGCAAAAAATGCAGGTGTACTCAAGGGGAAACAGAACACTTCCATGGAAAAGAAATGCAGTAAGAATCACTCATCACAAAGACAGCACACGCAGCTTGGAGAAAACTCAGCTGCACACGACTGAAGGCTACAGCAAAGCATCACTCACACTCTTCTGACACAGCCTGGATCCATCCATCCATCCATCCATCCATCCATCCATCCATCCATCCTTCTGCTAACCTTCTGGGGAGGTGTGACTACTATCACAGCAGCCACCTTCGTTAGAGGGATACAGGTCTTCTACACAGTCACATCTCACAACCACTGACATAAACCATCTTTACATCCAGGCTCTGTGCTGCAGAGCTGTGTCCAGCCCAGGAGGATTAAACTCTACTTGGGGGAGCCAAAGGCCTGGAGCTCAAGTGATAAGAAAAGCGCAAAAGAAGAGATTGAAATATGCAGAGACACACACAATAAATGGTGATAGTGTGCTCGTGCTCAGCAGCACCCGGGTCTCCTGCTTCAACACCTTTGAATAAAAGCAGAGAGCTAAGAAACCTGACATAAATTAACTTTCTCCTCCTTATTGCAATTTGGAAACTGGAAAGAAAAACAAAAAACCCAAACTCTGCTATGAAAGAAGCAGGTTTGGGGTGCCCACCTCTCTGAAGAGTGCGCCATAAAACTGAACAATGTACGGGCAGTCACTGCTTCGCATTACTACATCAAGGTCCATCAGAAGCTGCTTCTGTTCTTTTTCATCCACTGTCGACCGAATTCTCTGAAAGAGGAAGAGTAGCACAGACTTTATCACTTACAAGTCATGACGGTATCCTCAGCCCTGCTTCTGGAGGAAGATCCAGGGACCCCAAACCCACACTGAGCAGGCAGTCCCCAAGACATGCTCGCACACGCTCCAGGGAATTAAGCTGTGCTCTCAAATAAGGAATAGAACTAAAGCCATTTAACCCAGACTATAAAATCCCCAGCCCACTCATCAGCATCAACATGTTCAGGTGAAATATTAGAATGAAAGTAAAGAGCAGACCTTTCATTGAAAACTACAGCAAAACAACATATTTGGGCTTTCATTCCAATTGCACAAAGGTTTCAGCCGTGTTGGATGGGGCTGGAAAGCTGTTTGGAAATCCAACCAGGGAACGTGCTGTTTAAAATTTTGAAGGCAAGCACAGAAGATAAAAAGGCTCCTTCCACCATGGCTGGCACAGCGAAAAGGGACCATCAGAGGGAATATGCTGCTCTGGTGATGCTAACAGTGGCCAACACTCCTGTGAGCTCTTCCCATAGAACTAATAATTCTTTACCTAGTGCTGGCGTAGGGAACATTATCTAACACATGTTTGATTTATGTGTATAGAGATACAAAATGTACGTACTCTGTGTATATAGAGATATATGTATGTACACAGACTTTGTATGTACTGTATATATAAAGAAAAGCCTGATTTGGGCTTGAAAGAACAATGCAAATTCCAAAACAGAAAACTGTAGATGTTCCAGCCCAAAGCTTGTTAAAACAATGGATGGAAATGACCATCCACAGTTTTTTGTGCGATTTTATGGTTGTATTTAACATCTTGCATTAACTAATGTGTTCCCCGAATCACAGGTGAGAATTGCGATCCTGAAGGTGCGACTGGTGTTCAAACATCTTTTAAGAAATACACGGCAAGGAGTCCAACACAACAGAGGTCGCCTGGACTTCTCTAAGGAGAAAAACTACTTTGCTCTCCAAGAAAGAACAATTATTTAAGATTGTGGGAAAAATCTGCAAGATATCAGCACCCACTCCCACCAACCGACTGCCCTGTGAGCAGCTGGTGGCATCAAGATCACATGCAGCAGCGAGCACAATGCTAAGTATATAAAAGTGCTTTTGAGGTTGGCCATGCATGTCGCACCACTTCAGAAACAGTGTGTGATTATAGCCCTCAAGACTACCTTGTGAGGACCCAAACAAAACGAGGACAGCATTGACACTTTAATTTTCCTTACCTTTGATGTATCCTGATATTTTGGTATTTCACCACTCATTCTTAATGTTCTAGTAGCTCTAGTTTGGCCTAGACCAGCAACTGTTGTGTTCAAATCACTCTTTTCACTCCCAGGGAATTCTAGAGTACTTGGGGAAAGGACTCTAGAGGGGTGGGATTTTGTAGTGGCAAATAGAGCGAGAACATAGCTCAACAGACTAGTCATGAGCTAAAGATCTTCACCTCTAGGTCACTGGTTCAAGCCTCTTTCACAGTTCAGTCACATCGCTGAAGAAAGCCTGACATGTTTTATTATTTCATTGTCTTAAGTCTATGTCCTACAAAGCTCTACAAGCTGCTGAGGTATCAAAGGCTGAGCAGATTGAATACATCTCTTACGGCACCAGCAGCACCATGTGACATGATAACGTCTCTGCACTGAAATCAACCAAAGACAATGGATTCCAAAGCCACCGCAGTGGGACCTATGAGGAACGGTTTAGTCTCTCACCGAGATGCTATCCAATCCTCTGAGAAGTTCCCCTCTTCAGTGAGGAGCAAAACTAAAAGGAGCTTTTCTCCATACTGTTAACTCACAACTCCCTTCTGTGCCAACTCCATCTCTCTGCCTCCTAAAAGCCTCTTTCCTGGAGACGCAGGAGTCTCTCCAGCCCCACTCTGCATTCACCTTGCATCCACACAATCCTGTCACAGCCATCCCCACTCCTCAAACTCCACTTCCCTGAGGGCATCTCCTCCCACCTCTGACATTTCCTTTTCTGCTGCTACTTCTCCAGCTCTGGAAAAAACAGGAAACACATTATATGGAGGAGGCAATTATAACCACACCCCAGAAAACCACTGAACCCAAAGATTCCTCCTTTTCCCAAACACAATCTCCCCAGGGAGAAAGAGAAGGGGCAGGCAGAAGATCCAGAGGACCTGGCAGTGGGTTGGCTACAATGCAGAGCATCCAGGCAGACACAGGAGCCAAAGGACACCCCGAGAAGACAGTATGGATTCCCCAACAAACGCTGCTTCTGGGAGCAAAGGTAAGGACATGTTGCAAGATTGGGAGGTCTCATATAAGCATGCTGGAGACGAATTCAATCAATGAATTCGAGAGGAAAGGAAACCTATTGGGGCAGCATGCAGCACAGTGCTGGGCTGGGGTCAGCCCAGGCTGGAAAAGAAGGGTTCATGTAGCTGGAGCACACCAGGGAATCTGCTGCATGCCAGTGGTCCCAAATCACCAGCTAAAGAACAAGTGTTCACCAGCGAAACAAGGAACAAACAGCGGAAGGCGACTGAAGCAGCCACTACCCAAGCAGGACATGAGCTGTAACGATGATCCAACCTGACTCCAAGGCAGAGTGCAAGTCACCAAAGCAGCTCCCACAGACAGACTCCTCTAAGAACACGGAAGATGACAGTGAAGGAAGACAAAAAGTGAGGCAACAGCCTGGAGAGATTATTTGAGACACAGATGGACAGGTCTGACATCACTTCAGGTCTTACAACCTTCAGCCTGGTCCCTCTATGTGTGTAGTCACTGACATGGCGAAACAAGCCATGCAAAGAAAAGGTGGATTTGTAGTAGAGACTTATGTAAAGTCTTGTTTTTAACAATTCCTCATTGGCCTCAAAGTTCAACTGCATCAAACCCTCCAGGAGGAAATCTCAAGCCCATCTGATACAAACCCAGGTTAGGACAAAGCTCTCTGACAGCAGGCATAAGAGCTCTGAAAACCATGCCCTCGGCACCTTCAACAGCAAAAGGACAAGCCACACTGTGGACTGGACCACTCTCAAACCTAAAATCAGACAGATTCCAGAAGCTGGACCTAAACCAGAAGAGATGAGACATCACCCAGCCCCAATATACACACAAAAAGATTCAGATGCAGTGGGCAGCAACCAGTTTAAAAAAAGAAAAAAAGAAAAGGAAAGAAAAGAGAAAAGGAGAAAAAGCTATAAACAGTGAACTGAAAACCAATTCCTTGATTTGAAAGACACCACAGTGCTACCCTACATACAGGGCTCACACGTGTCCTCAGCAGAAAGCACATCAAACCAGCACGAAAAAGGGGGGTTGCCCACTTGCTGCCAAGGATGAGAGCATTTACCTACCCATCCAAAACATTTAGTGCTGACAGAAGTCTGTCACGTCTTCCACTGATCATGACCAGTTTCCAGTCTCCTATAACAAGGTTCTCTCTCTCACCATTTCCTTTCAGCCCTTCCCCATCACTCCTTGCCCAGTGGGCTACCAGCAGGGCTTGGAGCTCTGGTTTTGCTAACTCTCAGTAAGCCACCCAAACAGATGAGTGAAACAGAAAGTTCTGCTCAATAAACCATAAGGAGTCAACCTGGGAGAGGGTACCTAACTGTGCAAAGAATGGTAATGATGATTTGCAGTGAAATCTGCTTGCAGAAAGCCCAAAGACCTCTCTTCAGAAGTCATCTGGGAAATCAAGAAAGAGAAATTTGCCCCTTGACTGAGCTAAATACATCAAAGTGTCATTTTGATGGGCTTTCATGGGCTATCAGGCATCCAGGCGAGGATGAAGAGATTATGGAGGTATAAATAAATGCTAAATTTCTGCTCTTGGGAACACCTGATACTTAGCAACCTACTTCAGCTGCGAGAAAACCTGTGAGAGCCAGAGACACCAACATCTGTTTGAAAGCTACAGATGACAGAGCAAGCACTGGCTACAGGGGAAAATGATGTGCAAGAGGCATTGTGCTCTGAACAAGATATGGCTCCACAGTTTACTGGCTTCCCTGGTAAGAATGAGGATCATCTCTGATGGGCACTGCACAGGCTTGACATCCTCCTGGATTTTATGGCTCTCTAAACAGTGCCTAAGCCAGCTTCTCCGATTGCTTCTGATTTTCTTAGGACAATTTTAGAGTAGAAGAAGCAGAAGAGCACCTGTAGTCTGGTCAAAAGCACAGCTATGCTGAAGAGAAACCAAGAAACCAGCAATAAGATCTGAGAACATTGGTAAGAACTGGAGACAAGACAAGGCAATACTGCAGAGTGGGACTAAACCAACTGGGTTGCCTGATACAACGGATTTGGAAGATATAAAAAATTCTGTGATATGGCTGAAAATGGCTACACCTTTTAGGGTTGGGGAAAACCAAACATCACGACTGTGGACAAAAACGTCCTCTCTGCAGCTGGCTTCCTCTCCCAAGTGTAACTATTTCAGACAGAAAAATCATTCAATTAAAAAGACTATTCCATGGGGCCATGACAAGAAGTTTGAAGGTCAACTGAAAGATAATCCACTCTACTCATCCCTGGGTGGTGTATTTTTCAGCCAACTGAACTGGCTGAAAAGAAATTGGCAGCAGCTGCTTAATGCCAAACCCCAAATCATAGAATTATAGAGTCACAGAATGGTTTGGGTTGGAAGGGACCTTAAAGATCATCCAATTTCAACCCCCCTGCCATGGGCAGGGACACTTCCCACTGGATCAGGTTGCCCAAGCCCCATTCAACCTGGCCTGGAACACCTCCAGGGATGGGGCAGCCACAGCTTCCCTGGGCAACCTGTTCCAGGGTGTCCCCACCCTCATTGTGAAGAATGTTGGAGATGGTCTCTGCTGCAGGGCAGAAAGGGCCAGCCCAGGCCCGCGGGGCTGCAAAGGAGAGGAGTAGGAGGCAAGGGCTCCTGTCAACTGTCTGCAGGCTCAGGACATCGCTGCCATGCGGAGGATCCTGACCTGCACAGGAACCAGTGAACAGAATCACAGAATCACAGAACAACCAGGCTGGAAGGGACCCATCGGATCTTCTAGTCCAACCATTCCTATCTAACACTAAACCAAGTCCCTCAATACCTCATCCACCCGTGTCTTAAACACCTCCAGGGAAGGTGACTCAACCACCTCCCTGTGGTCTTCTTGGGAAGCTCCACTAGCCAGACCCCTGTACATCCAGACCCAAGAGCAAATCTAGTCTGTTGTTGTGGGACTGGGAGAAACACCAGGAATGTGGGCCTAGAAACATGTATCCAGGGATTCTCTCCCATTGGCCAGTGTTCCTGGTGCTGGGTTTCCCTCACTGCGTGTGGCTGCAGCCCTGATGTTCTCCTATGAGAAACAATGTGCCAGGCTCTCCCCGCCCTGGGAATAAAACCTCATCTGTTCCCCTAACGGAAAAGGAATTGCTTTAAAAATGAGTTCAGAAATGGCAAAGGACAAGGATTCAGAGGAGCAGCATCCTGACATTCCCTCCTCCCTGCTGTTCTGAGCAGGAAAGAAAGGATACATGGGAAGACCGTGAAGTGGTCTGTAGAAAAGGGATGCAAATCATCCAGACTGAAAACTGGGTATTTTCAATATTCGCTTACTCATCTTGTGAATTCTTCAAACAAGAGTCTTTCCTGGCCTTCAAGAGACCATTTAAAGCGCTAAATAAACCTAATAAACCCCAAGTATCACATACAGCATTGAAGTAAAAAAGCTGAACATCCTGCTCCAACAGGGAGAACACTCTGAGCTCTCAGTCCAGTTTGGGCTTTTTTTCATGTATTTTTATACCAGTCTGGAAAAATCAAGTACACACATAGCACTACTTTGTGTGTGTGAACTACTACCAGCACTGGAGGCAAAATTCAGGACAGAAAGAAACCCCCCAGCTGCTGGGTGAGCTTCCCAAGAACACCATCAAAATAAAATGGGGCTTCTTGACAGTTCCTCCGGTGTGCCAAAGGCAGTCCTGCTCCTCAGAGCTGTGGTAGAAGATGCACAACCCCTGGAACACCACTGCCACCACCACATGGCAATGCTGGAGGGCAAATACAAAAGGGGGCTGGAGAACAGCACATGCCATGAAGGCTCTGGGGTTAAACCAGGAGTGATGACAGTTGAGCAGCTCCTGAGAAGAGACATGGGATCCCTGCAGAGCCAAGAAACTGGGGAGATTATTCACAAGTCACTCGTGAGCTGCCCCAGAGTGGGCAAAAACAGACTAATGAGGTAGCAGGAAACCAGAAAGAGTCAAAGGACACCAGGTGGAACTGGAAGCCAGACCAGGGAATATCACAGAGAACTGGTGCTGGTGTTGCAGATGCCAGAGATGTGAAAGTAACACACCAAGGGCCACAACTGTCTGCCTCAGAAATCAACTGGAGGAAGCCAGCAGCCTCCCAGGAGTGAGGTCTCTGCTCCTGTGGCCATTCCAGCCTCCATCCTATTCCTGAAGAGGCACATAATGTGGTTTAGTTATTCAAAGAGGCATTCACAGATGCACAGAGCGACAAATGCTGAAGGAGAGGGAGAAGCAGCACTGGGGACAAGAGCTCAGCATCTGGGCATCTCCCCAGCAATGCTCCTCCAGCTGAAGTTTTGCTGCAGTGGTTTCACTCCAGCAGCAGGACAGGATGCCTTTTTCCTTTTCCCCTGATGCTCGAGCAGAGGTGAAAGCTTTCTGACTCATCCAGGGACCCAGCAACCCTACCTGTGCGAGCAGCTTAGACACCGTATTAAAGGCGCCAGGATTACAGGATCTATACAATGGCTGATGTGGCCAAAATGCATAAAAGGGAAAAATGAAAGAAAATGGTGCCTCCACCCACAGATCTCAAGTTACCTCAGTGATATTTCAGCTCTCAGGAATTATTTTCCTGCAGTGATAATAAACGTAGATGGGAAGCGTGGCAAAACGGCTGCACTGGGAGAGCCTGGGGTGCTCCGCAGCATCAGCGCCACATGCACCAAGTGAGGAGAAAGTGGAAGGCTAAGCTAGACCACACTTCAAGGAATCGAAGTGTTCCTTGTGCAAAGGTACAACAGGTGAGAAAAAGCCAGAGGAAGGAGTTAGGATGACGATTTGAGGGCTTTGCTCTGGCAGCCACATCTGCATCAGCTGTAAAGTGATCAGATTGAGTGCCTGGAGGCACCAGGCTGCCTCAGCACAGCAGGCGCTACCATCAGCCAGAGGAGGACTCCATCATGAGAAAATGAGACAGGTTACACTCACTCTTTAAAATATAATTGCAGCATGTTTGTAGAACAAGGAGGATTTGAACCTGTACGTGGCAAAAGGGGCTCATGAGCCACAGGGGATTCAGCCCCATCACGGCAGCTGCTTGGATCTTCCAAAACTGGTGGAGCTGACTGTGCTGGGATTGCAGCGGTGGTAGCAGAAATGCTATAGAAGAAAGACAGGGGAGCAGCTTGGAGAGGTCCCTGTATCAATTTTCTCTGCATCTAATTAGCAGCTTCTGAACCCATCTCTGTGTTTCACTCATCAGTACAGAACAGCCAACAAATTTTGGCTTGTAGCCTCCATAAAGCTCTTTCCTGTTGCTGAATGTCCTTCCAAGGATGATGTGCCTGCTGCACTGATGCTGCTCTTGGGGAAGCACAGGAGAGGAACAGCAGCACCCCCAGATACCCAGAGACACTGGCTTCACAATCCAGCTCACTGGAGTGTGAACACAGCATGGTGCCACAACACAGCATTGCAAGGAGGTGTCATTGAAATCATAGCCAAGACCTCAAACCACTAAAGTGAGATGTTTTCTGCGCAAACCACTACCTCTCTTCTAAAACTTCTCCTCCAGAAGGGCCTTATGCTGAAGAAGAAAACAAGTCAAGGTCCTGCCTGTAGAGCAAGGAGAGACCGTGGAAAAGAGCTGGTTTCCCTGAATGCAGGTGGAGAGCTGCGGCTTCAGAAGGCAACAGCTCTGTAAGCTGTCAGGACACCACAGGGAGACAGGGAGAGAAGGTGGACAGCCCTAAATAAAGATGGGCCACGGGATAGACTCAGCGCAGGAGTGAGGAGATTAATACACAACCTCGGCTGCCCCAAAAGCAACAGCAATCTGCGAAAGAAACACCTGAGCAGTTTGGGATGAACTATTTGCTAGTCCAGATTCAGCCTTGTCCTGAAAACTCATCTCACATAACTGCACCATTATAATGGTTCCTATAATAACTATTCCAAGCTGTGGAATAGCTGCTAATGCCTTGGAGACATTGCTCACTGTTCCACCCATAACTTTCTTTGCTCAAATTCCACTGGGACAAACAGAACAGCCCCTTGCAACTAGCACTTTGGAAACGATGCAGCTGCCCAGACCCTCCAACCTTCCTTCTCCCACAGGCCCAGCCATACAGGTCCAAGGGCAGCAGGCTCAGAGAACAGAAGGCGGTAACAACTCAGCCCACAACTTTTGACATTTCAAAGTTTATTCACTGTAAACCAAATAGGTTTTATTTGTTTAAAAGTGAGTTCCCCAAAGGCAGCACCCCTCTGGGGCTCAGGCCACCTCTCTTCCCCTGAGACGGTCAGCTCAATGGGCCATGCGGTGCCATCTCCAACTGAGTGCTGCAAGAGCTTTCTGCCTCCCGGACAGGATCTGTACCTGCATCACAGCCCCTCGACAAGATTATCCTAAGATGTTGAACATCCTTCATGCAGAGTCTGGGACAACGGAATTTCTGTGCCAGCAGACATGTCATCTCCTTGGTGACGTTAGCTGCTCTAACAAAGCACTCTTCAGCACAGCTGCACCCACTGCAGGGCTTCAGATAACAAAGACATCCAGCTACAGGTACGACTTCTTCTCACTCACAGCTTTGGAGATATGAGAGCAGCAAAACTATCACTCTGACCAGGCAGCATTCCTTGGGGCTTGCCCAGAGCAGTGGTGGCTGCTTCATCCACGGAGGTGTTCAAGACCAGGTTGGATGAACAACCTGCCTCCAGCCAGGAGGATGAGTTTTAAGGTCTCTTCCAACCCAAACCACTCTATGAATCTATGAAAACTACAGTTACCCAGGTAATGCACCCCGGGTTTCAGAAGCCAGGGGTACCCAGGTATCATTTTGCTACATCAGCAAGTTTCAACTTATCATCTGCAAACTCCATCTACAAGTTCCACTAAAGGCAACTAAGAGAAACAAGCCTTCAGCTCCAGGCAGCTTCTAGCCACACGGGAGACTTTTAGGGATTCAAAAACAGGTTGAGACACCACTGCATGGTGATTTCAAACACTTGGAGACCTGGTCAGTGATCTCACCAGCATGAGGAAGTCAATATTTACTGGAGAAACCCACTGGTTGGTGGCTACTCCAGTAACCAGACACACTAGAGACAAGTATATCCACAGCAACTAGAGCTGAGGGTTGAGATGAGTCTACTGGGCACGAGAGACCAGTTGGAGTGAATGTTTCCAGATCCTATCAGGGACTATTCCAAAGAGAGAGCGAGAGACAGAAAAGAGAGCAACAGGCTCCTACACAGCTCACTTCTACTCTTTCCATGAGAGCATTTACAGTTGATATAATCAGAGTTAAAAGACTGATGGTAGTAGCTACCAGCCAGCAGCAAGCAAAGAAATGGACAAGACAGAGAGAGCAGCTGCTACCCACCTCATCCACCTCGATGGACAAGCAGCTCCTCAGAGACAGACAGTGAACAGCACTGCTGCAGCAAGACAAAGATTCCCAGCTGGGAAGAGAGGTTGCACATAGTTTCTGGCTTTAAAGTGAGGTTTTGGGTAGCACAAGGCAGAAAATGGACAGTCTGGAAAACTGCTGCACTTTCCATCTCCAGAGCAGGTCCAGCATGGTAAGCACAAAGCAAAGGCACTCCAACATACATCAGCAAGAGCAAAACACTCCCTAGAAGATGCCCACTCCACTCCAGCTCCTCCTGGCGAGGCTACACCATGGCACATGCTTACATTAAAAGCAAATTTTAAGTCACTACCTCATTTCACAGAAGATGCCAACTTGTGCCTACCACCAACCTAAACTGTGTCTGAACCAGTGACCCAGAGGTGAAAGGGCCATGCCCCATTATCCATCTCCAGAGACATATGATCCCCTCAAAACAGTAGGTTCCTGATAGGCATTTTCAAAAGGGCACAAGCAATTATGAGAGCTTCAAAAACCACTTGACAATATGCCTGTTATACAACGCGTTTTCAGCAAATAGCAGCCTTTACACTGGAAATAAACAGCAAAGAGCAGCAGGTGGGTGCTAGATGGAAGAACATTGATTCTCCATCACATTTCATCCCTAATGGACTGAAGTACAAACGTAAGGATGGGCATCACCTACTTTAACTGCCATAATTTGCCCACTTGGTTTGTGGACCATTTTGTTGACAGAACCATAAGCGCCTCTTCCAATTTCTCCAAGGTCTTTCAAGTCCTCTGCTGTAAAATCCCAATGTTGTTCAGGGGAAATCTTCAATTTTCCTGATGATTCAATGCTGTGTGTTCTCAGTCTCTCTCTGTCAAAAATATTGGGAAGCAATTTTTCCACATTTTAAATAGTCGGTAAATTTCTCTTTTTTTTTGTTTTTTTTTTAGCACTTGATTAAACATTAGAAGAGAGGGGTTCACAAAGGCTACAGCAACAATCTGACTCCACGAAGGATTCGAGTTGGGGGTGAGAGGGGTGGGGGTCAGGGATGAGGGATGAGGGGAAACGTTCAATCAAAAATGACATACACTTGCCCACAGCTTCAGTTAAGGATATGTTTCTCCAGCTGCGGCATAAGATTCAATGTGTCTCATACAGCAGTCATTCTAATCACTCATTTAATACAGTTTGTTCTACTTTACAAAAAATACATCAGGTTTCAAGCAGGATCTGGTAACATGCAGAACCACAAGACTAAAAAGACTCCCCAGCCCCTTCTCCCCAAAGCTTCTGCTCTACACCATCGCTCCCAGCACCATCTCCCTCCTACTTGGGTTTCTATGCAACACAGGGAAGATCTTCTGTGTGAATCACAGGACTTAAAGAGTTTGCTCTTAATGGAAAACTGCAATTAATTTTAAAAAGGACATTTTAGGTAACCATTTTATTTATTCAAAAACAAATAAAGAGCTAATTATTCATATTTAGAAAACACAAGACAAGTTGTTTGTGACACGATAACAAAACCTAACTGTTCCAGCGCATCTTTACCAAATACCTAATACAATGTTCTCGGGCAAACATCAGTCCTGCAGAAGCCACTAGGATTTCTCCAGGTCAGAAGTAGAACAATGCACAAAGTTTGCAGGACAGAAGAACTCGAGAGTTGTTTTAAGGTGTCTCCAACCACTCACTCAAATGCAGCAACACTATCACTGAATTAGTAGGAAATGCACAAGTATTTTCAACACTTTTCATCTTAAAATGCCATGCAAGTGTTCAGGTTTTCATTAATTAATTAGCTGATTTGCACTTCTTGGGTCATAAAGTAAGCCAAAAGCCTGAGTTTCCCACTTTCAAGTAGCATGAAGAGTATTAAAGACACTCCCCAGTACAGGGCACACCCGTCTTGCACAGATCTTAAAGCAAATAGGTACTTCTGGCCAACTCGCATCCAAGGCAGATCTTGTCAAGCTCATCCCTTGGACTCTGATCACTTCTCCTGGGCACTTGATTGAGCTGCCAGGGTCTGGCCAAACAAGCAGAACAGACATGAAGTATTCGACCAAACGTATAGAGCTTATCAAGTTTATCAGCCTGGGGAATAAACACATCATGGCCAGTTCCACGCTGATAAACACAACCGTTTTTCAACCAGCAGCTGTAAACGCTCCCCCTCTTGGACTCAGTGCTAACTCGACCATGGGTTTTACTTGGAATCTGGGTTTTGGGAGGGCAATGAGGTCAAGGTCCAAAGGGCAATCAAATGGAGCAGCTACAGTTCAAATGGCTGGATCTGCTCCACTCCAGCTCCTCTGCAGCGCTTTGGTTTAGCACTTTCCGGGCTTGGAGCAGCTGTGGGGCCTGAACCCTTGACCCATGCAATGAAGAGTCTTGCCCGAACAGCTCCTCTCACCACTTCTGTGCTGCACCTTCCCTGGCCTTTCCAGCTCTTTAACCTTCTTAGCTTGAGATTTGCAATCTGCCTCTCCCTACAGGACCTTTCCACTGCCCTCAGGAGTAACTGGGGGAACCTACAGAGAGCACCACAACCCAGCGCAGGTGGGAGGGAGGAATAGCCCGCAGAGGCAGCGGTGGCACTACTTACAGGTCCTTGAGTCTCTGTGGATAATGAAACATCACATTGAGTGGGGTTCTCCATGGAATTTGCTTACTAAAAAGCAAGGGATGAAAAAAAAGGCAGTAAAACAACAAAAAGAAAAGGGAACAGAAGGGGGGGGGAAAAAAGAAGAAAAAAATGAATAGAAATGCAACCTCCTTGCTGGCTGTCTCTGAGAGCAGCGTATGTTGGAAGTTGCATGAATCGCTTTCTATCTAACTGCTTGACCATCCTATTTTGTCAGTGCCACACAAATAGTTCTTTGGATGGAAGAAGGTGGGTGCCAAGCATCGTGCCAGAGGTACCAGCAAACGGGCATTTCCTGCCTGCCTGCCTCCTGCCAGCTGGCAGGCAGGGAGAAGCACAGCCACCGGGAGCCAAATCTCGCTCAAAAAGGCAGGAAGGAAAAGGCAGAGAGGTGTTACCAGTAGGGCAAGATGTGAGATTGGATTTTCCGAGCAAATCCTTTCCATCTCATTTCAAAAAATGTTTCATATGGAAATCCTCATAGAGTTAAAGAATTGAAAACGATAACGTGGTTTATTCAAATAAAGCAATCAAACCCATCTCCACTCTTCTCTCTGCCTGTTTTTCTGCCCAGGAAACTTTGCTTTTCTTGCTCTATATCAGAGGAGAAAGCAAATTTGAATTCATTATTTCCTTGTTACACAAGGAGCCTGTTTCTTCCCAGCTGTAGCATGAAAGCAGATCTGTGCCATTGTTCCCGCAGCTGCAGGATGGGTGGTTCAAGCAGCCGGGGAGAAGATGTGAGCTAGGAAATACCCTCTCCGGTCTGCACCGAGTGCCTTCTGCAGCTGTATTCTGGTGTGGAGCAGCGGAGCTCTGGGGGTTTGGATCAAGATGTACCATCACCACCCACCCACAAACCTTCACATCTTGGAGCCCGGTTGCATTTCCAAGATGTATTTATGATGCCATCTGCCTTCCACTGCAATCACCATCCCAGCTTAGCTGTATTCAAACACCCAGGGAAATGGTCAAATACCCAAATGACAGAAGTGTGACAGAGTGACACTTTAATATGGATTTTGCTCATTTAGTTGATTTATTACATCTAAACAATAGAATTTTCCTTTAAGCAGTGTGGCTTATCTAAAGACTCAGTAACTGGAGTGATTTGATTACTTCCAGCAGCAAGAATTTTTCAGAGTAGACCAAAATACCAAGGGAGATCCGTGACAAGAAAGCAACTCAAACAATACAAACCTAGAATGGATTCTGCACTGATAGAATGAGAAGGGTGGCTTTAAACTGGAAGGACAAAGATTTAGATGAGATCTGAAGAAGAAATCTTTTCCTGTGAGGATGGGGAGGTCCTGGTCCAGGTTGCCTAGGGAAGCTGTGGCTGCCCCATCCCTGGAGGTGTTCAAGGCCAGGTTGGACAAGGCTTGAAGCGACCTGATCCAGTGGGAGGTGTCCCTGCCCATGGCACGGGGGTGGAACCGGATGGACTTTGAGGTCCCTTTCCAACCCAAACCATTCTATGACTGATAAAAAATGGGAATTCTGATGTAAAAGTGAGTGAGGCAATAAGAATAAGTAAGCGATCCATGCAGTACTTCTATAACTAGGTTCATACTGCTGCATACACGTGAGGACAAAAATCCACAGAGCAGGCAGGCCCCCAGAATACAGACGCCTGCCCAAACCCTGCACTACATCCTTCTGCACTGGGTGCTACGACAGCTTCAGAAAATAGAAGGGGAACTGCATAGAGTGGTGTCTAGGGAAAGTGAAAAGTGATTAACGCCTGGTTCTTGCTTCTGCAATCCCATTGCAGTCCCTGGATTTAGAGTTTGCACAGATGTGATCAGACACACGTCTCCTCTTACCATGTTGTCTGTAAGCAGGACAATCTGGATCTCTCTAAGGCTGGGAACACTGGGCAAAACTGCACATGTGTTCTCTGAATTATCAGGATGCACAAGGTGGACTCAGGGAGCCTAACGTAAGACTTAAAACATAAAATAAACAGCTAAAAAGGGTTAGATACTCCTCAAAAAGTTAACAGCAAGATATTCAAATGCACCCTAGAGAATCTAGCTCCTGATGACTTGCCCAGGACATGAGCTTCCAACTCCCCATCTTTTAAACCTTTTGAGAAGGTTTAAAAGCAAAAAGGCCACGAACAGTTCAGGTCATTGCAATTACTGCGCTTTAAAGGCACCAGTGTATCAGTCTCACTGCAGATGGTTACTATGCTTGTCACAGCAGTTATTCCAGGCATTAGGAGCACCAAGTAAGACAACAACTCCTCCGAACAGTTGCCCTTTGTCAGAAATGAAACCGTTTGTGGGTCCGGCTTGGCAGGAGGCAGGCGGCCGGCTGGCGCCAGGCACCGCAGCTGGGCCAAGGACAGGGGCACGCGCATTCCCGACAGGAGGTTGCTAGTTGCAAGCTTGGCGAGCTAGATCTGTGCAGGAAGGTCTGTCACGAGCTAGAGACCCACAAAACCTCCTTGGGAGAACCACCGAGACACCGGGAAGCTCTTGGACAGGCTGTGGTACCCTGCTGTTAGCACCAAACTGCAGAGATGCCACAACTTCTTAAAAGAAGCATTTCCTCAGCATGAAAAAGAAGAACTGGGGTGGGAGGAACAGAGGAAAGGTGGTGGATTTTTTAAGCTAAACTGAAAGTCATCAGACATGACGCAAGGTCAGAAGGATGCTGTACATAGCTACGTATCTCCTCTTTGTTTTACTGCCTTAAGAGTTCTGCAAGATGCAAAGAAGCCCAGAAGTTGAGGAGTTCAACATTATAGCTGATAGGAAGACCTGCAGAGTCAAAAAGATCCAAGCAAACCAAGCTTCACATGCCAGCTGAGTGCTGGATTCTTATAGCAAGGCTCTCATTAAAGCTCCTATTTACACTACAGTTAATGAGAATCCATTCTACTTCTCTAGTGTAGTACAAAAGCTGCTCAGAAAAATGGGATTTTAGAAACTGGTTTGTGGTCAATCAGCCAAAGGAATGCTAAGACAGAAATCCTAACAAAAAAAGCTTCCTGCAGGCTGCAAGGTTTTAGTAACACTGTGCACCGTTCAGAACTGCAGAGTGAAAACACAGCTCATGACTTCGGCTGACATGCTTCTACCAAGCATTTCAAAGAGCCTAGAGAGGCAGCGATGCTTCTACCTCAACGCCTGTGTTACTTATAAAACAGTTTTCAGACCCTGTAGGCTAACACTGATAAAGCAGCGATCCTTGTTTAATTTTTCCTGTAGCAAGGCTCCAAACAGAATGGTCCATTTTTTTTTCCTCAAGGGCTAAAAACGCTGGTGCTCTGACAAATCTCTTGCAGGAAGAAATTTCTTCTTCCCATGAACTGATGGGCAACAGCATCATTCCAAAAGAGACAGAACTACACTGGTTTTGCTCTGATCCATATTAGTTGTCCTGAGGCTCAGTTATATTCAATAAAAGATTCCTAAAAATCAAATAGAGACATAGAAAATGCGTCTATGGAAGGAAATTACTTAGTGCAAAATAATTTTTCACCTCTTGGCTACTCACAAAAGCACACTTGCTCCCTTTCATCACGACCAAGGGGCAGAAATCCCCCCTCGCATTGCTTTGGCTTCCTATGCTCCTCCCAGACTTGAAAAATAAAGACGCTAAGAGAGTGTGGAAGATTGCACAGCCCCTTCCACTGCCCTCAAGTTGGTGCAGCACACTCCCAAGACTGCAAAGACTCTCCCTGACTTCGATGGGGTTTGGTTGAGGCTTTTAAAATGTCAATGTTTCATACAAAGCTCCCTGGGTGAACCACTGCATTACAATGGATTTTGATTAACCCTGCCCTCAACACAGAAGAAACCTTTCGATTCATCATGGACCCAAATTTAACTGAGCGTATTAGCCTCAAACTCATTTTGATCTGTACGTGAACCAGACAGCAGCACATTCGCTGAATCCACCCTGGTTGGGTATTCAAAGCTCACGTTGCAGTCAAGCAAGATAATTAAATGAAACAGCATTTCTGAGAACGCTGACTCTTCCTCTGAAACATCTGTGCTCTAGAGCCACGGTCAGCTGCCCGAGGAAGAACGGGAAACAGAGGAACGAGCACATCCATAAGAATAAATGACAGAACCCAAATACATAAACAGCTTCCAAAATGATGCTGAGATGCAATCTCATTATGATTACACAAAAATCCCTGAAAGGAATCACACTATTTCTGAGATAGATTCCATTACTTTAAGAGACGTCATTTATGCAAGTGCAGAAAGTATTTGGCAATGGCCAAGAGAGAGGTGAGCTTACTGCAGCCTGCTGGGAAGGGTCTGGATGAGGTCCGCTTCTCTCTTTTTGGAGCTGAACGGGATAATGGGATCAGTACCCAGGGTTGCTTGTGCATCACTTCATCCAGGAAAAGCAAAAACAACAGGAAAACACGATGCTGTTATTGCATGGCACAACAAGGTGTAACAGTCCTCAGCTGCTCGCACTGCCCACTGACTGCTCAGCACCACGAAACAGCAAGTCTAAGCCACCTCCCCTCCCTGGGAGCAATGCAACATCTGATGATTCAAAGTGTATTTTAACACATTACATTGTAAGCAATTTGTTTTCTTACAGCAATAGCAATTATTTCCAACTGTATCATCATTCTGATCAGGAACATGAATGATTGCGTTCAACTCCCTAACTAGCACCTCTGGGCCAGTTACACACTGTTCCCTCAAGGCACACTGATCATCGCTGTCTGGTTTTCTCACAGTTTCTAACACTAAAATGTTATTTAAAAATATATTAATAATATATATTATCTTACCCCTTCTCTTAAAGGATAAGTTGTTAGGACTCAACAACTACATCTTTCCTTATTATATTTCCTACTATTCCGAGGAGATCTTATAGTGACTTTCCAACATCTAAGGGGCTACAAGAAAGCTAGGGAGGGACTGTTCACAAAGGTTTGTAGTGATAGGGCAAGGGAAAACGGGGATAAACTGCAGAAGGGCAGATTTAGATTAGAAGTAAGGAGCAATTTCTTCACTATGAGGGCAGGGAGGCAATGGGCCAAGTTGACCAGGGAAGTTGTGGCTGCCCCATCCCTGGAGGTGTTCAAGGTCAGGTTGGATGGGGCTCTGAGCAACCTAATCCAGTGGGAGGTGTGACTGCCAAAAGCAGGGGGGTTGGAACTGGATGATCTTTAAGGTCCCTTCCAACCCAACTATTCTATGATTACCTCCAGAGCCACACTGCAAAGGTTAACCACGAGTAGGTATTAGGAGACTTCTCTAAAACCAAAACTCAGACTCGGGATCTTTGAGTCCCTCAGCTCTCCAGCTGTGGAAATCTTCTTTCCCGATACATAGACCTGCCATCTCAGAATGAGCAGCTCAGGCTCCTGCTCGGCCCTTGGTGGGTGGCACATGGAAAATAAGCACCCAGGTACCTGCCCAAATGCCCAATGCAACTGCCTACAGCAACACACGCTTCTGGTTTTGCTCAGTTCCTCGTTAGAAACACTTGAGAGAGGAAGAGAATGAGCACCGGTGTTTCAACTACATGAAAACATTTTTGCTTCAATTATTCTAAGAAGCAATTTTCTAATTTAAACTTCTATACGACAGAAAATTCCAGTCCTAGTCCAGAAAAGCTAAAAGCTCTCAAATCTCTCCTTCGGGATTTATTCTCTTTTGGGGATAGGAAAAAACCCAAAGTTTTGGGCTGCATCCCAGCCTGAAATAACCTGAAATTCAGTGCCAAGAACCTACCTGGCAGCATTTTAGTTTGAGTGGCAGAGAAGCACAGATGGGAGACAAGGAAATCACCACAGAAATTGCTTTTTCAGAGAGACACAGCAATTATAAATGTGGCAACCACAAGAGAGCAGATAACTCTGAACAGACCAAACGTGACTTGTATTTTTAAAGTGCTCCTTCTCTAAGACATAAGACTTCTCCAGGCCACTGAAAGCAACCGCCTGTTGAAGGTTCCCATGTTCCACAGTGGGATTTTAAACACTGGTCTCTTCTGAGATAGCTGTGGGGCAGAATTTTCTCCACTGACTTTCAGGAGCCAAGAGGTCATTTTCTCCAAGTTCTGACACTTAGACAGAATTAAGGATGCTATAAAGAGTTATTAGGCCAGTGCTTCCAGAGAATCACCTTTCTCATCTTTCATTGGTATGAAATGCCCACTTAGAACATCAGAGAGACAAATCAAACCCAGCGGGACTACAGAGAAGCCCCTCCAACTCCTCAGTAAGGACAACTGCCTTCATGTTGTAGGGAGAGATCTTTGGAACAATGACTTTTAACTGATCCACACTTGTCTCGGTAAAGGCAGTAGTTGCACAGAGCACGAAGGACCAACTGCTCATCCAGATTTACTCCAAGTATTTTTTACAAAGGAGGGAATTAAAACAGGCTCAAAGAGAAGACTGGGTAGGGTCACCAAAATCCACTGTAGACCGGCTTGGCCATTTGCCCCCTCTTTTCTGAGGTTTCCCAAAATGGAAGGACCTTCAACGATGATGAACATTCACGTGAATCTCAAAGATGATGTCTTCAGTTTTCACCGACATAACATACCATGAACCTAGTTAATCTAAGGTCTTTTCAGAAGTCAGTTCCTCAAACAAGCAGAATAGCAAAACCACTTCAGCGCTGTAGGCCAGCCCCATCTGTACAACACAGCACAGAGCACTCCTACAAATATGCACAGAGGTCAGACTAGTGCATAAGCAATGTCCTACTCTGCTACACAGAAATAATCATTGAACAATATATTTATCAAAAAAATAGGTAGAGACAAACCTCCATGTGTGTGCACTCATACACGGATGTATTCAAAGACATGATCAGGCACTGGCAGAGGCTGCCCGGGAAGGTGGTTGAGTCACCTTCCCTGGAGGTATTTAAAAGACAGGTGGATGATGTGCTCAGGGACATGGTTTAGTGGAAGACAGGAATGGTCGGACTCGATGATCCAAGGTCTTTTCCAACCTGGTGGTTCTACGATTCTGTGATTACGTATGATCCGCTTCATCCCATTTTCCTCTCCAAACACTAGCAGGTTTTGCATACTAAGCTAACAGTAACTGTGTTTCCCCACGAAGAAGAAAACATGAAGATAGAGGCTCTCTTCAGTTTCAGGACTTCACCCATGCTCCAAGAGGCTGGTCCCTAAGGCCTACAGGATGAAACACCCATCGCCCTTGCAGACCAGCTCAGAAAGACAGGTTCATGGGTCTAGAAGAACAGAAGTGAAAGGAGAAAGGCCAAGAGGACAGTCCATCTGCTCAGTTGTTATATAAAGATGAGAAACAGCATCTCTTGCTTTCTGACTAAATTTTAACTGAAATCCCTGGAGGTGTTCAAGGCCAACTAGGGTGGGACTTTGAGCGACCTGATCCAGTGGGAGGTGTCCTTGCCCATGGCAGGGAAGTGGGACTAGATGGGCTTTAAGGTTTCTTCCAGCCCAAACCATTCTGTGATTCTATGATACTTTTGATCAAAACTCAGGTCCCACACACAGCTCATCACTGGTGTGACAAAAGAAGAAATTCTGGCAACTCCCAGCTCCCATTCTGGATCTCATCTGTATTTCTTAATCACAAAAAGTTACTTTTGAAAGTAGATAATCAGGCCACTTGAAGGCTTGAGGATGGCAACACATCACACCTCCTCTAAAAGCATGACAAATGAGTTTTAGAAGGGTTTACAGAATTTACCAGATAAAATGGTAAAGTATAGACACACAGGTCTTAAAATACTCTGAAAATTACACCAACAGATTGAAATGTTATTGAAAATCCATTAGGAATGGGGCTGTGGTCTCTTGTTTTCTCTCCAGTTCTCCAGAGAAGATCAGGGTGTTTTGGTGTCCTGAATGCTTTTAGTTATCTCCATGCACCAAGATTTACACTCAGTTTCAAATAAGGATGCACACTGCTGTCCTTACTAGGGGTTGTGGGATCTGGAAATAAAGGAAAAGTAAAACAAAGAAAGAAAATCATGATGCTGTTCTCCCAGTGGTGAGAAGGGAACAGAAGAGCTGATCCAGGCTCTGAAACTACTTGACCTACTTTCACTTCTCCTAAGTAACCACTGCAGTAGTTGTAACTTGGTGTGAATTATACAGTTGTGCCAGGACCAGATGTGCCCTCCTTGGTGTGTGGGGAGGGCTGTAACTCAGGAATCTCTGGGTTCTGCTGAACACAAATGTGACAGCTCTGCTCCTGCCAGCCCAGGGCCACCTCTGAACCCAGGGGAATTAAACCCAGAATTCTTAAACCACACCAAACACTCGACAGTCTGAAATCTTGAACTGATTTCAAACAAAAGCAGCACTATACCCCAGCATAAACACACCATGAGATGAGGGGAGATGCCCAACTTCCCAGCACACGGGACTACACGTTCCTCAAATCACTTTCCTCATTAGACCACACAAATTCATAGAACAGTCTGTGTTGGAAGGAACCTTAAAGCCCATCCAGCTCCAACCCCTGCCATGGGCAGGGACACCTCCCACTGGATCAGGGGCTCCAAGCCCCATCCAACCTGGCCTTGAACACCTCCAGGAATGCAGCAGCCACCACTGCTCTGGGAAACCTGGGCCAGGGCCTCAACAGGCTCATCATGCAGAATTTCTTCCCCATGTCCAATCTAAGTCTTTTCCCTTCCAATTTAAAACCATTCCCCCTGCTTCTATCATTCAATGCCCTTGTAAAAAGGCAGCCCCACAACATTGCTGTAGGCTCCCTTCAGGTACTGGAAGGTTGTTACAAGGTACCCCCGGAGCCTTCTCTTCTCCAGGCTGAACAACCCCAACTCCCTCAGCCTGTTCTCACAGCAGAGGTGCTCCAGCCCTCAGATTACCTTCGTTGCCTCCTCTGGACTCATTCCAACAGTTCCATGTACTTCTTACATTGCTGAGTTCAGAACTGGACAAAAGACTCCAGGTGGGGTCTCAGGAGAGCAGAGAGCGAGAAACCCTTCCCCTTGCCTGTTGGCCACACTTCTTTTTGTGTAGCCATACTCAGGTTTATAAATCTGGGCTTTTTAAACCACACTGACTAAGCACAGGCACCCCCCTGGCTCTCCTCCAGGCTCTGGAGAGTGACAGCTAACTCCAAAGCAGGAGCTTAGTCTTGAGCAGGCTGCAAGTACCTGGCTTTGGCCATGAGCATGGATGGATTCAAGCACGATCTTATGTGTCTCAAGAAGGACCCAGACAACCACAGGTCACCCATGGAGCCTTGTTGCTGCATAAAGGGTAGGCAGCACATCTCGCTAGAAGCCAGGAACCAGAAGGAAAGTCTAAAGGGTACTTCTAGCCAAGGGAGACATCGCTTCTGCACAGTCTCTGTGTCCCAACATGCAGCCACACCAATGCAGATTTGATGGCGAATGAAGTCAGGTTCAATCTGAAAATCAACATGTTCACCTCGCTGCTCTACTCGATCATTTTCCAGTTTCCACTGAACCAGAATGCTTCCCCTCCCTCCAAACACCATTCAATTCAGCAATAAAAACACAGTGATGAGCTCCATTCCCCTCCTCTGGACACATTCCGTCCATCAATGTCTGTCTTGTAGTGAAGAACCCAAAACTGAACCCAGGATTCAAGGTGCAGCTTCACCAAGTGCTGAGTGCAGGGGGATGACCTTCCCTGGTCCTGCTGGCCACATGACGGCTGATCCAAGCTGGGATGCTGCTGGCCTTCCTGGCCACCTGGGCCACTGCTGGCTCACATTCAGCTGCTGTGGCCCAGCATCCTCAGGTCCTTTTCTGCTGGGCAGCCTTCCAGACGCTCTTCCCCAAGCCTGGAGTGCTGCATGGGTGCTGTGGCCCCTCCAGCAGGAGGAAGGCAGCTCACTGCACACCACACAGCACACCAAGAGGGCCATGGCTGGAAGGTAAAAACGCTGCTTCAAGCAGGCAGCTCTGACCACAACTATGTTCATCCAAGAGCCAGGACAACAGCCCCTAACTGTGCTGGCAAAGGGACAGGTGACACAGAACAATCCTGTGGACCACAGAGGACCAGGGGGTCCCTGTTGAACTCTCTATACCATTGCTGGCCTAACATTTATCTCTTCCGAATACTCCAGCTTCTCATCTGCAAGACTGGGAACATGAAGCTTTGTGCCATTTAGGTTTGCAAAACTAAATCAGTCAGCACATGTGAAGGACTCGGAACCCATGGGAGCTAGATTAGTATAAAACAACAGGTTATTTAGACGCCCAAAGGAAGGTGATTAGGTTTCCAGAGGTTCTGAGGAACCCAAGTCCCAACAGTGTGGCAGAAAACCAGGTGGCTCAGCACCTTTGAAAAATCAATGGAAATTAGCTTAATGAGATACACAAGCTCCAGATTTTTGCTCCAGATATGGAAGGCCTAAATTCAGGAGCAGAGGGCTGAGATATCAAAACTCTTGCAGAAAGGAGAACAGTCCTGATGCTCCAACGGATGTGGAAGTTGCTAGAGAACTTTATTTTGGTAGTAGCAGCGACCAAAAGCTCTTCTGCAGAGCAGGATTAGCACCCTAGAGAGACACCAAAACTTCAAACACCTGAATGCAGCCTGTTCAGTTCAAATCTCACTCTAACTTTGGAAGCACCTTCCCTGAAGCGGCAACCTACTCAAAGTCTGAGATCATAGAATCACAGAATCATAGTTCTATGATTCTGTGATTCTATGATTCTAACTTTGGAAGCACCTTCCCTGAAGCGGCGACCTACTCAAAGTCTGAGATACTGAGCAAGGGCGTTTTATAAACCATATCCTCTCTTTGTCATCTAGACCACAGAGATCACTGGCCATATGAACTTGTAAGCTTCTGGAAGAAATTAGAGGTTAAATACAAGACAAAACTCAGTCTGTCAAGAAAGCTCCTGAAAAAAAAAAAAGAGTAAGAAATGTTGTTCTGGCACTTAGACAACGGTGAGGTTTGTGTGAAAAGTGAAAGCCTGTTTTCCACAGACCCATTCAAACATTTAAATGGATTTGCTGGGTCTTTGGAGGTATCCATTTCACTTGTGCTCACTTCAAAGTACAAGTGAGCTTCCCAGTTGTAAGAGATGGATTCTTTTTGCTGCCTTAACCTTCTCATTTCCGACTGCAGCGTCCTTCAGCCTTATCTCACTCTCACAAGCAGCCCGGTTGTGTCTGCTGCCCACAGAGCTCACGCAGCCGTCTTGTCGGTAGGGAGAGCAGGGGCAGAATAAGACCCCCTTGACGCCTGCCAAATTCCGTTCTAGAACTTTCCTAGAAGCACTGCGCAGGCCCACCAAAAACTATAAATAATATCGCTCTGGATGAGGACACTGGAGGCAGTGCCTGTCATCCAGGGAGATGGAAGAGGAGGACCAGAGCCCAGGTGCTGTCCTTGCACTTTTCTCTCTCTTTCCTTTTCCTTCCTTTCTTTCTTTCTTTTCCCTTAACACAGATTTAGCAGCCAATGCCAATCTTATTCCTAATAATTCCTTTTTGGACCAATCATTTGGCATTATTTTGCTTTCACCTAGTCCAGTGGGTGCTGAACCCACATTTTACGGAGAGACCCAGGATCTCACCCCAGCAACCCCATGTCACAACCCCAGTAATCACAGGCAAATGCTGCAGCTTCCAGAAAATGTTGCAGAACAGTGACAGAAAACAAAATTCATATTATGAAGTTGTACCTTTCACACTGAAACCCAACACTACAGCTTCCAGGTATCAGACCCTGCGACAGGAAGGCATCAGAAAGCAGTCAGCAATCAGTAACAAAGATTGGAAGTGCCTTTGATAGAAATGGGGAATGGACAGACAAATACGGATATGAGAATTCAAACAGGTAATTATGAACACGCTCGTTCAGGATATTCCACTTTGAGCTCAATACTTTTCAGACAAGTGGTAGTAACTTGCAGGTGATTTCCTAACAAACTCAGCCAGCTGTAGGCTCTGCAGCTAGAGAGCCTGAAACCTCATGCCAGAAAGGTTTGGAAAAGTATAAGAGAAGTAGACACTTGAGAGAGACTTTGGAACAGTCAGAAAAATCCTTTCCAGGAAGAGTAAATAGTAAAAAAGGAAGGAGTCCAGCATGCAACTGGACCTCCATTTGCTTTTGAGGAATCCAGCCCTGACGGTCTACTGAACATCTACCAATACACTTTTGGGGCATCTATCTGGAACGTGTGTGACTCTCCCAGGCATCACAAGGAGCAGAAGGTCCACATGGGCAGAGGGTCCACTCTGGAAGCTCAAGTCACAATGAATCCATGAAGGCACCCGCATGCTACAGGAGGTCTATAGAGTCCAGCATGCCGTCAGGCAGTTCAGAAGTTTGTCAGTATTAAAAGAGGGCATTTAATTTTGTCACCTTTCCAGATGAGACCATAATACTCCAGTGTTCAAGTTTGAAAGAGCTGGAACCTCTGACAGTCAAGAGAGTTCCCAGCCAGCAGCATGGACACTCCAGCAACCTGCTTAGAACCAGATGCCCAGCAAAATCCATTGTGTGTGCTCATTTCTTAGCAAGTACACCTCCATTCTGTAGTCTGAAGTCAAGACCGTGGCATCAGAAGAGCACGATGTTCAGAAAACCAAAAAACTCATCTACAGTCAACCAAACAGTTTGGTTCAGTAGATGCCAGCGCTGGGCAAGCACAAAACAGGCAGCTGCCAAGCAAACCTGCCGCACACAGCTACATGGTCACATCTCAGCAGATCGTTCCTATGTGAGTGTCATTTGAACCTCCTCTCAGCAAAGGCCACCAGCTGTAAGGAGCTCTGTAGAGCTTACACACAGATAATTGAGTAATCTAATTTTGCTTGTGACCTAAATCCTACTTGGACACAGGACAGATAAGGTAGAAGTTGGGATGGAAATAGAAATTGAAAAACAATGGGTTGGAAGTTTAAGAGCTCACCCTAAGCACGGTTTGCATCCTCCAGCCTCTGCAATGCCTGCTGCAGGGAAAGCAAAGCCAGCAGTTGTTAATCTGGGCTAAGTCAGAAACACAACCTGAACTAACGAGAACCACAGCCTCAACTGACAGCTCACCACAGCCTGCAGAGCACAGCGATCACACAGCCTTGCTGCCTCCAATCAGGCATGAGCAGGAGCACACACTTCCTTGGGATGAGGCATCAGCTGTCAGCAAAACACACCTTCTCTAGACTGCACCCTTTCAAGCAGAAGCTCTACTCTCTGGAATTCAGGCTCTATTCTGCCTTTACCCTGGCTAGGTCACATGCAAAACTATGTTTTTCATGGTGCCAGACTCCCCTATGGACAGCATGGATAGCAGGCTATACATAGACAAAATCTCTGTCTGCACTTACAGTGCTGATTTGGTGGAGATGGTCACAGGTTAATGGAACAAGACACCTGTTCTCTGTAGCTCCATCAGTCACAGAACAAGAACAGACCTTCCTTCTAACCCCACAGCCTCACTCCCTGCTGTTCAATACATCACCCCAGTGCTCTGCTCCCCTGCCCCAAAGGATCTGTGCAGATAATCACTCACGGCAGCCTTAAGTTGCAATACGGGACGTCTCAGCTCTTGGCACCTCCAGAAGGGGACATTTCAGGGAAATGAATTAGCAACTAGAAGAGCACCTCCAGCTTCTGATCTCGTTCAAAGCCCACCTGAGCCTGTCTCCTACTTAAAGGTCACTCCAAAGCCCCCTGATTTTAAAACACATTCTAATTCAGAAAATATTTAGGGTAAAACCTTAGCAGCACTGGGGGAAGTGAGGGTTTTTGTCACTGTCTGAGCAGCTGTAGCCTCTGCTAGTCTCCTCCTCGCTTAGTTTCCTGGTCATCTGTGACAAAGGTGACCTCCCTTCAAAACATCCCAACACACCTGGGAGTGGATATAACGGGAACAGTGAATAAGGGAGGTGCCCTGGGCAGGGACAGGGCAGGAACATCAGGGCCATGTCACCCGCTACCACTTGGCCATTGCAGTCCTCACTAGCCCTCAGCTCCAGGGCCACGCACCCATCTCCTGTGCTCCCTGCACACCCATGGCAGTACATCCACACATCCAACTGGGTGAAGCCCCAACCTGACACCCAAACCATAAGACACAACTTAGGAAAACCATCGAGGGGAAAGGAAAGACTAGGAAGGGCAGGAAAAAGATTTGGAAACTTATGCCCCAACTTTCTCTATTCAGGAGTGTTTAATCTATGTTCTTTCCCCCTGTAAAGTGAATTCCTGGGCCCAACAAAAAGCCTCTGCCCACAAGAGCAGTGAAGCTCTGGAGCAGCCTCCAGGCAGGAGCACAGCAGGGTGTGATGCTCATCTGGCTGTAGGTCTCCTGTGCCATGGGACACCAGGCAACTGGGAAGCACTGGTTACAGTCCTAATACTACCTTTTGCAATTGGGATTCCACAGCCTTCAAAATCCTTCCCCTAGCCAACATGCCATTAAAAGCAAGGAACTAGCACGAAGGAATGGAGTCAATAATCGCACATAGATCACCTGGGAAACCTCCTCATGGAAACCACATCCAGTCTATGGGTACATCATGCCCCAGCTCAGTGGGGCCAAACTCCACTTCTGGCTTACAGTGATTCCCAAAATGGTTTCCTCCACATTCCCAACTTCTTTTCCAACACTCCTGAGTTCTCTACAGCTGAGAAAACAACCCTGAAAAGGAAGGCAAACTTACACTTTGACAAGGTACCCACTTTACCATGGTATGGAGAATCAGCACAGAGGAGAAGCTCAGCTACACCCAGTATAACATTTCCAGGGCCACCTCCAGCACGACGTGCATTCCCTCCTCCACAGCAGCATCTTTGACCCAGTGATATGGTTTACACAGAGGTTTCCTCCTTCCTAACACACACAGAGGCACAAGGAGCTCCATTTGCTCCTTGGCTTTGAGCCTACTTAGTAAGAAACCACATTCTTACCTGAACGTCCACCAATCAAGCCTGATCAGTTCCCCAGACAAAACCTCTTAATCAAGCAAAATAAAGTCAATAGGCAATTTTCATCTCATGGAGCCACAGGTCACTGCTGGCTGCCTCCTCTTGCACCCCAGCCAGCGCTAGGTGCAGGCAACACACATTTGACACTAGGCCCCTCTGTCCTCCTGGAAGCAGGAGCAACAGGACACATCTAGATTGGTGGATCCAAGTCCCAGAAACCCAAATTTTTTGTGAGGAATTGACCTCTCTGTATCTTCAGATCCACCCGTCAGGACCAACAGGGTCTGCACAAGGAAATCAGCTGCTCTGTGAAGGGCAATGAGGCCAGCCCGCTCCATGAGGCTGGGAAGAGAAGCAACTCAGTGAACAGAAACACACCTTGCACTGGGAATACATCTGGGCCCGAAGGTCTGGAATACTCAATTCAAATCTGGTTCGAGACAATAGAGGAAAAAACATTCCAGCCTCTCTGGGAAGAGGCAGGATGCAGATACACCACCATGATGCAAGACAAACACTTGAGAGAAGTGTGCAATCAGGAGATGTGAACCTTGTTTTTGAGAAAGTGTCCACGACAGACAACACAAAGGATGTGAGGATGGATTAGCTGTACACAAGCTTGGTCCACCTTAACACAGAGAAAGCAACCGAGCCAACAGCAACCACCCCTTTCCAACAGAAATGGTTATTACAGCTCATAGTCTCCCAAGAGAGGTTTAGCATAGACACACCACCACAATTTTTGGCACTTGAACAGCTATCATATCCAACCCAAAATACTTCCAAGCCCTCAGAACCAGTTACACTAACCAGTCCAGGATCCATCCCCTGCCAACAACTGCAATTCCTTCGGGACAGAGCAGCAGCTTCTTAATAGTTACTTGAACAAATGCGAAACTTAAGATGCCACCAACTAACAATGAAAGTTCTTCTGCTAGACAGGAGCCAGTGAAACTGAGAGAGAAATCCATGTAGATAAACACAGAAAAGCCTAATCTCTATAGACCGCTGATTGCAGGAACTCACTAACTGAGACTACATCCTTTATTTAATAGACTAGGGAGGTTTGAGAGAGAAAGGAACCCCAGATGGGTTCTACAGAAAACTGTTACAAGGATTTGAGGATGCGATGAGACACAAGAAGTTCATACGTAAATGCCAGCGTTACACACAATACTGTATTTCAGAAAGGAAAAGAGAGAGAAAGAGAGAGGACTTACTGGAAAGGTCACTTGGGATGGTGTACTGTAAGGTACACTCTAAATTTCTAGATAATGTAATTACTGTTGATAACTCATCAGAAACACATTTCTAACTCAATAAAAGCTTGCTTGAAAACTCCCAGCAAAACGAAGCTCCCAGAAACAGGAACAGAGCCCAGAGGGTACGTCCTGGGGAAGCAGAAGGCACTGAGCTCAAGGAGAGAGGCAGCGGCATGCAGAGCCAAGCAGAAGCAGCCTATAACCAGGGACACCTCAGGAGCCCAGGTGGCAGGGAAGCTGGAGGGGCAGTTTTGGAGATCGGATACTGACAAACTCGAGATCCATGGGGGAACTTAACAGAAGAGACATGAGACATCATGATACACTAGCTAAATTCTGCCACACGGCAGGGTTGGGGGTGTGCCACCCATTGATCTGGATTGGTGGATCTGAGGCTGCAAAGCTCAGTTTCTGTGATGATGTCCCACTGCTACTAGCATCAGGAACAGTTCCACGTCACACCTGGATTCACACTTTGGACAGGGATACCCTGTTGCTGGCTGTCTGGGAAGCTCAGTGAGAGCAAATCACCGTGTAACTCCCTGACATCTCCTCCTTGGTGGAATGACAACCTTCAACCCTTCGTTTGTTTTAGTGCTGAAAAAAACCTATCCCAGTTACATCTTTCACAGAAATAAGAACTTCTTTCTAACAAAAAGTAAAAACCACTGAAAAAAGAAACAAGACTATGACAGCAAATAGGTCTGGACGTTAATTATAGGCATATATTGCATACCAGCTAAAATCTAATTCAATTTAGTCAATTACGAAGGGAGTAGCTCCAGTGTAAAACAGGAATATTCCACATTTAACCTTTTTTTTAACTAGGGAGGGGAGGGGGAAAAACAATCAATCTTCTATAGTGACGCAAGCTGACAGGTTCAAACAACCTACAGATAACTGAAGTAATCACAGTGCATTTAAAATGTGACAGCTAAGCCATTTCAAAGCAGTTCCACTTGTTGTGCCTCTGGCTTTGTACTCACATGTGTGGATTTTGGAAAGGAACTCCCGAAGTGTTTAGGGTAAATCTTGCTGTGGACTTGAAAGGTGGATTTGCAAAATTTAACTTCAGCGCTTTGCGTTTACCTGGGAGACAAGAAATAGAAAGTCAGTAACAAAATGCTAAGAAGCATCTGGAAATAAGCATAAAAGAAGACATATTGTATGAAAAGGAAAACGCATTTCACAACAACATTAGAAAACTGGAGCTCGTGTCAGAGACGGGGGGATGGAGAAACGGAGTCAGCTCTCACCCTGAGGCCTTCTCCCATCTCATTCTAAGTCAGTAATCCAAGCCAGGTGCCTGAAGTTCCTCCTGAGACAGCTGGAGGACCAACATCAGCTGGCAGGGCCACCAGCAGCCATGGGACACCTCCACACCAGCGCCCCAAGCACCCTCTGTGCACCAACACTCTGTTCATAAAACAACTGTTGTTTGAGTAACAGGCATGGAACCGAGGCATGGGAAGACATGATCCCTTGTGTCCTGCTGCTCCACAGAGGCACATCCCTTGGCATTTCATAGACCACAACCAAAGCAGACACAGTGAAAAGCAGCTAGGAAACCTTGCCAAGTTCGCACTGGAGACCTTCCTACACAGTGACGACAGAAGAGCAATTCAGGCTCGCAGCACACATTTGTTTCTTGCTGCACTAGTGAAGAAATACTGCATTAAGTGTGTAATAGATTATGTGCTGCTATCCATCATCAGGATTAATCCAAGTTCTTGGCTCTGCAGCTAGGTTCTCACTCTGCTTGAAGCCCCTGTACCACAGCCGCTCTTCACACAAGAAGAAACAGCTATCTAGCAGCTAACATGCACTCCAAAAGTGTTCCTCCACAGTCTGCATTACTATTTTTACTTCACCCAGGACATCCATGATTTCTTCAAGCCTCTGAGTCACCTCCTGTTAGAGAAAGCAATCCTATTTTCTTCCTAGAATTTCCTCACCCCCATCCCTGCAGGCCACACCAACAACACTGCTAATGATGGTCAGACTACACGTAAGGAAATGCTCAAGATTTTCCAAACAGCAGTGTTTAATGGATTTTATGTAGGGTTTCTGTCTTGATCCCAGTCAAAATGCTTTCCACCTCACGTTGTCACAGTGCAAAGGTGAACGTGCCCTCTGGTCAGATGCTGAAGTTTCTTTACTGTTTGTGGAGTAACAATGCACCATGAACCAAGACAGCACTCTACTTCCTTACTCCAATATAACCACAGAAAAAAAGACAGACAATCACAGGAAGATGAGTTGTGGCGGTGCACAGCAGGAAGGTTGGCCAGGAGACAAGTCATGAACTGCGCAAACTTTTTACCTCTCCCTTGTAAAATTAAAAACATGTCAACAAAAAGACAGAGAAAACAGGGAGGAAGGGATGTTTGAGGGCCAGGTGGGCTGAGTGATTCAGTCCCATTTGGAACAGGAGTTCAACATTTCAGGTTATCTTCTCAAGAGAAAATTATCGATTCTAATATCTTCCAGGGTACCTCAAACCAAAGCTAGTGCCAAGTCTCACCTGAGACTGGGGAAAAACCAACATGAATCTTTCTACTCTTCCAACAGTTTCTGCTATACAAACTGTTAGACCTTGTCTGTTTGAAGTAGAGACAGCAGAGGAACATCCATCCACCTGTGCTCAGAGCTACAGCCCCACAGCTGCTGATATCCCAAACACACCCAAGATCCATTCCCAGCTCGTGATCTCTGTTGCTGCTACCACAGTGTTACCTTCCCACAGACCCTTCCAACCTTCCAACCTAGTCTTGTGATCGTATTCATTTCCTTTCCACCCTGACTCATGGATGTTCTCCAACACAACCACAGCTAATTCGGCAGCCTTACCTCCAGGACAAACCATTCTTCAAGAAAAAAACTAGTCATGTTTTCAAACCAACGATGAAGAACTTCAGCATGTAATGTAGTTTATTTGAGAAGCCTGGATGAAAGAAGAGGCCTGAGATCTGAATTATTAGGGTTTTTTTAAAACATAGAATGGCTTAGGTTGGAAGGGATCTTAAAGATTATCCACTTCCAACCCCCCTGCCATGGGTAGGAGAAACTTCCACTGGGTCAGGCTGCTCAAGGTTCCATCCACTTTTATCACCTCCAGAGATGGAGCAGCCATGACTTCTTTGGGCAACTGGGGCCAGTGACTTACCACCCTCATGAAGAATTTGCTCCTTATGCCTAATATAAACCTTTCCCCTCTTTCAAATTAAAGCCATTTCCCCTCTTTCTATCACTTCACGCCCTTGTAAAAAGTCCCTCCCCATCTTTCCTGAAGCCCCTTTCAGTACTGGAAGGTCACTATAAGGTCTCGTTAAAGCCTTCCCTTCTCCAGGCTAAACAACTCCAACTCTCAGCCTATCCTCATTGTAGAAGTGCTCCAGCCCTCACATCACCTCTGTGGCCTTCTCTGGACCCATTCCAACAGTTCCACATCCTTTTTATATTGGGGATTCCAGAACCGGACACAGGACTCCTGGTGAGGTCTCACAAGAATGGAGCAGAGAGACAGATTCCCCTGCCTTGCCCTGCTGGCCACGCTTCTTTTGATGCAGCCCAGGACACAGCTGGTTTTAAGAGCTGTAACTGCAGAATCTCGCTTTCAAATAATGAAATATTTTCAGTACATCTGTCTGTTACTGACTTTTACTGCCCTTTAAGGAAAGCTTCAATGCTGTTTGGAGTCAGCGTTCAAATCCGAGATGGTGATTTTTGCACTGCAGGGATGTGCTAAGTGTGCTTATTTTTAGAAGTTGCCTCATTAGAATGAGCATTAATCCATAATTCACCTACAGCCCCAAGCGTGCTTCCACTTTGAGAGTGCAAAACCACACAAGTCCAGATCTACTGGGATGCTGGAGCTGTTACTGGCCATTACCTTCATGAAACCCCTATGCAGCAAAATATCTGTACCAAACAAAACGTTTGTGAGGCACTTGGGTGGCTTTGGGCTGGGAGGTGGCTCGCAGTTTCACAGATGCTCCCCACACTTCTGACTTGGAATACATGATTCATGCTACATCCAACAACACTCGCACCAGCTTCTATAAATATCTCTGAGACAAACCCTGGCTAAAGTAGGTTAGGCTTTGAGTGGGAGACGTCGCAATCAGATTAAGATTAGTTCCCTCAGACTAGAAACTCTCAGCACTAAAGACCTGAGAATAAAGTCTCCAAAATCTGCAAAGACCACCATTAACCTTTAGTATTTACGGTCCCCGACACTACCCTGCATGAAAATACCATTCGTATGAATGGCCATAAACAGGTTACCTGAGACTTTGGAGGAGATCAGCTGTGGTAAAAGAGTTTAAGTGTGTGCCTCAGCAGTTATTTTGTGCTGAATATAACAGCTACGCGGCTGCCCATGTGGCAGTGAGATGCACAACAGTGCTTGTGCCAGGCTGTGACGGCAGCTTTCTGTGAGAGAGGAGAGCACAGCACTGGAGCAGCAGCTTCTCTCCCGTGGGAGGTGCTCCAGCCCTTGATCATCTCCATGACCTCTTCTAGACTTGGTCCAATAGATCCATGTCCTTCTTGTGCTGAGGACTCTGGAGCTCGATGCAGGACTCCAGGTGGAGCCTCACAAGAGCATTACCATGGGGAATAAACCTCCCATACGTGTGTCTCACAGCTACAGACAAACACCAAGCTTGGCAAAACACCAACACAGAAGACATGGAGGGTGCAGCTGTCCCAAGCACCTTCACCAGCCAGCATAGAGGAGGTGCTACCAGACCAGTCGTCTGTGGGATGGGGCTGCTCTCACAGCAGCACTTCGTTTCAGCCACAGAGACCACAAAAAGGTTCACACTAACAGTGTCTGATGCTGTCAGGGTACGATCCTGTGGAGACTGATATGATCCTGCGGAGACTGAACCAGAGCAGCTGTCAGAAGGAAATGGTGAAGCTGCCACAGGAAATTTATTGTGAGGCACCTGGAGCCCTTCCTGATGTAAAACACTAATAAATTATGCAAAGGGCCACGCCAGGTACTTTTTCATTATGAAACAGCACAGCAAGAATTATAAAAGACCCTGCAGGGAGGAGGAGCGGGAGGGGTTTGGTGGATTTTGTTTTCTTCTTAATTTTAGGAGCCCATACTTAGATGAAAAGCTAGGGGAAAATCTGCCCTTGAGGTCTTTGCTTAAGGTAATGAAAAGGATTTAGTTTCTTTGGATAAAACAACAAGTATGGTTCTATCATCCCTCCAGCTGCCTCATACCAGAAATGCAGCAATGTCAATCCCAGCCTGCATCCCACCGGTTCTGATAAACATCCTGGACCCAACCACCGACAGCCCTACAGGATGGGAAGAACAACAGGAACCAGATGAATGGGGGTCTTTTTCCATTTTATGGTTCAATTTTTCCAAGGGAAGCAAGACTCTGCCCACATTAGAATTTGTGTATTGTGGGTTTTTTAATTCTGAAGGCAAGAGACCACAAATGGAAAACTGAAAGCAAGAAACAGCACTGGCAGCTCAGAAACGCTGCCCTGATGTCTCAGAGAACGACAAGGAAAGCCTTTGGCCACCAAGCCTGGAGGTATCACCTGACAGAGCAGTTCTACATGTCCTATGTCATTACTGATCAGTGACAGAAAGAAGATGCACAGAGTCAGTAAAGCAACATCAACCCTGAACAGCATCACTCCTGGAACAACTCTACATTTGCATTTCCTTAAAACAAGCCCTTGGAAGCCTGTGTGACACAGGTAGGTACCAAAGCGTGACCAGGGGACACCGACAGGCCATCTGCTCCAGTGGGTGTACAGATGGTGCCACACGACACAGCCTTTACCCTGAGCAAAGGCCCAGGTAACCAGAGATGCAGCTCAGAAGCACAGGGGAAGCTAACAAGGCCATGAGAGTGCTGCACGGTGCATACCCACACACATATGGCACCACTACAATGCTGTCACCTCATTTCACTGTTAAGCCACAAAAGGTACATGAAGCACACACATGGATTAAGTTTTTTTGAAACAACAACCAGTCCAGCTGGGCAAAGGAATCATAAAATGCCCATAAAATGGGCAGGGGCACTTTCTACAGGATCTGGTTGCTCAAAGCCCCAAGCAACCTGGCCTTGAACACCAGGCTGATAGGATCACACTGGGGAACCCTTCAGAGTCCAGGGAGCAAAGAAGAGTTACCAGCTTGTGTTACCTGTCACTTGGCTAAATAACCCAAAAGGTAAAGCAGAGAGCATGTGTGTACGTGAAAGTGTTAAAGCTGCACTAATGTGCACAAATAAAACATTAGAAGGAGAGAACTCCTAACAGGACAAGCTTTTAACAGGCTCCAGGGGCAGGGGAAGTGCTTTGACCCAGCTCGTCCACTCGACCACTATTTCCATAAGAAACAATCCTTTGGAACATAAAGACAGGGGGTTTAGATCCCTTGGACCCAACCATTCCATGACTTGATGATCCTGACAAGTCTTTTCTATACATACCAGTAAAGAAAATACGTATCAGGAATATCTTCTGACAAAAGTATCTGTTAAAGTTGCATCCTTCTTCATTTACAGGTTGTACAAAAACTTGCCACTGAGATGATTAAATCCAAGTTCTGGTTCTCACCAGCAACAGAGCCATCAGTCCTGCACCAGGGTCCTCTCATTTGCCCTTCACCAATTTCTTGGGTGCATACTACCCTCCTCTAATTCAAAACACCTCCAAATAAGACACACAGGACCTGTTAAACTTCCTAAACATGACCTGTTAAGTATGGGATAGGCTGTATCATGTGCAGGCTTCATTATCAAAAGAAAATCAAGCAAAATCATGTTATCAGGCACTGGCAGAAGCTGCCCAGGGAGGTGGTGGAGTCCCAGTATCTGGAGGGATTTAAAAGATGGGTACACGAGGTGCTCAGAGATACGGTTTAGTAGTGGACAGGTATTGTTGGACTTGATCACCTCAAAGGTCTTTTCCAACCAAGTGATGCTGTGAAAACCAGAGAAGGAAGCTGAAGTGAAGCCTTATAACAGCCCAGCTCTCACTGCCATGGGAGTACGACGGCTGTCACTCCAAAAAGTGTCACTGCACACATGCAGGGAATTTAAAAAGCAACTGGCACAGCAGCCAATGCACTGAAACAAGTCTATAAAATCACATTCGGTCATGGCATCTCTCTAATGCCACACAGCTTCTTAGGAGGAGAAATAAGATTTCACTGGGAAGTGATCTTAAAGTCTGGGAAATGCACTTAAAGCAGCTGCATTGTTCACAGCCCAGAAAAAAAAAACCCAGCACAGAAATACAAAAGAAAGAACATGTCCTAACCCCTTTCCTTGTTGCTGTAAGGACTTGTTCGCAACAAATAAATGGGAAAGAAACACTCCTGGGAACAGTGCTTTCCAGGGAGAGGGCAGAGGATGGGCACAAGCAGAAGCCCAGTTACACTGATGCGAGGAATCATTTGGGTTGCTGTCCAGGCAAGAAACACCACGGGGAACGGTAAGGGGGATGCTAGCCAGAGCAGCACCCCAGCACACACAGTAGCAGCTGTTAGCAAAAGGCTGATGGTTTTAGGACTGTGGGAAGCTCGTATCACTTCACCTTTTCCCCTCATTTTGTAGTTTATTAATAAATCGACTCTTCATGGCTAAGGTTTCTCAAATGAAGCTCAGGGGCAAAGCAACAAACCTAGTGCCTCACCTGGCCACACACAGAGTTGTCAAACTGATAAGGCTGAGCCCTGAACTGAGATACTCACTGCTTGTTTCCATGAAAGAGCTGTAGAGAGCTGGGGATCAAATCCTGCCACTTCTGGATGGCTTACAAGAGAAATTCAGACATCCACATTACATTCCTTTCATTTACAACAAACACAGCAAAGCATCCCCCTCTGCCGCACACCTTTGATCTGCCTGCATGGAGAATAGAAACAGCTTCTTCCCTTCTCAGCACAAAAAATACCTTTAGATTAAAAGGTACAAGGTGTTCCTCTGGCAGGAAAGTGGATCCACTGCAGAAATCATCACTTAGTGGGAGAGAGTGACAGGAATGTGTCACAGAATCATAGAACAGTTTGGGCTGGAAGGGACCTTAAAGATCATCCAGTTCCAACCCCCATGCCAAAGGCAGGGACACCTCCCACTGGATCAGGCTGCCCAAGCCCCATTCAAACTGGTCTTGAGCACCTCCAGGGGTGGGTCAGCCACAACTTCCATGGGCAACCTGGGCCAGGGCCGGGTGTAGTCTAAATCTGCCCCTCTCCAGTTTATCGCCCCTCATCCTATCACTACAAGCCTCTGTAAACAGTTCCTCCCCAGCTTTCTTGTAGTGACCTTCTTGTACATGAAGGGGCTACAAGATCTCCTTGGAGCCTTCTCTTCTCCAGACTGAATGAGCCCAACTCTCTCAGCCTGGCCTTGTATGGGAGGTGCTCCAGCCCTCTGATTATCCTTGTAGCCTCCTCCAGACCCATTCCAACAGCTCCGTCTCCTTCCTATGTTGAGGATTCCAGGGAGAGCCCTCCTGCCCGCAGTTTCACTATCGAGCACTGACTGTGGGCTTGACAATTAAATGAAGTAAAAAACAACAGCTCCTGGTATTCTCATTTATAGCTGGTAAACACAACCTACTAAATTTGTCTGTGAAACCAAAAGCCTTGAAGGGGTAAGAGAATTCACTAACGTGTTAGTGCTGCCATCATCCTTTCCTCCAAAATAAATGTCACATTTGCACTTAATAAGCACAAAGTCAGCTAATGCATTCGAAACACTTTAAAATGTAGTTTCAAGAGAAAACTACAAGTCAGTTTACTCCAGGGGGTAATTTAAACACATGCACTGTCACAGTCAACTGTATCCTTCATAGAAAAGCCTCAACAGAAACCTCTGCCTTTGCTGTAAACAATTTTTGTTAGGAAAAGACTGGGTATTTTCTCTGTCAAGGAATTTAATCGAGTACTTTCCTAACAGTTCACTTCTTCATTCAACCATTTATACTCTAGAGGGAAAAAAGCCACCGTGACCTCTCTCACCAGTTCTCCAGGCTGACTCCCGCTGCCCACCCCACGGCACAGGTGTCTGCTCCAGCCACAGTTGTGCTGGTACGAGGGTCCCTGGATCCAGCCCCCGCTGCTCATTATGAGCTCCCCCCTAATTACATCTGGGGAGGCTGGGTAGGCCCCCGGCTCCTGGGAGGGATCCTCCCTCTGCCAGCACTTTGCCACATTGGATTAAACTTCATGCCCACAACATTAGATTCTCATTTGTATCCTTCAGTGGTTTTAAACTGAAGGAGGGCTGGGTTAGGCTGGACATATGGAAGAAATGTTTTGTGATGAGGGTGGGGAGGCACCAGCACAGGTTTGCTATTGAAGCACCATCCCTGGAGGTGTTCAAGGCCAGGTTGGATGGGGCTTTGGGCAACCTGATCCAGTGGGAGGTGTCCGTGGCAGGGGGCTGGACTCAATGAACATTTGAAGTCCATTCCAATCCAAACCATCTTGTAACTCCACAACTAACCTTGGGCACAGCCAATTGGCCATGGTTTAGGAACATTTCCAAAGTGATAAGGAAACCAAGCCAACAACCCCTCAGCACAGAGGAAGGCGCTCACGCTTCTCCCTTAGCAGCATGTGGAGGGAGGGATTCCAGGGAATCCACCTTGCTGTGAATAAAACTCCAGCAACTTTGGCTGCTCAAAGCAAGACAACCCATACCTGGATCCACAACAGCATCATTCACTACCAGTTTGCTTCAGGGGGTACCGACCAGCAGGTGAGCTCTGTGAAACCTTATTGCACAAAACCTGCTGATGACAAAGCCTTTTTCCTTTTCTTTTTTTTCCCCCAGAAATGTAATTTATTGAGGATTTTTTATATCTCGTAACAGATTTCAACCTTCCAATGCACATAAGACAATCTACACCTGACAGAATATCCCAGCTCCAGATGAAAAGCACTACTGGGGAAGTAACTAAAAACCTGCAGAAGCATTTAGGCTTCTTAACCTGTCAGACAACTGGGGACTGACAACAAGACTTACACCAAAGCAAGCCACTATCCTCAATAAATATTTGTCAATCTTCTTGTGTAGCCAGCAGGTTAGGGAGGCTCTCTTTCTTCTCTTCTCTGCCCTAGTGAGGGCCCATCTCGAGTCCTGTGTCCAGTTCTGGGCTCCCCAGCTCAAGGATGTCAAGGAACAACTGGAGAGACTCCAGTAGAGGCCACAGAGATGATAAGGGAACTGGAGCATCTCTCATGTGAGCAAAGGCTGAGAGACTTGGCTCTCTTGAATCTAGAGAAGAGGATTTCATCAATGCTGATCAATACCTAAAGTGCGAGGGTCAGGAGGATGGGGCCACACTCTTCTCAACGGAGGAGCAGTGACAGCACAGGGGCAACAGGCATAAAACAGAGCACAGAAAATTCCACTTGAACATCAGGAAAAACTTCTGTACTTTGAGGACGTTGGAGCACGGAACAGGCTGCCCAGGGAGGGGTGGAGCCTCCTTCTCTGGAGATATTCAAACCTGCCTGGACACGTTCCTGTGCAACAGGCTTGAGGTGACCCTGCTTTAGCAGGGGGATCAGACTGGATGAGCTCCAGAAAGCCCTTCCAACCCTACCATGCTGTGATTCTGGGATTCTTAAGCTGCCACGGTTCACATGAAAAACCACATGCCAGCTGTTCCCAGCAAAGATTCTCAGTTCTGACTCTGTCACCGGCAGAGCCGTTAACTCAGCTCCACTGTGCAGATCCCAGCAGATCCCCGCTCCCCCAGGTGGCTGTTTTCCTGCCATCTCCTTTCATGACTCAGTCGCTGTCGTCTCAGGGATTTACCAGAAATGTCTGCAAGTCTAACTCTAATCCTGCCACTCAGCTCCAGTTGCAAAAGAGATTTCAAACTCCTGCTTCAAACATCTAGTCTCCTAAAGGTCTGTATATCCTCTGCTAGTACAAAATTATTAAAGAATAAAGATGTGTTTTCCAACACTGTCTCATGGGAGCAGTGCTGGCACACAGGCTTGCTCTGTGGTGTAACAGTAGAGTGTACATCCTCCGCTCTTCCAAGACAGAAAAGCATCAGTCTGAAAAGTTATGGAGAGCAAAGGATTTTCTAAGTGTGATTATCAGTTCCGGAGCCCTCAGCACAGGAAGGACATGGATCTGTTGGACTGAGACCACAGGAGGCCATGAAGATGATCAAGTGCTGGAGCACCTCCCATACGAGGACAGGTTGAGAGAGTTGGGGTTGTTCAGCCTGGAGAAGGCTCCACGGACACCTCAGAGCAGCTTCTAACGCTGAAAGGGGCTCCTGGAAAGCTGGGGAGGGGCTCTTGGTCAGGGAGTGCAGGGATGGGATAAGAGGGAAAGGGTATAAGCTGAAAGAGGAGAGATGGAGATGAGATGTTAGGAAGAAATGTTTTCCTGTGAAGGTGGTGAGGCACTGGAATATGTTGCCCGGGAAAGTTGTGACTGCCCCATCCCTGGAGGTGTTCAAGGCCAGGTTGGATGGGGCTTTGAGCAACCTAATCAAGTGGGAGATGTCCCTGCACGCGGCAGAGGGGTGGAACTGGATGGGCTATAAGGTCCCTTCCAAACCATTCTACAATCTCAGAAGAAATGAATCTAAGCAGAGGTCACAAAACACACCAAGAAAAAAACCCCAAGACACCAACTGTTGCAGACACATGAACCGTTCTTGTTCTCACTGTGAGAACTGCTGTGAGAAACGTGCATCCTCAATACAAACAGGAAAACAAGTGCAAATTGAAAGAAAAGTGGAGTCACAGCAGCTCTACAATTCAGATTTAAAAAAGAAAAACCACACAAACAGAAACTCTCTTTCTAACAAAGCTCCCACCTCACTGCAGAGGGTGCATTTGAACTGGCATCTGACCACTGTGCAGTCCCAGACAGAAAACAGAGCAGGAGCTGCTCAGCACCTTTGGGCACGTCAAACCTCACTGCCTGATCTTGCCTCCCACCAAGCAGCAGGACCAGAGCAACCTACGAGTGGAGCCAGTGCCCGTGCAACCTGCACTTGAGACAGAAAATGTGAGGTATTCACCTGCAAGCTGATGACAGACATCCCTCACCGCCCTGTAAAAGCACTGTAAGAAGTCAGGTCTGCGTGCAGGAGGAGCTTTAACAAGTGCAAATCAAAGGGCCAAACCCCACCCTGCTTGTATCAGCAACTCAGGAGGCAGCAAATCCCCAGCGCTCCATCCCCTCCACTTACCATCAGCTTGGCTGTGCTGACAGAGCACTGCTCTTCTGCTACAGGTAAAGCTGGAGGCATAAAGCCAGGTCAACACTGAGTGACCTTCTAAGTGTCTTAACCAAGCTCTTGCTTCCCCAGCAGCATCAGAAACAGCAGGTTCTCTTTGGGGCAGGACTGCTGCAGCTGGAGAGCTTGAAGAAAAAGCAGATACATTCCCACACTGGTAATACTATACATAATACTAAAAAAAATATCCATATCTGCTTTGTGGCTTTTCACAGAAGTTTCTCTGAAAGCCTAAAGCAAAGAGACGGGTTCTCATTCATTTGCTTAGCATAAAAGTGGTATATCACAGCCAAGAATCCGTTTTTATGATTGAACATTAAATCTAAAATCATAAATAAACCAAATTTCTCACAGTAAACTTTAGATCATGCTGCCTTGAGCACAAAAGCAATCCCATCGCAGCAGGATCCATCATTTTATAATCCAGCCTTAAGAGACAGCACAGCTCAGCAGTCCAGCAAGGGAACCAGTGCTGGTACCTGGCAGGAAAGAGGGTGTCAGGGTACCATAAGGAGCATCCATCACCCCCAGCTGTAATTAAAGTCCAACAGGAGATACTTGGGCGTTCCACGCCAGTCACAGAAAGCCTACTTGAACCCAACAGCCCTACCACAAGAGTTGGGTGGTAATAAGTAACGCTCTTGAATGCTACAAAGGTTGTTTCGTCTACAAAATCTCAACTGTTTGCATTAAACCCACTGACAGGCAGGGCTATTTGGAAACACACCCCCTAGCTGGATGTTCCCAGGCAATTTCCCATGAGCAACCAACTCTCCAGTGCTGCCACCGCAGCAAGAGACCAGCCGCGGCATGACATACCTACAGCCAACAGGACAATAGCTTGCCGTGACAGCCCAAAGCGAGCAGCATGACCTGCCGGTTTCCTCCTCTGATGCAGAGCTGCCACCTGCTCCTCACCCCACTGACAGCCCGGGGGCACACCAGGAGTGACAACAGTTCAGACCCGGCACGGATCTGCTGTCCGAGGCAAGGAGCAGATCATGGCAAAGCTCCAGCTCCTTCAGCAGTGAAGGCGACCCACCCACAATCGTCAGAGGAACGTGTGACCCAACAGGCCATGGTGCCGGGAACCGAGCACCATTGCACTCTTGGGAAGCAGCAGGCTGCCGTCTCGGAGCATTCTCTGGAGGCCTCAGCACAGGAAAGACATGAAACTGTTTGAGCAGGTCCAGAGGAGGTCACAAAAAAAGATCAAACACCTGAAACTTCCCTTACGAATCAGGGCTGAGAGACTTGGGGTTGTCCAGACTGGAGAAGACACCAAGGAGACCTTATTGGGGCCTTTCAATTGGGGCCTTTCAAGGAGACCTTATTGGGGACTGGTAAGAAAAATGGGGGAAAAAAAATTTTTAGCAGGGCCTGCAGCAATAGGACAAGGGGTGATGGTGTTAAACTTAAAGAGAGGAGGACCTCACCATGAGTCTCAGCAGACCTGCTGTCCCCTCACACCAACAGTTACAACTTAGACAATCACCTGAATGAGACTTTCTATTTTAATAGGTTTTCTCTCTCCAATAGCACGCAAAACCTATAAAATAACTATAAAGCCTTCACAGCAGGTTAGTAGTGCATCCAGCTGGTAAAAGTCAAGGAAGAACTGTAACTGAAATTATCCACCATTACATTATTGATGGCAGTTTCAAGGGTCTGAAATCTTATTAAGAATACTGATTTCTGAAAATAAGAAATGCAGCAAAGCACCTCACTGCTAGGAAAACAGAAAAGTTTAAAAGAAAGGCAAAAAAAAACTTATGTCATTTGGCAAGGAAAGTGCTTTGGCTTTCTTGATGAGTGTGCAAGGCACCTCACCTTAAAACTTCCTCCCATTCCTCTGGCCCCTCTGCATCTACTACCTCTGCACTCCCCTTGATGTATTTCTTTTTGAGTTTCCGGCTGAGGAACATGCACACTCACTACCATGCTCCCCAGCTGGCTCCTAAAACTGGTTCCAGAGTCCAAACAGATATCCTGAGCACATTCAGACTTTCAGAGATCACAGAATGGTTTAGGTTGAAAGGGATCTCAAAGCCCATCCAGTTCCATCATCCTGCCATGAGCAGGGACACCTCCCACTGGATCAGGGTGATCAAAGTCCCATCCAACCTGGCCTTGAACACCTCCAGGAACGGGGCATCCGCTGCTTCTCTGGGCAACCTGGTCCAACATCTCACCACCCTTATCATGAAGAATTTCTTCCTAATGTCTAATCTAAATCTTCCCCCTTTCAACTTAAAGCCGTTTCCCCTCATTCTATCACTCCATCCCCTTCTAAAATGTCCCTCCCCAGTTTTCTTGTAGATGTTGAATGTCATTTTTATCAACTCTAGGTTTTCTTTATGATCATCTCACTTTCCTTTTCAGTCATGTTATAAGTTACTCCACCAGACACAATTCTTTCGGGGGTTACACAAGTTTTTCATTCTTTCAGAGTCCCAAAACTAGGAGCAAACACAAAGTTTCCCAGCTAAAGAAACAAGTACCGTAGAGTCTCTCAACAAAAATTTCTCAAGTCCACTGGATTTTGAAAGACCTTGGAAAAAAAAACTCTACTGCTGTGCAGAGGGCAGGCGGGTCTTCGGTACGGAAGGAGTCTGAGAGTCTGCCTGGCTAATCCCCATGGTCTCGCTCTGGGTAACAGAAGAACGCTGCAAAAATACCAGCCAGGAGCCCCAACACTGATCCAGCTATCTTCTTCCCTTGTCCTCGTCACCATTAACTCCTTCTCCCTCGCAGCTCCTAGAAATAGACGTGGGCACCAGTTTTGCATAAAAATATGTCTGTCTGTCCAACACACCCAAAAAAATCACCAGCACAAGGGTCCTCCTAGTTCTTACAAGGTGTCAGAGAACTTAAAAGTTCATCTTCCCAGTGACCTGTGTGCAGCCTATAGCCAGAGCCAACATCGCTCACTGCCTGCCTTAAGGCCACTCTGGTGCACACAAACCTACGATGCCTTGGTTTAGGAAGTCACCATTTCTCTTCCACAGCAGGACTTGTGATTTTTTTGCTAAGAAGGTAGGAGTTGCTTGCTGCCACCCTTGTACCAGTGACATGATGCTCACTGCGGCTGATCGAACGCTACAGCAGCACAGCTTTGGTCTGTACAGTACACTGCTGCCCCGGGAGGCACCCCGAGGGAAGGGGTAATCACCATGGAATGGTTTGTGTTGGAAATAACCTCAAACCCCATCCAGTGTCCTGCCATGGGCAGGGACACCTCCCCCTGGATCAGGTTGCTCAAAGCCCCATGGCCTTGAACACCTCCAGGGATTGGGCAGCCACAGTTTCCCTGGGCAACCTAGGCTACCGGCTCACTACCCTCTTCTTCCTAAGATCTCACCTCAATCTTCCCTCTTTCAGCTTAAAGACGTTCCTCCTTGTCCTACCCCTGCATTCCCTGATCAAAAGCCCCTCCCCCAGCTTTCCTGGAGCCCCTTTCAGTGCTGGAATCTGCTCTAAGGTTGCCCTGAAGCCTCCCGTTCTGAAGGGTGAACAACTGCAATTCTCAGTCTGTCCTTGTATGGGAGATGCTCCAGCCCTCAGATCTGCTTTGTGGCCTCCTCCAGACTCGCCCCAACAGGTCCATGTCCTCCCTGTAAGTAGTAGGCATCAGCCTGCTCCTGCTGCCCCATGCAAGCCATCAGTAAACTCAACAAAGTGAACTCCAGAGCCAACTGCAAACAACTTCCCAGCAGTGGGAAGAGAGCATCCATTTCCAGGAAAGTGTACCAGGTGCTGGTCCCTTGTCTAGCCCAGGGCACGCCCAGCTAGGAACCTCATCGTATCCTGAAGCACCCCCAAGACATGGACATTACAGTAATATGCACTTTGAAGATGACAGATCTACAGCAATGCAGTTGTCATCAAATCACCACAGTCTGGCAACCGAAAAACCATCTCCAGTAAGTGACAAGTGACTGAAATTGTCTTCTGGAAAGCAAAGGAGCCGGAGATGTATCAGTTTGTGGCAGACAGGAGTAACACCTGGAGACAAAGTATTAAACCTGTTGTAGGATTTCCTGGGCATCCAGCTTGCTTGTAGCTCTAAGAGAAGCAAAAGGCTTATCTCTTTCGCCAAGCTCCAGCTCCTCCCATGAGTGAGCCTGTGCACATGGGAGGAACACCAGACAGAACCCTCCCACTGCATTCCCCCTCTTGAATTATATCATTTAATTTTTAAGAGGTTTTCAAGGGTCTTCGTCTTTCTTTGAGTACTAACATGGACCACAGCATGTCAGACTTGTAGCTGTCTCAACTGCCACACTGGGACTGAGGGGAACTTTTCTTCTAGCACATACTGGTTGCCTTCCTCTTCTGAAGTACTGGGAAAAAAAAATACTCACTTTACTGGATCACTAATCACTCACAAGTTCTCTTCACAATTACCACTTCAACAATATCCTAAGCACTGGGAATAGCCTTGTCTTCTCACACATCACAGCAGCAGCTCATGGAGTACGGTGGAAATATTGAATAAACCATTGCTGTGAGAGCACTACAAATGCAGAGAATGCTGTAACCCACAGCAAACATGAACACTCAGCTCAACCATCCCGTGGACCTCTTCAGTTGTAACACTGACTGAGCAAACACCACTTCTCCCACACAGGAGTCAATGTTCCTGCTGGGCAGAAAAGCAGTTCCTGCCAGCTTGGACGAAGACCACCCAGTCTTCACCTCCAACAGCTCAAATGCCATGGAGCAACCAATATTGGTTGCTATACGCACATCTCTTGAACACAATGCCTAAATGGAGCACAAGATTTTGACCCCAGTACTATCACGTCTGCAGATTGGTGCAGTGCTCCACAGTGCAGACAATGAACCAGTTCAAGAAGGTCAACAGAGCATTTGTTGCATTTGGTTCGGGTCTCAAAGGCTCAGGACATGCCAGCATAGGATTACTCTGAGGACACGATCGCTGGACAGTCAGAGCTTCGCTGCCAAAGTCAGAGTATTAATCAGATTTCAGAGGGAAATCCAACACAAACCTCCCCAGAAAGCTTCTATTTACTAAATGGAAATAGGACGGTGGACAAGAGGCTCCTGGACTGCATCCCAGGTGCTGTGAGAACAGCACAGTGCCCTGGCACGAGGCAGGGTGCAGCTCAGACCTTTGGCAGCTCAGCGATGAAGCAGGTTCCCTGCTGCCAGTTCAGTTACGGGCTCCCGTTCAAGTCCATCGTGACTACAAATAGTCTATATTAAAGCAAATGACTGGCCCCAGAAACATTTTGCATCTTCACAGAAATAAACCCAGTATCCACATATTCCTCAGGTGAAAAAGCAGTCGTACAGACAAATCAGAATTTCCAGTTCAAGTCACAGAAGATCCCAAATTATATCCCTGATGGGGAAACCCGTTGAGCTGTCCAGTGTGAGCGTACAGACAGACACACCAGCTCTCACCACTCCTGCTTCAACCTTCCACACCTGCTGAGAAGATCCATCTCCTGTTTGCTCAGCTGCAGTTTTCACTTGGCAGGGTCAGCCAGGATGAAGCCACAGAAACAGAGCAGAGAGCAAATTCCTGTCCTCAGCCCCAAGGATGCCTCACATCGATGCGCAGCAGCAAAGCTTAACCTGTAGGAAGCATATTTGGCCACAACTCTGGCATAACCACCAGCGCAGATAAAACTCCAGGACATTACATCTACTCTTCTCAAAAAGAAATAAATTAATTAGAAACATTTCTAAAACAGATTTTGAATTTCCAGGAGAACCCTGGTGAACTTGTTCAGATTTTCACCACCGTGTGCCACCAAGACAGCAAGGAGCCACTACCTAAAGCAGCACTTCTCTGAATCTTTACAACTAAACCCTACTTCCTGCAAAAGAAGCTCATTCACAACTCCCCTGCATAAACTTACATACACACATACACCACATAGTCATGCTTCCCAGTGATAACAGTTAGGTTACGTTAGCTCAGAAGCAAGAGGTGACCCCTGCTGCTCCCCAGGTCAGTAAGGAAAGCAGCTTTAAAAGCAGGCATACAAACAGCCCACCCATCTGTACAGGCTGTTCTCACTACCCCAGGGCAAAAAGTTCTTTGAAGAAAGGACAAAATACTGGTGCCTTCGCTTGGCTCTAGGCTGCCAGTCTCAGTCAGCCCTACACCAAGCGATTCCGATCATCCTCACCGTCCCACCCTCTCTCTGCCCATCCACCTTTCTAAGTGGGACAGGAGGGAAGAGGAGAACATCAAAGGTAGGGTGAGGCTTCCAGAGTTTGGCGTGAGACCAAGTCCTGAACTGACACTGTTCGGGAAGGGAACTGGTCCTTACAGGAAAACTCGGACACGGTCCCATCACACCCCAGAAGGGGTTTCCAAATGCAATGCTTTCATCTTCGGCCATAACCCCTCCCAGGTCAAAGCGACACCGCCGTGTGTTTTTAAAGGAAACTGTTTTATCTCTGTCCACAAACCTCTTCAAAGTACAAACATTTTGCTCTCTGGTCCAAAAGCAAAGCGATGGCTAATGCAGCGCAGAGCACTGCTTCCAGAGGATTAGGTCCAAAGCAAACCATGAAACCCTTTTGGTCCACAGAGAAAAACATGCCTAGACACCAATGATAAAAGGAGCGGCTCCCCTTTGGCTCAGCCCTGTCTGCTCCCAACAGCTGTCCCCCTTGCCACAGGGCATCTCCTGGAGCACCTCGGAAAAAGCAGATAAATTATTCAAAACACAGACTAATTCCTAGTGCTTGGACTCTTTGTTCTTCCAGGATCAGCGGGAGCCGTCTGCTTCCTGGAGGGCTCCTCTGCCTCCAGTAAAGGGCAAACACAAAGGCTTCGATTTGCAGAAGAGGAAATCAATTTAGCAGCTAATAAATACGCTATTTGTGCAATACAGGCACTCTCCCTCGATGCTCATACAAAAGTTAATGGGCCGTTGTCTGCTGAGCACAAAGTTACTGCACTCCTCCCCGTGGCAGCTGAGCTTGGTCAGAGCAGAACCAGGCAGAGGATCATGGGCAGCATCATGTTGTGTTTCCTCACCAAAAGCAATAGCAGCGAGCCCTCCACATAGGCTGCAGCCTGAGTCACTCACACCTGAAGATGCTCTGCAGCACCACACGATGGTCCTGACACAAGCCCAGGTCAAGGATACCTCCCAGGTCCCATACATGGAGCAGGCATCCAGAGATCTCTACAAGGACCTTTCCTTACTGACACTTTGGTCTCCTCTCAAAAACTCACAGGCCGCACACAGGGACTTAAATAAACCTATGACATGCAGGAAGAGTCATGCTTGCACCTTTCCACCTCACTCCAGGGAGGCACAACCATGCAACAGGCACCGAAGGGGACCAAGGAATGTCGCAGCACAGGTAGCTTCAAGCTCTAAAGCCTCCCTTCAAAAACAGGAATCCCAGTCAGACCGCAGCTGCCTGTAAGTGGCAGGTTAACACAACTGAAAATATAGCAGAGTGAAAAGTTTAAAACCTAAGCTAGCAACGCAGCCTGTCCCAAATATCATCTCCTGGACAGGGATGCTCTGGCTGACACGATGCTTTGCTGCCGTGGCCAAGGCACATTCAAACACTGAGGCAGAGCAAGATTTCGACTGTCACTCCCCCCACCTTATTGCCATTTCCATATGTATTTAGCTGACAAAGCTTATTGGTGTTCATTTACATCCTTCGGTTTAACATGACCCCTTCCTATCCTCTCAGTGCTCCAAGTTTACTGGGTTAAATCACACAAACTAGTTCAAGTCCAACCCAGTAGGTCATCCTTCCCTTCAAAAAGCGTCTCAGAAAATAGACCAACCCCATCAGGCACAGTTAGGCAGCGCTCCGAGCGCTGGGTTTAGAGGCAGGCAGGAAGCTCACGAGCTCCAGTCTGGTGCTCCTCTAGCTCATGAGTTGCCGTACACCACGCGTGCAGCTTGCCAGCACAACGCAACTGTGGAAATTTGCTTGATCCCTGACAAGCAAACACACACAAAACCCCCAGAAAAACAAAGCCAGCTGAACTCACCAAGCTCAGTAGCCACACCAGCGATGCTGGGGAGGCCACATGAATTATTTGGCAGCAGAGAGGCTCCTGAGGGAGCAAGAACCACAGGGTTCTTCCACCTCTGCCTGGCCAGCAGCATGGGCTGTTGGGCCTGAGACACTAACACAGTGTCATTACCCAACATGAGCTTGTGAAGGGACCTGTTTCCAGATGGGAGCAGCTGCCTCAGGCTTAGGATTTAGGATTAACATAACCCCACGTGCTGTACATGGGTACTTTGGCAAGCGATGGAGCCAAGTAACCATGCTCTCCGCCTGCCTCGGGGAACGTGGGATCCTCCTTCAGCAGCACCATCCTCCCCTGTCACCAGCACTGCTGCCCAAGGAGTCAGCTCCAGAGCTGGGACCAGGCACCGGGTGTGGGCACCAACACAGCCTCAACAAGGGAAATGTCCATGAGAAGAGCAGACTGAGGGGCTGTAAATGTTAAAGGTGTATCCAAACCATCACCTACAGTCAACTCAAGCCCCGTAACATGGGAATACCTCTTCCAGAGGCCACCACACATCATGCCACCTGCAGCAGCTTTTCCAAGCATCTTACATACAATTTATAGAAGTCCACCTAGCAAACCTCAGTAAAAGGTTCCTCAGAGAGAGAATTTGTCCAACAACTTAGCAGTGGTATAAGAAGGTGGGACAGGAATATGAAAAAAGGTGCAGAGTCACAGCAAAAATTACTTTGTCTTGTTTAAACAAACAGAAGGACCCCGGGCAGAATGCAGAGAGTACTTCAAGGCGGTACAAAACCTTCCTGCAACCTCATCCCAGCAGAACGAGATGAAACACACCCTCCTTGCAATTTCACGCTTCATGGACAATGACCAAGGGACCATCAGAATAACTTACTTTCTCTTTGATTTTGATAATTAAATGTTTTTATATTTTAACAGTCACTCTAAACATCCAAGTCTGAGGTGGTGAGCATCACAGCTTTTGCTTTAGATGCTCTCCAAGCAGAAATGCCAGCACCCTCAAAAAGTGGCTTGTGCCTATGGAGACCTAACATGCCTCTGTCAAACCCAACACAGAAAGTACATTCAATTTATCAACGAGCTGGACTGAAGGAACACAGGTAAAGTTTCTCTCACTAAGGATTTCCCACATGTTAACTCCTGCACATTAACTAATCCAGCTACAGCAACCCAGTTTCTTAAAAGGAAGAAATTTCTCAGTGCTCAACAGGCGCTGACTATCATTTACCCATCGCTCTCACGATTCTTCTGCAATCGAACGATCCTGCAAAGTAAAAACAAATCTGAGGATCCAGAAGACATACATAAGCCCTTTGCAAGGAATGTCAGCAGGCTGGAATAGCACAGTGCAGGATTTGCTTTCCTGCAGACGCTGGCCAGGCGAACAGCACAGTGACTGCACAGGGAGGCTGCAGGAGAGCTCCTCTGCCAGCAACTAACAACCAGAGACCAGCCAAACTGAGAAAGAGAAAACACAGATTAAAACTGCAATAACTGCTGGAGTTATAGGCAGTGTCTTTATAGACACAGAGTCTCTCATTGTGGAAGAGATGTTGAAGCCAAACCATAAATGACCAGGATCAACCCAGGAATTGCCAAAAGATTTGTATAATAATAATAATAATAAAAACAATCCATCCTGACCAGAATATCGATGGAGAAGTCCATGCCCCAGTGCAACAACCCCTGAATCACAACAAAAAGATGCAACTGCCAATATGATCCCAGGTTTCTTTACCCTGCTTCAGCAGCACAGCGATTCCCATTCCATCAGGGGGATGCTGCTGTCTCAGCATGTGCAGAAGGGCCACAAACACACACATCGATGGAGGTATTTCTATCTTTGGTGAACACAATGCAGCCCTTTTTAAAAAGGCACATGAGATCCGGGAACATAACCAGCACCTTTGGAACGCTTCTCTGGACCAGCGCACTCCAGTCTTTGAGAGGATGCCAGGAGCATCACAACCATTCAGAGATTTTTGTACCTTCTTTACAAACATCACTTCAGTGAAACTCAGATGGATGACTGCTGCGGTTCCTGCCCCGCAGGGCAGAGCGCTACACAAACACCTCATGCTGCTTCTTTCTCTCACTCTGTTCTCTTTTCCAGCTCCCACCAGCTACACCAGCTATTACCCTAGGAAGTCAACCCTTGGTCTTCTTTCAGCTCACAAAAAACCTTACCAAAACCGAATCCAGTATAAGACATCTGACCATTCACGCTCCAGCCACGATAACAGGGTGGTTGTGCTGGTCTGATACACGCAGAGCATGGTACGGTTACCCTGACTCCTGTACACAACACTCCCCTGCATACACACTGGGACTATGAATAAATTGAATTTGGGGCACTCTTCAACAAAATCACGCTTGGAGAGTACACCTTTTCTTTTTTCGCTTCCTCACAAAACCCATCTTTCCCTCAATGGACAACCCTCGTTTTGACAGACAACAGTGTGATTTCTACATCTCCAAGCTCCATCAAACCAGCATAAAATAAATGAAAATCTCACCTGAGGAGATGCACTCTGATTCCTGGGCTGACCCTTTCCCAGGAAAACAATATTAAGAATGTCAGGCGATTACAAGTAAACCAAAGCAGAAAGCTGAAGTGGAAAAACATACGCTTACCTAGAGAAACTGTCTTACACGTGCAGGTGTACATCAAGACTCAAACGCAAAGCAGATACAGCCAGCCATATCCCTGCAGAGATGCTATAACCCGGTGGGCACAAATACATTGGTTTGCTCACCACACAACTATCGTTACCTTCCCTAATAAACGCAGGCAGATACTCATTAATCTGCCCAGGTCAGCTCGCTCCAGCCACGCACGCTAACACACTCTGGTTTTAGAACTTTGCTGTGGGTAGGAGTAAGTGCAGTCACCACTGATTTTAGCCAATCTGTTGCCCTCTGCTAAAGACAAAACATACTTTGCCTACATTAGAATATGAACAGGTAATTACTAAAACACACAGCAACAACCGACCTTATTTTACTGCCTACTGAAGATAAAAATTAATTCTCCCCTTCAATCCCCTCTTCTTACCTAGTTCATTTCTGCCTCCCTTCTTTGCTTTGCTACATAACATGTCTCACTTCACCAGGCCATTCATAACACTGCTTCATACCTAATCTGCTGCTCCCTTGGTGCACTTTTTGCTTCACAACACTTCCTCCTCTCCTGTGTTGTCTTCTTCCTCAAATTCCCCTCTCCAAGGCTCCTTAAGCACATTGCCACATTTATTTGGTTTCTCTTCCTTTCTCCATCCATTAAGCCCCTCTGTTCACAATAGGCCAGGCCACCCTCTAAGCCTTCTGACTGTGCCACACTGTGTCCCAGCAGGTCCAGCATCTCCACTTGAAGGCATCAACATCTCCTTCCTCTCCTCCTGCTGGGCCTGGGGCCAGGACCACCTCTGGCAGTGGCAGAAGTGCTGCTATGGTCACTCTTTGCACTCACAAAGGCAGCAACATGAAGAGGAGGATGATACAGGAGTCATGGCACCTCTTACAGATTCCCATCTTGAGGATCATACCCTTCACAGCAACAACGGCCACTAAGGGTTTCAGGTAATGTTCTGCTTTTGACAATACTGTATGGAGTGACTATGAGTGCCCCGAAGACACACAGACACCGAAATCTGTGCTGACTGGTGAAGTTCATCACTGCTCATAAATTCTGTCATCTGCCAAACAGAAACGATTCCTCACCTCTCCAAAAGCTTCCCAGTTCTTTTTCACCAGACACAGAAAGGTATAGGGCAGAGTCTCCTCATAAGCAGGCAGAAATCCTCCTCCCAACTGTGATACGTCGCTGATGTGCTGAATGACAGCCACGGGCAAGAGCAGGGCCCTGGTTAGACTCCGAGTGCCCTCAGACAGACACACGCAGCATCTCCCAGATGAGGTTCCTTTCCTCATATCCAATGGACTGTCTAACCAGCTATGGACCTTCTCCAAGTTTTGCTAGACACAGAAAGGTCACAGCTGGAGTGGGGCTGAGAGGGCAAAGGCCTCAGTGGGGAAGCAAACAGGACTACGCATGAGAGGGAACAGAGGATCCCAAATTCCAGTTGAAGGGGTTGGGACAACATATGAGAATGATCATGCACACTCTGAGAAGATGTATAAAGTACATATGCTTTGTTTCTGAAAAACACCAGAGCGAACCAGCCCTCCTGAATGCAGGAGCAGAATCCAGAACAGCCCATTATAAGTGGTTCCTGCTACTGCTTGGCACTGAGGGGAGAATGAGTAACTCCGCAGGTTGCAATTAAAATCACAACTCTTCCTGTGCCTTGGTATTAATTAAATTTCTAGATTTCACACCATCACTCTCCAAATGATAATCTTCTATGCAAAGACTATTACTAATTCTGGCAATAAAGAGAAAGGTAAAATTGCTCCAGTTCAGTTTGGATGTTTTTTTCCTTAAATCACTGCCCACAGGGCCTCTGTTTTCTCCACAGAATGCCCAGGACACCAACTAAGTAGGAATGCCCCTGGACTCTCAACATCACACATAAGTAAGGAAAGCACACAGACAGACTGCAGTCCGCACACAAACTACAATTATCATTTAAAAAAATTAGGGAACAGGATCCATTTTCAATACCTAGAAACACAGCTCTCATTTATCTCTGAGCTGTCAACAATGCCTTAAACACCACACCACCAATGGCACTGGCCAAGGGGATACAGTGGGATGAAACAAATCTCCCAGGTTCACAGGCACAAATCACTGGCACAATTAGCCAGAAGAACACACGAGCACGAAGCCACAACATAAAAAACACTGAGAGCGAGAGGACCTAAAGCAGCCACTTGGCTGATTGCAAGGCTTGAGGGCTGTGGCTGTGCAGTAAGACCAGCGTGAGGTCAGCCAGGTGTCCCTTCATCTCAGTGTTGTCACCAGGAGAGGCTTCAGCCTGTGCACATCAAAAACACTGTAGGACAGCAAATTCAAAACAGAACAGGGACACCTGTAGAGACCTTCTGGATCTGCTGCCCCAGCTCCAGACATCCATGTGATTGGCCTCAATTTCCATGAAGACTTCTCCCCTGCACCACAATCACTGCCATCTCTCTGTCCACTGCTGAACTTCCAGACATCAGATGCCCCTTACAAAACCATCACCAGCCCTCCTATCAAAACAGAGAGCTCCTGCAAGAAGCTCTCGCCTCAGCCCAGCTTGCCCAAGCACATGCCCTCGGGGCACAGCAGTTGAGCACTGCTACAGCCCCTGGTGCAGGCCAAAGCCGTGGGAGACATCCCACCCTCTCCCACCACCTCCCTTGCAGCAACAGTCGCATGAGAGTGCTTCTGCCTGAAAATTAACTGAGCTAGGCTTTTTTTTTTAACTATAATTATTTGTTTCCAGCTTAATGACTTCCTTGCTCCACCTCGCCATACTACTTAAGCCAATTAAATCCACACTGACGCAGTCCTACCTATTTTTCTCCCCACCCAGGAATGCATTCCCGCACCTTCCTTGAGCCACTGCTCACCTGACCCTGCCACAAGCAAACGCTAGGCACTCAAATTGTGGAAAACTCGCCACTTTTGGTTGGGTGTCTTTGCTACAGCTCAGCATGTCTTGGTATCAGCAGGGAGCCAGCACGGCTGGGGCACACACACTGTGGCAAGCGCACCCCTGAGCACAGGTGGACCTGCCCCAGCAGCTACAGACACATCCAGGTCCTTCCCATCCCACCCACTGGTCCTGCAGCTTGGCACAGGTGGCCACAGGTTGTCCTCCTGGGATGGAACTTCTTGCTGGCTCCACGATCCTGCCTTCACCACCAGTGCAAAAGCAACCTGCTTCTCCAGAGCCCATCCAGGATCCTGCACTCAGCTCCTCCTAGGACACCAAAACACTCACTTGTTACCTTAAGAAAAACAACCGTAACACCAGTTTTCACCACAAGCACTTGTGCATTACTGAACTGGCTGTGTCCCAGTTTAAACCAACTACAAAAGAAGCAGCAGCCCTTCCTCCACCTGTAACAAGGATGCAGATGCTACATCCCCACAGACTTTGAAGGCATCGTCGGTTCTGAAGTCAGGGTGCAAAACTAACTCTCAGCCCTGAAGACAGGTGAGATTCAGGGATACAATTCATAAATACGGAAAATGCAGATTCAGATGGAAGCAATCGGGCCACATGGAGAGTTGTAAGTGCATTGCAAGGAGGGTATTGTGTGTTGTATTACAACCCCTTTGGTGTATGATGGTCAGGTTTTTAATCCAAGCACTTAATTTACAAGGTTTGGGATGCTGCTTTTTTTTTTTTTTTTTTTTGAGAGGTGTTGTAAACGTAACACACTTTGGCTCAACAAGTACCCACTCCTTCACCTAGCACACAGGGGAAGCTGCAAACAGCAAAAATCTACCTTTTTACTCCAAGCACACCAACTCCAGTTTGTAGAAGCAGTTCTCTGTGCAAATGGGTCCCAGCCTTGGTGCTGTCTGTGTCTGAGCAGGACAGAACAGAGACAGCAGCAAACAGTGGTGACAAACACCACTTGCTGGGAGTGCCTGCACCTTTCATTACCTTTCCTTCTCCTATTAAACAATAAAGAGTTGCCAAAACAGGGCAAACGATTTCTTTAGCATTACCATCCCGGTATTAAACCAGAAAACAGCAACTAGCACTGTAACACCTCAGCCTAATGAGGCCTAAAGCGTGGCCCAAGCAGGGAGCATTTCTCAGGGGTTCAACTTCGACAGAAGAATCCGAAAGGCATTTGAAAATATCAACTGTGTGTGCAGGGCTGTTCAGCCATCAACAAGAGCAAGTGGGAGCCCTGGCAACACAGCCTTACCGTGAATTCCCACTGGCATACAGCAGAACAGAACCAGCCACTCATCGCAGAACCAGTTTCACTCCAAGGAACTGATGGTCCCTGTGACCTCCCCACCAGATCTACTCCAAGGAACTGGTGGGAAGGGCACACAGACACTATGGGCCGTGCAGCCTTGGTTCCACTCCAAGGAACCAAATCCACTCTAAAGAACTGGTGGTCCTTGTGCCCTCCCAAACAGACCCATTCCAAGGAATGATTCCCATGTGCCCTCCCAACCAGTTCCTCTGCAAGGAACCTGCGATCCCTGCACCCTCCCAAGCAGATAAACTGCAAGGAACCAAATCCACTCCAAGGAACCAGCGATCCTTGTACCCTCACAGCCAGTTCCACCGCAAGGAATCAAACCTACCGCAAGGAACCGGCGGTCCCTGTGCCTTCCCAGCCGGACCCCCTCTAAGGCACCCGTCCCACCCCAAGCAACCGGCGCTCTTTGTACCCTTCCCACTGGATCCACCGCAAGGAACCAGCTCCGGCCCATGTGCCCTTCCAGCCGGTTCCACCGCAAGGAACGGGCGCTCCTTCCACCCTTCCCACCGGCCTCACGGCAGGAGCGGGCGGTCCCCGTCCCTGCCAGCCGTTTCCACGGCTCGGAGCGCGGTGCGGCCCCTCCGCCGCCCTCCGCCGCGCCGCCGCTCCCCGCTCGGAGCCCCGCAGGCCTCGGGCCGCGCTCCCCTCCCGCCGCCACCACGGGGCCTTCGGCGGCTCGGCCCGGGCCCCGCGGGGCTCCCCCACCCCGGCCCCGCTCACCCTGCATGGTGCCCGCGTGCCCCGGCGCGGCCCCCGGGCCCGGACCGCCGCCGCCGCCGCCGCCGGAGCCGCCGCTGGGGCTCGGAGTCGCCATTGTGCGCGGGGAGGCGGCGCGGCGGCTGCAATGCAGCAGGGGCGCTCCCGGGCGGGACGGCGACCGCCCCAACGCCCCCGCAACCCCTCCCCGCGGGGACGGGCGGCCGCGCCGGGGCCCGCCGGCCACCGGGACCCCGACCGGGCACCGACACCCGGGACCCCAAACCCCGATACGCCAACCGGGCACCGACACCCGGGGACCCCTAACCCCGATATACCAAGCGGGCACCGACACCCCAACCGGGCACCGACACCCCCGGGACCCCAAACCCCGAGACCCCAACCGGGCACCGACACCCAGGGACCCCAACCGGGCACCGACACCCCCGGGACCCCAAACCCCGAGACCCCAACCGGGCACAAACACCCCAACCGGGCACCGACACCCGGGACGCCAACAGGGCACCGACACCCCTGGGACCCCAACCACCCAATACCAGAACCGGGCACTGCCACCCTCGGGACCCCAAACCCCGAGACCCCAACCGGGCACTGCCACCCAGGGACCCCAATCGGTCACCGCCACCCCCAAGACCCTAACCCTCCTGGGCACCCCCATCCCCGGGACCCCAGCCCCTCGATACCGCAACTGGGCACCATGACCCCTGGGTCCCCAACCCTCCTGGGCACCACACCTGGCACCAGGCATCGCAACCTGCCCAGGCACTGCACCCCAGCCCCGGGACCTCAAGGCAGCACAAGCTCCCCAGGAGGCCCCTCAGCCTGGCATCACAACCCTCAGGACGCCTGGGCACTGCAACACCCGGCATCGCACTCCAGGACCCCAGGCAGGGCAGCCCTGCTGCACTGGGACCCTCAGTTTGTCCTGCACTGTGCCCAGTTTGCCATGCCCACAGCCCCCCAGCTCCTCTCCCCCATGCCAGCAGCCCCCATTGCCTGCAGTCCCGCTCCCCATGCCCACAGCCCCTCAGCTTCTCTTCCCCATGGCCACAGACATGCTGTGGTGAACCCTGTACCTGCAGCCCCCCAGTCCCACTCCTCATGCCCCCAGTCCTGCTCCCCATGCCCACAGATGCCCCATGCCTGCAGTCCCTCATGCCCACAGCTCCCCCCCAGCTTCTGCATGCCTGCAGACCCCTAGCTCCTCTTTCCCATGCCCACAGCCCTCAGCTCCTGCAGCCTCCCATGCCTGAAGGCCCCCAGCCCTGCTCCCCATGCCCACAGACCCTCCATGCCTGCAGTCCCTCATGCCCACAGCCCCCTCACCCAGCTTCCCCATGCCCACAGACCCCCAGCTCCTCTTCTCTGTGCCCACAGCCCTGCCAGACATGCTATGCTGAACCCTGTGCCCAGAGCCCCCAGGCCCCACAGCCCTGCTCCCCATGCCCACAGCCCTATAGCCCCACTCCCCATGCCTGCAGCCCCCTCACCCAGCTTCCCCATCCCCGCAGCCCCCCAGCAGAGATGGAGCTCAGCCTCCTGCCCAAGCCCTGTTCTCTAGCAACTATCTCATGCTCTGCAGAGCTGTCTTCATAAGGAGCTGGGAGAAGGGGCAGAGCTGTTGCTGACCATGCCCCTCTTTCTGCTCTGTCATCCCAACTCTTGCTGGTCCAAAAATCTCGTCTTCCTCTCTGTCAGGGATGCAGCTTTCCTTTGCCTTGGGGTACACAATTACCTTCTGAAAATCCCCATAACCTCTTAGCTAGGTTTGAACCTAGGCTGCTGCCCTACACCGTCCCACCCTGGCCTCTACTCCCTCTGGGGACATTGCTGACTCTTTCAAAGCTGCATAGAGTTGGTTCCCTCCACCATTTTGATTGAGCAGGAAGCACTCGCACCCAAACCTCCTGAACATGGCTTGTGTGGGCACCATGGGTGGTTAATTGCCAATCTGGACAGAGCCTGGAACAAAGAAGCATAGAATCATATAATCACAAGGTTGGAAAAGACCCACTGGATCATCGAGTCCAACCTATCAATCACTAAACCATGTCCCTCAGCACAGACCCCACAGCAAGCAGCACCACAAGCACATGTGTCCAGGTGATGGTGTGCTCTTATCCTCTCCTCCCATATGCCCATATGGGACACCTCACTGCCTAGCACAAAGTAGGATCCCAACCCTGTGTCTTCACCCACCTAGTATGAAGGAGGAGTCACAGGAGTGGAGAGTAACATGGTGGATGGGCATAGGCCTTCAGAAACAAAGAGGCCAGAGCTCAGCAAGGCTTATGTAGTTGCTCTCTACAACTACCTGAAAGGAGGTTGTGGAGAGGAGGGAGCTGGGCTCTTCTCCAAGTGACAGGGAATAAGACTAGAGGGAATGGCCTCAGGCTCCGCCAGTGGAGGTTCATGGTGGACATAAGGAAAAATAAAATCACGGAGAGGGTCATTGGGCACTGGCAGAGGCTGTCCAGGAAGAGGGTTGAGTCATCTTCCCTGGAGGTGTTTAAGGGTTGCGTGGATGAGGTGCTGAGGGACATGGTTTAGTGATTTAATGGAATGGTTGGACTCGATGATCTGGTGGGTCCTTTCCAACCAAGTGATTCTATGATTCTATGAAGGCAGGTCCCACGGCAGTAAGCAGGTTCAGCCTGGACTCCAGACAAGTGTACTGCAATGAGACAGGTCTGAGGTTCAGTCAAGTCCCCAGGTCAGGGTCTGGCTCGGGGCCTCAGGACACGACCAGGCACAGCAGCAATACAGCTGCAACACAGCTTTGGTGGGAATGAAAATAAAAGCTTTGGTTAAAACAGCTCCCAAGAGAAAGATTGGAGAAGTCTCCCAAAGGCTTCTTCCAGCTTTTTTTCAAAGTGCTCCAAAGCCACTTGTTGCTTATTAAACGGCTTGCTCTGGCCAGAAAACTGGCCTTAAGTGCTAAGAGTTAAATTCCTGGGGAGGGGTTGCAGGCCAGGTCCTGACACAAAAGACATTCACCTCAGTAGTCCCACAACGTTCCCTTCTCTTCCCTCTCTTGCTTAAGCTTCTCTTCTACCCTAACCGAGAGTGCGGGTACAAATTTGGCATCTTGCAGGCTGTGATACAGAAACCCAGCACCTGCAGGCAAACATTGGCGGAAGCTGACATCTGGCTCCTTCTCTGCTTTGTGCCACCAGCATATAACTCGCTTGCAGTTAGGTAAAATCACTGTTTATCCTTCCTCTCCCTGCAAACCTAGGAGTATCAACAATACCTGTCCTGGCAGATGTTTGTAAAACCTGTTCTTGAAGACCTCCAGTGATTGAGATTGCACCATCCCCCAGCAATCTGTTCCAGCACCCTTCTATCCTGACGTTATCTGGAAGCCTAACTTAATCTTTCTTGTCTGTGATGAAATCCTTTATAGTCTCTCCTGTTTGTCATGGCCACAGTCTTCTTTAAAATGATCTCTTGATTACCACTTGATTATCACTTGATTACCACTGTAACATTTCCCCTCCTCGCTCTGGCTTTCTCTTTTGCAGACTACCTCAACTCAATTCCTTCAGCCTTCCTCCATTTTTTCTGTGACCTCTTCTGATTTTTTTTTTCTGTTGACCTGCAATTTTTGAAGCATGGGATGGGGACTAATGCAACGTTTCAGTAACATCTCTGGTACAGTTTCTTGAGGAAAACAGCCTGGCTGTCCCCCTATCACAGCCTGGCAGCTGGTCCATCCCTGCAGCTCTCCCCTTTGAAAGCCTCTGCCCTTTACAGGCAGAGTTGCCAAACTGAGGGCAAGCTTGGGCTTCTTCAAGCTAGGGAGCAGACTCCAGAGAGGCACAAGGAGGGAAAAATGTTCTATTTAATATTGAGGAACTAATTTTCAAGTAGCTCAAATTACACTCAAAGGTGCCGAATGTTCTTGGCCTCCCTCTTACGGGAGAAAGCAGTATTGCTGAGGACTCCCTGCAGAGAGAGAGAGTCTGCTCTACTCACAGGGTTGGGGTGAGTATGGGAGGTGCTGGTGGCAGTGGGTAAAGCTTTGTAGTGCACAGCCTCGGAACTCCTTGTTGCAGTAAGCACACCAAGCACTAAACATCCTTTGTGTTTCTAAAGCAAGGGGAGGAGCACTTCCCATCTGAGGCCAGGCTGAGAGAGTTGGGGTTGTTCAGCCTGGAGAAGAAAAGGCTCAAAGGAGACCTTATAAGTGACCTTCCAGTACCTGAAAGGGCTTCGAAAAAGCTGGGGAGGGACTGTTTACAAAGGCTTGTGGTGATAGGATGAGGGGGAACGGGTTTAAACTGCAGAGGGGCAGATTTAGACTAGACATAAGGAAAAACTTCATGATGAGAGTGGGGAGGCCCTGGCCCAGGTTGCCCAGGGAGGTTGTGGCTCCCCCATCCCTGGAGGTGTTCAGGGCCAGGCTGGATGAGCCTTGGGCAGCCTGACCTACTAAGACGTCCCTGCCCACGGCAGGGGGGTTGGAGCTAGGTGATTTCTAAGGTCCCTTCCAACCCAAACAATTCTATGATCGTAAATGTCCATTTCAATCTAAAGGACACTGTGATTCCGTAACACGTGGAAGACAGGAGAACACGTCCCTTCCTGGCCTTGCTGGAACAGCATCGCTAACGCCGCTGGAGCGGGACTGGGCCGTTTTAAAAAGACACTTTCCACCCCGTTGGACCACTCGGGAAAGACGCCGACCCCCCTATCACGGCAAGGGCCCCCAGACCCCCCCCTCCGCCAACCCTTATGGGCGCCCAGCGTGGCCTCGTCCCTCGGCCTGGACAACGCCCCCTCATGATACCGCCCCTCACGGGCGGTCACGTAGCCACGCCCCTTCCCGTAGCCGCGCACACACCCACCGTGTCCCCGCCCCATCGCGATCACGCCCCTCAAGTGGCCACGCCCCCTTCCCATGTGACCACGCACAATCGTCATAGACGTCTCCTCCCGCGATCACGCCCCCTAGTTAGCCACGCCCACCTATTCATTCATGGCCCCTCCCGTGACCCCCGCCCCCACGTGACCCCTCCCCTCGCGGCCCCGGTTCTGGCCATGGCGACCGGTCTGTCTGCGGCGTCGCTGTGGCGGCTCTGCAACCTCCTCATGGCCGCCTTCTTCGGGCTGGCGGCCGCCGTGCAGGTAAGGGCGGGGTGCCCGGGGCGGTGGGCGGTTCCGCTCCGCCTCACTTGTTCCCTCCCGGCCGTCCTGTTGTCTCCCGTTACCCCCGTCCCCCCCGCTCCCCCTGTCCCCCCCGCTCCTCCTCTGCCACGCGCTCTGCTCTCCCCGTTCCCTCCCCAGTTCCCCCCATTCCTCTCCACTTTCCCCACGTTTCCTCTCGCTCCCTCCGTTCTTCCCTGTTTCCCCCTTTCCTCCCGTTCTCCCCTTTTTCCCCCCTTCCCCTTCCTTCCACCCGTTCTCCCCTTTTTCCCCCCTTCCCCTTCCTTCCACCCGTTTCCCCTGCCCCCCGTTCCCTCCCGATTCCTTCCACCTTCCTTTCTTGACCCCCCCCTTTCCCCCCACTTTTTCCCTCCTTTTCCTCCATCTCCCTCCCCCTCGTTCTCTCCCCATTCCTCCCCTATTCCCCTTCATTCCTCCCCCCTCTCCCCCTCATTCTTGCCCCATTCTTCCCCCTTTTGTGCCCCTCTTTTCCACCCTCCCGTTCTCCTCCCACGCCCCCCGCTCTGCTCCCCCCCCCTCCCCGTTCCCTCCCATTCCCCCCCTGCTCCCGGGGACTCATCCCCCCACCCTCCGCAGGTGAACGACCCCGACGCTGGGCTCTGGATGGTGAGTTCGAGCCCTTCTCCTGCCACCCTGCGAGGGTCCTCGTCCCGCTCTGCCAGGGAGGAACCCGCTCCCTGCTTTGCGCTGGGGAAACCGATCTTCGTGCTGCAGTGAGGGCTGGAATCACCTCAAGATCCTCTTGATCTGCCTTGGATCCGCTCCTGCCCCGGGAAGCAGTGGCTTTGGTGCCTGGTGTCATGCTTTGGGAGACAGCGAGAAAACCCTGCTTTGGCAACCCTTTCTCAAGCAGGAGAAACAGCCCCGTGTGGAGCTGAGGGCGAGAAGGGCGTCTGCGTGTGAGGCAGGAGCTGCTGGATGGGTGGGGGCTGTCCCCTGGGTGTCCCTGGCGCTGGGGGGCCATCCCTCGTGCAGGGTGCCATCCTCTGTGTGTGAGCCCAGCTGACAGCAGCAGCAGCACAGGATGCTCCAGCTCTCAGATCCCCCAGACGTGGGGTAGGGACTCCACAGGAGGTTGGTTGGGCAGCAAGGACTCAGGAAAACAGAAGGTGAGGCAGAAGGACTGGCACTCAGCTGATGGTCAAGGGTTTTAGGTGGTGATGAAAGGTGAGTGCTAGCAGTGCCAGGATGTGCTAGAGGGAGAGGGATTGGTAGCCGTTCCACACATCTGGCAGGGAACAATGTGGATGTGGATGGGAGCTGCTCCTTCCTCGATTTTCTAAGCTTTCTACAGAGCAGATCTGTGTTTTGTTAACAGGTTGTCTACTTAGTGCCAGCTGCCCTGACGCTCCTTGTTGGCATTAATCCTTCTGTAACAGGTAGGATATTGCGTACAACAGTCTCTGCTCAAATTTTGCCCCCAGAAGTTCTGTTTTTATTGAGTCACAGATTAAGATCAGGCCACCTGGAAACATCATGCTGCCTTTGGAGGGAAAAAAACTGTGGGACCTGCTCCTACAAAAGCTGGTTGTTTTACTGCTGGTGTTTGGACATGCTGGAGGTGAGCAGAGGAGCCCCGTGTAAAGGTGTAAAGGCCTGTAGCTGTGTTGGTCTTACCTTTGCACCCTGGTTACAGTGCTCAAAGCCCGAGTAGAGCACAAGTCTGGGAGCATGCTCTGAACCTGGCTCTGATGTTGATGTCAGCACCTTAATTCACTTGTTTCATCAATGTGAATCTGTATTTTTGCTTATCGGCCACACGGAAGAGCTGTTGAGCTCTGCATGGTCCATTGAAGGAGCTAAAGAGCTGCTTCAATATCAAGTGTTGCACCTACCCCACAAAGCACACAGGCAGTGATGGAAACATGTAGTGGCTGAGTTTCTGAGGGCCTGTGCTAAGAGAGATAAAACTACACAACATGTTGAGAGAGAATAAGTTGGATCAGATTTGCTCCAGGACTCCAGAACATAGTTTATTGTTTTGTATTTTCATCCAGTGGAATTGATTTTAAAATTATGACATTTTATATGCGCAAAGTGACTCTTTTCTGGATGTGCCTTTGAAAGTCTCAAACAACATCCTTCTGTCTTGGAGACAGGTGGATTTGATGGGTGGACTGTTTGGTGGATAAAGAATTGGTTGGATTATTGTACTGAGAGGTTAGTGGTCAATGACTCGATGTCCAGATGGAGATCCGTGACAAATGTTCGAGGCCAGGTTGGATGGGCCTTGTGCAGCCTGGTCTAGTGGGAGTTGGAGTTTAGGTGATGATGGCAGGCGGCTGGAGTTAGATGATCTTTAAGGTCCTATCCAGCACAAACCGTTCTATGATTTTATGAATTGTCACTTACTCTGAATAAATCAAAGGCACGTTTATGCCAAAAAATAAAACCTTCAGGAGAGCTTGCTGTTGCCACAAGTCACACTGTTGCAGTCTCTCTGCGTTCTGGCTGTCTTAAGCGTCTGAAGTGGCAGCATTCACACAGCCAAACCCCAGGAAGGTTGATTGCCTTTGGTTTTGAACTTTTCAGAGGAAGTTTATTGGTGCGATAGGTGTAGCATCAGCATAAAAGCATTTGGCTGGTCAGAACCTGTGTGTTAAACACACAAGGAGGTTTTTGTTACTTGTACCAAGATCTACAGAAAATAAAGATTAAAATAGCACAACCACTGTATAACTGGACACATATGGCAACTGACCACAGGATATTTGCCATTCAGGGCTGAGGAAGACCCAGATTCTGCCTCTGCCCAACTGCAGGAAGTTCAGCCATGTGGGGAATCGATTACTGTGTTGGGGCATGCTGAGCTCTTCGGTTTTGGCATCTTTGATGCTTGCCTGGAGGGGGTCAGTCTTCAAAGACTGCTTTTAACTGCATGGGTTTTACTGTTCATGTTGCTAAGATCGGGGCGAACTCCTCCCGTTGGCCTCTCACCTCTCTTTCATGATGTGGAAAACCACAAGAACCCATAGGGCCATGCAGATATTCCACATTGTCTGTATTTCTCTGTTGAAGAACATTGGTCCCCAAGCAGAGAGGTCATCAGTGTTGGTCACTAAGCTCGGATAGAGGCTTACCAGGGAGTGTGAGGGGGTGACATTCAGTGGTCACCCCATACCCCTGAGGGCTGGCTGGCAGCTGACAGCTCCCATGGACCCTTCTGGTCATCTGGAATCCTGTTCAGCCCCTGGTTATGGCTGTGAACTGTGGAACAGACGCTCCTCCTGCTGAAGTGAACTTTCATTTGTTATCGTCCTTTTTTTCTTCCTTTTCCCATGCATCTGGAATGCTGGAGCCTGTTTTGTTTGCTGAAGAGAACTGGAAAGTGTTTTCATTGAGGTGCTGCTGCCAAGAAGTTGTGTTCCCAGGAAAGCAAGCCCCAAGCCCACTGGTGTTTATACAGTGCTTTGCAGCAGATTTCTTTGGTCACATTGATGCTGGTATCAATCCCATCTTCCTGCCTGAGATGTGTGTGTTTGCTGGAGGCATTGCTTTTAGCAACTTGGGTGCTTTTTGATGTAAACTTTACTTCATACACTGCGTTGCCATAGCTGGCAGTCTGTTTTTCACTTCAGATAATGGTGTTTGGAGGAGCCTCTGTGACCTTCATTCTGCTGGTTGTGTTGTTGGAACCTTTGTCCTGGCTTGCTCTTTGTTTGCTTATGCTCAAGGAAACATTTTGCACGAAGAGGAAGGCAGGTAAGCAGTGATTTTATTTTTTTTCCTTTCCCCTGCAGGAATTCAGCACACAGGGCCATCTCCTTCTGGTGGGCACTTTGTCCAACTGTATTTGCTGGGCTGTTGAAGTGAGTGCTGCTGGGCCAGTGCAATCAGAGCAGGCAGGAGGGATCACAGTGCTCCAAACCAGTGATCTGGTGGACAAAAGTTCTTAGAGAGGGAACAGTGCTGCCTGCTGGCCTGATTGGGGCAGTTCTGGCTTTCAAAGACCAAGGGAGTGGCACAGCAGAAGAGCTTGGTGTTCTCTTGATGGAGCTGTAGGAATGGGAATTTGCGCTTTAAAAATACTTGAAGTGACACCATATGCACGTGTGAACTGCAAGCCCTCAAAACTGCCAGGGGATTGAGGGGGAGAGAGGATTTCTCACCTGGACATTCTTCTTGCCTAAAGTAGGTGCCTGCACAGTATTAGCACCTACACCGGGGTCTGGGCAATCCCCAATTTCAGTACAGGATGAGGGATGATGTGACTGAGAGCAGCCCTGCAGAGAAGGAATGAGGGTGCTGGTCAATGAGAAGCTCAACATGAGCTGGCAACGTCTGCTCACAGCCCAGAAGGCCAAATGTGTCCTGGGCTGCACCAAAAGCAGCGTGGCCAGCAGGGCGAGGGAGGGGATACTGCCCCTCTGTTCCCCTCTTGTGAGATCTCATCTAGAATATTGTGTCCTGTTCTGGAATCCTCAGCATAAGAAGGAGATGGGACTGTTGGAATGGGTCCAGAGGAGGCTACAAGGATGATCAGAGGGCTGGAGCACCTCTTGTATGAGGACAGGCTGAGAGAGTTGGGGTTGTTCAGCCTGGAGAAGAGAAGGCTCCAAGGAGATCTTATATTGACTTTCCAATACCTGAAAGGGGCTGCAAGGCAGCTGGCGAAGGACTGTTCACAAAAGCTTGGAGTGATAGAATGAGGGGCAATGGAGATAAACTGGAGAGGGGCAGATTTAGATTAGACATAAGGAGGAATTTCTTCACCACAAGGGTGGTGAGACACTGGAACAGGTTACTCAGGGAACCTATGGCTGCCCCATCCCTGGAGGGGTTCAAGGGCGGGTTGGATGGGGCTTGGGCAGCCTGATCCAGTGGGAGGTGTCCCCGCCCATAGCAGGGGGGGTTAGAACTGGATGGGCTTTAAGGTCCCTTCCAACCCAAATTATTCTATGATTCTGTGATTAATTGAAGCACTGGCAGCTCCTGTGGCTGTTCACCTTCTGGAATACTGGGATGTTGCTTTGTTCCATGTTAATGAGGGAAACGTACTGTGGAGATGAGGTTTAGCAGCAAAAACAAAAGGGGAAGCAGGAATTTCTGGAGCTGTATGGCTGGGACATGTGTGCTTGCAAGATCTGTGGCGGAAGGTGAAGTCACTCAGTGTAAATAGCTTTATACTTATATTCCTAATGAAATACATTGAACTTCCCGAAAAGGAGGCAGTGTGTTCTTACACTCCTGTTTGGAGGCAGAATTTGTATTTTTTTAAAAGGAAACACCTGTGTTATTTTCTTGGGTTTTTAGAGAGTTGTTTGGTCTCGTGATTATCACAATGTGGATGAGTCTTTGTCGCAGTTCAGCAAAGTAAGTTCTGTTCCCTTTTTCTAATCCATTCATACATTGATGTTTAGTGATGAGCACCTTCAAAAGACAAAGTTGATTTTCACTGCTTTATTTTCTGCTCTATCTCACAGTCTGAACCTCCTCAGATACCCAAGCAGCAGTGGCTGTGCTCTAGCCTGTAGGACCTTTTAGGACAAAAGTCTATGCGGGGAAAAGTAAAGCTTCATAAGCCATTTTTTCTGCTCCCCTGCTAATGGGCAGGGAATGTTTTCCCTTTGCTTAAGGACAGTGGACCCCTTCAGTGGAGCTGGTTAGGGAACGTTGGCTGCAGCTGCTAATGAACCGCAAAGCCCTTCATAGAATCATAGAATAGTTTGGGTTGGAAGGGACCTTTAAAGATCATCTAGTTCCAACCTTCCTGCCATTGCTTCCAGTTTGCAGAGCTTTCCAGCAAAGGTCCGTGTACTGGTGTCAGCTGTGTGCACTGGAGCTGGTGGGTGGGCAGAACACTGTGTGGATGCCTCGTCTGCAGCAGCTCCACATTTCCCCTCCAGCCTGGAGGAGCTTATAGTGGCCTTTTGCTGCTGGAAGAGGCTCCAGGAAAGCTGAGGGGAGGCATTTTACAAGGACATGGAGTGATATGATGAAGGGGAATGGTTTTAAATTGGAAGCGGGGAGATTTAGATTGGACATTGGGAAGAAATTCTTCTCAATGAGGGTGGTGAAACACTGGCCCAGGTTGCCCAGAGTGGTTGTGATTGCCCCATCCCTGGAGGTGTTCAGGGCCAGGTTGGATGGGTTTTGAGCCCCCTGATCCAGTAGGAGGTGCACCTGCCCATGGCAGGGAGGTGGAACTCAATGGGCTTTAAGGTCTCTTCTAGCCTAAACCGTTCTATGATTTGATGATTGTCTCTCTGCTGTCTTTAGCAAATAAGAGTCCGATTCCAGCTGCAGCCAGGAGTGAATGTTTCCTAGCAGTCTCATTGGAAGCAGCTCTGTTCCATTTGCTTCTTTCCAGGAGCCCGCTGGCTGGAATTCGCTTGACTGCAGCAGTTGTGGTTGCCCTCTTCCCCTTTGTTTCATGGCTGTACATTTATATGAACAAGGAGATGCGAGTGTCTTGGCCAACGCACTGTAAAACAGTGATTTAATCCGGAGGAGAAAGTACAGAATGAATATTCTGACCTGATTTGCCTTTGCTTGTGCTTCTTAATGAGAAGTTAGCATACCGAGAATACCTGTCTGCTGCTGGCAGTGTGGGTTGGGATTGGTTAAAAAAAATGAGGAACACTCATTCACTGAGTGGAGAATTTTTCTGAGGAAACTTACTCAGCCGACTTCTTTATTTCCAAAGCACTGCTGACCTAATGAACATCCTAAAGGTTTATCCAAGATGTCCTGGCATCCCTGAATAACTCTCCAACCACCTTGTACTTTGGGAAATGTGCTGTTCTGTAACACAAGGGAAAAGTAAAGCAAATGCTTTGTTTCAATAAATGCCTGTTTACAGCCATAAAACTTCCAGATATCTGCCTGGATATCTTGGATATCTCCCTTGAGACCAACTGGGAAATTGACCAGTCTGTATTTCTGTTCCTGTGCTAAAACAGATGACAAATAGATTTAAAGAAATATTTTTGCTGTTAACCAAAAGAAAAAAAGTCTGGTTTTGCAGAGTAATAAATATTATTTTTCTAAAGAAAATCAAATTAAGCCTTCTGTATCTTTATTTTCTGTGAGATGCGAACTCAAAGAGTGCCCCCAGCAGCCATGGGGTGAGTTGTGATAGTGATCCTCATGGAAGAGCCCACATAGCAGCCCTGTGACAGTGAGGATGTTCCACCTGGAGAAGGAGGTGCAGGTGACACTGGACACAAGAGCTGGCTGGGAGAGAGCCAGAACAGGTCCAGATGCAGCACAGCAACGTGCATTAGATCCTTGTGTGTTCTTTGCTCAGTGCTGCAGGCTGAAACAGCTGCACACATGTCGATGTGGTGGGTATGTCCACAGCATTGCAGGACGTAGCATGGATAGTCTTGTTTCCCTTGGGCTGAGCTTTATTTCCCAGAGGACTTTGGTCTTGTAAAGCACTGCTCGGAGACTGCGTGAGGCCAGGGGCTGGAGTAATTCTGCTACATGTGAGACATTGCTTACTGTGCTGTAAACACATATTGAAATACTGGGCAGGTACAATTCCACCTGCTTTAATTCTCACTGATATACAAGGAGTGGGTTTTTTAACCACATTCATAATATAATTTGCACTTTTCCCACTAAGTGACAATCCAAAGAGGACTGGATGTTTTGTGTGAACTTTCTGTATTCAAGTACTTTTTTTTCCAAACACAACTACTGGCCTTCTCTGTTCTCCAGGAAAAAGTGAGGTCTGTTGTCCTACAGAAATCTAATTTTTCAAGTTCTGTATCTAGGACAAAAAAGGTTGAGTTAAAGCTATAAGGATTAGCCATGCACATCTTTATACAAGCAAATAATAAGCTGAAGAACAATTTGTATTTGATTACCATTTTGAGAAGTGCATAACTCTGTCCAAGATTCTGCCCCTTCCCTTTAGTATCATTTTATCTTCATAGACATAAATGGTTCCAAAGGCATTGCTTTCTGGTGGAGTTTCAATGACCCCCTCTAAAGTCAGATGATGAACTCCACGAGAGTCTAAACAATAGCCACCATCGTGCAGGTGCCCCGCGATAAAGCAGACCACGCACCCATGGGAGTGTATGACCGACAGCACATCTTCGTAATTCCAGGCTAGGGCAACCACATCCGAAGCATCTGGATGAATGGGCAGATGACCTGCAGGTGAGAGGGAAAGAAGCAGGAGAATTACTTTTAAGTGTAACCAACCTCTACCTCCATTGCTGGTAAGTTCAGTCTCCCCCTATACAGAAATGCCCTCGAGTGTCAGACACTGCTGCTGTTCTCCTCCATCACAGCTTCCACGTGTGCCCCAGTACAGCTCTTACACAAAGCTGCTTCACATTTTCCTTGGCTCATACGTTGGCTACATTACTTTGTTTGCATGTATCCCCGTATTGCCCCCATATCCACCTACCCATAACTATGACTTTTTCTTGGTTTTCATCAGAGAATGTGAGGACTTCATCAAACCAGTCCAGCTGCGCTTGGCTAAATCCACCGTTGAACTCCACAAACCGAGGTTCTTTGAGTCCTGCAATGCAGAAGAAGGTCAGGCAGAGCTCCTGTGGCTTCCCTGTTTGCTTGGCTGGTAGATGATTTACTCTTATAACCTTTTCTTCATATCTCAGATAAAAACTCAAACTGAAAATATGTTCAAGGCCAGGCTGGATGAGGCCTTGAGCAACCTGATCCAGTGGGAGATGTACCATGGAAGGGGTTGGAACTGGATGGGCTTTAAAGTCCCTTCCAACCCAAATCATTCTGTAACTCTGATTCTACAAAAGCTCTAGCTTTCTTGGACAAAAGAGAAAAATGTTTTTTAGTGGTTTGGGGGCGGGGGGGTTGGTTGGTCGTGCTGCACGCACAGGATTTCCACTGCTGGGACACTCCCCAGCATGGGATAGGGCAATCACCACTCAACATGCTGCAATAGCAGTTTCACCAACAGCTGCTGTTCGTTCTGATGCCACAAAGCACACGGCACAACATCAACCCATCCCAACAGCATAATGGGAATGGGAGAGCACCTCCTGTGCCCACCTAAAGACCCACTGACTGTCTCTTGGCCAACAGCAGAAACAAGGCACATGCCTCCATGCTCTGGAAACCAGATGCCAACCCTGGGAGCTGCCTTATCGCATTGGGAAGCGGAGGCTCATCTGCCTGGGCTCCCTGCCCAAGGGTCAAGCCTGTAACAAGTGGTGTCCCTCAGGGGTCCGCACTGGGATCAGCGCCGTTTAATATTTTCATCAGTGATACAGACAGTGAGATCGAGTGCACCCTCAGCAAGTTTGCAGATGACACCAAGCTGAGTGGTGCAGTTGTCATGCCAGAAGGACAGGATGTCATCCAGAGGGACATGCTGGAGAAATGAGTCTGTGAGAACCTCATGAGGCTCAACAAGGCCAAATGCAACCTCCTACCTCTGGGTTGGGGCAGTCTGCAGTTTCAATACAGGCTGGGGCAGGACGTGATTGAAAGCAGCCTTGCAGAGAAGGACTAGGGGGTGCTGGTTGATGAGAAGCTCAACACGAGCTTGCAATGTGTGCTCACAGCTGAGAAAGCGTCCAGAGCTGCTAAAAGAAGCATGGCCAGCAGGTAAAGGGAGGGAATTCTACCCCTCTATTCCTCTCATGTGAGATCACATCTGGAGTATTGTGTCCAGCTCTGGAACTCTCAACATAAGGAGATGGAACTGTTGGAACAGGTCCAGAGGAGATGATCCTCTGGAGCACCTCTGTTATGAGGACAGGCTGAGAGAGTTGTGGTTGGCCTGGAGAAGAGAGGTTTCTAGGCAGACTTCCAGTGCTAAAAGGGGCTCCAGGAAAGCTGAGGAGGGATTGGAGTGATAGGATGGGGGAGGAGGCGGAATGGCTTTAAATAGGAAAGGGGCAAATTTAGACTGGGCATACGGAGATGGATGGCCCATCCCTGGAGAGGTTGAAGGGCAGGTTGGATGGGGCTTGGACCCATGATCCAGTGGGAGTTGTCCCTGCCCATGGCAGGGCTGGCACTGGAAGGCCTTTAAGGTCCCTCTGACCCAAACCAAGCTACAATTCTCTGGTACCTGTAGGGCTGTTGAGGTCATCGTTGGTGTTCTTCTCCCGCAGCAGCCGCAGGGACTCCCGGTAGCGGAGGCTGTCAGGCTCGCTGCCCAGGATGCTCATGTCGTAGGCGTCGAGCACGACGACACGGAAGCGTGTGGAGGCCATGAAGTGGTAGGCATGGCAGTCCCTGCCAGGTGGCCCTGCCATGGCTCCAGCAGGGCGCTTGCCAAGCCCGGTGCTCACAAGCTGTGCTCTGCTGAAATTGTACAGTTCGTGGTTGCCCCACGTGTGATGCACAGGCACTGGGAGCTGCTCCAAGGCTCCCAGAACCCTTTGCAAGGCTTTCTCAGCTTGCCCACTGCGGGCATTGATGCCATCGATGCTGTCACCCAACTGCAACACGAACCCGAGCTGCTTCCTCTCCTCGCCCCACGCTCCCACAGCCTCCTGCAGCAGCTGCAGGCTCTGCCGGTAATATCTCCTTCTGCTCCCGCTGTAGTCGTACCCATCATCGGCATCCGCGTACTGGATGTCCGCGATGACACCAAAAGCGAACAGCGGCTGCACCGCCTCCATTGGGGCCAATAGAGGGGGGGGAACAGGGCGGTGCAGCCTCCATTAGGGCCAATGGGAGGGCGGGAGGCCTGACAAGATGGCGGCCAATGAAAAGGCAAGGGGGCGTGACAAGATGGCGGCCAATGAAAACGGAGGGAGGCGTGACAAGATGGCGGCCAATGAGAGGGGGAGGAAGGCGTGGCAAGATGGCGGCGCCCGCGCGCGGCAAGATGGCGGCGGTGGCGCTTTGCTGCTGGCCGGGTGCGCTTGTATGGCGGTTACCGGGCGCGGGCAGGGCCGCCCGGTCCCTCAACGGCCGCCTTGTGCGGCCGTTGAGGGACCGGGCGGCCCTGCCCGCGCCCGGAAGCCGCTTGCTGTCCCGCTCGACGAAGCCAGGCTTGCCAAGGAGGGTGAGTGACGATGGCGCCGCTTCCTTCCCTCATTCTCCAGGCACTGAACTCCTTCTCTCCCCCGCAGCTCGTGTCGTGGCGCTCCCTCGCCGTCACCTTCGTGCTGTGCGGCGGGATGCTGGCGGGGATGAAGGTGGTGAAGCGGAGGAAGGAGGAGGGTGAGTGTGGTCCGAATAACGTGGTTTTGGGGTTCAGCACATGTGGTTTTGCCTTTCTGCTTCTTGGCTTCGGGTGATGTGTTTTTAGGCTTTTTTTTTTTTTTTTTTCCTCCATGTGACGTGGTTTTGGGTTCAGTGGATGCAGTTTTGCCGTTCTATTGTGGGGGTTTGGATAACGTAATTTTGGGGTGTAGGTCACTTAGAATCATAGAATCACCAGGTTGGAAGAGACCCAATGGGTCTTCGAGTCCAGCCATTCCTATCAAACACCATGTCCCTCAGCACCTCATCCACCTGTGCCTTAAACACCTCCAGGGAAGGTGAATCAACCCCCTCCCTGGGCAGCCTGTTCCAGTGGCCAGTCGCCCTTTCCTTGACGTATTTTTTCCTGATGTCCAGCCTGAACCCATGAGACCATTCCCTCTCGTCCTGTCCTCTGTCCCTTGGGAGAAGAGCCCAGCTCCCTCCTCTCCACAACCTCCTTTCAGAGAGTTCCAGAGAGCAATGAGGTCTCCTCTCAGCCTCCTCTTCTTCAGGCTAAACACCCCCAGCTCTCTCAGCCGTTCCTCATAAGGCCTGTTCTCCAGCCCTTTCCCCAGCTTTGTTGCTTTTCTCTGGACTTACTCCAGAGCCTCAACATTCTTCATGTGGTGAGGGGCCCAGAACCGAACACAGGATTCAAGGAGCGGTCTCACCAGTGCTGAGTACAGGAAGGTTTTGGAGTTTCTATTATTTGTGTTCAGGTGATGTATCTTTGGGGCTTAGCTGCTTTTTGCTATGGTTCAGGACGTATTCTGGGGCTACTGTTTTTTTGGTCTCAGCTGACATGTTTTGGGGGTCTAGATAATGTATTTTTTGTTCCTGGTGATCTATTTTGGGGGATATATTTTTGAGATTTTTTTTGGGCCCAGGTGACATACTCTTTTAATTCAGGTGACTTTTTTTGAGTGTCCTGATTTTTGGTTTCAGGTGACATATGTTTTGCTCTTTCCTTAATACTTCCCCAACTACTTATCTCAGAAACCTCAGGTGCTCATTATTGCTATTCTAGTGCTATTAACTTGGAAGCAAATGTTGTCAATCTGACCTAAACAGCAGACAAGTGATTCCTTTGGTGTTATAAAGCTCAGTATCGTGCTTGTTAAAGCATATGAGCATCTCATCTCTCATGTAACTAGCAGGTTTTGTTAGTCTACAAGATGAGAATGGAAGGATGTTGGTAGATTGTTTCAGTGCCACGGGCTGTGGCTCTGCGAGGTTGCCTGATACCCGATTCTGAGTCTCTCCTGGGAATCTGCATGGGTCTCTTTGATTCCCTCTTGTTTTATTGTAGAGCTGGAGAAGCAGCGAAACCGAGGCATTGGGAAGCCGCTGCTAGGCGGACCCTTCTCACTTGTCAACCACGAGGGACAGCCCAGGACCAGCAAGGATTACATTGGGCAGTGGGTGCTGATCTATTTCGGCTTCACGCACTGCCCTGACATCTGTCCTGATGAACTGGAGAAGATGATTGAAGTCGTAGATGAAATTGGTATGGAACTTTGGTTGGGGTTGTGGTTCTTTTTATGGGAGGTCTAGGTTTGTTGTGGTCAAGTATTGCAAATGGTAAGAACTGACGATCTTCTGTAAAGATGCTGTGATTCCTAGTCAGTAGTTGAAATAATTACTGAGTGAAACATGGATTGATCTGCCTGTCACTACGATCTGATCTTTAGAACACAGCAGCTCTGATCTCTCTGCACAGGGAGCTTCTTGGTAGTAAAATGTGATGATCCTAGAATGGTTTGGGTTGGAAGGGACCTTAAAGATCATCCAGCTCCAACTCCCTATTGTAGGCAGAGGTACCTCCCACTGGATCAGGCTGCTCAAGGCCCATCCAGCCTGGCCTTGATCACTTTTAGGATGGGGGCACTCACATCTTCTCTGGGCAGCCTGTTTTATTGTCTCATCACCCTCGTTGTGAAGAATTTCTTCCTGATGTCTAGTCTAAATCTTTTCCTCCTCCAATTTAAAGCAGGTTACAGGGTGTCATTGCATTGTGGGTTTGCCAAGAAATGAATTGGGATGCATTAGGTATTTTTCCCCCCTCTATTTTATTAATTCTAAGGACAAACGTTTGTAAGAGTTTCTTCTGATGAGAGTGATTGTGCTGCTGGATGGAGATGGGGGAAGGCTGTGGGGCAGAGACGATTTTCTCAGCCTTCAGGCCCTGAAGAGCTATGAAGCAGGGATAACAATGACCACACGGGAGGGCAGACTAAAGTGAGGAAAGAACAGTGAAGGGAAATACATCAGGGGAAGAGTCTGAACCGTGTCTTATTTTGTGCATAAATTAAGCTGCACAAAATGCCCTTTTTTGTAACCTAGGATGGGCTTGAATTGATGTTACAGGTGCTTGGCTGTGAGCATGTTTGAAGGGAGGTGGGAAGTGAGTTTTACTTTTCTAAGAAAAATAGTAATTGTTACTGTTACAGATAGAATTCCATCTTTGCCTAATCTGACCCCACTCTTCATCACCATTGACCCTGAGAGGGACACTGAAGAAGCCATTGCCAGATACGTTAAAGGTATTGCTGTTTTTTAACTAGTATTTAATGTAGAGCGTTCAAATTGAAGCTTCAGGTGGGATTCTTTCCACTAAAATGTCTAAATTTCCTCTGTCTATCTAGAGTTTTCTCCAAAACTGATTGGATTGACTGGTACCAAAGCACAGATTGACCAAGTGGCCAAAGCTTACCGTGTGTATTACAGTGAAGGTCCCAAAGATGAAGATGACGATTACATAGTAAGTAAATGTAGAGCCTTTGCCACGTGAAAGACTGTGGACTGGCTGTTGCAGTCTGTGCTGAAGTGCTACACAACAGGGCCCTGTTGGACCAATGTCTTAAGCTGTGTTGTAGGGAACTCAACAAACAAAACAAAACAAGATCAAGGTGCCCTCTTACAAGCTCAGAACCTCACTGAAATGTGTTCTTAAAAGGTAAACCCCAGGCCTGTGTACAGGATAGCACAGTAATCTGAATGTTTTTCCTGTTGTGTAATTTCTGGGAAGAGACTAGAAGAACCGAAGGAGTGCTGCTCCTTATGGAGTAAAACTGCACCTGAATTCTGGCATAACTGTGAAGGGAGAGTACAGGAGTTCAGTCAAAGAAAAGAGCTCTTGATAGCAGGAGCTGTAAGTGAGGCTGGAGTGTGAAACCCAACTGGGGAATGTGACAACTGAATTGATGAAGTAGGAAAAAGGACTCAAGATCCAGGGAGAATACGTGGCTCCGTGTTCAGTATTCTGTGTCTTTGCTCATAGCGATGTTGTCAGGTAGTACTTGCAGTGGCATATTAAATAAGTTTACAGTGGAGTTAATTTTTACTTAAATCACATTGGAATACCTCAAATATTCAAATAATGGTTGCTTTTGGTGTTTTCTAAGTTCATTTTAATTTGGACAGCAGAGGGAGCCCCCTTCCAGCTCACATCTTTCCACTTGCACCAACTCTTCTGTCTGCAGCTTCTGAACCCTCACGGTCCATTGTTTGCACAGACGGTGAACTTGATTTGCTGAAACATCTCTGTTTGTGTTGGATTTACATCATATTAGCAGTGGGAGCTTGAATAACTTGTGGTTGTGGAGCGTTATGAGAAGTAGAGGGAAATGGAGAAAATGGAGGGGGAAATACTATTAGCCCACAGGTTTGCCCCCCAGCCTTGTCTGTGCTGCAGCAAGTGTGCCAGCACCTAGGGAAGACTTGTCTGTTTGAAGCATTCCTTTACACATTCTGAGTATGTAGCAGCTTTCCTCTATGTATGTTTTCAAATAGAACAGGGAGAGGTCACTGAGGTGATGCTGAGGTTTTCCTTATCTTGCTTTAGCTTCTTGGTGGTTATTTTGGTGAGACATCTGAGCCAAATGGGACCCTGGTGCTGCTGATTGAGATGTGTAGTACCAAGAAATCGGGGACTCCCTTTTTATAAGGAGTCGCATGGAAAAGACAAGGGGTGATGGATACAAGTTATTTCTGGGGAGATTCCAATTGGTTGCAGGAGGCAGACTTTTCCCAATGAAAACAATCAGCCATTGGAATAATCTCCCCAGGGCAGTGGTGGATTTACTGACATTGGACGCTTTAAAGATTCAGCTGGAAAGCGTTCTAGGCCATCTTGTCTAGACTACTTTTGCCAAGAAGAGCTTGATCAGATGATCCTTGAGGTCCTTTCCAACCTAGTATTCTATGCATCCATAGTAAAATTTCTTTTACCAAACCCTGATGTGTTCTTTTGCAGGTGGATCACACAATAATAATGTACCTCCTTGGGCCAGATGGTGACTTTGTGGACTATTACGGCCAGAACAAGAGAAGCACTGAGATTTCTGCTTCTATTGCTGCACACATGAGAAAATATAGATCCTAAACCCCAAGGTCTTCAAAGATAGATGTGAACATTGCCTGCAGGCATGGCTGTACCTGGGCAGTGGCGTTAAAACAGAAGCATACAAGTTTAACATCTGGTCACCACACGCCTCCTTCTCTCCAGACATGAACGATACTTCTGCAAAATGCTGTTGTCAGAAGTCTCCATTGAGCCTTTCCCATGGATATTTTTTGCAGGAAGATCTAAAATGCTGAATGGAGTTTGGGACTTCTCTGAAATATTACTTTTCATTTGGGAAGATGATGTGTGTTACTGGGTGAAAAGACATGCGGGCTGCGGCGTTTTCAGAGGGTCCTGCCCTCTCCTTTTTCTGCACTGATTTGCCTTTAGGGAGAGCCACTTACAATATTTAAGTAAATATTGTACTTAGGAGAGCCTTAAGAGTACTTTTATCAAGTTTAAAAAGGCAAAGAGCACTGAAAGCATGATCAGCTTTCACGTGTGGGACCAGCCTTGTGGTGTGCCTGATCGCTTCATTCAAATGCAGAAATTAAATGTTTTTTTCTTGAAGAATTTTCCAGGTGAACATGCTTAATTTATAAGCAATTGAGTAATGGGTTGCAAGTAGATTTTAATTCTGGTCTGAGTGATTTTATCCATAGTTGGCCTGATTGTGCTATGCTGAATAGTGAACTAGGGAGGGTGAAGGGGTCTGTATCCATGAGCAGGGTGGTCAGTCGGATCAATTTGATGCAGTGCAGCACTTGAAAATAAAGATTGCTTTGAGTAAGTAGTAATTTTTTTTTTCCATAGTTAGTTTTGAGTAGAATATCATCAGGCCTTTTATACTGATCAGGCTTTGTATTCTTGCTGTCTTTTATCTCTTCTAGAAAGTAGCGTTTATCCAGAGTACTGTGAACCATAAGCTTTATTTGCCTTCTGAAGGTGGCTGGGTCCCAGAGAATGGCTCACAGGAACCAAACCATGGAAGTCTTACGTGTGTTCCCAGTGTGTTTTGAGCTGAAGACCAGTGCTGTGCTGGCAGCACTGCCTTTCTTCTGAGTTTGGGGGCCTTGGAACAGAAAGTTCTTGTCTGAAGGAAGAAACTTGGCAGCTGACAAGGAAGGTTTTTTTCTCCTCCCTCCTTGTGCTGGTTTGATTGCAGTAGGCAAGAGGAGGGGCCTCCAAAGGAAATGTCACACTTTTAAGTCCTCTGTCGCTTAGAGGCTGTGTCAAATCAAAGGTGCTATCAATAGTAGTGTGGTGGTAAGTGGTGCCCTGACAGTAATGATAATTTTCACTGAATGTTTTTCTTCTGAACTTAGAAAAAACTATTTGGAAAGCCAGCCTTCCTCTTGGCTGATCTCTCTTGAGAGGGTGTGGGAGCCAGGCTGGTCATCAGCCCACAGTCATCAGGGCAAAATCCAAATTGGGTTTTAAGTTTTCCCTGTCACATGGGTACTGCCAGTGTGAAAATGCCGTGTGCCTGCCATGACAGCCAAAAGGACTCAGTCCAAATCCAGTTTTGATCTTGAGGAGAATTGGCTGGGATCAAATGGCCTGCGACATGGGAATTTATCTGCCCCCAAGCTCCGAAACCACGTGTGCTGCAGCTGACAAGCTACCCAGAACAAGCGAGTGCAGAAGAGAGAATGTGGTTCCCTAGCCCAATCCAGCCACTGTCTTGTCCTTCGTGTTCACTTCAAAGAAACTTATTGTGACCAGGAGCTGCTCAGCAACTGTGTTCTCTGCTCATGTGATGCTTGAGCTGTGCCCCAGTGTGGGGCCAGGCATGTTCAGAGCACATCTCCTGCCTCAAGCCAAGCCTGGTGCTTGAACAGTGGAGGGTTACCTTGGCCATGCCTGTGCTCACAGGGCTTTGCATGCTATCCTGTGGTGTGTCTGAAGGATGGTAATGTCCTTAATCACTCTTGACTGTCCCCAACCAGAGCAACTCCTGGTCCTGGAGGACTTGTCCAGGACAGTTGCAGGGAAGGTATTTTCCACAGCTCTGGATTTAACCTGCTGCCTCCTCAAAGCTCCCTGTGTGATCAAGTAAATCACAAGAAGGAGGAAAAATAGATGTTTCTGCTTTCTGGAAATATGGTACAGTGTCATGATAGGCTCCAGATCCACAGATGTCATTATCTTCAGCACACAGTTCCTGATGGTGCCAGCTGAGCCCCTGTGCTTCCAGGGATGGATGAATCTCTGGATTGGGAACTCGCTGTCCTGGTGTCTGCATGGTGCTCTGGGATTGCTGACTGAGCAGTCGCTGGGTGTACTCAGCTCAATGCAGGTTTGTACCAGCATCTCCTGTGAAGCAAAGACTACTTTGGGAGCACCCACAAGCCACTCCAAGCCAGCCAGCTTGACTCGGGTGAGCTGCAGTGACAAAGATGCCTGGGCATTGAAGAAAACTGGCTGAAACCTAGTGACCTGCAACAACCACCCAGCATGTTTAATCCTTCTTGCTTGTTAACTATTAGCAGCCCGAGGAAGACAGCAAGCCTTCATTCTCCTCCTATTGGGTCAAGGCTGTGTGTGGCTTGAGGTACTGTTGAGGCTCTGGAGCATGTCCAGAGAGGAGCAATGAAGCTGGTGAAGGGGCTGGAGAACAGGCGTTATGAGGAATGGCTGAGAGAACTGGGGGTGTTTAGCCTGGAGAAGAGGAGGCTGAGGGGAGACCTCATTGCTCTCTCCAACTCCCTGAAAGGAGGTTGTAGAGAGGAGGGAGCTGGCCTCTTCTCCCAAGTGACAGGGGACAGGACGAGAGGGAATGGCCTCAAGCTCCACCAGTGGAGGTTCAGGCTCGACATAAGGAAAAATTCTTCACAGAAAGAGTTGTTAGGCACTGGCAGAAGCTGCCTAGGGAGGGGGTTGGCTTACCTTCCCTGGAGGTGTTTAAGACACGGGTGGATGAGGTACTGAGGGACATGGTTTAGAGATTGGTGGGAATGGTTGAACTCTATGATCCAGTGGGTCTCTTCCAACCTGGTGATTCTATGATTCATTCTCCAGTAACTTTGCAGGTCTCTGTGTTTTCTGAGCTTTTTCTCACTTCATCAGATGTGATCCAAGCACTGACCCTGAAGATGCCATCCCACTAGCCTGTAGCCAGGGCTGTGGGATGGATGAGGGCTCTCACATGCTCTTCAGGTTGAACTGGAGACTGAGCATTGAGTTGAGCTCATTACCATCTACCTGTAAAGGACTGCATATATCCAGTCAGGTAAAACAAGCACGGACTGCTGAGGAGTCAATGGGAGCCATGGTCAGCCTACCATGTTGCTCTGAGGTTGCTGGTTGCAGCCAAGGCTTTCCAGTCCCTGCTCCTGGTGAAAGGTGCTTTGCTGGAAGGCTGTGGCTCCAGGGCAGTGTGTACCAGGCCTGCTGAGGAGCTCCTTGGTCTTGGGACAGTGAATTTATACTTGGTGAAACAGATATTAAGGGTTGTGCCATGGAGGAATGGCCACAGTCATTATTATTAGATGAGAACTGAGAAGCAGGTCAGTCTTACTGGGTTGCTCTTGGGTTTGCTGGCCTAAAAAGAAAAGCATAAAGTTTACTATTTGCCCTCTGTGTGAGAAAGAAGGATGTTGAGGCTCTGGAGCGAGTACAGAGAAGAACAACGAAACTGGTGAGGGCGCTTGAGAACAAGAGGAATGGCTAAGAGAGCTGGGGGTGTTTAGCCTGGAGAAGAGGAGGCTGAGATGAGACCTCATTGCTCTCTACAACTACCTGAGAGGAGGTTGTGGAGAGGAGGGAGCTGGGCTCTTCTCCCTAGTGGCAGTGGACAGGGTGAGAGGGAATGGCCTCAAGCTCTGCCAAAGGAGGTTCAGGCTGGACATTAGGAAAAAAATTTTCACGGAAAGAGTCATTGGGCACTGGCAGAGGCTGCCCAGTGAGGGGTTTGATTCACCCTCCCTGGAGGTGTTTAAGGTACAGGTGGACGAGGCACTGAGGGACATGGTTTAGGTATTGATAGGAATGGTTGGACTGGATGATCCAGTGGGTCTTTTCCAACCTGATGATTCTATCATTCCATGATTCTATGAAATTAGAAGGTTTGGCTTGGTTCAAATAGAAACTTTTTCTTAAAGCAAACTGTGCTACTTGTGGAGTATCAAACCCCTGAATTCTGGCAACTCTGCAGCAGTTCTACATGTTCCTGAGAATCTGTGCTGGAGAGACCTGGGCAGGAATGGTTGCATCTGTCTCTGCGCAAGAGCCAGCTCATTCCATATTTTAAGCCGTGTATTACTAGTTTAATAAAGTAGGTTCCTTCAGCGTGCCAGGGAACTTACTCAGCTGCAGCTTTCAAAACCTCCTTGTTCTCCCAAAGTTCTTTGTGCAAAAATAGACAGACACCAACCAGTAAATCCACCTTTAATTTGTGGGGGTATATTGAGCCATGAGAGCCCTTGTTTGAATGAAGGGCAGGAATAAAAGCTCCCTGTCAACATCAGGACTAGAGCGCCTTGCAAGGCAATGGAACTCGCAGTGATAGTGCCCTCGTGACCTTCACCCCAGGACAGCTCTGTCCACAAATGATGTTGGCAGTGTGAAGCAACAGATGCTGTTCCCCAGGGCTACTTGCAAGTAGATGTGTTCCTACTTGTGTGCCCATGGTGCCTCAGGAGGGTTTTTAGCAGTAGAGAAGATATTTCACTGTCCTCTGCGTGTGAGAATGTGAAACCACCATAAATGTCATCTTTTTGTGGAACATCGTTTTGTGCCTGCCCAAACACCAAGCAGTGGAGCTCTCCCCACTGCTTTATTCCCAGTTTTGGCTGTGGTGGGATGGTGTCATTGCTTCATCACAAGGAGAAATCTTGCAATGGAGCATGAGTACCCTGTTGTGAGGCAGCAGCTCCCTTGTTCACCTGCTTTTGGGCACGCCTGGGAGGAGGAAAGGACCTGTCTGAAGCCCCACTGGAAATTTGGTATCAGAACAAAGCCCCAAACTGCTCTGGTGTGTCTCAGCTTTTTCCACACTCTCAGTGCACCCACTGTGCTGAGTTCAAAGGGCCGATCACAGGGGATGTTTGCTAAAAAAAGCTTTCTCTCATCCTCCAGGCTTAGGGGGATTCTAGGAATTAATGGTTCGTGAGATATGTAGCTATGGTGTCCATTTTTAGTGACCTTAAATGAAATTAAGGGCAACATGGAATGTGTTTGTCAAAAGACTAGTGATGGTGACGCTCCTATGAGATTGTGGGGTCAGCTTTCCTGGGGCAAACACAAGCAGGGCCAGTGACTGTCTGAAAGATGAGGTGATGGCCCCTGTGCCATAGAAGCAGCTACAGGTGCCCCAGGTTGCTCCAGCTGGGAGCGGTGCTTTGGGTGGTGGCAGGAGCTATTTGGGATAGGCCTCTAGCTTCCCACAAGTCCTGTAGGCTTCGTTTGGATGACAGAAGGCTGGTGCTGCAGCCTGGGATGAAGGTCCATGGAGTGCAGAGGGCAAACGGGTGATAAGGATGCTTTAGGGCAGAGGAGACACTTCCACTCATGCACCAGGAGCTACCTCTCTCCGTGCAGGTGCTAAGGCTGCTGTTTCTCCTGCCAGCAGTTGTCCTTACCTGCTTACCCAGGTAAGCTCTGTTTGCCAATATTGCCTGTTTGCTCTGTATCAACCAAATAGAGCATCTGGGACTGGAAGACCTCCTTTCAAAGCCCACCATGGTCCAAAGGGGGTTCATACCCCTTTGCAAGAGTTGGAGTCATCTTTCCGAGAGTTTTGCAAGAGTTGGTGAGGGTTTATCTCATTGAAAATGTGCAACCGAGAACACAGATTGCTGAGCAGGGAGTAACTCGACCGAAGTCTGGCTATGCTGCCTGCTGGTTGTGGTGCTCAGCCCCGAGAGGGGAGAGCTCATTTGAAACTAAATTTCTGTAGCATATTCAGGGTTTCACATTCATAAATCATCCATCCTTGGGTGTTGTTCTTTCTGATTAGCATCTGTTTTGCCATGGTTAGCCACGTCATACTTCAGCAACGGCCTCTCCTCTATCCTGCTCAACTCACGCAATGATGGGAAGCCACAAGAATTGCTCTAAATCATCCTACCAGAATCCCTATCACCTTTTTTCTTCCCATGGCCTTGCCCTCCAGCCCATGGGGGCAGTTGCTTTGCATTCCCCTACAACTCTGTCCGGATGTCCCTTGCGCAGGAGCAGTGGGACAGGTTCCTTCTGGGGACCATACAGACTGAGAGTTGAACTTGTTCAGCCTGGAGAAGAGAAGGCTCTGAGGAGATCTTATAGTGACCTTCCAGTATGTGAAAGAACTACAGGAAAGCTGGGGAAGGACTGTTCACAAAGGCTTGGAGTGATAGGATGAAGGGCAATTGGTATAAACTGGAAAGGGGCAGAGTTAGACTAGATAGAATGAGGAATTTCTTCACCTTGAGGATGGTGAGGCACTGGCACAGGTTGCTCAGGGAAGCTGTAGCTGCCCCATCCCTGGAGGTGTTCAAATCCAGGTTGGATGGGGCCTGGGCAGCCTGATGCAGTGGGAGGTGTCCCTGCTTACAGCAAGGGGTTGGAACTGGATGGTCTTGAAAGTCCCAACTCAAACTATTCTATGATTCTGGGCTATAATAATATTTCTTCAACGTGTAGGTGAGAGCAGGTTTGTGTGAAGTGCTGTGTGTGGTGGTAGCTGGCAGGATAGCATGTTCTCTCACAACAGTCTATAAACCAGAGCTAGGTCCCTGGGCTACTAAAATTGGGAAAAAGAGCATGTGCTTTCTTTACATACTGTATATGGCAGAAAATGAACATGAATTGGCAAGCAGGCAGGACTGTCAATCCCTTCCTTCCAAATATAGGGAAGAGGCTGATCTAAGGGAAGGGGCTGAGCCCATAAAAGCTGTCAGGGAGAAAGCCCTTGTTGGTGGCTCCTGATCCTCTGTTAGTGTTGGTGGCCATGCTGTGACTGACCCATGGAGAGCTTCTGCCACAGGTACTGTTCCTCATGCTTGGAACTTTTCAACACTCTAAGCTGCAGTGGGAAATCTGCTGTTGATTCCCCTCTGGGATGTTCCTTGGGTGAGGAAGGACTGGTGCCTACAGTTCACTTTGCTGGTCCTCAGCTGAAGTGGTTGCTCACAGTAAGTGAGAGAGATTGGGCCTTTGGAGAAGCTGTTACTTAGCTGGAGTCTAACTTCTCACTGTTTCTGTTTCAGATATCACAGATATCAACCCATTCTTTCCTTATTTCTGTTGACTGATCTTTAAGGTGAGAATTTAAGACATAAAAAAGAGTAGCTTGCCCAACCTGGCATGAGCTGGCTCCTCCTTTGTGCTCGTTGTGGTTAGGTCCCTGTTCTTCCCACTGCATGAGCTGCTCTGTCCACTCCTGCCAGCTGCAACTGCCCACCAGAGGCCTAGGACAGGCTCCAAATTAAAAGAAAGTGAGGGAAATTAAGAATGAAGAGGATATGGGAAGAAAAACAGGCTTCAGGGCTTCAGTCTTACTAAGAATTACATGAAGCTTTCAGAGATCCTTTCCCTAGAGAGTTCTCCTGCTCCTTCAGGCATGGATCCCCATGGGGTCATGAAGGGTGGCAGTTCTTCTTCATTCCTTTTGCACATTCAGACTTTGAAAGCCCTTGTGTCAGGCATCCAGGAGATGGGAAGGGAGGACTGGTAGATGTTCAGCTCCACTCTCCTCGACTCAAAGGACTGCACAGCGGGCCATCACTACAGGGTCTGTCTTTCAGCTTCAGCTGTGAGCAGAAACACTGGAATGGAGATTTTTGGAGAGGCTGCACCATATCTGCGCAAATCCGAGAAGGAGAGAATCGAAGCCGAGAACCAGCCATTTGATGCCAAGACCTACTGCTTTGTGGCTGACCCTGAGGTGGAGTACACCAAAGGGAAGATCAAGGCTGCACAGGATGGGAAGATAATTGTCGAGAAAGAGGATGGCAGGGTAAGTGCGTTCCTCCTGGGCTGCCTCCTGGTCCTGCCGAGGGGCCCTGGGACATCTGCTAGGGAAGGCAAGGAATGCAGACAGCACCACACTAGCTCAGGTGACAAATCCACCCAGCCCAGCATCTGCCCTCTTACTAGGACCAGCACAGACTCCAGAGGAAGGCATTACTTTGGATGCTGGAATGAAGGTATAGTGTGGATAATTCTTGGTTTAGGCTGTAAAGATCAAACGATGCTTTCAAACAGGCCAGTTTTGCCATATCTTGTTTTGCACAGTTAAACAGAAAGAAAAATCTGAATTAGAGCAGCCTTAAACGTGCTGTAAGTTCTCTTTGTTTGCGTGTGGACACATGAAAGGAACATGGAGAGCTGCTGAATCATGGTTAATTCTTTCTTTCTGAATTACAGACCATTGCTGTCAAACCTGGTGATGTATATGCCATGAACCCACCCAAGTTTGATAGAATTGAGGATGTGGCCATGTTGACCCATCTGCATGAACCTGCTGTTCTCTACAACCTCAAGGACCGCTACAGCTCCTGGATGATCTATGTAAGTTCCCTCTCATAGCATAAGAGAAAATCCAGCTGCCAGGAGATGAACTTCAGTGACTCTCCTGTTCTCTTTTTTTCCTCCAGACCTACTCGGGTCTCTTCTGCGTCACTGTCAACCCCTACAAGTGGCTGCCGGTGTACAACCCGGAGGTGGTGTTGGCCTACCGAGGCAAGAAGCGCCAGGAGGCCCCTCCACACATCTTCTCCATCTCTGACAATGCCTATCAGTTCATGCTCACTGGTGAGCTTTTCTATTTTGACCAGATTCCTAGAAAAAATTGTGAGCAACACTGCTTCTGCCAAACGCTGTTCCTCATTTTCCATGGGCTGAGTTGCCTTTGCCATTTCTCACAGTGTGCTGCCCCAATTCCTTGTTCTGTCTCATGCTGCAGACTATCTGCTTGGGCTCCTAACTCTTGTACTGTGGAATTTTATGTGCCTATTTTATCCCGAGGTGACGCAAACTCATCTCCAGACACTTTTTTCTGTCTCCTGAAGCAGATTTTTCATTTTTTGAAGTGCGGTGCTGTTGTACTGCCTGTTATCTGTATATCTAGTCTAAGTACTAAGCAAAGCACCACAACAGGGACCACTGCAGTGAGACATAACACACTATATGGGATGTTCCTGGTCAGTATGTGACTTCAAGCAGCAGTGGATGTCTCAGAACAGAGCTAGAAGAAATAGTTTCAGTAAAATACATGGTTTTAGTTTGAATCAAGTCCTGTATTAAATAGTAATGGAGGTAAAGAATAGTAAAGACAGAAGCAAAGAGGAGAGTGTGGGATGGAGCAGAGGTGGAGGAGAGAACACAAGAAGTGGAGTCCAGGGAGGGGAAGAGAGGAGGAGAGGAAGACCATGCTGGGAAGGGACTGTTTACAAAGGTTCGGAGCAATAGGACTAGGAGCAATGGGTATAAACTGGAGAGGGGTGGAATTGGACTAGAAATAAGGAGGAATTTCTTCACTATGAGGGTGGGGAAGCACTGGCACAGGGTGCTCAGGGAAGCTGTGGCTGCCCTGACCCTGGAGGTGTTCAAGGCCAGGTTGGATGGGCCTTGGGCAGCCTGATCCAGTGGGAGGTGTCCCTGCTTACAGCGAAGGGTTGGAACTGGATGATCTTTAATATCCCTTCCAACCCAAACTATTCTATGATTCTGTCTTTTCAGTTTTGCTTGTAGAGATTTTATTTCATTCCCTTCTGTGGTCATAGTTGACCTGAGAACCAGCACTTTTCATAGGATCATAGAATCATAGAACAACCATGTTGGAAGAGACCCATCGGATCTTCTAGTCCAACCATTCCTATCAAATGCTAAACCAAGTCCCTCAAGACCTCATCCCCACCCATGCCTTAAACACCTCCAGGGAAAGTGAATCGACCACCTCCCCTACAGCTTCTCTGACTGCTGTTATTTTTCTCTCTGACAGATCGGGAGAATCAGTCTATCCTGATCACGTAAGTGCATCTGTCACTTTGAGCTTGATCTCCATCAAAAGGTAGCCAGGTAATGCTTTGCTCTATGCTTTCTTTGACAGTGGAGAATCCGGTGCCGGGAAGACTGTGAACACGAAGCGTGTCATCCAGTACTTTGCGACTATTGCAGCGAGTGGAGACCTAGCCAAGAAGAAGGAGTCCTGTGTGAAGGTGTGAGGAAGAAAGGCTTGGCAGAGGGGTGGTTTGGGATGTTATCAGCTTGTGTGTCACCAGTGCTGCCCACGGCCACATTTACATCTTTTATTAGCTTCAGCCATTGTCTCAAAGGGCAGCAAGACCAGAGGAGGTGAAAGCCAGCAGAGCTGCCACTGTTGCTGCCCTAGGTGTAGCTTCACCTGGGCTAAAACCAGCTTTGGGGAATTGGTGTCCAGGAAGAATCAGAAACTCCAGTTTCTTCGCACAGCTCGGTCTGTCCCTGTGGTGGAGAGATGAGCACTCTGGTGACAGGAGAAGTTCTGAATAAGTGTAGAATCAGATATTTACTGTTTACATGCAGTGCTGGTTCTCATCACTGGAATCGAGAAGATGCTGTAGTAATGCTGTACAGCTGAAACAACAGGCACTTGGTCACACTTGTAGTCAGGGGAGCTGCAATATCTTTGCTTTTTCCTACACACTGCCCATGGGTTTTTTCAATAATTCGTTTAAATAACCTCCCAGGGAACGCTTGAGGATCAGATCATCAGCGCTAACCCACTGCTGGAGGCCTTCGGGAATGCCAAGACTGTGAGAAATGACAACTCCTCGCGCTTTGTGAGTCAGTGTGATTCTCTCTGCCCTCCAGTATTTCTAATCCTGTTTACAAATGAGAGCCACTGGGCTGGCAAAAGTGTTCTTGCTGACAAATTTTTTGGTTGGTTGTCAGATGCTGATGTGTTTACAGCTGTTTCATGTGTGTAGCTGCATAGGCAGCAACAAACTGTTCCCCTTTCTCTGTATTTGAATATTTAAGGTAATCCAATCTGATTTGGAGTTGTTCTCCCTGAGATTCCAGAAAGAAAAACGCGCTGGCATGTTCCCCTGAGAAAGCTGTGCTAACCACTACCTTTTGTCTGCTTACCAGGGTAAATTCATTCGTATTCATTTTGGTACCTCCGGAAAACTGGCTTCTGGTGACATCGAGACCTGTGAGTAGATGAGGTGATGTTACTGCTTTACTATAAAGTGAAGTAAAGCTTGAAAATATACACATGCATTCATGTTACAGACTTGTTGGAAAAGTCAAGAGTCACCTTCCAGCTGAAAACTGAGAGAAGCTACCACATCTTCTACCAGATCCTCTCCAACAAGAAGCCTGAACTGCTTGGTACGGACAGCCATCTCCTGGTGACATTTCACAGTAAAGTCTGTATGGGAAATTTCTCCCTAGATCTACCAACTTAGTGGCAGAGGGTCTGGGGCAGCTGCTGGCCTAGCACCATGTCACAAGCAGCTTCTCCTTTCAGCAGGTGTCTCTGGCTGTGCAGTGCACTGGAGCTTTGATCGTTTGCTTATTTATGTCATGCGCATTGATGATGACTTGGTTACCATGTGTCATTTCTTCACCATGAGAGTGGTGAGGCCCTGGCCCAGGTTGCCCAGGGAGGCTGTGGCTGCCCCATCCCTGGAGGTGTTCAAGGCCAGGTTGGATGGGCCTTGAGCAGCCTGATCCAGTGGGAGGTGTCCCTGCCTATGGCAGGGGGATTGGAACTGGATGGGCTTTAAAGTCCCTTCCAACCCGAACTATTTTATGATTCTACTTATGTGCATCAGTCCACAACCCCAGTGGGTGCAAGGATGGATTATTATATATAATTTATGAGGATAAGCACATTCAAGTCTTACCTAGAAGTATCTTTCTTAAAAGCTGTTTCTTTGGATGCTCTTGTTCCTCGTCTGTCGTGTTGAATGTTCAACTCCCGGTTCACAGCAAATTAAACTGGTAGGACTGTGAACCTGACTGGGACTTTGTGCTGATCCAGTGGGAAGCAGATGAATAGCTTGACTCCTTCTTTCATGCCTGATAATAGAAACCCAAGGATTTGGGGATGCAGAAGGAAAAACTCTGCGAAACCCTGCTGAGACGCTGTTCCATTTTCACTACCAGAATCTGACTGTCTCCTTCATTTACCTTTCAGAGATGCTCCTCATCACAAGCAACCCATATGACTACCCTTTCATCAGCCAAGGGGAGATTTCTGTAGCCAGCATCAATGACCAGGAGGAGCTTGTTGCCACAGATGTGAGTACACTTAGCTAAGAGAGACAGTATTGCTTTCACCATCATCACCTTGATAATGAGCTGATCTCTCCGGTGTGCAGGCAGCCATTGACATTTTGGGCTTCAGCCCTGATGAGAGAATGGGGATTTACAAGCTGACAGGGGCAATTCTGCACTACGGGAACATGAAGTTCAAGCAGAAACCACGTGAAGAGCAAGCAGAACCAGAGGGCACAGAAGGTAATACCTGTGTGTCTTGGAGAGTCATATGTCCAGCTGTTTTCATACCATTTTTCACTAGAAGTGCAACAAATCTTCCAAGATAGAAGCAGTTGTACCTTGATTAACACAAAAAGGAGGCTCAACCTTTAACTTACAACCTCCTATAGAGCAGCTTTCTGCATTCACTTTATTCCTGATGGTTCTGTTGAAGGACCTTGTGCTGAGACATACTGCAGTAGTGTTTGCTGGTTTCTGGTAACACATCCAGACTTGTTCTGCTTTGCATGACATTTTGGAGAAGTGGCTTGAAGGGATAAAATCTCTGTTGTCCTGTCACCAACGTACTCACTGTTTTTACCATGCAACCTGGGGCTGGTGTAGCCGCTCAACCATGAGGAGCAGCCCTACAAGGCTGTTTGTAAAAGTAAATGAGAACTTCGGTTAACAATTGTGGATAGGATAAAGCCACCGTGTTGCCAGGTTTCAAACTGAGCTCTGTGTGGTCCGATGCGTTCTGTCTGTTCCAGCTAAGAAGAAAGTCCTTCATCTTTTTCTTTTGTTTTCCAGAGGCTGACAAAGCAGCATATCTGATGGGCCTGAACTCAGCAGACTTGCTGAAAGCATTATGCTATCCCCGGGTGAAAGTGGGAAATGAATACGTCATGAAGGGCCAAACAGTGGATCAGGTGAGTGTCAGGGAGCAGCAGGAACCATCCTCTCCCTAAGGGAGGGGGTGCAGGTCCCAGCTGAGGACAGCCTGGACCATTGAAGCCTGTTGGTGCACTTTGTGGGCTGATATTGTCTGTGCCTGGTGGAGGGACATTTTAGTTTGGGGATGCTCTAGCAGTGCCCTCACACGGCTGTGTGAATCACCTCCCCGCAGGTGCACCAGGGACTGAATGCCATTTCCAAGTCAGTGTATGAAAAACTCTTCTTGTGGATGGTGATGCGCATCAACCAGCAACTGGATACCAAGCTGCCAAGACAGCACTTTATCGGGGTCTTGGACATTGCTGGCTTCGAGATTTTTGAGGTTTGGTTTTACATACCACTGTCAGACTTCTGACTCTCTTAAAATGTTTTTTTCCCCCACTTTTGTTTGACTTTTCTGACCTTTCCTCCTCCTCACCCCAGTGCTGCCCTCAAGAACAGGGCAAATCTCTCTGATGCTGCTTCACCCTTTGTAGACCCATTGCTGGCTTTGTTTCTGCTCCTCCTTTTCTCTTACATAGTCATGATGCTGCTGCCTCCCTCCCCACAGAATCTGTGTTTAGTGACATTAGCATCACCCAAAACCATTGCTAATGCAGGCTCCATCAACCACGTGCTGCACAGCACAGATTTTCCGTAAGCCTGGACCACGTGTTATATATTGTTCATGCTACTATCAAAACCCTTCAGGGATAGTCTGATCTTGATTTCTACGAAATGAATTGATTTGAGTCAGTTTAGCACTTTCACACATTTATTCAACTATTAGTTTAACAGCTTTGAGCAGCTCTGCATCAACTTCACCAACGAGAAACTGCAACAGTTCTTCAACCACCACATGTTCGTGCTGGAGCAGGAGGAGTACAAGAAGGAAGGAATCGAATGGGAGTTCATTGACTTTGGAATGGACCTGGCTGCCTGCATTGATCTTATAGAAAAAGTGAGTTTCTTGTGCAGCTTGTGCAGTCACACAAATCACATCTGGAATTACTTCCCAGAGTGTTTGCACTGAGTTCCTTCAATACTGTCCCTCAGGTTTTCCTCTCAGATAAATTCAGATGTTAGAAAGCCTCACGTCTGCTTGGTTTTTTTCTCCTTCTGCATAAGGAGAAGTCACTACCATATTGCAAGAAGTTACTGCAGAGTTTTTTCTTGGATTTCTTTGCTCCCCAGTAGTCTGGGTATTCAAACCCGTATTTATGAAAATATCTAGTTCTTTTGAATATCTTGGCAACTGTTTACAAAAAGTTCTGCTTATCTTTTCCTCCCAAACTAATTTTCTATAAAATACTGTCACTACTTTAATTTTAGCATTTCTTTCACTCCATCATTTCATAACTTGAATTCATTTTATTTGAAAACACCCTTTTTTTCTATTCAGCCCATGGGCATCTTCTCCATCCTGGAAGAGGAGTGCATGTTCCCCAAGGCAACTGACACCTCTTTCAAGAACAAGCTCTATGACCAGCACCTGGGCAAGTCCAACAACTTCCAGAAGCCCAAACCTGGCAAAGGGAAAGTTGAGGCTCACTTCTCGCTGGTGCACTACGCTGGTACGGTGGACTACAACATCACTGGCTGGCTGGAGAAGAACAAGGACCCCCTGAATGAAAGCGTCATTGGGTTGTACCAGAAAGCATCTATGAAAATTCTATGCAATCTTTATGCCACCTTTGCAACCATAGATGAAGGTAAAAGCAGGGCTGTAGCTCTCACCTGATTCAGTGTTGAGTCAGTATTCGTGCTCTGTGTATTAGATGCACGGTTATAATTCTGTCAAGAGGGATCTTGAACTGTGCCTCAGGTGGACTGTCATCTCATTTTCCAGCTGAAGGTGGTGCTATTAAGAAGAAAGGAACCAAGAAAAAGGGCTCTTCCTTCCAAACAGTTTCTGCTGTCTTTCGGGTAGGTGTGTTCTTTGGCACAGCCTTGACCAGCTGCAGAACATGCTGAGGGATGGTCCCGGCAGACCCGTCTGTGCTGCTTCACTGTTTCCACTTTCTCTGTTGCTGTATGGTAGTGTGGGAAGTTCCTCTGGGATCTGGTACAATTTGACTAGAGTCCTGCTTTGCTGCTGAGGTCCAGGGGAATGATGGTGAGGAAGAGAATTCGTGTGCTTTAACCAGGTTGCCTAGTTTCAGGAGAGCCCAAAGGCTGTCTTGGCTTTGACCTGTGATGCTAACAGCATCCTCCCCTTATCTGGCTGTAACTGGCTTCTTCGAGGATGTGACTTCCTCAGTACAGGGCATCGTGTGGCAACCAACATCTTGCAGTCAGCGTGGGCAACATAAATTGCAAGCTGCAGCCCCTTGATGCTGCCATGTCACATCTCTATCCTGGGGTCAGGAGCAGGCTCAGCCCTTCCTGGCAGGTTGAGGTGTGCGGCATCCCCCTGGCTGTGACATGGGCCATACTCAGTCTCTTTATTGCATGAAATGATTAAAGAAACGTGATGCTAACAAAGCTACCCTGCTGAGCAGATGACTTCTGATGTCATAGACACACATAGATGCTGTGGCTCGATTATCTTTTAAATATATGTAACTAATCCATGTGAGTAACAAAACCAACAAATCCACCAAATTGGAATAGGCTGCCCAGGGAGGTGGTCGATTCACCTTCCCTGGAGGTGTTTAAGGCACAGGTAGACAAGGTCCTGAGATCCATGGTTTAGTGTTTGACAGGAATGGTTGGACTTGATGATCCGGTGGGTGTCTTCCAACCTGGTGATTCTGTGATTCTGTGATTCATTCATTCACTGGCAGTTTATTTGATCAAGAAAGACCACTACTGCTGTCCTGCAGTATTGTTCATTTCTTTCCATCTTTGTCCTGCTTAATAGTTCTTATGATTATCTTCTAACCACTAAGGATGTGTTTTCATCTTAAGAAGAAGGAAAGCTCATCAGTTGTGAGCACTGTTAGGAGCTATTTACTTTCCTGATGCCTATACAGGCTTGTAGAATATTCACTAGAAGAGTTAGGGGAAACTTGTGGATTTCTATTTTTCATCAGAATCTAATCATATTGAGAATATTTCCACTATGTCTTGAAGTAATGTAGAGATTGCAAGTGATCTCTTTGTTACAGGAAAATCTAAATAAGCTGATGTCCACCTTGCGAACAACTCACCCTCATTTTGTGCGTTGTATCATCCCAAATGAAACAAAGACCCCAGGTAATTCATGAAACATAGAAACTGGCACAAAGACCAATTGACCAATGCTGGAAAACTCAGTATACCCTCATGTTGCTGTGTCACAGGCCTGATGGATCACAAGCTCGTTCTACACCAGCTGAGATGTAACGGTGTTCTCGAAGGCATTCGAATCTGCAGGAAAGGATTTCCTAACAAGATATTGTATGGGGATTTTAAACAAAGGTCTGTAATAAGATTCTGTGTTTTCATTGAGCCTGATTAATTTGAGAGAAGAGTGTTGCTAAACAAGCAATCATACAGTTCTTTGAAAAAGACTATTTTAATGTTTAACAACTATGGGAAGTATGAAGACATATCTAATAGCAGAGTCCGTGTGGGCAGTGCCCATCCAAATGCCTTCCTGAATATTGGATGTCAAAGCCTATTTTCACTCCATTCACATTCATCTGAGCGTTTGGGTATTCTTTGCTTAAATTCTCAAATTTGACACAAGAATGTTTCAGCAAAAATAAGGAGGGTGGTCTATCCCACACCCTGTATTTAAACACAATCTAGTAGATGTTTGTAAGATGTTATTTAAATAATTCTAACCGGAATGGTTTTACTGGAAAGAAATTGTGTTAAACCTGATGCCACTTTCTCTATGGAATTACAAGCCTGACTGTCCAAAGTTGCTACATTAATGCAACAAACATCTAAATTAGTTCCACGTGGCACTTGCATTTTGTACAGGGCTCCTGTTCCTATGTGCCAACATTTCTACAGCATGTTAGCTACGTTAACTTATAGATAAAAAGAAGCAAACAATTTAAACTCAGGAGCTGCCATGCAAATAAGACATTTATAAAGGGTTGCTCAATGTAGACCAAGCCAGCTGGAGTTATCTGCTTATTGTACTTGAACCAAGGCACATGTAGGGTCAGATCTCTAAGAACAGAGAAAGGAAGCCACACGTAGAGCACTGAATGGGATGTTTTGGAGAGCAAGGACATTGAAAAGAGTAGAAGTGGCATTTTGGCCACCAACTGAAGAAGACTTCCAGATTTGTGTATGGGCAGAGAGGCATGCTGAAAATAGAGGGTGGAATAATCTCTCTGTGTAGGACTAGGAAGTACATTGCTAGATTCTGTGTCTGATTCTGGTGTGTGTACTTCAGGAGGAATGCAAGAAGCTGCATGTGGTTCCAAAAAGAGCTACAGGATAAATGTGAAGCACAGTGAGAGATATAAATCGCACTATTAAACTCATGAAACTGTTAACAGATGATTTGTTTGCAGTGTAGAGAGGCTACAGGTGTAAAGATACCTGAATATGCAAGAACCTGTCATCTAAAAGGCAGACTCAAAGCAAGAGGCCAAGGGTGGGACCTGAGAGAGGATGTTGTCAAGGTAGAAGTGAAACATACCTTCCCTCCAGTGAGGGTCAATAGCTTACCTGGGACATCGTCAAGGTTTGAAGGCTTCAAATAAGATTGAAATGTCCTTTTTATAAAAAAAAAAATGTACTAGATTAATCACAGGATGGGGGCTGGATGAACAAGGCACTGGGAGTGACTATGCGCTGTGTTATACAGGAGGTCCAATTAGGCAATTGCAGCAGTTTCCCTGTGCCTAAAATCCATTGATTTTTCTAATTTGGAGCTCACGCAGTGAGCTGGCTGCCTAGATCAGCATAAAGGGCCGGTGCACAGATGACCAGAGTGTCTCAGGTCCAGAGAACAGACCATCCATGTCTTCAGTCTCCGTGAGGGCTGTAACACATGCAGGGAACCTGCTGAACTGACCTGCTTCTTGCTCTTTGCTGTTTAAGTCTGGAGGTGTGAGACTCAGCCTCAGCCTTCCCCTGTATCTTCAAAGCAACAGCTGTTCTTGTAGCATCCTGTGCACTGAAATGATAATGACAGTTCAGCTTTTTTTTTTTTTTTCCTTTATTTTGCCAGGTACCGCCTCCTGAATGCTGGTGTCATTCCAGAAGGACAATTTATTGACAGCAAGAAGGCGTGTGAAAAATTGCTGTCGTCCATTGAGATAGATCATACGCAGTACAAATTTGGACACACTAAGGTAAACATTTACTTTTTCCACACAATGAAAAATTATTCATTGCATTAAAATACAAGCCCAGCAGTGTCTGATTTCTCTGTTCTTTGATTGCAGGTGTTCTTCAAGGCAGGTTTACTAGGTGTCCTGGAAGAAATGCGAGATGATTGCTTAGGACAAATGATCACACAGACACAGGCTTTGTTCAGGGGGTATCTCTGGAGACTTGAATTGAAAAGAATGTTTGACCGAAGGTGTGCGTGTGTTCTGTGAGGTCTGGTTTCTCCCAGATGTGATTTTTTTCATGGTACTGATGAGTTGCTTTGTTTGCAGGGAGTCCATCTTCTGCATCCAGTACAACATCCGTGCATTCATGAAGGTCAAGCACTGGCCCTGGATGAAGCTCTACTTCAAGATGAAACCCCTCTTAAAAAGTGTGGAAACTGAGAAAGAAATGGCTGTAATGAAGGAAGAGTTTGAGAGAACCAAAGAAGAACTGGCTAAATCAGAAACCAAGAGGAAAGAAGTGGAAGAAAAAATGGTGACTCTGGTGCAAGAGAAGAAGGACCTACAGCTGCAAGTACAGACTGTACGTAATTCAAACCATTTTGTGTCTCCTCAGATTACGTCAGTTTTGTCTGAGTGTTCAGGCAGGGGCTGAATGGAAATTCAGTTATTTTGTGTTCCACTTGCATAATGAGCAGGTGATTTCTTTAAGTGGCCATTCCAGTGTATGACAAGGAAACACATTTCTGTTTTCTATAAAAAGGAAAATGAAAATTTGGCTGATGCTGAAGAAAGATGTGACCAGCTGATCAAAGTAAAATTCCAGCTGGAAGCAAGAATAAAGGAGGTAATGGAAAAACTGGAGGATGAAGAGGAGATGAATGCTGATCTGGCAGCCAGAAAGAGGAAACTGGAGGATGAATGCTCTGAGCTGAAGAAAGATATTGATGACCTTGAATTAACATTTTCCAAGGCTGAAAAGGAAAAGCTTGCCACGGAAAACAAGGTACTTTTTTATTTTTGCTATTTGCACATTTAATAATATTTGCATGTCTTTATATAGGATGTAAAGATACTGTTACCTTGAACAGTAACACAATGTGGTATAAGGAAAGCTGCGGGTCCACTGTTAAATTTGGTCACCTCTGTTGTGCAGGAAACCCAACCCATAAGCATATAAAAACTCATTAAAATGAAAAATCCAAATAGTTTGGTGACTTCAGAAGGGCTGATACATAAGCAGAGAGATTGTATAGTTTGACCATATAATGCAACGAATGAAGTCTCTATAGTAGTCCAGCATTGCGCTTATTATCTTCTTGTGATTGTTATGTAGAAGTGACCTATATAAAAGCCAAAATTATTAGTGACCTTCAAGTATTTTGCTTTGCAATAGGTTAAAAACCTAACTGAAGAAATGACAGGTTTGGATGAGACTGTCATGAAGTTAGTCAAGGCCAAGAAGGCCCTGCAAGAAGCCCACCAACAGGCACTGGATGACCTGCAAATTGAGGAGGAGAAAGTTAATACCCTCACCAAAGCCAGGACCAAGCTGGAGCAACAAGTGAACGACGTGAGCTTGTTCAACACAAGGAGAAGGGGCAGATTCTTCAGTGGTTCCATCGGTCATCTTTATGTTTGTTTATGTTACAGGTTGAAGGATCTTTAGAACAGGAAAGAAAAGTTTGTATGGATCTTGAACGAGCAAAGAGGAAGCTTGAGGGAGACTTCAAACTTGCCCAGGAAGCTATAGTGGATCTGGAGAAAGATAAACAACATTTAGATGAAAAATTAAGGAAGTATGAGAAAAAAAATACAGTGACAAATTTTCTACTTGTTTTTAACTGGACATATTTTCTTTTCATTAAAAGAACATTTCCTTCACAGGAAAGACTTTGAATTTAACCAGATGCAAAATAAAACAGAGGAACAGCAGAATTCAGTTATTCAGCTGCACAAGAGGATCAGAGAATTGCAGGCAAGAGTCTTTATGTAACTGTTCCATCATTGCTGTTTGCTTGTTTAAGCTGAGGTAGCACGAATAATGTTTGTGCAGTCAGTATGAGTTGATCCATAGGGCTTTTTCTGTTGGCAAGTCAACACCTGCAAACCAATAAAATTCAAAATGCACTTTGTTTTGCTTATAGTGTCTGTAACAATGTGTTTGGTACTCTACTATGGCAATTTTGGATTAACCTAAGCACTGAATTATCTGTTCCCTTGTTGATTCCTGGTGTGCTGTTTCCTTGTTATATAGACCCATGTTGCAGAGCTGGAGGAGGAGACCATGAATGAGAAAGCAGTGCGGGCAAAAGCAGAGAAACGTTGTGCTGAGCTGGCTCATGAACTTGAGGAAATCAGTGGAAGACTCGAAGAAGCTGGAGGAGCCACCACTGCTCAAACTGAATTTAACAAGAAGCGTGAGGCAGAATTTCAGCAGATGCGTCACGACCTGGAAGAGGCGACGCTGCAGCACGAAGCCACGGCTGCCGCCCTGCGCAAGAAGCACGCGGACAGCACAGCTGAGCTTGGGGAGCAGATCGACAACCTGCAACGAGTGAAGCAGAAGCTGGAGAAGGAGAAGAGTGAACTGAAGATGGAGATTGACAACTTGGCCAGAAGTACAGAGACTATTGCTAAGTCCAAGGTGGTTTTTTATAAATGAAATAGTTGAACTGGCAATGTGTCTGTCTGGTGGGGATTTAATGCAATACAAACACACATACACAGATTCCACTTCCTTACTGTCTTCCAGGCTAATCTGGAGAAAACGTACCGCACCTTGGAAGGCCAGGTGAGAGACATGAAAGGCAAATTTGAAGAAAACCAGAGAAATATGAATGAGATGGTAATACAAAAAGACCAGCTCCAAACAGAGTCCGGTAAGGAAGATGTGAAGATCTGCTGAGGGGATGTTTTTTCCCCTTCAGTAGCAGGGATACCCTATATGTGTACCATGAGTGAGACGTAAATGTTCACAAAGTATATATTCTACTTCCAGACCCACAGGCACAGACAACAGTAGAAATAAATCAAAGTACACGAGTGACACTTTAAAGATCAAACACCCATTGCAAACATTTATTTGCTTAGGGAAATAATACCCAGAATGATGCGACCCAAGTCACTGATTCCATTCAGGGGCCCCAGGAATGTGGGACAAATTTGAGCAACCTGTTAGGACTGGGCTTTCTTCTTCAAGGTTTTGCATGTTCACTGTTTGTACTCCATCTGTGTGCATGCTGCCCTCATGAAGCTTGTTACTGCCCCCACGCAGGCTTGTGAAGGCTTCTTAGTGTGATTGACTGCAAGGTCAGGCATCTCAAATCAAAATGTCACTGAATTGGCTTAAACTAACCTTCTGAATTTCAGAGATTTTTCATAATAGCAGATCATGGAGTGCTGACATGGACTGTTCCATAGGACTGTATTTGCCACGAAAACCCTTTAAATGAGAACCTCTGTGAACAAGCTCGAAAGGCACTAGTTCATAGAAGACCAGAGAGGGCATACTATGTGAAATTCCCCCAGAATCTGGCAGTCTCAGGAGGCTAGTCATCCAGGTGAATCCACAAGAACTGCCAAACTCAAAACACTAAGACCTTCCAAATCAGCCACTGGTTCCACTATCCCATGACAGAGATCCTACAGATCTAGTCTTGTTACATTAAAAGAAGTTACACCAAAGGATGTAAACACGTAGCTGCAGGTCTTGGGCCACTGATATGTATGGGCTGGACTTGTGGGCCTTTCAGAAACTGCTTCAAACATTTAATAAGCTAGGAATTAAATAAGTGAACTGATTGGCCTTTGTACTGCACCAACTCTTAGCCAAGTTAAAGAGGCAGCGATAGCCTCCTTGCTAACTGCCTTAAGTTACATTTACCAACAGATAGGTAAGAAAAATGCTGTTGACAGCACTTACATTAATCTGTGAATTGGGAGATGAGGGGGAGCTGCTCAGATGTGGGCAGGATGAAATATCTTGTGCTGGTCACCCAGTTCTGATGGAGCACGGGTAGCTCTGGTCCTCCAGCAGCAGCAAGGGTGGATCAGGTTCCCTGTAGCACTGGGTGCCCAAACCCACTACACTATATTGAAAATGCCCATGTGGAAATAGAAGGGAAACCTACCTGGAGTCATTACTAAGCATTCAGAGTAAATTTGGGAAAAAGGTAGAAAAAGGGAAAATGGGTGAAACTTGCCCTGTGGACCATACAGGACATGAGATGTGCAGTAACAGAGCAGATCAATAGCAGAGAAAAGGAAGTTTCCAGAGCTGATGAATACAGAAAGAAGGAGTCAAGAAAGCATTGATAAGAGGGGCAGGAAAGTAGAAGAAATGACTAAACCTACACAAAATGAAGAGTATTAAAGTGTTTAGTAGAAGATATGGTAAAACTGAATGGGAAGAAAATAGAATAAGCAGGAAAGAAGAGAAACATCCAGGCCTAGAGGCAGGATTGCCTGTGTCCCTGATATCCTTTTAAAAAAGGATGTCAATATAGAATAAATTCAGAAGGGATAGCAAACAAGAAAGGAAGGTTTGAAACTGTAGAGAAATAAACTGCTATGCACGTCAGTGGGTAAACCTGAGAGAATTGTGGGTTCCTTACACGTGTATGGAAATAGGTATGAACAATAAAACCGGTGGCTAAAGCAGAATAGGAGAAATCTTGAAGGAGGTAGATCAGTATTGGAGATTTATCTCGATTTCATTAGCAAATCGTGCATTATACTAAGAGTAAAGGTGCCATGATAAAAAATTTGTAATGGGAATCATAGAATCATAGAACAACCAGGTTGGAAGAGACACACCGAATCGTTGAATCCAACCATTCCCACCAATCTCTAACCCATGCCCCTCAGCACTTTGTCCACATGTCCCTTAAACACCTCCAGGGAAGGTGAATCAACCCCCTCCCTGGGCAGCCTGTTCCAGTGCCCAATGACCTTTTCTGTGAAATTTTTTTTCCTAATGTCCAGCCTGACCCTCCACTGGTGGAGCTTGAGGCCATTCCCTCTTGTCCTGTCCCCTGTCACTTGGGAGGAGCCCAGCTCCCTCCTCTCCACAACCTCCTTTCAGGGAGTTGGAGAGAGCAATGAGGTCTCCCCTCAGCCTCCTCTTCTCCAGGCTAAACACCCCCAGCTCTCTCAGCCGTTCCTCATCAGGCCTGTTCTCCAGCCCCTTCACCAGCTTCATTGCTCTTCTCTGGACTTGCTCCAGAGCTTCAACATTCTTCTTGTGGTGAGGGGCCCAGAATAGTTAAATAAGAGTGGTAAAAGTCCATACTTAAAGGTAACAACTGATAAGATAAAGAGCATTGTGCAATTCCACTTGTCTGTTACTTATTATTATTATTATTTGTACATGAATGCTTTCAGGTGCTCAGTCTGGACAGTACTGGAAACTTGTCTTCTCTTGTCACAGGTGAACTCAGCCGTCACCTCGAAGAGAACAAAACCATAATGTTGCGTCTGTCCAGAAGCAAACAGGCAATTACACAGCAAATAGAAGACCTTAAAAGGCAGCTAGAGGAGGAGATCAAGGTAGTGCTGGCTACTGAGTATAGGCTGAGGCTTCAAAATGTATCAGGGCCTCAGTTCATTCAAAAAATGCTTTTGGAAGTTTGTAAGTAGTGTTGCCTACAGTTTAACACAGGAAAATTCTACTGGGCAGAATGTGTCGAGCAAGCACTGTGTCTAGGTGCTTTGTTGAGGTCTCTGGCGTGTTAAAAGTGGGATCACTTCTGGCTAATTTTTTACATGTTTTGTAACTTTAAAAGTGTGGCCTAGGTGATTTCTTTTGCATCTATAGCCCCACAGAAGAACAGCTACTACATATGCCAGGGTGAGAGCATCAACTTTGATCTTCTCTAGTGACAGAGCTGAGAAAATGTAGTTGCAGCTGAAGATAGCTGCCTGAACACTGGAGAACCTCTAGCCCTTTGTCTTCTGCCCAAGCTGCAGAGACCATGTTTTTAGTGTGCGAGGACATGGGGTCACCTGCTAGTCACAGGTAACATGATGCTATGGGTAATTTTCAGGCCAAGAATGCGCTGGCCCACGCCTTGCAGTCTGCTCGCCATGACTGTGACTTGCTCCGCGAACAATATGAGGAGGAACAGGAGGCCAAGGGGGAGCTGCAGCGAGCCCTGTCCAAGGCCAACAGCGAAGTGGCCCAGTGGAGAACCAAATATGAGACGGACGCTATTCAGCGCACGGAGGAGCTGGAGGAGGCCAAGTACGTGATAGATGGAATGAACTGTCCAGAGGTTACATTGTGCAGAACACAGACCTGCTTTAGTAGCCTGACCTACATTATTTTACTGGTCTTTGCATTGAATCACAGAATGGTTTGGGTTGGAAGGGACACCAAAGTCCATCCAGTTCCAACCTCCTGCCATGGGCAGGAACACCTCCCACTGGATCAAGTTGTTCCAAGCCCTATCCAACCTGTCCTTGAACACCTCCAGGGATGGAGCAGCCACCACTGCTCTGGGCAACTTGGGCCAGGGTCTCCCCACCCTCACAGGAAAACATTTCTTCCAAAGATCTCATCTCAATCTCCCTTTTCTCAGCTTAAAACCTTTCCTCATATTCCTCTCCCTGCCCTCCCTGATCAAGAGCCCCTCCCCACCTTTCCTGTAGGGCCCTTTAAGTACTGGAAGGCTGCTCTAAGATCCCCCCAGAGTGCACACACACTTAGTTAAAAAAACACCATCAAAACTTCAGATACTGTACTAATTAAATTATGTACATAATTCACTGGGGTTTTTTTAAACTTATGTTTCTTTCATTTATATTCCTTAAGGAAAAAACTCACTCAGCGCCTGCAAGAAGCAGGGCAGCAGGCGGAGACTGTGAATTCCAAATGCGCTTCCTTGGAGAAGGTGAAGTGGAAGCTGCAGGGGGAGGTGGAGGATCTGACAGTGGACCTAGAGAGAGCAAACACTTTGGCAACTGCCCTCAACAGGAAACAGCAGAACTTTGACAAGGTGATAAGTGAGCACAGCATCTTTTAAATCTACCTTTCCTAGAAAGGCTAAGCTAATACTTTTTGCTTAAGTCAATACTGGAATCGAGTTGTGTCTAACAGTTCTGAGCTCCTGTAGAGCATGGCAGTAGGAGTTTGTCCTGTTTTCAGGCACTGCAGTTCTACAGAAAATAGCCACAAGTGGAATAACATTCTCAGAACGTGATGTCTTTCAGGTTGTGGCAGAATGGAAGGGAAAGTATGAGGAGAGCAAGGTGGAGCAGGAAGTTCTCTCTAAAGAATCACACATTCTGACTGCAGAGCTCTTCAAAGTGAAAAATGCCTATGAGGAAACCTTGGATCAGCTTGAAACAATCAAACGGGAAAACAAGTCTCTCAAGCGTAAGTGGTTGATTCACCTTCCCTGGAGGTGTTTAAGGGACAGGTGGATGAGGTGCTGACGAACATGGTTTAGTGGTTGATAAGAATGGTTGGACTCAATGGTCCAGTGGGTCTCTTCCAACCTTGTTATTCTATGATTCTAAGTGTTTGGCTCTGGTTTCCCATTTGCGGTCCCACCAGCTCTACAGGCGCACTCGCATCTGCACAGGGTACACTAAGTTGCAGGATTCTGTCAGTGCTATTCTTTGCATTTTAACAGAGAACGCAAACATCTCAACAAAAGTTGGCCAGCGAGTTTGCAAAGAGACTAAGCTAATGGAGCTACTAAGGCTCTCCATTATCTGCTACGGGGATGTAAGATCAAGGGCATTTAGGTGTCACTCCCACACAACATGGTGTCCTCCAGAGGCTGTACAATTTGTGAAAGTGAATTTTACAGGTGCACCAAACATATAATGGGACCTATAGTGTTACACTGATGACCATTCCAGACTTAAATATGTGCAGGAACCTTCCCAGTTGTCTGTAAGGAGGGCTATGAAATCACCCCAATGGCCTTGTGGTTATGTCACGCTGCACGAGCTGGCTGTATCTGCTTCTAGCTGTACAGATGTCTACATATACATGTGTAGATGCAGGTGTATATGTGTAGATGCAGGTGTACAAAGAAGGTGTTGAGCACAGTCAGAAAGCTTAGAGTTCAGCTTCTCTGGCTGCCACAAGCTGATGTCATTCTTATTTCTCAGAGGAAATAGCTGATCTGGCTGAACAAATGACTGAAAATGGCAAAATGATTGGAGACCTTGAGAAAGCGAAAAAGCAAGTCGAAGTAGAAAAATCTGAGCTGAAGTTTGCTCTGGAGGAGGCAGAGGTGAGTTAGTTTAAACGTTACTGGAAAAAGTAGAGAGAAAAGCTTTCTGTTCTATCTCCTGGCTCCTGGGAAGTTGTGCAGCTCCTGTGTGCAGGATTGATTGCCCCAAACTTCAGGAGTTTGAGTGATGTCATTGAGTAATGTCATGATAATGATGTTCTCTAAAATGTTACTTCTGTGTTTGTTTTCCTTTTTAAAGGCAGCTCTTGAGCGTGAAGAGGTCAAAATCCTCGGTGTCAACCAAGAATTGACTCAGATTAAATCAGAGATCAACAGGAAGATTTCTGAAAAAGACGAGGAGATCAGCCAGTTAAAAAAGAACCATCAAAAGACTGTGGAGTCAATGCAGGGTGTTTTGGATGCTGAGATCAGGAGCAGAAGTGAGTCTGTGAGGCTGAGGAAGAAGATGGAGGGAGACTTGAATGAACTGGAGATCCAGCTGAGCCATGCCAACCGCCAGGCTGTAGAGGCCCAAAAGAACTTGCAGAGCATCCAGGGAGTTCTCAAGGTCTTGGTTTACCTTTCTGAGTCATTTTTAAGCACAATATCCAAGGAATTTGTTGGGACAAAATTGGCTTTTCATTTTTAGGACACACAACTGCACTTGGGTGATGCTCTGAGGACACAGGAGGACCTGAAGGAGCAGGTGGCCATGGTGGAGCACAGAGCAAACCTGTTGGAGGCTGAAGTTGAGGAGCTACGAGCAGCCCTGGAGCAGAAGGAGCGGTTGAGGAAAGTGGCTGAGCAGGAGCTTCTGGACGCCACTGAACGTGTGCAGCTCCTCCATAGCCAGGTAGTTTGCTTTGCTAAGAAAGATTTATTTTAGGGGCTAGAGATTCACAGAATAAGAACAAATAGTAATTTGTGGTCTCTGTGTGTAAGAGACCAAAGGCAAATACTCAAAGCCTCTCTCTTTCTCCTTCACAGAACACCAGCCTTTTTAATACAAAGAAGAAGCTTGAAACAGATATGGCACAAATCCAAACTGAGATGGAAGATATTACTAATGAAACAAAAAGTGCCGACGAAAGAGCAAAGAAGGCAGTCGCAGATGTGAGGATGTTACTGTGTTTTTCTCTTTGAATTTCCAGGGATTCCCAATGGCACTGCTGCTGGAGGTTAATGTAAACACCCATCTCAAGTTGGACAAAGAATCCGTCTATGGGCCTGGTCAAAGATACTTTGTGTTAGAGGAGGATTAGAGCACCAGGAAATCTGTCCTGCTGACAGATGAGTTATTTGGGCTGTTGTCACCATAACGTTCTAAAACCCACATTTAGTCACTCCAAACCAAATTACTCTCTCTGGTACTGCACAAAAATGTAAACCAGGAAGAAATCCTGCAGTGTTTAAACCAGTAAATTGTCCAACGTGTTTGAATATCTGCATTTTCAAAATGCTGCTTAAGAACTTTTCAAATAAGAATTGTGGATTTCAACTCAAAATTGGTGCTCAATCCTTCTCTGCGAGGCCAGTGATGCTCAGCCAGGCCACAGGGCCTTGCTGTGGCTCCTGCTCTACCCCATGGCACTTGGGTGTCTATGAAGGTGATAATAATGGCCATACAGGGAGACAGAGCGTTTATCCTTTCTGTTATTCCAAGAATTTTTCCTACTCTTTTCCCTGCTGTTTCCTATGACGTTTTTACCACTATTACATCACATCAAAAAATGAAGCAGGAAATGCAGTGACAGGAATGGTCAGGAGGAACCAAGAATAAATCCTCAGATGGTGCACAGCGTGCACTGTTCTTTCACATCCTTCCAGTTTCTTGTGTCGTCTCCTTTCCAAGGCGGCCATGATGGCAGAAGAGCTGAAGAAAGAGCAGAACACTGGCACCCAGCTGGAGAGGATGAAGAAGAACCTGGACCAGACAGTGAAGAGCCTGCAGCACCGCCTGGATGAGGCCGAGCAGCTGGCTCTGAAGGGAGGCAAGAAACAAATCCAGAAACTGGAGGCCAGGGTGAGCACCAGCATTGAACGTCAAAGGTACCTTTCTTCTCTGAGTCCTCTCTGTGAGGGCTCAGCCAATTGTTGGTTGATTCACCAGGTCCAGGAGTTAGAAGCTGCACTGGAAGAAGAACATAAGCAATCTGCAGAGGCCATGAAAAGCATCCGCAAATATGAATGGCGTGTCAAAGAGCTTACTTTCCAGGTAGGTGCAAATAGAAAGCAACTCTCCAGATGTTTTGTCTTCCAAGGATGTAGAATTACACATTCCCTCTCCACAGAATGAAGAACACAGGAAGAACATGATGAGATTACAAGATCTGGTAGATAAACTTCAGATGAAAATCAAGTCCTACAAAAGACAAGCTGAGGAAGCTGTGAGTCACTAAACTGAAGCAAATACTTATTTACCATTTCCTAAGCCTGTGAGCTTAAAAATTGGCTCTGTGCCCCCAGCTTGTTGCCAGGTGGGTTTTAGTTCCTTCTGTTTTTCCATTGCAGGATGAACAAGCCAATACTAATCTCTCTAAATTCAGAAAAGCACAGCATAGGCTAGAAGAGGCTGAGGAAAGGGTCGATGTTGCTGAGAGTCAAGTAAACAAGCTCAGAGCTAAAACCAGAGAAGTCCCTTCTACAAAGGTAAGCAGGGGGCAGCTGTGCAGTCTGTACTGCTTCCTCTAGCAGGTCAAGCATGGTATGGCCACCTGGACAGTTCTGAAAGGAAGGGAGAGCTGGGATTGTTCAATCTGGAGAAGAGAAGGCTTCAATAACTTATTGAAACCTTTCAGTATATAAAAGGGGCTCATAAGAACAAAGAGAAAGACATTTTACAAGGGTCAGTGGTGACAGAACAAGGGGAAATGATTTTAAACTGAAAGAGGGCAGGTTTAGGTTTGACAGAAAGAAGAAATTGTTTATGACGAGGGTGATGGGGAAATGGCACAGGTTGCTCAGAGAGGCAGTGGATTTCCCATCAGTGTTCAAGGTCAGATTGGATGGGGCTTTGAGCAACCTAACCTAGTGAATCCATCCCTGCCTATGGCAGGGGATTTGGACTAGATGACCTTTGAAGGACCCTTCCAACCCAAACCATTTTGTGATACTATGATTCTTTGACTTTGGTGTTTCAGGCTCTGATGTCGAGCATGAATCTTCTGGCTGGTTTCATCTCATTTGTTGCAGATTTAAGAAACTGCCTTATAAAGTGAAAGTTATGACAACCAGCCTGACTCTGAACATTCCCAAAACAACCTGACTCTGAGCATTCCCAAAACAACCTTCCTGTGAGCCGTAGGCAGAATTAATTTTCTGACTGAGAAATATGCAGCAGTGCTGCGTCCTTAGATGAGGTTCCTGGGCAGCTGCCTATCTCCAGTCCAAGACTGTTTGGTTACAAGATCTAAAGCATGTTTTTCCAAGTGTGACCTGAGTGGGTGTAACACCTTCTGACTGCACTAGTCTAGCTCACTTTGTAACTGGAGGTAAAATACCTTCAGTCTACATCTTGGAAAAATTACTGAAGCCATGTATCCAGGAAATGGAGAACCTTGGCTCCAGGTTGATTTCTGGTTACCCACAGCTTCCTCTTACTCACACAGCACTTTAACTCTAGAAGAGATGCTGTGGAGAGGATGTTTTCTCCTGAGGGCTCTGGACTGACACTCAGTGGACAATATTGGTTCTGCCAGAGGCTGGTGTGCAACTTCCAGCCCTGTAAAAGGCTTTGACTCCTCAGTGCTTGTCAGGTTATGTGGACAAGACCTCGGGGAAGCACTTGGAAGGCTAATTCCATCTTCCTGAACAAAGTCTCTAGACGTGAGGTTACCTTTGGAATGCTGAATCTCCAGCTGAGTATTGTGCAGTATATATGGAGCCTGGTCACCTGGCACAAGTTCTGGATTCTGCTGCAGGAAGGCTAAAAATTAAGCATTATAATGCCTAAATCTTTTAAGAGATCCAATGGATCAATGCTTTTACTTCCTTCCATGGTCTACATTCACTTTTGAAAATGGTGGGATACTTCTTGTCCGAGAGGATGGGGGTAGGGGTTGTTTAAGCACAGTAAAGGTAAGACTTCCGAAAAGCCAATGGATGTATTTTTCCATCTAAACCCATCATTCCGACAGCAGGATATTTGATGATGTGTGGTCTTCAGGGTTACAGACACTGCCGCATTGACCTGGGCTTCACTTGCACATCCCACGAGGATGGTGCATTGAGACAGATGAGCTTAGGGACCAAAAGGCTCATCTTGACATGTGTGGACTAAACAAAGCTTCTTCTCTCCAGGTGGTGCTAGGAAGTGGAAAATGAGCTTCCCCAGGGATCACTGGAACTTACACAAAGTATTTTTCCAGCTGTGGATTTGCAGTAGCTATTGTTGCAGTGGTAGGAAGTATTCTTCCATTTGCTTATGTACACACATTTTCTGTCACTCTCCTGCTGTACCAGTGTCAATAAAGTAGATACCTGCACCTGCAGATGCTCCAGATGTTGATGTTCAGGTAAGAGTAATCTTCTTTCTAAGTTAAGCATAGTCAAAACTGCGGGTTCAGGTTTCACTGCTGTTACGATCATGTTGGAGGAGTTTTATACTGACCTTAAAATCCAATATTTGACAGGCATCCACCACACTTTCTGCTTGAAAGCAGGTATCCTGACCTTGTTAAAAGCAGCTGAGAATAAACTACTGTATGAGCAGGTGTACTCTGTCAAACATGCAATGTGAATGGAATTATAGTGTTTGCAATTAGTTTCAATGCTGTATCTCTGCGTGGGAGAACGAGGCTGGTCCCACAGCCTGTGTGTTATGAATCAAATACTTCTCCTTGTTGTCAAACCACACTTCAGAAAGCTGGCCCACTTCTGAGCTATCCAGTGTTGCAGCTCCAAGCAGGTGAAGGTTTTAAGATCCTGGTTGAGACTCCACCTGTCAAGGCTCCTCTGTAGGCACCCAGAGAGAGGAATAAAGCCTTCCTCTGCATCTCCAGCCTGGTCTTTCAGTGAGCAGCCAAGAAGGGGCAGTTCATACTGCTCGCACCCTGTTGTACTGTCTTGTGATAGACACAGGGGGATGCCCAACGATCGCAGAGGTGCCTGGCAAAGCCAGACTGCAGAGTCTTCTAGGACAAGTCAGTTTAACTTGTTAGGCTGCTGGAAAAAGAGCTTATCCCTGAATGAATAGTTGTGCCTCTGGTCTGCCAGCTGAACCAACTGAGTCTTCATCTGCAGGCGTGCTGGACATGCCTGGGAACAGTTCAGGAGGCTGGAGCTGTGCCAAGGGGCTTTCTTCCAAGATCCATCAGATCCATCCCCTAGGGCTGTGGGTTTGCATTTAGTGGCAGCACTTTAGAAACTCCCTAATGCACATTCAATCCCCTGACCACATGTTCTTGCCTGCTAGCAGTGCTGCTGTGCATCTTCCCAACTGAATGTGGAGCCCTGAGGGAAAATGATTTGGCCAGTTGATCTAGTTGGAAAAATTTCTGGGCGTGTGTTGTTTGTTTTTTTTTTTTTCCCAGAGAGCTTAATGTGCAGATCCAGTTTTCAAAGAGTAGTGAAAATGAAACAAATAAAAATAAACGAGACATAAATAAAATTAGAAAGAAATAAATCCATAACAGAACAAGACAGTATTAAAAGATGGGAATAGGTGAAGGAAGGGATTTGCGGTGGCCAGGAAGAGGAAAAGAGGCTTCTCAAACATCCATGATGCCAAAGAACCACTCAGAGATGGAGACTTCCAAACGGCAAGAGGTGAATACCATCCTGGCGGCAAGAGATTTCTGTTTGAGTTGCATGCAGTAACCTGCCTCTCTAGCTGCTAAGGATATGATTGAAAACAAATCAAGGAGCTGTGTGCCCCAAGCCCCAGGGTAGGCACACACCCTCCAGCAGGACTTGCCATGAGCAGAGTGTGGCTGGTGGGACCGAGTCCTGGCCTTGCCTCCCTGGCAATTTGACAGCTCCCTCCTGGCTCCTGCCTACTGGGCTCTGAGGTCCCACCAAATCACTCATCAGTCTTTACCAGAGTCATTCCCAGAGGAGGGGACAAGGCTGCAGAGAGCTCTGGAGGTCGCCTGTCCCAGGAGGATCAGCCCATCATTTGTCTCCCTTCGTCCTCAGTGTCCAAAGCCCAAAATAGCAGCTGCTCTCGCAAGACTCCTGCGCGGGGTCACGCCTGTTTGTGCAGATGATTCACTGCCACTAATAGCGCCCAAGACATTCCTGGGTGGGTAGGTTGCCTTCTATATCTCAGTGCAACGTGCTGCCATGTAGAAGCTGGACAACTGGGCTCTGTCCTAAGACGGAGACGCTATTCTTGCCATCAAGAGATTTGCTCTGGCACAGCTCCCTTCCCAGCTGACAGCTTAAAAATCAGAAACAGCCCCAAATGTGCTCTCCCTGCAGAGTATAAACCATGAGTGGGCCCTGTGGAGTCTGTGTGGTGAGGCTGTGCCAGGCCAGCTCCTGGACCTGCTGGGCCGTGTGTTCCCATGGGGAGCAGAGCAGCTTCCCAGGTGCTTCCAGCGGTGACCTGGGGCTCAGGTTGGGGTGGGTGGGGCTGTTATTTCTCTTGGACACCAATAAATTAAAGCAATGCCTGTAGACATGAAAGCCTGTGTTTTGCTGAACAGCAAGAGGCCCCAGTCCATGAATCCCTTCCCTGGTGAGGAGGGCAGAGTCAGGGCTTGCTCCAAGCTTAATCCAGAAGGAGCAGCACTACAGAAAGCCTCATCTCCTCTTTCAGCCAAGTGAAGCAGAAGCAGCCCATGAACACATTCAGACCAAATACAGAGCTGAGGGGCCCCAGTGCATTCAGCGTGATCTGAGCAGCTGAGCTTGCCTTCAGGTTACTCTTGTTGCAGAAACAATTAATAATCTGGTAAGTGAGAGAGGGTGAAAGGAAAAGTAATCACAGCGCTGAGGTAGGGTTGAAAATGTGTTGGGGAGTTCAGAGGAAGGATGAAAGTGAGTTGAAGGTGTGTGAAGAAGAAATGTCAGGAGAAATCTGAGGGGACACTGCTGGGAAACATTATAATCAGAACCTACCTCACAGCCCACCTCAAGAAGCTTTGTAAGGCGTAAATTATTTCTTCAAAATGAAAGTTGATGTATTTAATCTTTAAAGTAAAGTGGTGTTGCTTGAACCCTATTGCACGTGGCTTAGCACTCCTGACTTTGCACCATGCTGTGCGGAGCTGGCTGTGCTGCAGAGAAGAAAGGAACCCCAGGCAGCACTTCCCAACCCCAGGAGCAAAGCTGTACTGGGAGGAGGCAGTGAAAAACCAAACCTTCCTGGAGGGCTGAAGGCTTCAGGGACTACTCACAATCCCTGGCTGAAGTCTGGAAGCCCTCGGTCATGGCCAGAGCTCCCCAGGGAAGGAAGCCTGGCTTGGGGGCCACCAGCCCAGGGAGCTGCTCTGGCAGGGGTGAGTGGTTGGGGAAGGTGCAGAGTGACCCAGGTTTTGAGCTGCTGCTGTGGCCCACCCCACAGGGACCTAAGTCATCACTCCGTGTGAGCCCAGCCTCTGGCGACCACCCATGCCTGTGTTCTGCGAAGAATCTTCCAAGAAAATAATCAACCAACTCAGATGTGGAGGAGGAGATGGGAGCAGAAAGGAAGCATCTCTGAGTAGTGCTCCTGTCCATCCTGGGAGGAATGGGTAGATAAGAAGTACAGAAAGGAACAAATTAGTGATTCTGAGCGGGGGGAGGATGCATGTAAGAGGAGCAGAGGCCATAAAAAGTTCCCCACTGACAGGCCCTTCTATAAAGCCTGCTGGATTATCAGGATCAAAGTGGGACAGTGATATGAGGAAGATGAATTACTCCAATCTTTATGGAGAATGAGGGTCATTTTGCGCTGACACTCTATCTGTGGAGTGAGGTTTCCTGTCACCCAATAAGGGTTTGTGCAAAGGCCTTGAGGAAAACATCAGTACATAGTGGCCATAAACGAACATCTCAGAAAGAAAGTTTAAAATAGATGCAGCTGAAAGGCTTATATAGAGCTGCTGTCCCATACGGATGGAAGAGTAGGGAACTCCCAAGCTCAAACACAGCATTCTGGTAATAATAGAGCAAATAGTTGAAAATATTCCCCTTCAGAAACTCTTTGTCAGTGAATCAAGGAGTTCATCCTGTAAACTCCTGTCAGGAGCCCCAGGAGAGGAGGGTTATCTGAGCCTTGCTGTTGGGGTCTCACAGCTGTTAGGGTCTCCAGTCCCTCGCCAGCAGCACAGCCCCAGTGTCAGCACAGTGCTGCTGGGAGAAGTGCACACAAAGGCATTGGGATCAAAGGCCAGAGAGGTGAAGTCCCAGCTCAACTAAAATTCTGAGGCAGAGAGCAGTGTGGGATCGTGGGGGGAGCCTGCTGAGAGAGCCTGTGAGGCACCCTGCAAGCTGCTGTCCGCCTGGAGGCACTTCTGAGGGAGCAGCAGGCACTTTGTGGGACCTGAGGGACTGATTTGGAAGGTAGGCAACGCACACCTGTAATGCTCAGCAAAGCAGTGATGGAGCGAAGCTGACACCGCATCTTGAGCTGCAGCAGATTTGGAACATGTTTTCTCAGGCTACAGTTCTGACTGAAATGTAAAAACCCCCTGGCTGCTGCCTGGCTGGTGGCACATCGCTGTTGTCATCTACTGCTTGACCTGTTCTGTTTACACAACTGATTTGTCCTTCAGGAGGAGCAGACACTTGCACTCTTCCCTTGGCATCTCAGATGGATGCAGAGAGCAGTTAAGGAGAAGCTTAGGCTGCCCACCAAAGAAGTCTATTTGACAGCATAAATAATGAGGTAGTTGACAAATTTCCTGAAGCTTTAAGAAGAAATGATAAATGATAATTCGGAAATGTCACTAGGAAATTCTGCTGCAATGTACCCTGTTGGTCACTTCACTGCAGTGACTCTGGCACTGAGCTAATCTGATGGTAATCCCATGGGCTGCCTTAAACTTGAAAAGTCTACTGCTTAAAGTGGACATTTATACAAATTGCATACCAGTATATTTCCATGTGCTGCACCGAAATCTCCCCAGAAGCGGCATTTGTGCATCTGTCACAGACGAGTATCAGCCTAGGAAAATATCACCTCATTGCTTTCTTTTTTAGGGTGCAGTTGTTGCTAGTGCTAATATTATGCACCTAATCCAGATTTTCTTTCCCTCCCCTCCCCCTTTTGCCACTTGCTCTCTTTTTTCTTTGTCTTATCCGAAGGCGTCTTAGCCTGCCCACCCTGCTCTCCTGCTCTGTAACAGGAGCCTCTCAGCTGCTTTAGTGGGTGATAGAAAGGGCATCCTGAATGTCACCTCCTCAGCCAGCTCTTCCGATGGCGTTTTGCTGGGAACATGAGGAGTCTGAGTAACGGCACAATGCTGGTACTTAGTGAAAAGCTGCTCAGTCCCAAATAAAAGTTTTCGGCTTTACCTGTCTCTGCACTGCTCTGCTAGCTGGGCTAAAATACCCCTTTATGTCCCTGTCACTTGGGACAAGAGAGCAGCAGCCACCTCTGTACAACCTCCTTTCAGGTAGTTGTAGAGAGTAATGAGGTCTCCTCTCAGCCTCCTCTTCTCTAGGCTAAACACCCCCAGCTCTCTCAGACACTCCTCATCAGGCCTGTCCTGCAGCCCCTTCACCAGCTTCATTGCTCTTCTCTGGACTCACTCCAGAGCCTCAACATCCTTCTTGTGGTGAGGGGCCCAGAACTGAACACAGGATTCAAGGAGCGGTCTCACCAGTGCCGAGTGCAGAGGGAGAATAACCTCCCTGGCCCTGCTGGTCACACTGTTTCTGATACAAGCCAGGATGCCATTGGCCTTCTTGGCCACCTGGGCCACTGCTGGCTCACGTTCAGTCGCTGTCAGCCAACACCCCCAGGTCCTTCTCCTCCAGGCAGCTTTCCAGCCACTCTTCCCCAAGCTTGTAGCGCTGCATGAGGCTGTTGTGTCTCAAGTGTAGGACTCAGCATTTAGCCTTGTTCAGAAGCAGGGCATAATAATCACATAATGATCACATTGATCTGGGTTTGCCTATGCCAGAGCTCTGCAAGGCCAGATTACCACGGAGGTAGCAGGTACTGCTAAATAGCTGCTCCCAGACAGCCCAGTCCCAATCTTTCCTCATCTGTTCCACCAGCTGCAAGCCTGGGAAGTCAGCGATCTTCCTGCACTTACCTGTTCATGCTCAGCCACTTCCACATCTCTCTGCTGGAACAGGTTGGTTCAAACCTGGCATCAAAATGGCTATAAACCCTTTTTCCTCAAGTGCTGTTTATCAGGTAACAGGTGGCAGTATCAGACTGTCTTTAATTAGAATGCATCCTAGTGCTATAGCACCTGTCCCAGGGAGTTTTGGCCAATAAAAGAAAAGAAAGCAAAGCAGTATTTGTGCTGAACAGCTTTGCTGTGGACTCGGTTTCTTTCCTACTAGGCAGGATGTTCTTCCTCTGGAGATTTTTGCTAATTTCACTGAAAAGAAGTAACAGATGCAGCACCTGGAGAAAAATCTCTCCTCAACACCAGGTCTATTTGGTTGTCATGAGAGGAACCTAACTTTAGAAGTTGTTCGTCACCAAGTTTGTCACCTGTGTGACATTGTATGTAAAGACAGTTGGTAAGACATCAAATATTGATGTGTAAATAAATAATGAAAAGATTTATATAATTTCTGTGTTATGGAGTATTTATAGAGTTTTATGAAAGTCTGGAGATCAGTCATCCTGCAAGCTAATTAGGTAGAAGCGGGGCACAGTAATCACTAGTAATTAACACCACATGCAGGGTTGGATTCATTTCATTCAAATGGTGTGCCCGGCAGGTCCAGGGAGCTTATTCTCCCTCTGGACTCAGCACTGGTGAGGCCACTCCTTGAATCCTGTGTTCATTTCTGGGCCCCTCACCACAAGAAGGATGTTGAGGCTCTGGAGCGAGTCCAGAGAAGAGCAATGAAGCTGGTGAAGGGGCTGGAGAACAGGCCTTATGAGGAATGGCTGAAAGAGCTGGGGGTGTTTAGCCTGGAGAAGAGGAGGCTGAGGGGAGACCTCATTACTCTCTACAAGTACCTGAAAGGAGGTTGTGGAGGGGAGGGAGCTGGGCTCTTTTCCCAAGGGACAGGGGACAGGACGAGAGGGAATGGTCTCAAGCTCTGCCAGGGAAGATTTAGGCTAGAGATTAGGAGGAGGTTTTTCACGGAAAGGGTCATTGGGCATTGGAATAGGCTGCCCAGGGAGGTGGTTGATTCCCCTTCCCTGGAGGTGTTTAAGGCACAGGTAAATGAGGTCCTGAGGGACATGGTTTAGTGTTTGATAGGAACGGTTAGACTAGATGATCCGATGGGTCTCTTCCAACTTGATTGTTCTATGATTCTATGATTCTATGATTTCCCCTCAGCTCTCATGTGTTCTCAGAGGAACAGCACATCTGTACAGATACTCCTGGTCCCTCCTGAGGCCCTGAGCACCTCCTAGTCCCTGGTCAGGGCATCAGGGACACCAATCACCTGAGGAAGAGGTGTGGTGACCTGTCCCAGGCACAGGAGACACTGTGTAAGTACCTGAGTCTGTTCTCCAGGCCATTGACCCAGTGGGAGGTCTCCTGCCTGAGCAGGAGCTGAGCAGCTCTGAGCTCTCTCCAGCCTCCTACGGATCGGATTGCTAGCAGGGTGTACAAGCGGATCCCTCTTTAAAGGGACATCTGCAGTATCCTGTGAGCATTACAGGCTCCATGTGGAGGACAAGTAGGTCACTGAAACCTGAGAAAGCTAATGGCTTCTTAGGCTTCATATAGTGGTAGCAGGAACTTGCTTGTGCTTCCATCTCCTCTTATGGTCAGTGACACAGCAAATGCATCACTGTTTTCAGCGCCCTTACCCATATGTGCTTTGCTTGGTTCTGCTCCACTTATGTGATGCTTTTCACCCACTTGAGGTGTTTTTCATGTAGAAGGTTTCACTACATGGCTGGGATGTCACGGTGGGTGGGTAGCTGTGGAGGCAATGATGAAAAATGTCTCAGGTGTGAGAATACATTGTTCTTTGACCTCCCTCGGTGCATCCATTTACAGAATAGTTTGGGTTAGAAGGGACCTTTAAAGATCATTTTGTGCAACTCCTCTGCCATGGGCAGAGGCATCATGTAACCTTATTTAATTCAGTATTATGTTGTGGTCAGAAATAACACACAATGGTGATGTTAGCTCCTGCTCACTGGCCTGTGTATGTATATTCTGGCAAATGGTGACTCAGAATGAAAAAGGGTTTGTACCAGATCCCTAAATTCCTGCAACAAGAATTGCTTGGAAAATGGGGAAATTCTCACCAGCACAAAATTACTACCATGAATGGGTCCAACCTGTGATAACAAGAGGACCCTCCTGTACTCTTCCTGCTCCTCATGTTGTGGACGTTTTTTCTGCTGTGATGGCTGTTCTGCTGAACTAAAAAAAATGCCTCCTCACTCCTCGTCTCTCAGCTAACCCCAGGGATTGGGAGAAGAAAATACACATCTTAAGGACTGGCAGAAAGGGAGGCAGCTTCCTGATCTCTATCTCAAGAGGGACTGATCTATTTTCAGCACAACTGAATCCTTTCTCCCCCATGGGGGATACAGCCTGTACCCAGTGACAGCTTTCAGTCTGCCTCTTCTCTTTTATCTGGGCTGTGGTTTGCTTCTGATCCCAGTGAAGTTCAGCTCTGCAGAGACAGAAACAGGATTGACAGAAAAATTAATGGCTGGCGAGAAACACTTTTTTCTTTTCACATTGAGGCACTTAAACTTCTTTCACCAAATCCCTTCCTGGACAGGTTTCTCCTTGGCTGCACCAGGATTCAGGAAACAGGGCAGACTTTTCCCTGACGTAATTTACTGGGATCTACAGAGTTAAACTAAAGTGTCACCTGAATCACCTGCTTCAGATTAGAGCCTGCTTCTTCCTAAGAAGCCACCATGCCTGCCCTGTAAGTGATACCTGGGTGGGATAGATGAGCTTTATAAATTAAACCAAATCCCAAGCAGGTGCTCCATAGATTAGAATTCTTTTCAGGGATGCTTATGCCAGCTGACCAAACACTTCACTCTTCGTCTTATGAGCTTTAAGTCATGCACTAAAACACTGAATGCTGCGTTGTTCTCCCAAGATTTTTTGCGCTTTCTCCTCCCTCCTTTGCTAGCCTCCACAAATTTACCGCAATTACCAGCTGCCTTTTCCCTGTAGACATGCACCAAGAGTTCATACAGATGGTTTGGGCTAGAAGGGACCTTTAAGATCATTTAGTTCCAACTGCCCTGCCATGGGCAGTGACACATTCCACTGGATGAGGCTGCTTAAAACCCCAGCCAGCCTAGCCTTGAATACCTTCAGGGTTCCAGTGCCTCACCACCCTCACACTTCAGAAATTCTTCCTTATGTTTAATATAAATCTACCCTCTTTCAGCTTAAAACTGTCACCCCTTGTCCTATCACTATATTCCCTGATAAAGAGCCCTTCCCCATATGTTCTGTAGGTCCCCACGTTACCTGTGCTCACAACATCTACTGTTACAGATGCTGTTGCCTTAGCTCATAATTTCATAGAATCATAGAACAACTAGGTTGGAAGGGACCCATCGGATCTTCTAGTCCAACCATTCCTATCAAACACTAAACCAAGTCCCTCAAGACCTCATCCACCCATCCCTCAAACACCTCCAGGGAAGGGGAATCAACCACCTCCCTGGGCAACCTATTCCAATGCCCAATGACCCTTTCCGTGAAAAACTTCCTCCTCACCTCTAACCTAAATCTCCCCTGGCGGAGCTTGAGGCCATTCCCTCTCGTCCTGTCCCCTGTCCCTTGGGAGAAGAGCCCAGCTCCCTCCTCTCCACAACCTCCTTTCAGGTAGTTGTAGAGAGTAATGAGGTCTCCTCTCAGCCTCCTCTTCTCCAGGCTAAAAAAGATATTGTAAGAGATATTGTAAAAGATACTGCTTCAAAAGATATTGTATTTTCACGCAGAGGGTCATTGGGCATTGGAACAGGCTGCCCAGGGAGGTGGTTGAGTCACCTTCCCTGGAGGTGTTTAAGACACGGGTGGATGAGGTATTGAGGGACTTGGTTTAGTGTTTGATAGGAATGGTTGGACTAGAAGATCCGATGGGTCCCTTCCAACCTGGTTGTTCTGTGATTCTGTGAAAAACATCTACTGAAAACAGTGAATGATATTTTGTTTTCCTTTTTTCATGTAGTTAATGCAAAAGGGGAGAAAACGGGAATGGATCTGAATTTAGAGTTTTCAAGTGAAAGTAGTCAATGTTTTAACATGCTATTATTGTTCTGATTGTTTAAAAAGGGTTTTTTTTTTTTTAATGCTGGCTTTTCCCAGCTATAATATTCAATATTGCTGTTCCACTTAAATGGCACTGGACAATTTAATGCTGAACACATTCAGGGCCTTTCATCCCTGCTGGTCTAAGCCACCAGGATTATTTTTGTATTACTGCACAGCTGACAGAAAAGTAAGCAGACACACTTGGTGTCCTCTATAAATGTTGCTCCGTGGTGGAGGTAATATTCTTTAATGTAAAGTATGTAAGTTTTAGTTGAACTCAGTATGCAAATTATTCTTAGCATGAGGGCTGTGTCTCCACATCCAAAGTTGTGAGGATGTTGCTAGACTTTGGTAATGGTTCAGACTCTTGATTGATGAATATCAAGTGCCTTTCAGGGATTTCACTCCAAGATGCCAAGCAAAGCCCACATACCCATGGGTCACATTATGCTAACTTCGGTGTTTATACTGGTACTGAGGTACTAATACCGAGCCATTAATGTAGGCGTAGGTCAATACTTCTGATGAGCACAGAAACTCAAATTAGGGGGATGCACAAATTCAAATTAGGGATCCACAGTAACAACAGCTTCTTCTCCTCTGAATTTAAACCAGCATATATATTCACACTGTGGATTTGCATATGCCCACAGAAACCCTTGGCCAAAGGAGGGCCTCTTCCATCAGCTGATGCAGGGTTAGGTGGGACAGTGCAGCCTTCTACACCTTGGGTGATCATGCAGCATTCTCAGTCTTCCTTGTAGGGTGTGACTGTTGGCAGTTTTCTGAGTTCTCCTATGTAAATCCTGTGTCCTTCTTATGCTTTCCCTCCTAAGGAGATGACCACAGACATAGCTTGCCTGGACTGTCAGAGCCCAAGGTCTGCAGTCTCGGATCCCAAGGATAAGAGATTGGCAGAAAGTTTCTTCCTAGTCGACTCTGGGGACAGGGAGCCTGCTCCTTCCCATTTCAGTGGGATAGCTCTACAGCTGCCATTTCCTCCTGTCAAGGAATGTGATGATTCTTTCTGGTGATAGGAAAGCTGCCAGTTCACAGTTTCAAGGTAATAGCAGCTCTTTTACTGAATGGGGTCACAAACTCATACTTCTCAGCCTTCAAGATGCCTGTTTCCATGTGGCTGAACAGCTAGAAAGGAGCTTTGTAAAAAAAGGACTTGGGAGTCTTGGTGGACACCAAGCTGCAAAGAAGGTGGGCAGAGTCCTGGGCTGCACTGGGAGGAGTGTTGCCAGCAGGCTGAGGGAGGTGATCCTTCCCCTTCCCTCAGTGCTGGTGAGGCCACACCTGGAGTGCTTTGTCCAGTTCCAGGCTCCACAGTACATCAGAGAAATAGAGCTACTGGAGAGGGTCCAGCGAAGGGCCACTGTGATGCCTGAGAGACTGGAGCATCTCTCCTATGAGAAAAGGCTGAAAGAGCAGGGACTGGAGAAGTGAAGGCTTAGGGGATCTCAACAACGTAAAAACCTGAGTGGAGGATGCACAGAGGATGGAGCCAGGCTCTTGTTGGCGGTGCCCAGTCACAGAAAAAAGAGGCAATGGGCACAAACTGGCACACAGCAAACACTTTTTCAGTGCAAGGGTGAGGGAGCACTGGCACAGGTTTCCAGGAGCCAAGTGTGGAGTCCCCACCCCTTGAGATATTCACAAACCAGCTGGATAAAAGCTTCTCCTGCATTGCTATGTCCTGCTTCACAACCCTTTTCTGTGATCCGGACCAATTTAAAGAAAAAAATATATAGGTTTCTAACATGGGCTAATTGGGATCTACTGACACTAAGTCGAATCCCCAAAGCACTGCTGAGTGACTGACCACACTTGGAGACTCTTCAACTTACTGGCCACTTCCCTTTCAATCTAGCCCTTCCCTTGGCCGACTGCAAGCCTGGAGCTGCCTGACTGTGTGCTTTATGCCCATTGCACAGCTGGGTCTGCATCCTAGACAGCACAACAGCAAAACCCAGAATAGCTCTACTGAGAAGACTAGGAAGTTAAGGATTTTTAGTTCCCAGCCTGAGGAGAGAAGCTCTCCAGCTCTCACACCATGGGAGAGGTCTCAGCCATTCTTTGCTCTTCTTGCCTGCACTTCTAAACCCCGACTGCTGAGCTGCCAAGGCCTTTCTCTCCCCTCCTCAGTGAGGACCAGTAGCCACTGGGCTAATGGCACCGCAGGACCCTGGGCACTCAGTTGCAAAAGCCCCTCAGAGCAATGCCTGCTGGCCCTGGGCAGTTGTGTTCTGGGTGCTGCTGATGGGAGGTGACCCTGCCAGGGTGGTTTGGTGCTGGCTTCCCAGGGAGGCAGCATTCAGATGTACCCCTGAACCCACTATTTCCGACTGGGCGTCCCTGCGTTCTTCCTGGGCAGGACATTTCTATCATCTCCCCCATACGCTGGGCACAGATCCCAGCAGGGAGCTCTGGGTTTGGGCTCCACAAAGAGGGCATTACAGTGCTGCAGCCCTCCTTGGAATGGGTTTTACAAGCACAGGACGTTGCCTGATGCTGGATGTTACGTCAGATCCATGCCCTAGTTTTCTAACTGCCCACATGTTCTCCACTGAGCAATTTTAATAACCAAAATGCCAGTGACTGGGGGAAGACTATGTTTAAATCTGACAGAATGTAAAACAGCTGGCATGACAATGCCCTCTTCCTAAAACGAGATAATTCTCTCCCCAGGACTACAAGAAAATCCTTCTTCCCACTGCTCTAACAGCATCATAAACGCCTGCCTTCCAGCTCAAATCTCTGGTAAAGGTGTCACTGTGGTTTTTTGAACTGTGCAAATGTGTAAGCATGCAAGGTACTTGTGATGACATGAAAGTGGTGGACTGAGGATGTTATTGCATGTGGAGCATCTGGGACTGCTTGCTGAGGTGATTTGTTTCTGGGTATGTCCCATTATTTGTATAAGCATGGCTGACTAGAGGATAATTCTATCAGTTGTAGGTAGGAAAAAAACTGTGGGTCATTCCTAGCTCAGAGTATTCTTTCCTAGGGTTACAGGTGTAGGAACACCTGGATAAGCTAAGAAGTTGCCAGAAAAAGAAGGGAGCACCTCTTGCTCACTGGCACTGACCTGCAGATCAGATGTCTCAGCAGGTATAAACCTGCCCACAGAACTAGGTGGTGGCACTGGGTCACAACAGCCGTTCTCAGAGAATCTCCCACTTGTTTGCAATGTGAAGTGTGTACAGAGAGGTACACGCCTGTCTCTGTGTGCGTGTGCGTGTGTGTGTGTGTGTGCGCGCCCACACTCTCTTCCTAATATCCCTGAAGCTGCCTCACACCTCTGTCAGAGGCATCAAGTTTAAAAGCTCAGGTAGAACCCAGCCTCTCGCTCGTGTGGTGTCCAACTGCTGTGCCTGTAGCCCTCGGGAATGGTTACACACCTGCACTTCTGCTTTCAGGATTTCACCATTACAAATGCCAGAAGCTTTTAATAATGCTGATTTATCTTTTAACATCCTGCTTTATCTATTGTACAGCTGGGAGATCTGCAGCGCAGACATACCAAGCAATCCACCCTGGGTCATACAGTGAGTCGGTGGGAAAGCCAGCAATAGAATCCATAAGTCCTGCATCCAAGTTCTCTAAGTGCCTTGACTAGTCCAGATTCCCTCCTTAACACCCTTGTCAAATTGTTTTTAGGAGATGTATTCATATAGTCAGTAAGACATCAAAATCTTCTAATTATATCTAGTCATGTCAAATGACAATTATGCCCTTAGTTCAGTTTGCCAGACAATGCTTTACCAAAGAAGGTTTGCCAAAAATGTTTTGACCGAAGAAAGAGTAGGCATCTGTAGCATCTGCAGAGTGGATCGTATAAAACACCCTGCGACGAGGCTGCCCTGCCTCCACGGGAAGCTCGAAGGTGAGTGCCTGGGGTCCGCAGGCTTGCAGGGAGGGGATGGAGCCCTTATGTGCCACAGCATTCCTGCTGCCTCCAGAGCTCGTTTGCAGGAGGCGACTCCATTTCTCAGTTTTTGACTCTGCTTTCAAGACAGCTGCACATTTTCACTCTGGAGTTCTGTGCAGCAGCAAATAAGGAGTTGCCATTTCTCTTTTACAGCACCGACCAGCTGCCAGCCTGCCAGCCACCCACCTGCTGTGACGGGAGGTAAGAACAGGGTTTATTCATTCTTAGGGGGCAGGAAAAGATCCTTTTGAGTGGGATTTCTGTAAAGGTCACTGTTGCACCCACAGTAGAAGGTGGTGCAGTGCCCAAGGTTTTCAGGTGGCTCTGTTTGAAGACTATGACCACTGATGCGGACCGGAAAATCCCCACAGGGAAATTCCCTTCTGCTTAACTGACCTAACAGGAGTGCTGGCTTCCCATCTTTGCTACGGCAGCAGTGGAACTGGACCAAGATGAGCATGGCAGGGAAAAGTGTAAAATTCTACCTGGATTAATAAATCATCTGAGCACACATACCTTCTAACAATGTTTGTAAAATGCCAGAGCTCCATTAGATACTGGCTTTCTTACAAAAAAATAATTATTACCCAACGAAGACAGAGGGAATGCATTTTAGTAGTGAAGCTAGAGAATTTTCAAGTGCAGTTAGTTAAATTTAGCTTCCATTATGTTTAATAAAGAACCTGAAGAAAATCTCTTATGTTTTTTAAGCTTTGAGAACTAACCTGTTCCGAGATTGTTTTCAGTGCTTGTTTGGGATCTTAATACAGGTTTGACAATTCCAGTTGCGGTGCTTGAATTTTATCTCACCCAAGTCAGAGCTTTGAGACTGAAATTATTTAGATAATGTACTGAAAAATGACAAATGCATACAAGTTAAATTATGACAGGCTGTTAAAAGGTCGCAAAGCTTGCCTTTTCTTTCAGTTGAAAACTTCATTAGCAAAAGTCTTTAATTTCCCACCGCATTTCTGTTACCATTACATTTAACAGGCAAATGTCCCACAGATTCCACGTTTTCCAAGCCTGTATGTCACCTAAACTACAGTTGTACAGGAATGTTACTTCATTGTTCATCCTTTGAACAAAATGTCCTACCTGTATTTTCAGTCCTGCTGAGCAAATTCACTCCTATCTACAGACACAGAATTCTCATAGAACCAAACTTACAGTTCTGAAAAGTCACTAGAAGTTGCCCTCCTAGATGCTTGAAGACCTAGACAACATCAGTGAAAACCTCTTATTTTCCTGGGTCTCATCTCTAGTTAGGTCATGTTAGATATTCCAAATATGCAGAGTAAGAAGAGAAACTTAGGCACAGATGATACTTTTTTTTTGCCCCAATCTTGCAGAATAGACGTAAATAATCACTGCCATGTTGTTCCTCTCCATCAGAGTCTTCTGCTGACGTCCCTCAGTAAAGTGCAGCCATGGCCTCTGCAGATGCTGAGATGGCTGTTTTTGGGGAGGCGGCTCCCTATCTCCGAAAGTCTGAGAAGGAAAGAATTGCGGCCCAGAACAAGCCTTTTGATGCCAAGTCATCTGTCTTTGTGGCCCACCCTAAAGAATCCTTTGTGAAGGGGACAGTCCAGAGCAGGGAATCAGGGAAGGTCACTGTCAAAACTGAAGCAGGAGAGGTAAGTGAAAAATCAAGGACACACTTGATTCCATTCTGAGCTTTTACGTAACATACATGGATTTTCTGTTTCCTTGACAGACGCTAACTGTGAAGGAAGATCAAATCTTCTCCATGAACCCTCCCAAGTACGATAAAATCGAGGACATGGCCATGATGACCCACCTCCACGAACCCGCTGTGCTGTACAACCTCAAAGAGCGTTACGCAGCCTGGATGATCTACGTAAGTGCCGGCAGCAGCCTTCCCTTGGGCAACTGGGAGGAAGCGCTCGGCCAGGCCGAGCGCAGCCAATGTGCTCTCTGCCTTCCTTGCAGACCTACTCAGGTCTCTTCTGCGTCACCGTCAACCCCTACAAGTGGCTGCCGGTGTACAACCCGGAGGTGGTGTTGGCCTACCGAGGCAAGAAGCGCCAGGAGGCCCCTCCACACATCTTCTCCATTTCTGACAACGCCTATCAGTTCATGCTCACTGGTGAGTGCTTGACCTCCCTCACAGCAATCTTGACCAAAAAGCCACTCATCTCAGTGGGGCATGTGACAAGCCAGCTAAAGCCACCACAGAGATATTTGTCTGAGAACTCAATGAAATTATGCAGGAATAATTTCCACTGCAACTGTCCCAGAGGCACGGACTCTGCACCGCATAGTATTTGCCCTTAATAGTACTCAATTCAACACTCTCCCACTGCAGACAGACTACCTGAATTTGTTTGCTACTCATTTTCACTGATAGGAAAGAAAGTTATTTTTCCATACAAACAGCTATTCTGAAAACATAGAGGCAGTTTGATTGTATTTCTTGATGGGAGCTGTGTGAAGGAGCTGTCTGAAATTCACACACCTCTGACAGCTCTAGGCATCCATTTGGGCTTATACTTACTACTTTCGGGACTTGGAAGGGAATTGCTTGCTCCTGGATTTCTGAAGAAGCCCAACTCCCATTTACATCTCTGCGTCTCATTCAGCTCAGTGTTACCAGGGTCAACTGCTAACATGGTCTTTCCTTCTCCCTCTTCCACAGATCGTGAGAACCAGTCTATCCTGATCACGTATGTACATCCCTGCTCGGGTCCCTGTGGGGCTGCCCAGTGCAAGGGGACCTCCTGCCTGACCACACACTCTCTGCTTCTCTCTCTTGGGTTTGGCAGCGGAGAATCCGGAGCCGGGAAGACTGTGAACACAAAGCGTGTCATCCAGTACTTTGCAACAATTGCAGCGAGTGGGGAGAAGAAGAAAGAGGACCAGTCTGGCAAAATGCAGGCAAATTAAAAGACCCTGGCTTGACTCAATGTTTTCCTCTGTTCCTGACGTGATTTTTGGAAAGGATAACCAGGAATACTTATTGTCCTGCAGGGAACGCTTGAGGATCAAATCATCAGCGCCAACCCTCTGCTGGAGGCCTTTGGAAACGCCAAGACTGTGAGAAATGACAACTCCTCACGCTTTGTAAGTTGTTGATTTACACAAAATCTCTCCTCACTTTAACAGCAGCCATGGTTAGCAGTATTCTCACATAAGGATACGGTCATGGAATGCAACCAGGCTGAAATGCTGCTTCTCCTTACAGGGTAAATTCATCCGAATCCACTTTGGGGCCACAGGCAAACTGGCTTCTGCAGACATTGAAACATGTAAGGAACTTCTCTGACCTGATCCCATTCCTTCCTAAATTCTCATCTCTATGTACACTCCTGTGCCTGATTCTTTCCACTATCCTTGCCAGATCTGCTGGAGAAGTCCAGAGTCACTTTCCAGCTCAAGGCGGAAAGAAGCTACCACATCTTTTACCAGATCTGCTCCAACAAGAAGCCGGAGCTAATTGGTAAGGAGGATCGATATGTCTTTTTGAGGGTGATTGCTGAGCAACATATAAACACGTTACAAATGGTGAAGGGGCTGGAGAACAGACCCTATGAGGAGCGGCTGAGAGAACTGGGGTTGTTTAGCCTGGAGAAGAGGAGGCTGAGAGGAGACCTCATTACTCTCTACAAGTACCTGAAAGGAGGTTGTAGAGAGGAGGGAGCTGGGCTCTTCTCCCAAGTGACAGGGGACAGGACGAGAGGGAATGGCCTCAAGCTCCGCCAGGGGAGATTTAGGCTGGAGATTAGGAGGAGGTTTTTCACACAGAGGGTCATTGGGCATTGGAATAGGCTGCCCAGGGAGGTGGTTGATTCCCCTTCCCTGGAGGTGTTTAAGACACGGGTGGATGAGGTATTGAGGGACTTGGTTTAGTGTTAGATAGGAATGGTTGGACTAGAAGATCTGATGGGTCCCTTCCAACCTGGTTGTTCTGTTCTGTTCTGTTTTCAGAAATGCTCCTCATCACTACCAACCCGTATGACTATCCTTTTGTGAGTCAAGGGGAGATCACTGTTCCCAGCATTGATGACAAGGAGGAGCTGATGGCTACAGATGTAACTAACTTGCAAAACAGTTCAACAAACACAGGTTGTACATCTCACATTATGCAAGTATTTCACTTTGCTGATTGTATTTCCAGAGTGCCATTGACATCCTGGGCTTCAGTCCCGATGAGAAGACAGCCATCTACAAGCTGACAGGGGCTGTCATGCACTATGGCAACCTGAAGTTCAAGCAGAAACCAAGAGAGGAGCAGGCAGAGCCAGACGGCACAGAAGGTATTAGCAAACTCCATAACTGACCCTTCTGTAAACTGCTGTGGATATGTAAGACAGCAAAGGTTATTCATCACAATCTGAAGCTTAGAGAGGGTTGTGGACTCTGGATCTGAAACAGAACAGAGATAACCTCTCTGTGTTCCCCCTTTAATATGGCTGGGTTTGATTCCCTGAATGTAGCAGTATCTGACTTTTGTCACTGCAGGTCCTGTGCTACCCATAAACTCCAAATATTCTGAGCGGCAGGCAGCAGCTTTCATTTTTCTACCAGGAGATTTTTGAAAATATTTTTATTTTCTACATGATTCAGTGAAGGTTTTCAAACACAAATTCTGCTAGAAAAACGCAATATGCATTAACGATGACTTTGATGTGACCAGAATTCAACTGAAAGAGTCAACTGAAGATTTTGATAGGAATGGTTGGACTAGAAGATCCGATGGGTCCCTTCCAACCTGGTTGTTCTATGATTCTATGATCTGAAAGAACATCAATCTGAACCCTGAAGCCTTTGGACAATCCTCCCAGACTGAAAGTCCATGTAACACTAGATCCTTCCTTTCCCTCTGTCTTTTTTAGTTGCTGATAAGGCTGCCTACCTAATGGGTCTGAATTCAGCTGACATGCTCAAGGCACTGTGCTACCCCCGAGTCAAAGTAGGGAATGAATACGTGACCAAGGGTCAAACTGCGCAGCAGGTAAGGAAAACATGGTAACTTGGAACCATGTTTTGAATGACAATCTTTTTGATTCTCCTCTGCTCTGTATGCTAACTCCAGGTATTTCTTTTTCTTATAGGTGCACAATGCAGTTGGTGCCCTGGCCAAAGCCGTCTACGAGAGGATGTTCCTGTGGATGGTTGTTCGTATCAACCAGCAGCTGGATACCAAGCAACCCAGACAGTACTTCATTGGTGTCCTGGACATTGCTGGCTTTGAGATCTTTGATGTAAGGAACAGGGATTTAGTAAGAGCTATTTGGAAGTGACAGTTGGGTGTTAGGATCACTCTGAGACATGCTTTTAAAGAAGATGTAATATCATCACACGATTATTTACAGCTGTTTGACTTTTTTTTTTTTTTTTGTCATGAAGTAAAAAATGACTGTTCAAAGGACTCGTCTTATTTCAAGATGTGTAAACTCAACAGTCCAGAATGGTTCAATCTAAAAAATGTCTTGGTTTAAATGATTAAGGACAAGTATAAAACCATGTACATCAAGATAAGCCTAAACAGTTTTTTTTTTTTCTCACTGTAATTTGGTCTCACATTATATAGGAAACATTTCATCTTGACATTTTTATCAATGAAAAAAAATCCTTGTGGGCAATTAATTGGATGCATGTTGTGTTACATAGACATAAAGCAGACAGAAATAAAACACAGACTTGACAATAAAGCCAAGATAACTGCATGTCTTAATTTTAAAGATGAGGTTTTGCAACCATTGCTGCATCTTGCAGGTCTGGATCTTTCTTATTTTTCTTCCAGTTCAACAGCTTTGAGCAGCTCTGCATCAACTTCACCAATGAGAAACTGCAACAGTTCTTCAACCACCACATGTTCGTGCTGGAACAAGAGGAGTACAAGAAGGAAGGAATCGAATGGACATTCATTGACTTTGGGATGGACCTGGCTGCCTGCATTGAGCTCATTGAGAAGGTATCTTCCCATTTAAATACATTACATGTGTGGAAATCCTGTAGTTACTTGGTCTCTTTTTTTCAAAGGGATTTTTTATCTTCATGCCTAAATAGTCAGTTTTTGTAATTCAAAATTCCTTTCCTCGTAGTTTATTATTTTTGCCAAGTGAGACATGAGATTTCACACAGCTCTGTGGCTGCAAGTCCCTACTGATGTGTTTTCAAGTGTCAAAAAGCTGTTCAACTTCCAAAAGAGTGTTCTTCCAAAACAGCTAGCGTGTTCTCCTCACCTTTTAGTTCTAACAGACTTCTACAGCAGAATAATTATACCTGTAGGAAATTAATATAGAAGATGGACAGACATAACTTCCAGCACACACTCACATTTACATGTGCGTCCTTGGACCAACAATGAGAAGTCAGTTGCATTGCACAGGAGGTGAACAGTTCAGTTGCTGACAGAATGACAGTGGCTAGAACCACAGAATCAGAAATGTTGAAGTTTGAAGGCAGCTCTAGAGATAACTCAATCCACCTCCTTTGGGCAAGACAGTCAGTTAAAGCAGGTTGTTCAGGATGAAGTGCAGTTGGATTTTTAATCTCTCCAAGGATGGAGACTCCACAGATATTCTGAGGAACCTGTTCCAACTTTTGACTGCCCTCGCAGTAAAGATGTTTTTTTCTTCTGTTTAAATGGAATTTTGTGTATCTTGTCCTGTCACTGGATACCACTGAGAAGCCTCTATCTCTGCCTTCTTTATCACCTCCCATTAGGTATTTATACACAATGGTAAGATCTCCTGGAGCTGCCTTCTTGTTCCAGGCTGAACAGTCCTATCTCTTCCAGCTTCTCCTTTTATGTCAAATGTTCCAGTCATTTAAAGATCTTCATGGCCTTTCACTGGGCTCACTCTCCTGTGTCCACATTACTGGGGAGCCAGGAACTGGACACAGTACTCGAGATGTTTCTCACCAGAGCTGAGGGGAAGGATCACCTCTCTTGAGCTGCTGGCAACACTGAATGCAGCCCAGGATGAGTTGGCTGCCTTTGCTGCAAGGGTGTATTGCTGGCTCGTGTTCAAATTTGTCTAAGACATCTGTGTGTGCTTTGAGTCCCTGTGGATAAAATGTAGTGCTCTGGTTTTGTAAAGCATATTTTCAAAACAAACTAAATGAATTTCCATACATCTTTATGATTCATTTAGTGCTATAAAATCTATCCATCAATATGTTTAATCTCACTTTCTGGTAGAAAATGTGTTTAAATATTAATCTTTCCTGGCACGTGTCTCAGTCAATGTTCTACTACTCTGCCTCGGTGAAGGTCATTATTGCCCTGAAAACTAAACTACAATCTGTCTCCCTTCTGCTTCTCCCAGCCCATGGGCATCTTCTCCATCCTGGAAGAGGAGTGCATGTTCCCCAAGGCAACTGACACCTCTTTCAAGAACAAGCTCTATGACCAGCACCTGGGCAAGTCCAGCAACTTCCAGAAGCCCAAACCTACCAAAGGCAAGGTTGAGGCTCACTTCTCGCTGATACATTATGCTGGTACGGTGGACTACAACATCACTGGCTGGCTGGAGAAGAACAAGGACCCCCTGAACGAAACTGTCATTGGGTTGTACCAGAAATCATCCCTGAAAACCTTGGCCTTACTCTTTGCCAACTATGGTGGAGCAGAAGCAGGTTGGTTCTCTGTATCCCAGATTTTCACCGATGGACAGTACAAAAAGGAATCATGTGAGGCAAAAGCAAAAAACTCAAACCTGTTTTATTTGGTTTTAATTTTGCAGACGCTAGTGCTGGCAAGAAAGGAAGCAAGAAGAAGGGTTCTTCTTTCCAGACTGTCTCAGCTCTTTTCCGGGTACAGTAGAGAGTCACTATTTCTTCGTAAGCTAAGGAGTAAACTCATGACTTAAAATGGATACTCCTTTTTCTGGCCTAGTTGTATAAAAAGACCTTGAAATACTTAGGTCATATTTTACTAGGATTAAATCCACTGTAATATATTTTTGTTCCATTCTTCCAAATCCACAACTTTTCCTTCCATTCCACTTGTCCTAGGATGATGTTTCCAGATAAAATAATGCCATACAGATAACCTCTAAAAATACAGCAGATTTCCTTCAGACCATCTCTGGCTTTGGAACCTTCTACTGCCCTGTAGCAACATTCTACACAGTGGTCTGGAGGGTGACCTGTTTGCTCCATTTATACCTCTACTTTTTCTGCATGATGCAGAGATCAATCTCTTAGAGCTGAAATACCACCACTCCTTGGGTTATGGATTTTTAAGACGTCCAATACTTGACAGTTCTTTGTCATAACCAAGTGGTGCTGCCTGGCTGCTCCATACATCTCTGCCAGGTGAAGTCTGTAGTCTCTCCTGAGGTTATTTATTACTGTATTTATCCTTCCTTCATGCCTCCCTTCTTGATAGGGCCTAATTTCTTCTGCAGATCTGCTGTCATTTGATTGAATCACTTGACAGTCTCTACCCGGTGCTCTGAAACAGGGCATGGGCATGTGCGTATATGTCCCAAGAAAAATAATCAGAGGTGTAGTGCCTTGGCCTTGCAAATAGGAAATTACTGCCAGCATGTATAATTAAAAAATAATGCAATTAGCCTATGGTTAAAGGTCATAAGGCTTTACAAGGTAATGTTATAGGAGAAATACTATTTGCCGCATTTGGATCACATTTCTGTTACGTTTTCAAACCTTGTTCCACTATCCCTCTTGTTTATCTATGTCAGTGTTTAGATATCTTAGTGTTTTGGCTGCTTGACTCGTGTACCCTGAGATGTCCTCTGGAGGCACCTGCTTCCCTCCACTAGTTATAGGCAATAATCATTTGTAAATAAGTAGAACAGATATTAATTACAAAACAAGACTGGGCTTCGTCTCACTTTCTTCTCATCTTATCTTACAAGACAGATGAATAATGCAGAGATATAAAACTCAGACTGTCATTTCTGTTTCTTTTGCTTTCGGTGGGGGAAAGAGGAATCTGCAGTGTGCTCCATACGGCCCATCATGAGTGCTGACTGCAGAGTGTTTCAAACTGCTTCATAAAATACCAGTTTATCTTTGTGGGTACATCCAATGGAAGGCGAACATCATTTCTGGCATTCCACTAGAGTCAGTGAAATGTAGCAAAATTTTATATTTAAGAGTATGATATTCCCTACAGATAACTCAGAAGAACTTTATATGTGAAGTTAACAGCAGCAAAGATCTATTGGAAGTCAGAAAAACTAGTGCGGGGGGCTTCATTTCAGGATTTTGCAAGCTAATTTTTGGCTGATATTTCATTATCTCATTTCAGAGGACTTGATGCTTATAGCGGGTGTTAATTTCGGTAATATAAATTTTTCTTAATTACTCTCCCAGGAGAATTTAAACAAGCTGATGACCAATCTGCGAAGCACCCACCCCCATTTTGTACGCTGCATCATCCCAAATGAAACAAAAACACCTGGTAAGAGACTCACGTGTAGAAGGTTGTCGTTAGGGTGCAGCTCTTCCCCTCTGCATTACAGAATGTAGCGTATATCTCTGCTCTGAATTGGTAGGTGCCATGGAACATGAACTGGTCCTTCACCAGCTGCGGTGCAACGGTGTGCTGGAAGGGATCCGAATCTGCAGGAAAGGATTTCCAAACAGAGTACTGTATGCAGACTTCAAACAGAGGTCAGCCTTCCCTTAAGGGATCATTTTGTCCATCTTGAGTAGATTGTGAACCTCCAGTAACTAAAGCCTTCTCTGTAGTCTATGGTTAGCAGCACTGTTACGTTCTCAGTGGTGCTTAGACTCTTTCTGGCAGTGTAACAGCCAACTGATCTCAACAACGGATCTCTTTATATTCACAGAATCTTTTAAGCTGGAAAAACACTCTTAAGATCATGGAGTCCAAAGCAAGTCCCTTACATCCTTCCCTGAAGGTGTTTAAGGGACGGGTGGACGAGGTGCTGAGGGACATGGTTTAGTATTTTATAGGAATGGTTGGACTCAATGATCCAGTGGGTCTCTTCCAACCTGGTGATTCTATGATTCTATTATTTTCTCCCCCAGGTACAAAGTATTGAATGCAAGTGCTATCCCAGAGGGACAGTTCATTGATAGCAAGAAGGCTTGTGAGAAACTTCTTGGATCAATTGATATAGACCACACTCAGTACAAATTTGGTCACACCAAGGTACAAGAACTATTTATTTGAAGTACTTACATGACTTGAGAAAGATTCTCCAGATAGTAGGTGAAATGATTAAATAGTGTATTTAAAAGAAATCAACTAAGTACTTCTTGACTCAACGCTTGAATAAAACCAAAATTCACTGCAATAGGATGATTTAATTAAAGATTAATTAAGGTTTCCTAATTTAAAACCCATTCTTCGTGCTTTTGCTCTTTCTCATAACTTCCCACCAGGCTCCACTGAAGAACAACATCCATGCAACTTATTTTCATGTTCTTACCTAAGGTGTTCTTCAAAGCTGGGTTGATAGGCCTCTTGGAAGAGATGAGGGATGAGAAGCTGGCACAGCTCATCACCCGCACTCAGGCCAGGTGCAGAGGCTTCCTGATGAGAGTGGAGTACCAGAGAATGGTGGAGAGGAGGTAGACATTTCTTCAAATTAGGTTCACTGTATTTGGCTTATTGTGTCGTTATGGTTTAAATATTTAACATTAATTCGACTTACCTTTCAGAGAGTCCATCTTCTGCATCCAGTACAACATTCGTGCATTCATGAATGTGAAGCACTGGCCCTGGATGAAGCTGTTCTTCAAGATCAAGCCCTTGCTGAAGAGCGCAGAATCTGAGAAGGAGATGGCCAACATGAAACAGGAGTTTGAGAAAACCAAGGAAGAGCTTGCCAAGTCTGAGGCAAAGAGGAAGGAGCTGGAGGAGAAAATGGTGAAACTTGTGCAGGAGAAAAATGACCTTCAGCTCCAAGTGCAGGCTGTGAGTATCCCCAGTGTGCCTCAACTTAACTGAACTGTGACTGCCAGGCTGATATATTTACAGCTGTGTTTTCAAAGGACACAGAGAAAGGTTCTGGTGGATGAGAAGCTGAATATGAGTTGGCAATGTGGTATCGCATCCCAAAAGGCCAACTGAACCCTGACTGCATCAAAAGCAGTGTGGCCAGCAAGGGAGGTGATTCTGCCCCTCTGTTCCCCTCTTGTGAGATCTCATCTGGAGTATTGTGTCAAGTTCTGGAATCCTCAACATAAGAAGAAGATGGAGCTGTTGGAACAGGTCCAGAGAAGGCTGCAAGGATGATCAGAGGGCTGGAGCACCTCCCATATGAGGACAGGCTGAGAGAGTTGGGGTTGTTCAGCCTGGAGAAGAGAAGGCTCCAAGGAGATCTTATAGCAACCTTTCAGTACCTGAAGGGGCTACAAGAGAGCTTTGGAGGGACTTCTTACAAAGGCTTGTAGTGATGGGACTAGGGACAATAGCTGTAAACTAGAGAGGGGCAGATTTAGACTAGATTTAGAGGAATTTCTTCTCGATGAGGGTGGTGAGGCCCTGGCCCAGGGAAGTTGTGGCTGCCCCATCCCTGGAGGTGTTCAAGGCCAGGTTGGATGGGCCTTGGACAGCCTGATCTAGTGGGAAGTGTCCTTGCCCGTGACAGGGGGGTTGGAACGGGATGATCTTAAGGTCACTTCCAACCAAAACTATTCTATGATTCTATGAATTTAATTCAATTAACTGCACTTCATTAAGTGGTGCTCTTAAAATATAATTAGCTTCCATAAGGACTGTCAGTAGGCTGTAATCAAGATACTACATCAGTGAGACATTTATGTGGTGTATGCTGAGGTTTCTATTCTTTACATTCAGTTAAACTGCATGAGAGCAGAGAAGAAACTTTATTTTCATTAATATAACGTTTCTGCTTCCAGTAATTTTTTTTCCTACCTTTCCAAAACTGAGCCTGCCTGTCTTCATACACACATGATTAGGAATTCTTAGGGCAAATTAAGAGGATGTTTCTTATTCTCTAATAAATAAGATATCTTGTTTCTTTCTGGTGTAGGCGGTAGCTTAGCTGCTAGCAACATTACTATGTGGTAATACTGATCTAAGTGAGAGGAAGCACAATTAAATATTCTCATTCACCCTCCTAAATCACTTAGAATCATTATATAAAATTATGTAGCCCTTCTGTGGTGTTGTAAGGCTGTAGTTTCTAAATTAAATCATTCATAGAATAGAATAGAATAGAATAGAATAGAATAGAATAGAATAGAATAGAATAGAACCTCAAAGTAACACTACTATGTGACATATTTACATTCCCCTCTTCTTTAAAGAAACTTGAATTGTAAAAAGATGAAAAAAATCCACTCACTGCTAAAATTATCATTTCTCTTTGATATTATTTCTGTTAGACTGAAACTGCAGACAAGATATAACAAATACAACAGAACATCTATTGCAAATCAATAGAAAAATTTTCCAGCAACACCTATTCTGAGCTTATGAGAGTCTCACAGAAAAAGCTCCTAGATTCTGAGTATTTTTGGGCCATGGCGGTGAAACTCTAAATCAGAAACAGTTGCTCCAAAAGTACAGTAGAATGAAAAAAAGAGAAACACAGAAATTATGTGAGCATAGCTGTGACTCTGGAATTTATATGTATCATGGCATATGGTTATCACTCAACACTTCACAAATGCAGGAGATAGTCCTATGATTAAATCCCAATTTATGTATTTTGTCCTAACATTTGATATGATGGGATAATAATGGATTATCTATATTGCACAAATATGTAAATACTTTGGCCTTCGTGTAGGCTGATAAGAATTTCCTTTGGTTTTAGATTTCAAAACTGGCTGTTTCAAACCCAGCAATGTAAATTCAGTTCTATTTTATACCTTTCTTCTGTTGGATCATAATCCAAATTTTTAACTAAAAATTGCTTTCTAGAACTCTATGAAGGTAAGCATCTGGATATTCTCTCAACAAACATATCCCAAAAAATGGTATTTTCCCCCTAGGAAGCTGATGCTTTGGCTGATGCTGAGGAAAGGTGTGATCAGCTCATCAAAACCAAAATCCAACTAGAAGCCAAAGTTAAAGAGGTGACTGAAAGGGCTGAGGACGAGGAGGAAATCAATGCTGAGCTGACAGCCAAGAAGAGGAAACTGGAGGATGAATGTTCAGAGCTGAAGAAAGATATTGATGACCTTGAGTTAACACTGGCCAAGGTTGAGAAGGAAAAACATGCCACGGAAAACAAGGTATGAAGCAGAAGATGTAACCCTCACTCCAGACAAGACCTCTGGTTTATTATAAAGTTTTAAACAACACATTTTATTTGCACTCCAAGGTGAAAAACCTCACTGAGGAGATGGCAGCCCTGGATGAGACCATTGCCAAGCTGACAAAAGAGAAGAAAGCCCTCCAAGAGGCCCATCAGCAGACACTGGACGACCTGCAGGCAGAGGAGGACAAAGTCAATACTCTGACCAAAGCTAAGACCAAGCTGGAGCAGCAAGTGGACGATGTAAGCTCAGGGGCATTCAGCAGGAACAGGACAGGTATGGAGGTAGGCCTGGCTGGCAGAGCACTGATGGTCTTGTTGGTTGTAGCTGGAAGGGTCCCTGGAGCAAGAGAAGAAGCTGCGCATGGACCTGGAGAGAGCTAAGAGGAAACTCGAAGGAGACCTGAAGTTGGCCCATGACAGCATAATGGATTTGGAGAATGATAAACAGCAGCTGGATGAGAAACTGAAGAAGTAAGTGTGGCTGTGAGGCACCTGAGTGTGGGGCTGGTGTTCTCTTGCCTTTTCCCTTTGGGCTCTAACACTGTGTCCTTTGCCCAAAGGAAAGACTTTGAAATCAGTCAGATCCAGAGCAGAATCGAGGATGAGCAACTTCTGGGTATTCAGTTACAGAAGAAGATCAAGGAGCTGCAGGCAAGTCTCTGTTCCATCCCCTCTCTCACCCTGGCACAGGTCAGGCAGGAGGAGGGCACAGCTGTGAAGGGTTCCCCATGTTCTCCAGGCTCGCATTGAGGAACTGGAGGAGGAAATTGAGGCAGAGAGAACTTCTCGGGCAAAAGCAGAGAAGCATCGGGCTGACCTCTCACGGGAGCTGGAGGAGATCAGCGAGCGCCTGGAAGAAGCAGGAGGGGCTACAGCAGCTCAGGTTGAGATGAACAAGAAGCGTGAGGCCGAATTTCAGAAGATGCGTCGCGACCTGGAAGAGGCGACGCTGCAGCACGAAGCCACGGCTGCCGCCCTGCGCAAGAAGCACGCGGACAGCACAGCTGAGCTTGGGGAGCAGATAGACAACCTGCAACGAGTGAAGCAGAAGCTGGAGAAGGAGAAGAGTGAGCTGAAGATGGAGATTGACGACCTGGCCAGTAACATGGAGTCTGTCTCCAAAGCCAAGGTACACAAATACTTTTATTAATAATTTGAAAATAATGCAATGTTTATGTTTATTCTGCTCTTATTTAACTATTTTGAGATTATAAGTACTTTCTTCAAATCTATTGGAAAGAACTATTGGACTACACACTTCATCCCCAGATATATAAACTGCATCTTCTGGACATGTTTCCCTATGTAACCAAGCCAGTATTACCATATTAACTCTATTTTCTCACATGCGATTGACACCTAGGCAAACCTGGAGAAGATGTGCCGCACTCTAGAAGATCAGCTAAATGAATTTAAAACAAAGGAGGAACAGAATCAGCGCATGATCAGCGATCTCAGTGCTCAAAGAGCTCGTCTGCAGACAGAATCTGGTACAGCATTTCTACTCTGCTTTGGAAATTGGAAAGCACTCTAAATGATTCTATTGGCTGTTAAAATAGTATATTAATTGCAAACTTTTCCAGGTGAATATGCACGCCAGGCAGAAGAAAAAGATGGTTTAATTTCTCAGCTGTCTAGAGGGAAACAGGCTTTCACCCAGCAGATTGAAGAACTGAAGCGTCAGCTAGAGGAAGAGATAAAGGTGAAGATATATCATGTTACACATGAAAAAAAATATTTTACATCATGCAGGTTTTCGTGCAGTATTTATTTCTCACGTAATCAGCTGTTTCTCTGGGATTTATTTCTAAGTGTCATTAGGAGAATATTTCCCATCTACAGCTACTCCTTATTGCAATCTTTTTATCACCAGGCCAAGAACGCGCTGGCCCACGCCTTGCAGTCTGCTCGCCACGACTGTGACTTGCTCCGTGAACAATATGAGGAGGAGCAGGAGGCCAAGGGGGAACTGCAGCGAGCCCTGTCCAAGGCCAACAGCGAAGTGGCCCAGTGGAGAACCAAATACGAGACGGACGCTATTCAGCGCACAGAGGAGCTGGAGGAGGCCAAGTACGGGGGAAGTGGGACGCTGAATATCATATGATGGCTGAGAGTGTCCAGGGCAGTTGGAAAAGGAATCTCTGAGATTGGGTTGGGAGAGAGGTGGGAGGAAGGCAAGGATGTACTGCCTTAGCGATAGAGGTGAAAGAAGGAGAGAAGGGGAAAGTGTGCAGAGGGAAAACATGGATTGGAAGGACAAATGTAGCCTTTAGTGCTAGAAGGCCTGAGACAGGCCAAGTATTTAGTAGGTGCCAGGACACAGATGTGGTAGACCCTTCCTTCTGTAATCTGGAGCTGTGCTTATCTACTCCCAGGAAGAAGCTGGCACAGCGCCTGCAGGAGGCAGAGGAACATGTTGAAGCCGTCAATGCCAAATGTGCCTCCCTGGAAAAGACAAAGCAGAGGCTGCAGAATGAAGTGGAGGACCTGATGATTGACGTGGAGCGATCAAATGCTGCCTGTGCAGCTCTGGATAAGAAGCAGAAGAACTTTGACAAGGTCTTTGGGGGGTTCCAGCCCTGGGCTTCCTGGGCAGAGCAATTATCTCATCACAATTACCACATCCATACTAATGCCTGTTTTCTCTTCAGATCCTGGCAGAGTGGAAGCAGAAGTATGAGGAAACCCAGGCTGAGCTGGAAGCCTCCCAGAAGGAGTCTCGCTCCCTCAGCACGGAGCTGTTCAAGATGAAGAATGCCTATGAGGAGTCCTTGGACCACCTGGAAACGCTCAAGCGTGAGAACAAGAACTTGCAGCGTAAGTCCGTGGCACTTGGCTCTTGGCAGGGCTTTCTCACAATTTTGTCTACTGAGTGCTCACTCCATGTGGGTCTGTGCCTGCAGGTCAGCAAAGTCGACTATTACCTTTGTGTAGCTGGAATCTTCCCACTATGCGCTGCTTCTGACTATATCATTGGTCTTTGTTCCCACAGAGGAGATTGCTGACCTCACCGAGCAGATTGCAGAGGGAGGAAAGGCAATTCATGAGCTGGAGAAAGTCAAGAAGCAGATTGAACAGGAGAAATCTGAAATCCAGGCTGCTCTCGAGGAAGCTGAGGTACCAGCCCATAATCATTGATATTTTGCACTAGAGATATAAGCAATGGGGAAATATATCCCAAACCTGCTTGGTCTGTCTGGGGAGTGCAGTCAGATGAGATTTCCTGAAATGTTCTGTAATTACCTAGAACTTGAGCTGTAGCTTTAAGGACATTACAAATGTTTGTGCCCACTTGTCCAGGCCTCCCTAGAACATGAAGAGGGGAAGATCCTGCGCCTCCAGCTTGAGCTCAACCAAGTGAAGGCTGAGATCGACAGGAAGATAGCAGAGAAAGATGAGGAGATTGACCAGATGAAGAGAAACCATCTCAGAATTGTGGAGTCCTTGCAGAGCAGCCTGGATGCTGAAATCAGAAGCAGGAACGAAGCCCTGAGGCTGAAGAAGAAGATGGAGGGAGATCTGAATGAAATGGAGATCCAGCTGAGCCATGCCAACCGTGTAGCTGCAGAGGCACAGAAGAACCTGAGGAACACGCAGTCAGTGCTCAAGGTTTGTTCAGCAAGGCTATAGAAGAAGTCTCCTCTGATGTTTTTCGCACCCAAGTGCACACCACTGTCTTACAATTTCTCTTGTCTCTTACAGGATACTCAGATCCACTTGGACGATGCCCTGAGGACACAGGAGGACCTGAAGGAGCAGGTGGCCATGGTGGAGCGCAGAGCAAACCTGCTGCAGGCTGAAATTGAGGAGCTCCGGGCAGCCCTGGAGCAGACAGAGCGCTCGAGGAAAGTGGCTGAGCAGGAACTGCTGGATGCCACCGAACGTGTGCAGCTCCTCCATACTCAGGTAGGGGGTGGTGTAATTTTGAATTGCAAGTCTGAAAAGCAATGTCTTCGTTTGGGCTGTGAGTTTTGCATTGCAGGCCCTGGAATACATGTCTTGAAATCTCTCTTTGCACAGAACACCAGCTTGATTAACACCAAGAAGAAGCTGGAGACAGACATTGTGCAAATTCAGAGTGAAATGGAGGATACAATCCAGGAAGCCCGCAACGCTGAAGAGAAGGCCAAGAAAGCCATCACTGATGTGAGTTGGGGGCTCCTTTCACTGGTTAAGATAAGTGCCTTCTCCCCAACATGTCTCCAGTCTCACAATGGCTTTGACCCTTTGCTCTCCTCAGGCAGCCATGATGGCAGAGGAGCTGAAGAAGGAGCAGGACACCAGCGCCCACCTGGAGAGGATGAAGAAGAACCTTGACCAGACAGTGAAGGACCTGCAGCACCGTCTGGATGAGGCTGAGCAGTTGGCTCTGAAAGGAGGCAAGAAGCAAATCCAGAAACTGGAGGCTCGGGTGAGTAGAGGGGTTGTTTGTAAATGAGTGAATGTGTCACGTCATCAGCCAGCAGGGCAGCTCCAAAGATGGGCTTCTCCTTGCAGGTGCGGGAGCTGGAAGGGGAAGTTGATGCTGAGCAGAAGCGCAGCGCTGAAGCCGTGAAGGGTGTGCGCAAGTACGAGAGGAGGGTGAAGGAGCTGACCTACCAGGTAAGGCAGGAGGCCTCTGTGGGCTGACAGATGCTCTTGCAGGAATTAGGAATTCTTGCCCTTGACTGCCAAGGGGAATTGCTAACTCCCACAGTGGGAACCGATTCACTCTCTTCTCTGTTTGCCAACCACTTTAGTCTGAGGAAGACCGGAAGAATATTCTCAGGCTGCAGGATCTTGTGGACAAGCTGCAAATGAAGGTGAAATCCTACAAGAGACAATCTGAAGAAGCTGTAAGTATCACTAAGCGCTTGGCAAGAAACAGTTCTGAAATGTGTAGCATGATCATTGAGGAGATGAGTATGAAAACTCTGGAAGTAGCACTGTTCAGTAATGGAGGGTTTTATGTCTTTGAAATGCTTATAAATTATTGTAGGCTTTGAGAATTAAATCAATGAGTGAAGAAGGAGGCTAATGAAGAGGGCAAAGGCACATAATATTTTTTTGCATTAGAACAGAATAATTCTCTGTAAGATGGCGTTTTGATTATTAATACTGAGATCATGATATATTGTAAGTTTTGAAGAAGAAATATTTGCAGAATTTTGGGATTCATATAACTATCTTTGTGAAAGATGCCTGTGGCCTTTGCAGTTTGAGGAAGTTTGGTAGTTATGTGGAGATTTCTGCTCCTGAGAAATCCTCCTGATGCACTCATTCTCATTTATTACTGGGAATTCCACTTTTTAGCAGACAGAAAGCTGCTGCAAGCACACTCCCAGGCCACATTGTGCCCTAGATTTAGAACTGTGCAAAGAGCCTTTTCCTTTTTCTGGACATACTGTAATCAGGGATGAGCTGAGGGAAGTCTTGCGGCCCCTGAATTTAAGAAGTTCCTAGCATGGCTTTATTTGCTGCTGCAAACAGTCCAGTACAGACAAGGGCTTCTGGACATGGACAAGGGGATTTAGGAGAGGGACGCTGAGGACATTTAATGAACTCATCATCTCTTACAAATTCCTAACCTCATCTCCAGATCTGAAGAGGTAGTTGAATGTTTAATTCCAGAGTTAACAAAATATTGTTTCTAGCTGCCCAGTTTGTTTCTTTCCCACATTCCAAAGAATAAATATATTCAGACTTTGTGCTGTGCCAACAATGGATCTTCTACAAAAGGGGAGTATGAGTTGGTCTATGTGAGGCACATGTGTGTAAGCAGTAGGGTGTGGGAGATGGAAGTTTCTTCCTTCTACCACGGAAAAGCCTCAGCCCCTCAAGGCTGAGGTGCAGGAGCAGGGAAAGCCCTGCCCTGGGCTCCTCCTCACCACCTCCCTCTCCCTGCACAGGAGGAGCTTTCCAATGTCAACCTCTCCAAGTTCCGCAAGATCCAGCACGAGCTGGAGGAAGCCGAGGAGCGCGCTGACATTGCAGAGTCGCAGGTCAACAAGCTCCGAGCAAAGAGTCGGGAGTTTCACCGAAAGATAGAAGAAGAAGAGTGAAGATGTCATGAGGCAACAAAGTGACCCTGGGGACCCACAAAATGTGAACCTCTTGGTTACTTTCTTCTGTAATGAGTCTTTGTAGCTATGTCAATGTCTAGAGAATAAACACTGTAGATTCCTCTGCACACATATGAACAGTGCCGCCTTTGATTTTTTTTTTTTTTTTCTGAACAAGCTTGGGATGTTGCATAGCAGAATAAGTTTTCTTACTATTCCTGACTGGAAGAAGGGGGAGCACCTAATGCAAACTCTGGATTCAGGATCTGTACGCTTAGAAGCTGACCACTACTGATAGTGCAGCCTGTGCTCTCTTCTGCAGAGAAGCTCCTTGTCCTGCACCTGCCCTCTCATGCATCTCCCCTTTACGCTGCTCTCCATTGCCCTTTTGACACAACTTACTTCCCATGTGAGGGGCAAGAGAGGATGGTCCCTATCCTTTATCCTTTCCCTGCTTTTGTGTGTGATCCCAGTGGTCATAAATCCTAAACATCAGTCTCTGTTATCAATTAGCAGAGGTCACAGTGCTTTGCACTGTGAAGGACTGACAGTTCCTTTGCACAGATTATTTTTGGCACACAGAGCACTGTTAGGACTCCTCAAGAGTGCCCCTAAATGGTGCCACCTCTCTCAGCGAACCAAACCCTGAGCCCGCTGGGGGCTGCATGCTGAAGGACTGTCCATAGGGCCATTTCTCACACACTGCAGGGCACCAACACATCTCCTCAGCACATCACCTCAAAGTCAGCCTTGTCCTCTCTCACACAAGAGGTTCACGTGGCATTGCCTCGGGCAAGAAGAAAGAAGAAATCTGATGGGTGTACTGCTGTGTTCCTTGCTCACTGCCCTGTACCCTGCTTCCAGCCTGGCTACAGGCTAAAAAGACAATAAGTTTTGGGGAAGAATGGAAGAAATGAGGGTAGAAAGGAAGGGGGGAATCGTCAAACACTGTTTCCTTCATTCAGACCCTAATCTGAAGAGGGGAGGGAGGTGGACGTGTACAACTGCAATGTCTCTATCAGCCATCTCACCTGGATTATTCCGATGCATAAGGCCTCACCTCTAGTTTAGCTGAATGACACACAGACAGTGCCAAGGTAAGTTAAAGAGAAATCCACACATCTCTGTCTAAGCAAATGGGAACTGAGCTACCAAATAACTTCTGTCTCTTATTTTCAGAGACACCATATGGCCCTGAAGGATTTTCTCAGAAACCTCAAAAGGCTGAAGGACACTGTGTACACTGAAACGAACACAGGTTAGAGGTGGCCAGGGGTTATTACGCTAATTTGGCAATCTTTTCGGTGGCATCAGATTACTCAATTGCACCCACTGTTGCAGCACAGACTGTGTGAATGGTTTGCCATCAGTCACCCCAACTGACTGCAGGCTGCAGCATCCCCTGATGCAGATCTACATAGAGTGAATGAGAAACAGCAGCAACTGCAGAGTGCGGTGCCCCTGGCACTGGAAGGAAACAAGAAGCAGACTCAGGAGCAGAGGCCAGGGTATGTGTTGATGTTGAAAAGGGTGACACTGCACTGCTTTCCTCCTCCCTCTGCTGCACAAGTGCTAGAATTGAAGAGTAGAGGTGGCTCCCCCTCGGAGCACCCAGCCTAGGAGGCCCATGAGGGTGAGTCTGGAGCTGGTGAGGACTGAAGCCCCTGCCTGCTTTCCACCTTGATCCGCTTAAAATGTTTTCCTGGGAGAGCTTGCCAGCACAGCTCCCTCGGCTGATGGGATGTGGGAACTGACACTGCCTGCTTGCTCTGAGCCTGTACAGGTCAGTGTCAGAGGTTCTGCCTCCAACCAGAAGCTCCCTCTGCTGGGGAGTTGCCACTGGCAGCTCCATGGCTGCAGCCTGGCTCAGCAGCAGCCAAAGGCTCTCTCTCCCCTTACTTGCTCAAAGCGCAGCCTCTCCAGCAAAGCAGCTCCCGCAAGGACATCCAACCTGCTTCCAGGGTCATGGGCAAGTGTCATCAAGCAGAGCCTCTTGTCAGAGCTGTGTGAAGAGAAGAATAGGTGATGGTTCTTAAGGAGCAGAGCTCAGTTTTCAGACACAAAGACCTCAAGAAAGCCTCCCAAGACCTCACAGGGATGCCAGACTAGGCCTCCCTTCTCATGACCTACACAACCTTTCCTCATGACTCCCTAACAGACTCCTAACCTGTTCATCCTCACCCCCTGCAGTCTTTCTGCTCTCCTGACAGCACACATTGGTCTGACACCAGAGCTGGGGTCTCTGATGGGGAACTTTGCCTGCCTAAGCCCTCTGGGAGCTGATTGCTCCTCTTGGGTGGCTTGTTGATCTCTAACCACACCTGCAGGTGCCTCCAGAGCTTCAGGTGGGGCTGATAAAGCCTTGATGGCACACAGCATCCCTGAGAATCCCTGTCAGCTGCAATGGCTTCTACAAGCATCCACTTCTGAGACTTTCTGAACTCCTGCTTTACAGCCCCTGCACCGTCCCATGCCTCCTGTTGCCTCCAGTGTGGGAGCCTGAGGATGTGTCATCAGAGTGGCAGAGCAGAGCCAGCCAAGCCAGGCCTGAAGAAGAGTGAGCAGGTGGATGGCTCCATGCTACGTGGGTAAGTGAGACACCTCTAGGTGCTTTCTTTGATGAACTGCATAGAAGAACTGTCACAGAGGGTGTTGGTGTGAATCAGCATTCAAATGACTGACAAAGCAGCTCTCCCATCATGGGTACAGTTGTGTCTTTTCTGACCCCCTGCAGCCTTCTCTAGTCTTATCCTTTAGCCCAGCACTTGTCTCCCTTCGTCCTCAGTGTCCAAAGCCCAAAATAGCGGCTGCTCTCGCAAGACTCCTGCACGGGGTCACGCCTGTTTGTGCAGATGATTCACTGCCACTAATAGCACCCAAGACATTCCTGGGTGGGTAGGTTGCCTTCTATATCTCAGCGCAATGTGCTGCCATGTAGGAGCTGGACAACTGGGCTCTGTCCTAAGACGGAGACGCTATTCTTACCATCAAGAGATTTGCTCTGGCACAGCTCCCTTCCCAGCTGACAGCTTAAAAATCAGAAACAGCCCCAAATGTGCTTTCCCTGCAGAGTATAAACCATGAGTGGGCCCTGTGGAGTCTGTGTGGTGATGCTGTGCCAGTCCAGCTCCTGGGTGCTCACCTGCTGGGCCGTGTGTTCCCATGGGGAGCAGAGCAGCCTCCCAGGTACTTCCTGCGGTGACCTGGGGCTCAGGTTGGGGTGGGTGTGGCTGTCACTTCTCTTGGACACCAACAAATGGAAAAGGCAGGATGCTGTAGGTCTCTAAGCGTATGATTTTACAGCCACTTCCCCTTGCAGAAAAAGAAAAGACTAGGTGTGGCAGTATGAAAATAAAAACAGTTTTTCATTAAGAGATGTAGAGGAATTTTATCACCAGGACTATAACTGTTCAGTTTAAAGCAAAGTGGATTCAGAGTAAATATTAAGGAAATCTTTGAATGATAAAAATTGTATGGTAGGACAGAGTATCTATAATATTGTGTGGTTTCCTCTAGCTTATGCTTTTAAGGAACTGTTTTAGACAACAATCCCCCAAGGACTCTCTAGATATGGATGGTATCATCCATACATTTATAGAAAAATAGCAAGTATATCAGTAACCTCCTTGCAACTGAAACTGTGATGATCATCATGTCTATTTTTAGGTTTCCATTTCATCGTCAGCTACTGATCCTGCCAGGAAAAGGTGCTTTTATCATTTCTGAGAATGTGTATATATCCTACCTTGCTTTATAATACCCAGCAAAATTGTGTGGAAGTATTAATATTGGAAATATGAATGTTATGTTAAACACACACACACACACAGAGCAAAGTTAGTTTGGGGAATCATTCTAAGCTGTATAAACCCACTGATTTTAATTTGCCTTTAATTTAAGAAACGCTCTTTGAAAGTGAGAATTCTTGTTATTTTTTTTTTGAGCTGTTATGAGAGTGTTTTCTCAAAATTATTTAACTTGTAAGAAAATGCCTCTGTCATTGTGCAGCATGAGCTATAGCAATGTGCCAACCTAAACAATATACATCATATATAGCTAAAGTACACAGAAAAAAGATCACATTCTCAGGTTTTCTTTTATGCAGAACTAACTGTACTATTTACTTGAGGAAGCCATACATTATGATAAATTAGCTGGATCCATATAGCATATGAAGGGAAGAGGAGTGAAACACTCCTTCCTCTTAGATATTCATTGTCATAATTGCAGAATGAGGTTTTTGCATTGGCACACTCTTCAGGGAGTTGAGCTACCCCTCAGCTGACAAGTGCTAACCGATCATGGGGAAAACACTGCTCCAAAGTGGTCATAACAAACCAGCTCAGAGAGAAACTTTAAAATAGATACAGTGCATACAGTTCAACAGAACTGCTGCCCCACTACAGAGGATCTCAGATCTGTGAACTCCTCGACTAGAGGGGTATCCGTATCTCCTGAGCTATTGGCCAACGAATCCAGGAAAAGGGCCTCCAAAGAGATCTTTTCTTTCTCCCATTTCTACATACATTAGTTCTCTTGAATTCAGACTTTCAACACAGATAGGACTGTGGACAACACCCAATCAGGGCATTAAGTGTGAAATCTAGGCTTGGTAAGTATATGAGGCAGACAGCATCATGATCAAGAGATGGCTCTGCTCTGACACCTTGCACCCTGCAAGCTGCTGTCCACTTCTGGCACTTCTGAGGGAGCAGCAGGCGCTTTGAGGGATCTGAGGGACTGATTTGGAAGGTAGGCAACGTACACCCGTGTTGCTCAGCAAAGCAGTCATGGAGTAAAGCTGCATCTTCAGCTGCTGCAGAATTGGAATGCATTTTTATCAGGCCACAGTCATGAATGACGTAAAACATTAACCTCCTCACCTTTGGATGCAGCATTCACTCTTCCTTTGGGATAAACTCAGATCTCTCCAAGTACTTTGCGACATCCCATGTGGAGAGAAAGATCTGTCCCTAGTAGACAGTCATCAGGTGAGCAGGAAACGTCCTCAGGACAGGGTCTGCAAGCTCTGTTAGAACCCCTGGCTGCTAATTTCTCAGAGGGGCCACCAGCACCCTGACACACTGGCTGTCTAGTGACACATCATCATTGTCTCCTGCTGGAGTTGTTCTGCTTTATGCAACTGATTTGCCCTTTAGGAGGAGCAGACACTTACATCCTTCCCTCTGCATCTCAGATGGACGCAGAGAGCAATTAAGGAAATGTTTAGGCTGACCACCCGGGAAATTTATCCACTAATGTTACTTAGGAGGCTGTGGTGGAGTCTTAGTGTCTGGAAAACACTGACAGGAACCTTAGTGTTTGGGGAAAAAAAGTCTTTTGAAAATACTCAATGAAAAATATCCTACTGTAGTATAAATATTAACTGCACGTTAACTATAGCATAGTTGACCTTGGCACATGGAGGATGCTCTCTGCAGTTTAATCACTGATTTTACTTCCTCAAATCTGTGACTTTCTATGAAAATTTGGATAAAATGTGAAAAAGATCTATATCTGTCATACTCTGTCAAAGATAATAACAAAATGAGTTGAACTGCATATGTGGATGTTTTCTTTCTATGAATTAGCCTCAGCAGAGGCTGATAATACACCATACATCAGTAATACACCATACATTCAGAGAACAGTTCATGGGTTCAAAGTGTTTGGACAAATTCACTGCTTGAAAATCCACTATGACCTGTTAAATGCCCAGACTTTGTGTCCTTATGCAAGATGATGCTTCTTCCTTGGCATCATTTCCAAAGACAGAAATTGGCGTTATATGGCCTTTAATTTCACAAGTACAGCTTATTTTAGGTTATTCTTGAGTTGCCTGCAAGGGTCAATAACATGCTTCTTCCTTACTTTCTTTTCCCTCCCCTTCCATCCTCCTCTTCTGGCTTGTAGTTACAATTGCAGTTACAATTACCTTTTTCTACCCAGTGGTTTCCCAGCCTGCCCACCCCACTCACCTGCTCTGTAACAGGAGCCTCTCAGCTGCTTTGGTGGGTGATAGAAAGGGCATCCTGAATGTCAATCTCCTTGGCTAGAATCTACTGCCCAACTCTCTTCTGCTGCGGTGGAGCCAGGGGGAGGGTGAGTAATGATGCACCTGTGGTGCACATTTGAAAGATGCTCATCCTCTAATCCCAGATTGTGGGTTTTATCTGCATCTCATGTTCACTTAAGTCATACTGAGGACTTCTGAGAATACCATTCCGTGCATCCAGTCTTTGACATGTAGGTAAATCACAACTGTATTAAGATCTGCAGGAACTGTTTTCTCAATAGAGATCAGTTTATCTTTATGTTCACATGCAGATCGAGAATTTTTTGCTTATGTTCACCATGGTAAAGAATGGGTGGCCCTACACTGCTTTTCAGTCTGCACATTTCAAGTCCCATTAGTTCTAATTCTTACTCGTTCTCCCCAGAAAATCATTTCTTGCTTCCAGTGATGCTCTCAGCCTACTCCTTCAGGCACATTTATCAAAGATGTTAGTTTAATGGCACATTTCCTAACCAGATGAAGCACCAAAAATATGGACTGAGCACATTCTACATGCAATATTAAAAGCATGCACCTTAGCAGATCTGCAGTGAATTGATAAACAGCCTTTTAACATTGGAAAATGTGCTCTTACCATCTCCAGGGTTCAGAGTCCAGACACATCCTAGCAGAAGTGTAGGGATGAGCTGCTTTGCTACAGAGCAGTGTGCTGACATTTCTGCTTGTCCTCTGCTAACATTCCTGGGAGCTCTCATTTTACACAGAGGGCAGCAGAAATGCTGTCTCAGCAGAGCCTGAGCATTCTCTGTCAGATTGTCCATCCCAGGCTACAGGGCAAACTGATCTGTTTAGGTAGGTCCTACCATTACAACAGCATCGCCAACAACAGCACTTGTAACTTGAAAATCCTGCAGGAAGCGCTTTGAGTTCTTTCTTTTGGGAAAATCATGAGCAAGTCAGGGAATTTCAGACTCTATCCTATATCATTGTCCTTTCCAGAAGCATCATAAGTGTGGCTCTGTTCTACATCATCCCATCCCTGGAGGTGTTCAAGGCCAGGTTGGATGATGCCTTGGGCAGCCTGATCCAGTGGGAGGTGTCCCTGCCCATGACAGAGGGTTGGGACTAGATGATCTTTAAGGTCCCTTCCAACCCAAACTCTTCTATGATTTTTGTATCTCTCAGGAAAGGCTCTGTCACTATCCCAGCCTGTGCTGGTTTGGGATGATGGTTGGGGTTTTTTATTACCTGGGAAGTGCTATATGTTAATAAGCTGAATTCCAGAATTGAAATGACGATGTTTATCCTGGGACTGATGCTATTCTGCTCTGTGTGAGTTGCAGAATCTGGCAAGACAAGACCACTTTCTGCTGTAAAGCTTTTTTTGCAGCTAGGCCTCACGATGCCATACCTGATTTTTAAGGCAGAGTCAAGGGACTGAAAATTTTTCTTTTTTCCTTGAATATAAGAACACTGGCACTAAATCATCATTTCCCATTGGAAGTGAATTTAGGCAATTCATGCTGAAACAATATTCTTTTTGAAAGATATCTGCAAATACTAACTGATATCACAGAAGGGACTTGCGCAATGGCAGCTGTTCCCTATTCTGTGCATAACGCCAAGTGGTTTGGAAATGAATTGGAGGAAATGAAAGAGGTGAAGGTGGTGCCTCAGCATCCTAAAGAGAAAGAGAAGAACTAGAACAATTCTTCCTCAAGCTGAATAATTTCAGTCCACGTGTGGGACTCCAGAATCCTTGAGTTTCCACCCAGTTCAGATGCTGCAGAAGAGGGAACTGCCATTCTTCAACAAATTAGTTGACAAGTGTTCAGTCATCACAGGCTAATGGAGTGAAAATGTATTGTCAGCTGCCTGCTTGCCCTATTCCTTACTTCATAGTGCAAAGTTCCTAATAACAAAGTTAATTTAGAATCATAGAATCACCAGGTTGGAAGAGACCCATTGGATCATCGAGTCAAACCATTTCTATCAAACACTAAACCATGTCCCTCAGGGCCTCATCTACCCGTACCTTAAACACCTCCAGGGAAGGTGAATCAACCACCTCCCTGGGCAGCCTATTCCAATGCCCAATGACCCTTTCTGTGAAAAACTTCCTCCTAATCTCTAGCCTAAATCTCCCCTGGCCCTGAAACAACTACCTGAAAGGAGGTTGTAGAGAGGAGGGAACTGGCCTCTTCTCCCAAGTGACAGGGGACAGGACGAGAGGGAATGGCCTCGAGCTTACCAGGGGAGATTTAGGCTAGAGATTAGGAGGAAGTTTTTCACGGAAAGGGTCATTGGAATAGGCTGCCCAGGGAGGTGGTTGATTCACCTTCCCTGGAGGTGTTTAAGGCGTGGGTAGATGAGGCCCTGAGGGACATGGTTTAGTGTTTGATAGGAATGGTTGGACTCGATGATCCGATGGGTCTCTTCCAACCTGGTGATTCTATGATTCTGTGATTCTCCCATGCTGCACGAGGCAGCCATCTGCTCATGGCTGCTGGCAGTTCTGTTTCTCTTGCGATAGGTGGGGCCTCTCGTGTGGAGAATCACAGGGAAAATATTGATCCACAAAAGAACATTTCCTGCCTGAGCAGGAGCTAAGCAGCTCTCAGACCTCTTCAGCCTCCTGGGACTGACCAATGTGGGTGAGGTGACAAAGGGAACTCTTTTTAAATGTGTGTTACCTAATGGAGGTCAGAGCTTGCACCCACACTTCTTTCCCTGCTATTGCAACTGGACAGGAGGGCTTGGTCCAGGGTGGAAGGAGTGGAGGACCAAAGCAGAAGGTCTGAATGTGGTTCTATGACAATGGCATAGAGATACTGGTCCTGAAATTTCTTTCTAACTTAGACAGATTACGAGGCTGATGCCCTAAGAAACAGAGCAGAGAGTGCGACCACAAACTCAAAAGCTCCACTTTCAAACTTCATTTGTGTTCAAAAGCATCTCTCTTTCTCTCCAGATCATGTTCACTGGAGACAAGCAAAGGGAAATAACATTGTAAGGACTTACAGAAAGCAGAATGAGATCTGTTCTCAGCGTTGCTGGATGTCATCACTAGAGCTCTTCACCCACACAGTAAGTCTGTGCAGGACCATCTGTAACCACGGATTTCTCTCATTCTGCCTCTTCTGACTATGCTATAGTTTATTTCTAGTCCTGGTGGATGCCAGGCCCTGTAGGGATGGAAACAGAAGTGGTAGGAAGTCAGTGGTTGGCAGGATCCATTTCCCTTATTGTTTTGCATGAAAACATTGCTGCCTCTTTCAGCAGATCCCTCTTCCCAAGGACAGATGTTATCTCAGCTGCCCTATGCTTGAATAAAGGAAATTAGCCAATTTTCTGTGACCTAAATGACTGAGAACTGTGGAGCTATAGCCATAAGGAATCTGGATCCGGTAATTCAAATTGCACTGTACTCCTTTGTAAGAAGCTGGAATGCCCAATAGACTACGTAACAGAAATTTATCGTTTGAGTGAGGCTGATCATCTTTATGAATTGAACCAAACCTGATGATGTGCATCGCAGAGCTTTTTACAAGATACCTGGCTCTCCATAAGACCAGGATTTTTAAATCTGTGGAAGAAAGTTTGAAGTTAGTTTGCCTGAAAATATGAATTAGTGTAGTCTTTGTCTTCCAGGAAAAAAAAAAAAAAAAAAGCTGGAGGAAAGAGTCTTGTTCTGGGTCTTGTTTTCTCCTGGAAGTTCCTCTGCACTTCCCATGTTGGCTTCCCATTCTTTTTTTTATCTATTTTCTCACAGTTTCCTTCTCAGTCTCCAGTGCCTCCACATCTAGTCAAAAGGGTAAAGGATTTTCCCTTTGAAAACAGCTCTGACAGCTAATGCTCCGTTTTTGGGAACACTGTGCACACAAGTGCCAATGCTGCAGTTTACAACTTTTCCTCCATGGCATTGTTTTATGTCACTGTTAAAGACTTCAGAGAAAAAGGTACAGATTAATATAGCTGGTGTGAAAGGGAAACTAGGCGTTCACTGAACAGCAGAAGCCCCAGCCGAGGGTCCTGCAGTCTGATGCAGCCAGACAATTCTGGGGGTCACAAGCACAGAGGGCTGGCTGTGAGGCAGTCTGGACCATTCTATCAGATACCAGAGACTGCACTCAGGAGCAGATTTATTTAGATTTGCTAGTGCAGGCTTAATAGTTAAATCTACGTGTTTTATCTGGCCTTCAAAGAGGCAAGTAGGTTTGTAAACTAAGACTTCCCTTTACAAATAGACATGAAATACCCCTCCTCCCCTTTTCTACATCCATTAATTTTGTTCTATATTTTAATTTCTACTTATTTGTCCAGTTTAGTCATCAGCCTTACTGCACTGTAGATCCCTTCATTTTCCCATAAGCCTTTTCAATACCATAGGATTAGTTTAGTCAGCTGGAACTCTTGTGATATCCAGCTAGGTTTTTAAGTAGGAACTTTGGCACCGTGTTTGTAAGCTTAGCAACTTCATCTTTGAGTTCCTTTAGATTTTCAAACATCTGTATTTAAGGGCTATGAAGGACAGAGACCTATGCAATGAGACTAAACCCTGTCACCACAGGGGGTGTGAAATCAGCTTCCTCATGGAAAGACGACCTAAGCCTAGAAGTGACAGAGGAATAGCTACAACTGCAGGAATCTTGCAAAGGAGAAGGGCAATGTGATCACATTCCTCAAGATTTGGTGGGATATTGTGCACTACCAGATAGTCATGGGAGGGTATGGGCTGTTTAGGAAGAAAAAGCAAGGAAGAGGAGGATGAGTTATGTTAAAGTGCTCCTTGATTTTGCAAAGCTCCAGCATGAAACTATAGACATCTTGTCAGAGACAGGAGGAAAAGGAGGGATGTTGTGACTGGGTCTGTTAGAGATCACCCAAGACAAAGTAGTGAAGGAGGATTTCTACAACTATTGGAAAGACAGAAGTCTCCTTTGTCTTAGAGAAGATTTCAGCCATGTGAACATCTGCCAGAAACTCTTAGAGTGCACTAGTGACAATATCCTAATGTAAATACTGGATGGGCAATGCTGAGCACTACAAGCAGGGATGAATGACTGGTAAATAAGATCCCAGATGGTAGCTCCGGCTGCACCAAACACATGATGACTGAATAAAAGACCTAGTGGAAAGCTGGGGCGATAAGTAACAGAATTGGCACACTAGACTTCATTAGAATAGAATTCATTGTAATCAAGGAACTGCTAGTTAGAACACCTTCAGCAGCAGCTCTGGAAGAGAAGACTGGTCGTGAGACATGATTAGGATTTAAAGGAAAATTAGGGAGACCTCGGTAACAACCTTGTTCTGCAGGAACTGGATAAGCAGCAAACTTCTTGATAAACTAAAACACAGAAGTACGTAGTAAGTGGATGAATTGAAATAGGAATATAAACAAAATAGGAATATAAACAAAATAGGAATATGAAACTTTCCTTGGGCATTCAGGGCCATTAAGCGTAACAGTTCTGCAGGGATGATGCAGAATGGAGTTCAGAAAAAAATGTGTCTACTGCTGAATGTGAGCTCACCTAGTGAGAGATGAGACAGAAGCACTTAGGTATGCAGCACCTTGCTTGTGTCGATCCTCATAGGCAAAACCTGTCCCCAGGCATCTGCATCTTCCAACAGAGTTTGAGAAGGAAAGCGATAACCAGCAGTGGGGAAATCCTAGCTTCCTACTTAGTGAAGCTGGAATTGCCAAGAGATGCTGGATGTTTTCAGATCCATGGGGCTGGGTGTGACTCTGGTAATTAGCATGGCTTTGTGCTGGACCTCAACTATTAATGGGCCTTCGGTATGCTAAATGTGAACTGCTGCCCCTTGATTCCTTATTTCCACGTGATTTATAAACACAATCATATTGGGTTCAGGAGGCTCTTTTAATTCTTCCAAGGATGGTGTAGGTCGATGCATGAAGACCTTTATTTTCAACTGTCTCCACAGTGGTATTTGAACCATGTAAGTCAACACTGCTTTTCCTTCACAGACTAACTAGTGGTTTCATGAAGCACTCGCTGACATTGTCCTCAAAAGCAGTTTTGGTACTCCAACACAAGATATCATTTGCCCATTCCCTGTGGAGTAGTTGTGGTCTCCTTTGGTGTTACATTCATTGCTCTAACAGTCCTGCAGTCATCTCAACTGCAGGACTGTCCTGAGAGGACAACTGTTGAGGAATGAGAAGAGACCTGGTGAAGGGTCTGAAGTGGGATGTTTGAGGGACCTGAATTTGCTGAACAGCAGGAGCATGGAGAAATATTAACACAGGACTTCAATACTAGATATGGCAAAAACTGGAAGGAATTCAGCTTCACAATTTCCATCTTGAGTTGATGTGCGATCTATTTGGTATGTGTCTACTGTTCAACAAAAAAGGAAGCCAAGGCTATTGTCAGTATTAGTTTCCAATAACTGAGTACTTCATCTTTTTCCAAGGGTCTGTGAGTGGCAGCTGAATGCACAGAGGAATTTGGCACACCTCTATTCCTGTATGAAGAATTATTTTGTGAAGGTTGTGTGATCAAATCGGATACGAAATGCCCTCTGCATTACTATATTGTACTAGGCAAACATTCAGAATTACCACACTAGTCCTCTGATAATGGACAGCTCTTCTTACAAAGAGAAGTGAAAAGATTAGCCTCCTAAGATATTCAGTTGTCCCTGCAACTTGTGTTTTCTGCTTAGACATGAAGTCTGGTTTGGATTCCAGTCTGGGGTCCAAAAGGTGGATGCTTCAATTCCAGAGCACTCTTGCAAGGTGCTCCTACAGCACAGGGCATCATGTGATGCTGTATATTACACTGGACTCCAGGTACTGGTTTTCTAATCTCTTCCCAATGTTATTCACTGTGATATTTTAATGACTGAAATGCAAATGACCAGGAGAAGAATGCATTTAGTTCTAGAGGATCTGAGGAAGCTTAAGTGATTACACTCCTTCCTAAAACTAGATCATTTAGTCCCTCGGACTACCGAGTGTTTTAAGTTTATCAAGAAGGCTTGGTTGGTTAAGTTGATTTTTGGTTCATTTCTTTGCAAACAAAAGGACTCCTGGGCATGGACCAAGATTAAAACCAGCTGGAATTTTACATGTCCTTCAGCCTGCTGTTACCTTGGTGCTGCTCAGGAGAAGCTTCCCTGTGTGAGTAATGATTCCCTGGGAGGGAAAGCTGTTAACCCTTTTGCTGGTGTATGGAAAGAGAGGATAGGAATTTTGATAGGAATGGTTGGACTAGAAGATCCGATGGGTCCCTTCCAACCTGGTTGTTCTATGATTCTATGATTCTACCGGCAAACCTGCTTTTTCCTTAGCATCGGCAGTACACGGGACTGCCTGCTACCTCTGGTGCTCTGGTACAGGCAGTACTGTGCTGTTAGATTTTTCTGGGACTGTGAATGTGTAAATACATGTATTTTGATTGCACAGCAGTGCTGGACTGAGGATTTTGCTTTCCACAACTACCTGAAAGGAGGTTGCAGAGAGGTGGGTGATGCTCTCTTCTCCCAGGTAATAGGTGATAGGACAAGAGGGAATGACCTTAAGTTGCATCAGGGAAAGTTTAGATTGGACATTAGGAAAAATTTCTTCACAGAAAGAGTTCTCAAGCACTGGCAGAGGCTGCCCAGGGAGGTGGTTGAGTCATGAGGAACGGCTAAGAGAGCTGGGGTTGTTTAGCCTAGAGAAGAGGAGGCTGAGAGGACACCTTATTACTCTCTACAACTACCTGAAAGGAGGTTGTAGAGAGAAGGGAGCTGGGTTCTTCTCCCCAGGGACAGGGGACAGGACAAGAGGGAATGGCCTCAAGCTCCGCCAGGGGAGATTTAGGCTAGAGATGAGGAGGAAGTTTTTCATGGAAAGGGTCATTAGGCATTGGAATAGGCTGCCCAAGGAGGGTGTTCATTCACCTTCCCTGTAGGTGTTTAAGGCACGGGTAGATGAGGTCCTGAGGGACATGGTTAAGTGTTTGATAGGAATGGTTGGACTCGATGATCCGATGGGTCTCTTCCAACCTGGTTGTTCTATGATTCTATGATTGTCCCTGGAGTTGTTTAAAAGGCAGGTAGATGAAGTTCTTAGGGATATGATTTAGTAGTGGACCGGTATGGTTGGAATTGATGCTCAAAGGCTCAAAGGCCTTTTCCAACCTAATGATTTTATGATTCTATGATTTATCAGAATGCATATTTTCTGGAACTATATGCTGAGGTGATATGTGTGATTGTGTGTACAAGTATGGCAGAGTAAGGCAGATAAGGCATGTTTTGTAGAGCTGTAGGTAGAGAAGGGCTAGGGGAGCCTCTGGAGCTTCAGATTTGACAGAGGGAACTGATTATTTATGCAGACAGTAATAGCAGCAAGCATATGCTAAATGTAAGTAAACATCAAGAGAGTGACCAGTGAGAAAGCAGCGTTTCCTGGGGAATCACTTCTAAAAGGAAATGTCAACAAACCCATATATTATCTATATGTGAACATATATATATTTTAATTTGATACCTCAAAAGCCATCTCAGGAATCTATCCAAGAGCTCTCTTTCAAAGTAAAGTGTCTCATTACTTATGTTAGGGCTTCCAACTCACTGAATTTCAAACACTCCCAGCTGTTGAGAGTGACTAAATGGAAACCTCAGCTAGAATACATTTAGATTTTTTTGCTTTTTAGAAAATACCGGTGCAAAATGGTTCTTAGCAACAATTATTTTCTGGTTTTTTTTACATACTTTTCCTGTTGCTCTCAATGCATGTGTTCCTAAAGCATCACTGGCGTTATCGCTGCCATTGCATGACTGAAACTTTGTGGTGTAAACATACCAAGGAAACTACCATGGGTCAAGCAGCAAATCACTGAGAAAGCCAGCAATAGGAACCATAAGCCCCTGCATCCAAGTTCTCTAAGTGCCTTGAGTGGTCTGGATTCTCTTCTTAACACTCTTGACAAATTATTTATAGATGTATTCACGGTCAGTAAGATATAAAAATGTTCTAATTATATCATTCAAATCAAATGAAAATTATGCCGTTAGTTGCCAAACAATGCTTTACCAAAGAAGGTTTGCCAGGAATGTTCTGACGGAAGAAAAGGGGAGCATCTGCAGCATCTGCAGACAAGACACTATAAAATCTCCCAGGGACAAGTCTGGCCTGTCTCCACGGAAGGTTTCAAGGTAAGCGCATGCATTTTGTGAGCTTGAAGAAAGAAAACAATGTCCTTGCAATATCCCGTTCCATTTCTCCTGTCTCTGGCAACCATTTCTGTGACAGAGTGCCCATGTGAACAAAGATTTTCAATATAATTTCAATGCATGTCTGTATCTTCAATCTATTATTTATCTGTGGAATTCTCTGCAGCAATAAGAAACAACTGCCATTCCTATTTTACAGCATTGGCCAGTTACCAGGTTACAAGCCTTTCTCCAAAGTTAACACCCTGAATAATGTACTCCTAGACTACTGTCTAAGATAGGGCTTTTGTGCAGCTGCACGAGTCCTCTTCATAAATCTTCTATTTCTGCTGACTGTTGAAAAGAGGAAAGATCTAAAAATGAAGCGATTTTTCTTTTTTTAGCATAAAAGGTAATACTTTTAACAAGAAAGTACTCTCTTGAAGATTTATCAGTCACAATTAAGGACCAGAACAGGGAGTGGTTTTCTCTGTCCATAGGTTCTTTTATGCTAAGACCTTAGATTTGGACAGTATTCATCAACGTGACTTACTAAATTGCAGTGAACATTCAGAAGATGTTGTTACAAGCTCTATGTATTTTAGAAGACTAAATCTCACTCTTGAGTGGGACTTGGCTACTTCTAAGGTCAAGTTAAAGTGGATTTCAGTGGTTGCTTCTAGGAGATATTCTGAAAGTCAAGACAGCAATGTACTAGCTAAAGGGCAAGAAGTTTTCTCACTGATATAGGTTCTGTTATTCTTTCCAGTGATCTACAGGTTTTTTCCCCACTAGACATCTCTTCTGAGGTGCTTTCAATAAAGGGCAAACATGGCCTCTCCGGACGCTGAGATGGCTGCCTTTGGGGAGGCAGCTCCTTACCTCCGAAAGTCAGAAAAGGAGAGAATTGAGGCCCAGAACAGGCCTTTTGATGCAAAGACGTCAGTCTTTGTGGTACATGCAAAGGAATCCTTTGTGAAGGGGACAGTCCAGAGCCGAGAATCGGGGAAGGTCACTGTCAAGACTGAAGCAGGAGAAGTGAGTAAAATTTAGGTTTCATAGTAGTATTTGATTCCCACTCTGAGCTTTTACTTAACAGACATGGATCTCTGTTTCCTGCACAGACCCTGACTGTGAAAGATGATCAAATCTTCCAAATGAATCCTCCCAAGTATGACAAAATTGAGGATATGGCCATGATGACCCACCTCCACGAACCCGCTGTGCTGTACAACCTCAAAGAGCGTTATGCAGCCTGGATGATCTATGTAAGTCCCAGCTGAGGAAGATTCTTGCTTTTGAAGATTTGAAGATACCCTTCAGTCCCTCTTAAGAGCTGACTTCTTGCCTTCCTCTTCCCTCATTTTTCTATTTCTTCTTTCATTCTTGCATGTATTCTGCTTTTGCAGACTACCTGCTCTCCCTCTTCTTCCTTCCTGCTATACCTGTCCTTGTTGTATGCTACAGCTCACACATTCTCTGAGGGGAAATTCCTCCACTCTACTTTCTTTTCACTACCCTGGGCTCCCCAGGAATCATTCACCTCTGCCTCGTGTGCAATTCTCAGCTACCCAAAGTAAGCATCCTGTCCCTCTTCCTTGCAGACCTACTCGGGTCTCTTCTGCGTCACTGTCAACCCCTACAAGTGGCTGCCGGTGTACAACCCGGAGGTGGTGTTGGCCTACCGAGGCAAGAAGCGCCAGGAGGCCCCTCCACACATCTTCTCCATCTCTGACAACGCCTATCAGTTCATGCTCACTGGTGAGTGGCTTGGTTTCCTTTAATATTATCTTGCTATGAGCTAGCTGTAAAGGGAAATACAAGATATCCTCTGAAACCCTAAAATATTGTGTCTGTGAAATTAATGAAGTATTAATGAACTCGATTTTAATGGTCTATGTGAGCTGAGCGTCTGTGCTCCCACTAGAATCAGACTTGGACCTAACAAAAACAATCTAAAAGGAGTAAATTCACTGAAAAGAAGTCACCTATTTTCTGTGTAGATCTTACTGACTGTAATGTGTTCCTACATATCTGCACAGATTTATGTGTCTTAATCCCCAAAGCAGTCTCAAGCCAGAGAGCCATATCACACATGCTCTACCATCAATGTGTATGCAGTCAATTCCAATTAGCAGCCACCCCTGCTAACAAATAAAACTGCTTATCTCTGCATCAAAGAGCTACATAAGCTTCCCTTGATTATCATACAAATTAGATTTATGAAGGAAAAGATGACTGGGTGGTCTAAAGCACCTATACTGTTTAATGATCTTTGCAATCCCTGTGCTAATCTACACAACTGTAAATCACCTTACATTGAAAGTAAAGAATAGAAAACATTGTCAGGGAGAAAAAGCTTCTAGTACTTAAATGGAATGTCTTTGAAAATGTTACTTGGACTTTCTTCTTATCCTTCCACTCTTGTTTTCTTTTCCCTATATGTTCATTGGTATAAAAAATGTGGAGGATTTTAGATCTTTTATCTCCTTTTCTTCTGTTACAAACAGGGAAATAGAACCAGGGTAGAAAAATGAAAAATTAACCTTGTCTGTGTATTGTCTCAGGAATACATAACTTCTGTATATACGTGTAGGTGTTAAAAAAGAAAGAGGTAAAAAATAGTGTAAGAGGCTGGTCAGATGTTTCTGTTGTTCACAACACCTGCACATTTCCACAAGATTATTTTCTGTAAGAAATTTTTAGCTTCATGCTGTCAAAGCTCAACCACATTTTTTTTTTTTTTGTCACACGTTTTTACCTAATGAGAGAGAAATGAGTAGCCATATAAGAAGACAATATCTTGAAAGGCATGAGACTACAAAAGCTAAAGTGATGTATTTACTAATCCAGCTGATTAATACCCACTAGAACTCCTAGGACTTTTCACTGTTTTCTGTCCCTGAATCCTCTGAAAGCTTCACTTCATATTTTCTCCTAGTCTGGAGATTTTGTTATTCATGAGCAGTAGGAAAAGCTTTCTTATCTCTCTCTTTTCACAGATCGTGAGAACCAGTCTATCCTGATCACGTACGTACATCCCTGCTCAGGTCCCTGTGGGGCTGCCCGGGGCCAGGGGACCTCCTGCCTGACCACATGCTCTCTTGCTTCTCTCTTGGCTTTGGCAGCGGAGAATCCGGAGCCGGGAAGACTGTGAACACAAAGCGTGTCATCCAGTACTTTGCAACAATTGCAGCCAGTGGGGAGAAGAAGAAGGAAGAGCAGTCAGGCAAAATGCAGGTGAGTCAGGAAGAACAGACTGAAATCTTGACATGCTCCTGCCATGTCAACTGAACATTGTGACTGAATAATTATCACCCTGCAGGGAACGCTTGAGGATCAAATCATCAGTGCCAACCCTCTGCTGGAGGCCTTTGGAAATGCCAAGACCGTGAGAAATGACAACTCCTCACGCTTTGTAAGTTGTTGCTTTAAACAAAATCTCTCCTTATTTTAACTTACGTTAAAGTTACTTAGTTAGTTAGTTAGTTAGTTATGATGGTGATGAAATGCAACCAGGCTGAAATGCTGCTTCTCCTTACAGGGTAAATTCATCCGAATCCACTTTGGGGCCACAGGCAAACTGGCTTCTGCAGACATTGAAACTTGTAAGAGACTCTCCTGGCCTGATGACATTTCAGATAACCATACGCAGTTCTTGTGCTGACTCTGTCCTACTGTCCTTGCCAGATCTGCTGGAGAAGTCCAGAGTCACTTTCCAGCTCAAAGCGGAAAGAAGCTACCACATCTTTTACCAGATCTGCTCCAACAAGAAGCCAGAGCTAATTGGTAGGAAGATATCATCTTTTTTGAAGGAAGATTGCAGAGCAATACCTTGTTGTGCAATCTGGACGGCTGAAGTGATCTTTTTTTTATCTCTTTGATTATTTTCAGACATGCTCCTTATTACCACCAACCCTTATGATTTTCACTTTGTTAGCCAAGGTGAAATCACTGTTCCCAGCATTGATGACCAGGAGGAGTTGATGGCTACAGATGTAAGTAACCTAACAGACGAGTCATCTGGTGGAGAGGAGACCTGGTACATGTGCATTTACTTTACTGTTTCTGTTGTCAGAGTGCCATTGACATCCTGGGCTTCTCTGCTGATGAGAAGACAGCCATCTACAAACTGACAGGGGCTGTCATGCACTACGGCAACCTCAAGTTCAAGCAGAAACAAAGAGAGGAGCAGGCAGAGCCGGACGGCACAGAAGGTACCAGCAAATTCAGAAAGCTCAAATAGCTTCTCTCTTTGCAGAGATGATATATTAGCCTACAGAGACAGGCCTTTGTTGGCTCAAATCACTACAGAAAGCACTGAGGAAAAGCCTCTCTCTTCATTGTCTGTCTAAGTGCAGACAAGTTGTTCACCCTGACCAAACCCTGCCCAGTGCCCAAAGATAAACACTTCTCCCTCTCTCTCTCTCTCTCTCAATCCAGTGGCGGACAAGGCTGCCTACCTGATGGGCCTGAACTCAGCTGAGCTGCTCAAAGCCCTCTGTTATCCCCGAGTCAAGGTTGGGAATGAATATGTGACCAAAGGTCAAACTGTGTCACAGGTAAAAGCTGGAAGTTAACATCTTAAGGTTTGAAAGCGTACTTGAGGATTGTTCTTTGACCCAAGGAGGTAACAGCAGTCCTTGCTGCTCTGCTTTAGGTGAACAATGCAGTTGGTGCCCTGGCCAAAGCCGTCTATGAGAAGATGTTCTTGTGGATGGTTATTCGTATCAACCAGCAGCTGGATACCAAGCAACCCAGACAGTACTTCATTGGTGTCCTGGACATCGCTGGCTTTGAGATCTTTGATGTAAGGGACACAGTGTTTTCATAGAAGGACATTTGAGAGCAAAGCAAATTTTGAGACACAGTTTTAGTAGAAGTTAGTATTTGCAGGGTGTTCAGGATTACATTTTTTAAATCCTGGAAACAAAATAGCAATCTATTAAAGTATCACCTGTGATAAGTTAGGATTGCACAAAACAGGCACCTTGGTATTATTGCAGAACCTTTAAAATGTTGCACATTTTTTTATGTCTGACAGTTCAACAGCTTTGAGCAGCTCTGCATCAACTTCACCAATGAGAAACTGCAACAGTTCTTCAACCACCACATGTTCGTGCTGGAACAAGAGGAGTACAAGAAGGAAGGAATCGAATGGACATTCATTGACTTTGGCATGGACCTGGCTGCCTGCATTGAGCTCATTGAGAAGGTATCCTTCCTGTTCAGATGTATTATGTCTTGGATCTTCTGTACTTGCCAAGAGACATGATTAAGAAGGATGTGTGGATATTCTACATTTTGAAGGTGGCAACAGGGTGGAAGTGTTCCTGGAGTCTTAGGCATTAGGACTTTTGGGGAGAGTGTTCCATTCCAGACTACATTATGAAGTTACAGAGAAGACTGTCATGTTTTGTTTACCTGTCAGTAAATTTTTTGGAGAGGACAATATTTTGCAATATTGTAGTTGTAATTTTTTCATCAGCAAAGATTTTTACATAAGTTCAAATGAAACATCAACACTGAAAGAAGCTGAGCCTTAGTTAATTTTTCTGAATTATGAAATACACTGGAACAGCTTTCCCTTTCTGACTCCAGCAACTTTGCAATCAAGGGATGTTTCCGTTCTGATTTGTTTCTCCCTCTTGTCTGCTGTAATGTTTTCCAGCCCATGGGCATCTTCTCCATCCTGGAAGAGGAGTGCATGTTCCCCAAGGCAACTGACACCTCTTTCAAGAACAAGCTCTATGACCAGCACCTGGGCAAATCCAGCAACTTCCAGAAGCCCAAACCTGCCAAAGGCAAGGCTGAAGCTCACTTCTCGCTGGTGCACTATGCTGGCACAGTGGACTACAACATCACTGGCTGGCTGGAGAAGAACAAGGACCCCCTGAACGAAACTGTCATTGGGTTGTACCAGAAATCATCTGTGAAGACGCTGGCCTTACTCTTTGCCAACTATGGTGGAGCAGATGCAGGTGAGCTCTGTGGAAACTATTTTCAGTGTTGGACAATGTTGACACAGAATTAAATTGATAAACACTAAACATTTAAAGTTGTTTGGTGTTCAATATACAACCCATGTTCTAATACTGGTTTTCTTTCCTTCCATTTGTAGATGCTGGTGGTGGCAAGAAGGGTGGCAAGAAGAAGGGTTCTTCTTTCCAGACAGTCTCAGCTCTTTTTCGGGTCAGTACTGCATTTGCTATCTCTTTGTAAAATGAAGAAAGGGGGAGAGCTAATACTAAATTTGAAAGGCCTATTTTCCAGTGCTGTAATAGTGGAAAAATTATTTGGAAATGCCATGTTGGATTTTTCAGAGTCAATATTTGTGTAATACTATATCATGTTTAAAAATAGGCACCAAGTCTTCACAGATATCATAAATCTAAGGTTTTTGTTTGTTTGAAGAGGGTATTACTCAGATCTCTATGTATTTATGTCTCTGGGCCAGACTAGAACTATATGTTTTGGCATTCCTGTGTTTCTGCAAAGTTGATATGTTGGGGAATTGAAACTCTCTTTATAAACATTCTCCAAGGAAACACTTATGTAATTTTTTTACCTTAAGTAGATGGACTTTCCTAGGCAAAACATGAATAAGGAGAGAGTTACTTTGTATGAAAGCATGAAATTGTGTATTAGTTTCCACTTGGTCAATAACAACATACTGGTATTTCAGTCTTAAAAAGTGGTGTTCAGTATCTTCAAATAGAAGAAAAATTTGGTTTCTGTGGCTTCATCAAAGTGTTCTGAAACCTAGATAACATTGTGAAGTCATGAAGTCTTTGCCATGGGCTTGATGCATCAAACACTGGACATAAGAAACTCACATTACTAACTGATCCTTCTAGGAGAACTTGAACAAGCTGATGACCAACCTGCGCAGCACTCACCCCCATTTTGTCCGTTGCATCATCCCCAATGAAACAAAAACACCTGGTAAGACACTCAAACTGAAAGAGAATTTCTCTAACACAGCCTCTCCCCTCTGGACTGGAAACTGTGGTATTCTTTTATGCTTTGAACTTCTAGGTGCCATGGAGCATTAACTGGTGCTTCACCAGCTGCGCTGTAACGGTGTGCTGGAAGGGATCCGAATCTGCAGGAAGGGATTCCCCAGCAGAGTTCTCTATGCTGACTTCAAGCAGAGGTAAGACCACTGCATTTCTCAGCATCATTAAAAGCCATTTTGGTTCACTCGTATAGCTTCATTCAGGATGGGCTCTGTTGTCAAAATAGCCACAGATAAGCTGGTGGGCCTCAGGAAAAACAGCCTTATCTCCCTCATTTCACAGGTACAAGGTGCTTAATGCCAGTGCCATCCCAGAGGGACAGTTCATCGATAGCAAGAAAGCTTCTGAGAAGCTTCTTGCATCCATTGATGTGGATCACACCCAGTACAAGTTTGGCCACACCAAGGTACAAACCCTGCCTCAATCACTCTCTGGGTGCCTGTGCTTGAGCTTTACCTGACAGTGATGTGCTGCAACCTTCCTTTTCTCAAGGTGTTCTTCAAAGCTGGGCTGCTGGGTCTCCTGGAGGAGATGAGAGATGAGAAGCTGGCACAGCTCATCACCCGCACTCAGGCCAGATGCAGAGGCTTCCTGATGAGAGTGGAGTACCAGAGAATGGTGGAGAGGAGGTAGACATTCCTCATCTTCAGTTAAAGTCACTGTAATTGTGGGGAAGAGTTGGCACTCATTATATGGAAAATATTCATTGTACATTTTAATTATACATCAGGGAGTCCATCTTCTGCATCCAGTACAACATTCGTGCATTCATGAATGTGAAGCACTGGCCCTGGATGAAGCTGTTCTTCAAGATCAAGCCCTTGCTGAAAAGCGCAGAATCTGAGAAGGAGATGGCCAACATGAAACAAGAGTTTGAGAAAACCAAGGAAGAGCTTGCCAAATCTGAGGCAAAGAGGAAGGAGCTGGAGGAGAAAATGGTGGCCCTGCTGCAGGAGAAAAATGACCTGCAGCTCCAAGTGCAGGCTGTGAGTAAAGATGACTTTATGTTTTTTAGAGAAAAAAGGTGCAAATCCAGTTCTAACTCTTCTTTCACACTACAGAACTCTCAAATTGCACACTGAATTGCTTTGCAAAATATTTTAAGCTGAATTCAGGCCACTTGCTTTCCTCAGTCTTGCTATTACTAAGCTTAAGCTAAATAATGACATTTTAGCCTTGATGTCTACATGGCCATGTCTGGATGTCTTCATGTGAGTTCATGCCATAAAGCCTCATTATAGTCACTGTAGTGTATTGAGTGGAGTGGGGACAGTGATACAATCGACCAACTATTCTGCCTGAATTCAGTTGTTGACATGAAGTTTTCTTATGGTACATCTCACCTGAGCTCCTGTAGCTCCTGCTCCCAGAAGATGCAGATATCCATTACTTCCCACAACACAAGTGCCAGCCGTGTATGTTCATCACCAACACCATGTGACCTCTCAGAAACTTAGGCAATTCTTAGACAGTGCTCTTGAGTTGGAGTGGATGAACATTCATCGACATTCCACGACTGCATTGGCTGAGAATAAATCAACCGACGGCAGAGTCAAATATTTTCTCAGTGGTGGAATTACTTATATTTCTCAAAACTTCCACATAAATTTGAATTAGGTGCATTATAAAATACAATCACTTTCTAAAGGAGGATAGGGAAACATCAATTACATCCACGTAACCTACTGACCTACCTCAAATGAACCAGGTAAAACAGAATGGAGGTGAGCACCTCATCTAATAATGAGAGAGGTCAGAAAAAAAATAGAACTGACTAAAAACTTAGAATAAGTTTGTTATTTGTAAGGTAACTGAACAGGAAGTTTTTACTAAAAAGTGATCCCAAAGGTCTCACTGATGCACATCTGTTCCTTCAGAATTGAATAATCCCTCCTCTGTTTTCCCACCAGGAAGCTGATGCTTTGGCTGATGCTGAGGAAAGGTGTGACCAGCTCATCAAAACCAAAATCCAACTAGAAGCCAAAGTTAAAGAGGTGACTGAAAGGGCTGAGGATGAGGAGGAAATCAATGCTGAGCTGACAGCCAAGAAGAGGAAACTGGAGGATGAATGTTCAGAGCTGAAGAAAGATATTGATGACCTTGAGTTAACACTGGCCAAAGTGGAGAAGGAAAAACATGCCACGGAAAACAAGGTACGAGGCAGAAGATGTAACCCTCACTCCAGACAAGACCTCTGGTTTGCTATGTAGTGTAACGTTTTAAACAACATATTTTATTTGCACTCCAAGGTGAAAAACCTCACTGAGGAGATGGCAGCCCTGGACGAGACCATTGTCAAGCTGACAAAAGAGAAGAAAGCCCTCCAAGAGGCCCATCAGCAGACACTGGACGACCTGCAGGCAGAGGAGGACAAAGTCAATACTCTGACCAAAGCAAAGACCAAGCTGGAGCAGCAAGTGGACGATGTAAGCACATTTGTAGCTACAGGAGAAACAAAACTTTGTAAAGGAAAGTGCATCCAACAGAGAAGTAACGGTATTGTTCTTTTCAGCTGGAAGGGTCCCTGGAGCAAGAGAAGAAGCTGCGCATGGACCTGGAGAGAGCTAAGAGGAAACTTGAAGGAGACCTGAAGCTGGCACAAGACAGTATAATGGATTTGGAGAATGATAAGCAGCAGCTGGATGAGAAACTGAAGAAGTAAGTGTGGCTGTGAGGCACCTGAGTGTGGGGCTGCTTCTCTTGCCTTTTTCCTTTGAGCTCTAACACCGTGTCCTTTGCCCAAAGGAAAGACTTTGAAATCAGCCAGATCCAGAGCAAAATTGAGGACGAGCAATCCATGGGCATGCAGTTACAGAAGAAGATCAAGGAGCTGCAGGCAAGTCTCTGTTCCATCCCCTCTCTCACCCTGGCACAGGTCAGGCAGGAGGAGGGCACGGGGCTGAAGGGTTCCCCATGTTCTCCAGGCTCGCATTGAGGAACTGGAGGAGGAAATTGAGGCAGAGAGAACTTCTCGGGCAAAAGCAGAGAAGCATCGGGCTGACCTCTCACGGGAGCTGGAGGAGATCAGCGAGCGCCTGGAAGAAGCAGGAGGGGCTACAGCAGCTCAGGTTGAGATGAACAAGAAGCGTGAGGCCGAATTTCAGAAGATGCGTCGCGACCTGGAAGAGGCGACGCTGCAGCACGAAGCCACGGCTGCCGCCCTGCGCAAGAAGCACGCGGACAGCACAGCTGAGCTTGGGGAGCAGATCGACAACCTGCAACGAGTGAAGCAGAAGCTGGAGAAGGAGAAGAGTGAGCTGAAGATGGAGATTGACGACCTGGCCAGTAACATGGAGTCTGTCTCCAAAGCCAAGGTAGAGTTTCTGTCAGGTTACTGTCTTAAGATATGTGACCTGATACATAATTTTGAACATTCTGATTACATTTTGCTATCACATATTGTTTCCTGATGAGAAAAATCTGTAAGAAATCAGTGATTATCTTCTTTCCTCTCTTGTATTTGGTCACTAGGCCAATCTGGAGAAGATGTGCCGCACTCTGGAAGACCGGCTGAGTGAGCTTAAGACAAAGGAAGAAGAGCATCAGCGCATGATCAATGACCTCAGTGCTCAAAGAGGTCGCCTGCAGACAGAAGCAGGTAACATCCTCCCTACCAGCCAAGAAAAAGAAAGATCCTTTACTCACACTGGTCTATACTCTGTAAGCTTATATGCAGTGCTTTAAAGTCACAAAGTCTTAGCATTTCTTTTTAAAATACAGTCTATCTGTAAAATTTCTCAGGTGAATATTCACGCCAGGTGGAAGAAAAGGATGCTTTGATATCTCAGCTATCCAGAGGGAAACAGGCATTTACTCAACAGATTGAGGAACTAAAGAGACATTTAGAGGAAGAAGTAAAGGTAAACGTACTTCCCATTGGGAGTTTGGCTTTGGACTCCATTTAATTTCAGGATATTTCCTATGCTTGCATAAAATCAAAATATGAGAGCTATAACATTTTAATTTGTGAGTTTTAACAAGATGAACAATTTGGCCACCACTGTCTGTAGTGTGGGAAAAAATCTCCAACCGGGATACTGAAACAGGGAAGGATAACTTCAGGTCATTTTTTTGGATTAATGGTGGCTTATAAAAAAGGTCTAAAAAATGCATTTCTTACTTTACTTTTCCATAATTGAAGGTGCAATTTGAGATGTTATTTAGAAGGATTCAACAACTGCCAGGTTTATATTTGTTATTTACACTTTACCTATCATTGTCCCAATTCCATCTTCTTCCCAGGCCAAGAACGCGCTGGCCCACGCCTTGCAGTCTGCTCGCCACGACTGTGACTTGCTCCGTGAACAATATGAGGAGGAACAGGAAGCCAAGGGGGAGCTGCAGCGAGCCCTGTCCAAGGCCAACAGCGAAGTGGCCCAGTGGAGAACCAAATATGAGACGGACGCTATTCAGCGCACGGAGGAGCTTGAGGAGGCCAAGTACGGGGGAAGTGGGACACTGAATGGCTGGTGATGGCTGAGAGTGTCCAGGGCAGTTGGAAAAGGAATCTCTGAGAGTGGGTTGGGAGAGAGGTGGGAGGAAGGCAGGGATGTACTGCCTTAGTGGTAGAGGTGAAAGAGGGAGAGAAAGAGGGGAAAAGTGTGGGAAAAACATGGATTGGAAGGACAAATGTAGCATTTAAGACCAGAAAGCATGAGAAAGGTTGAATACTGAGAAGGTGTCATGTCACAGATGTGGTAGACCCTTCCTTCTGTAATCTGGAGCTGTGCTTATCTCCTCCCAGGAAGAAGCTGGCACAGCGCCTGCAGGAGGCAGAGGAACATGTTGAAGCCGTCAATGCCAAATGTGCCTCCCTGGAAAAGACAAAGCAGAGGCTGCAGAATGAAGTGGAGGATCTGATGATTGACGTGGAGCGATCAAATGCTGCCTGTGCAGCTCTGGATAAGAAACAGAAGAACTTTGACAAGGTCTTTGGGGGGTTCCAGCCCTGGGCTTCCTGGGCAGAGCAATTATCTCATCACAATTACCACATCCATACTCAGTCCCGATTTCTCTTCAGATCCTGGCAGAGTGGAAGCAGAAGTATGAGGAAACCCAGGCTGAGCTGGAAGCCTCCCAGAAGGAGTCTCGCTCTCTCAGCACGGAGCTGTTCAAGATGAAGAATGCCTATGAGGAGTCCTTGGACCACCTGGAAACGCTGAAGCGTGAGAACAAGAACTTGCAGCGTAAGTCCCTGGCCCTCAGTTCCTGGCAGGGCTTTCCCACTCCACCAAGACCCACCTGCCCATAGGGGTCTGTGCCCCCATGGTGGCAATCATGCTCTATCCCTGACTGTGCCATTGGTCTTTGTTCCCACAGAGGAGATTGCTGACCTCACGGAGCAGATTGCAGAGGGAGGAAAGGCAATTCATGAGCTGGAGAAAGTCAAGAAGCAGATTGAACAGGAGAAATCTGAAATCCAGGCTGCTCTCGAGGAAGCCGAGGTACCAGCCCATAATCAGTGACGTTTTGCACTAGAAATAGAAGCAATGGGAAAATACATCCCAAACCTGCTTGGTCTTGTTCTGTTCTGTCTGGGAGATGCAGACAGATGAGATTTCCTGAAATGTTCTGTAATTACCTAGAAAGCGAGCTGTAGCTTTAAGGACATTACAAATGTTTGTGCCCACTTGTCCAGGCCTCCCTAGAACATGAAGAGGGGAAGATCCTGCGTCTCCAGCTTGAGCTCAACCAAGTGAAGGCTGAGATCGACAGGAAGATAGCAGAGAAAGATGAGGAGATTGACCAGATGAAGAGAAACCATCTCAGAATTGTGGAGTCCATGCAGAGCAGCCTGGATGCTGAAATCAGGAGCAGGAATGAAGCCCTGAGGCTGAAGAAGAAGATGGAGGGAGATCTGAATGAAATGGAGATCCAGCTGAGCCATGCCAACCGTGTGGCTGCAGAGGCACAGAAGAACCTGAGGAACACACAGGCAGTGCTCAAGGTTTGTTCAGCAAGGCTATAGAAGAAGTCTCCTCTGATGTTTTTCGCACCCAAGTGTACACCACTGTCTTACAATTTCTCTTGTCTCTTACAGGATACTCAGATCCACTTGGACGATGCCCTGAGGACACAGGAGGACCTGAAGGAGCAGGTGGCCATGGTGGAGCGCAGAGCAAACCTGCTGCAGGCTGAAATTGAGGAGCTCCGGGCAGCCCTGGAGCAGACAGAGCGCTCGAGGAAAGTGGCTGAGCAGGAACTGCTGGATGCCACCGAACGTGTGCAGCTCCTCCATACTCAGGTAGGGTTGTGGAGCAAAAAACAGTTGGGTTGACACTTAACGTATGTAGAGAGCTGGTATAAGTCAGAGGATAGGAAGTAATAGAATGACCTCTCTGCGGCTGTCCATAAATCAAGGCATGCTCAGTGTCCATAGCCTTAGCCCACCATCAACATTTTGTAAACAAACATTTTAAAACTATGTTCAAATTTTGAATTGCAAGCTTGAAGAGCAAAGCCTTGGCTTGGTGTGTGGGTTTTGCATTGCAGGGCTCAGAATACACATCTTGCAATCTCTCTTCACACAGAACACCAGCTTGATTAACACCAAGAAGAAGCTAGAGACAGACATTGTGCAAATTCAGAGTGAAATGGAGGATACAATCCAGGAAGCCCGCAACACTGAAGAGAAGGCCAAGAAAGCCATCACTGATGTGAGTTGGGGGCTCCTTTCACTGGTTAAGATAAGTGCCTTCTCCCCAACATGCCTCCAGTCTCACAATGGCTTTGACCCTTTGCTCTCCTCAGGCAGCCATGATGGCAGAGGAGCTGAAGAAGGAGCAGGACACCAGTGCCCACCTGGAGAGGATGAAGAAGAACCTCGACCAGACAGTGAAGGACCTGCAGCACCGTCTGGATGAGGCTGAACAGTTGGCTCTGAAAGGAGGCAAGAAGCAAATCCAGAAACTGGAGGCTCGGGTGAGTAGAGGGGTTGTTTGTAAATGAGTGAATGTGTCACGTCATCAGCCAGCAGGGCAGCTCCAAAGATGGGCTTCTCCTTGCAGGTGCGGGAGCTGGAAGGGGAAGTTGATGCTGAGCAGAAGCGCAGCGCTGAAGCCGTGAAGGGTGTGCGCAAGTACGAGAGGAGGGTGAAGGAGCTGACCTACCAGGTAAGGCAGGAGGCCTCTGTGGGCTGACAGATGCTCTTGCAGGAAGTAGGAATTCTTGCCCTTGACTGCCAAGGGGAATTGCTAACTCCCACAGTGGGAACCGATTCACTCCCTTCTCTGTTTGCCAACCACTTTAGTCTGAGGAAGACCGGAAGAATATTCTCAGGCTGCAGGATCTTGTGGACAAGCTGCAAATGAAGGTGAAATCCTACAAGAGACAAGCTGAGGAGGCTGTAAGTATTGCTTGTAGTCCTATCAAGTATCACAAATCTTGAGGGGAAATGATTACGAGTTTGTTGGAAAGGATAGAAACTGGGGAACAATGATGAATATTAAGTGCAGGGAAATAAAGTTCAGTCATCTGGGAGTGGTTTAGTGTGTACCAAAAAAAACCTCCTCCTTGTAAAACTTGTATAGAATGGGTACCTATCAGAAATTTAGCAGCTGGGAATATAATCCTGAGAGTATGGCTAATATTGTTTTCTTTTGGCCATGCTCCTCTCAGAGATAAAATAAAGGGATGTCCTGCAAACTTTTTATATACAGGAGGACAAAGTGACAGACACAGCTTACAAACAGCCTCCCAGCTGATAGGTTTTTTTGAGTCAGGTCCCTTCCCGCATAAGGTAGTAGAGATAGGCTTTGCTCTCCTGTGACAAGTTAATGATTTGTGAGAGAGGCATCAATGGGTTCTAACTGACTCATCTCCTCTAAGTTCTTTACCTTATATAAGAGAGTGCAGATCTAGGACACTGAGCCAGCGAAGAAGACAGAGATGCTTAGCTTTTCTGCTGAAATGAAAATAATTTCTATTGCAAAGCAATGTTCTTCATAAGACACAAGGATGAGCTATTGGACTACAGACAGTGGTGGATAGAGCGTGCTGGATTGAGGAGGGTTTTGTAGGGCTATGGAAGAAGAAAGAGATGGGCAGGTACCTGACAGTGCTGTCATGGTAGACACAGAGGAAAAAAGGAGAAGCTATACTCATCTAATGGGGCGTGGCAGGAGGGGGTGGGTACTTTCTACCTGAGGACATCTTTTAAATTCACTTTTGGGGATGATACTTGTTCTTTCCCATTGCTGGTGCTCCCTTTTAGCCTAAGCCTTGAGTGTAGGCAATAACAAGTTGCAGACCAAGGCGCTTTTTCTTGAAAGCTCTAAAGAGATACTCCTGTGCTCTCCATCTGCCTTTGCACATTTCAGAGGGCATAACTGTGTTAACAATTTGAAATCTAGTTTAGTCATTTGGATGGGACACTTTAAAGAAGGTAGGGTGAGAAGGCCTGTGATAGGCTTGTGCTGATCAGTGGTATGTGGGAGATAGGATGTCTGTGCTTTCCCCTTGGGGAACAACTGTAGCACTGCAAGGCTGAGGTGCAGGAGAAGGGAAATCACTGCCCTGGGCTCCTTCTCACCACCTCTCTCTCCCTGCACAGGAGGAGCTTTCCAATGTCAACCTCTCCAAGTTCCGCAAGATCCAGCACGAGCTGGAGGAAGCTGAGGAGCGCGCTGACATTGCAGAGTCGCAGGTCAACAAGCTCCGGGTGAAAAGCCGGGAGTTTCACAGCAAGAAGATAGGAGAGGAAGAGTGAGGATGTCATGAGACAAAGTGACCTAAGGGATGCACAAAATGTGAACCCTCTGTCACTTTCTTCTGTAATAAGTCTTTGTAGCTATGTCAATGTTTAGAGAATAAACAATGTAGATTACTCTGCACACAGAATATGGAACAGTGCCTTCTTTGGGGTATTAATTTTCTGAACAAGTTTGGGATATTGCATGGCAGAACAAGTTTCCTTACTTCTCCTGAGAGTGCAGCCTGTGCTCTCTTCTGCCTCCAGCAGCTCCTTGCCCTGCTCCTGCCCTCACAGGCTTCTCTCGCTTGCCCTTTTCACACAACTTACTTCCCATGTGAGGGGCAAGAGAGGATGGTCCCTCTCCTTTTTCCTTTCCCTTCTTTAATGTGTGATCCCAGTGGTCACAAATCCTAAACATCAGTCTCTGTTATCAATTAGAAGAGGTCACAGTGCTCTGCACTGTGAAGGACTGACAGTTCCTTCACACAGAGGATTTTTGGCACACAGAGCACTGTTAGGACTCCTCGAGAGTGCCCCTAAATGGTGCCACATCTCTCACCCTAGAAACCCTCAGCTGCTGGCACCACTGTACCCAGTTTCTCTGCAGTGAACAAAACTCTGAGCCCTCCAGGGGCCACGTGCTGAAGGACTGTCCCATAGGGCCATTTTTCACACACTGCAGGGCACCAACACACCTCCTCAGCACATCACCTCAAAGTCAGCCTTGTTCTCTCTCACACAACAGGTTCACGTGGTATTGCCTCAGGCAAGAGGAAAGAAGAAATCTGATGGGTGTGCTGCTGTGTTTCTTCCTCACATACCAGCACTTTGCTTTTGGCTGCCTACAAGCAAAACACATAATATGTTTGGGGGAAGAAGGGAAGGAGAATAGGGTAGATGGGAAGAGGGAGATCGTCAAACACTGTTTCCTTCGTTCAGACCCTGAACTGAATAACAGAGACACAATGAACATGCACAACTGCAAAGTTTCCTGTGCTCTAGCAACCATCTTAACTAGATTATTCCAACACATTAAGACTCACCTCTAGCGGAAGACACAGAGAGTGTCAAGTATGTTGAAGAGAAACCATGTATGTCTCCCTCGGTTGATGCTTTCATAGCACTGACAGCGCTTCTTTTCCAAGTAACTTCTGTCTCTTATTTTCAGAGAGATCACACAGTCCTGGAGGATTTTCTCAGAAACCTCAAAAGGCTTCAGGACTCTGTACACTGAATCTAACCCAGGTCAGTGCTGACCAAGGGTTATTACATTAATTTGGCAAACTTATTGGCAACATCACAATACTCAACTGCACCCACTGTTACAGCACAGCCTGCCTGAAGCATCGCCACCAGCTACCCCAGCAGATCCATGTAGACTGAATGAGAAACAGCAGCAACTGCAGAGTGCGGTGCCCCTGGCACTGGAAGGAAACAAGAAGCAGACTCAGAAGCAGAGGCCAGGGTATGTGTTGATGTTGAAAAGGGTGACACTGCACTGCTTTCCTCCTCCACCTGCTGCACAAGTGCTAGAATTGAAGAGTAGAGGTGGCTCCTCCAGGGAGCCTTAAGCTTAGGAGGGCCACGAGGATGGGTCTGGAGCTGGTGAGGACTGAAGAGATGCAGGCTCTGCAGAAAACCCTTGTACCCAAGCCTGAGCCAGGCAGCCCCTGACTCATTTAAAATGTTTTCCTGGGAGAGCTTGCCAGCACAGCTCCCTCAGGTGATGGGATGTGGGAACTGACACTGCCTTCTTGCTCTGAGCCTGTACAAGTCAGTGTCAGAGGTTCTGCCTCCAACCAGAAGCTCCCTCTGCTGGGGAGTTGCCACTGGCAGCTCCTTGGCTGCAGCCTAGCTCAGCAGCAGCCAAAGGCTCTCTCTCCCCTGACCGGCTCAAAGCGCAGCCTCTCCAGCACAGCAGCTCCCGCAAGGACATCCAACCTGCTTCCAGGGTCATGGGCAAGTGTCATCAAGCACAGCTTCTTGTCAGAGCTGTGTGAAGAGAGGAATAGGTGATGGTTCTTAAGGAGCAGACCTCAGTTTTCAGACACAAAGACCTCAAGAAAGCCTCCCAAGACCTCACAGGGATGCCAGACTAGGCCTCCCTTCTCATGACCTACACAACCTTTCTTCATGACTCCCTAACAGACTCCTAACCTGTTCATCCATCCTCACCCCCTGCAGTCTTTCTGCTCTCCTGACAACACACATTGGTCTGACACCAGAGCTGGGGTCTCTGATGGGGAACTTTGCCTGCCTAACCCCTCTGGGAGCTGATTGCTCCTCTTGGGTGGCTTGTTGATCTCTAGCCACACCTGCAGGTGCCTCCAGAGCTTCAGGTGGGGCTGATAAAGCCTTGATGGCACACAGCATCCCTGAGAATCCCTGTCAGCTGCAATGGCTTCTACAAGCATCAACTTCTGAGACTTTCTGAACTCCTGCTTTACAGCCCCTGCACCGTCCCATGCCTCCTGTTGCCTCCAGTGTGGGAGCTTGAGGATGTGTCATCTGGCAGAGCAGAGCCAGCCAAGCCAGGCCTGAAGAAGAGTGAGCAGGTGGATGGCTCCATGCTACGTGGGTAAGTGAGACACCTCTAGGTGCTTTCTTTGATGAACTGCATAGAAGAACTGTCACAGAGGGTGTTGGTGTGAATCAGCATTCAAATGACTGACAAAGCAGCTCTCCCATCATGGGTACAGCTGTGTCTTTTCTGACCCTCTGCAGCCTTCTCTAGTCTTGTCCTTTAGCCCAGCATTTGTCTCCCTTTGTCCTCAGTGTCCAAAGCCCAAAATAGCGGCTGCTCTCGCAAGACTCCTGCGCGGGGTCACGCCTGTTTGTGCAGATGATTTGCTGCCACTAATAGCACCCAAGACATTCCTGGGCGGGTAGGTTGCCTTCTATATCTCAGCGCAATGTGCTGCCATGTAGGAGCTGGACAACTGGGCTCCGTCCTAAGACGGAGACGCTATTCTTACCATCAGGAGATTTGCTCTGGCACAGCTCCCTTCCCAGCTGACAGCTTAAAAATCAGAAACAGCCCCAAATGTGCTCTCCCTGCAGAGTATAAACCATGAGTGGGCCCTGTGGAGTCTGTGTGGTGATGCTGTGCCAGTCCAGCTCCTGGGTGCTCACCTGCTGGGCCGTGTGTTCCCATGGGGAGTAGAGCAGCTTCCCAGGTGCTTCCAGCAGTGACCTGGGGCTCAGGTTGGGGTGGGTGTGGCTGTCACTTCTCTTGGACATCAACAATTGGAAAAGGCAGGATGCTGTAGGTCTCTAAGTGTATGATTTTACAGCCACTCCCCCTTGCATCCTGAAGAGACCTTATAGCAACCTTGCAGTACATGAAGGGGTCACAAGAAAGCTCGGGTGGGACTGTTTACAAAGGCTTGTAATGATAGGACTAGGGGCAGTGGGTATAAACTGGAGAGGAGTAGATTTAGACGAGGCATAAGTAGGAATTCACTATGAGAGTGGTGATAAACTGGCCCAGGTTGCCCAGAGCAGTGCTGGCTGCCCCATCCCTGGAGGTGTTCAAGGCCAGGTTGGATGGGCCTTGGGCAGCCTGATCCTGGGGGACGTGTCCCTTCCCATGGCAGGGGGGTGAAACTAGAAGGGACCTTAAAGATCATCCCATTCCAACCCCCCTGCCATGGGCACAGACATCCCCCTTTGGAAACACTCCCTTCCCAGCTTTCTTGTTGCCCCTTGTTGTACTGCAAGGTCGCTATAAGTTCTCCGTGGAACCTTCTCTTCTCCAGGCTGAACGATCCCAGCTCTCTCAGTCTCTCCTCATATGGGAGGTGCTGCAGCCCTCAGATCATCTCTGTAGGCCTCTGGACTCTCACAGGGCTGCTGTGAGAGGTAGGGTCAGCTGCTGACACACTGGTGAAACACAGGCTGTCTCTCCCGTAGTGAGCAGAGTGGCACGACAGGAGATGACTAGGGCAAAACAGCAAGTACCAAGGACCTGGCACCTGGACGATATGGGTTTCAAGGGGAAAGGGTGTGAATCCCAAGAGCTGAATGCCTGTCTGTGATGGGAGCACACGAGTTGTGCCCCTGGAGCACAGCTGCCAGGCAAACCAAAGTGTGGGACCACAGGGAGATCCGCTTCAATAGTGGTTTCCTGTTTGACATTAGACATTGATAAAGACTCCCTGTGCCATTCATGCTGATTGCACCATGCCAGCAAGTGCGGACCCAGGCCCATTCCCAAGGACACCATCTGCATCCCAAAGGGGATGGTCGACTCCGGGAGTCTCTGTGCAGCTGGGGCCGCAGGCACAGGAGTGCCCTTTGGCTGCAGTGCCTGAAAATCATCTCCTTCATCTTGCTGACAGGGCTGAATTTATTTTCCTCTGCTTTTGCCCTGGCATGTGGCAATGAGGGAGCCGTGACTGCAGGAGCTTTGGGAGACCAAGAACAGATGCTTGCCTTATTTAGGTGGATTGTTCTTCATGCCCTTGGCTCCACGGATCCCCTGTCCAAGGAAGAGTCTGTGGCCAGGATGTGACGTACCCTTCAGGTTACAGCTCCCAGGATGAACCTGGTCTTTGGGATAAATTCCACAATGGCCAGTAAAGAGCATTTGGACTTCCCTTCCTGAGATTTCTCTTGGCTTTTAAAGCAGGGGAATACAGTGCAGAGCTGCCACATGAGCTGCTGTTTTAATCACAGAGTGATTATCCTGCCTACCTGCTGTGGTTACCTCATGTGGCCATTGCATCAGAGACCTTGGGAAGGGCCTGAAACCCTGGGAAAAGGAGCATCCGAGCACTTCAGCAGGGCCAAATGGGATCAAAGTTAATAGCAGCTCTAGGAAACTGGAGAAACTGTCTCAAATTCTCATAAGGAAATACAATGAAGAGAAATAAAGTACGCATTTAGCTGGCTAGGCTAGTATTAAAATAAGCTAAATTTGCATGAACACCAATATATCCTGTCCCCCAGTGGAGGTGTTATCCTATCATTCTCCAAACTAAAAGCAAGTTTGGAGAATCTTCTTTTTTCAATATAAATGCATATGGGAATTACCAATAGAAAACATCTTGCATGGTATCCGTACTGCAAACTCTTTCTGCACTTGAGGATACCTTGTTTATTTTAAATAGTTTTAATGTTCGGAAATCTTTCCTGTTTTATGAAGAAAGTAGGTAAAACATTTGGAGATAATTGTAATAACCACTTATTGCCTATCTCTGCATTGTAGGTTCTCTCTGCTCCTCTCATAGGTGTGTCATCAACAGAGAAATGAGTCAAATTATGAAGTGTCTGGTGATGTTAACTTATGATCCTGTCCTCATTTCTTCTCCTTTCATGTCATTCTTCAACTCCTGTTGCCTTTGCCTTTCCATTGTCATCAGATCCCATCCACCCCACTCACCTGTTCTGTAACTGAAGCTGTTTGGCTGCTTTGACATGCGATGGTAAGGGCATCCTGAATGTCACCTCCTCGGCCGCGACCTAAAGCTCACATGTCTTCCTCTGACATTTGCTGTGGAGATAGGAGGAATTTCAGTAACCATAGAAATCTCATGCACACTCCAGAGATGTTCTTTTTTAGAGCTAGGAGAGCTATGTGTCAACTGTCTCTAAACTCTAGATGATTTTGCCCTCTCCAATCTGTTTGCACAACTGTCACTTTTACTCAGTGAGCATCTTCTTAGGCAACATCAGAGCAAAATAATGACTTTCCTGGGTTTCAAATCTCATGCTGAAACTTTCAAAGTAGAAGTCATTTCTTTTTTTGCTATTGTGAGATCAGGTAATAACTGTAGTGAGCATGGCAGGAGTTAGTCTCCAAACAACGGAACAAGACCAGAAGACAGCAAGGCCATCTCTGCCTGTTCATAGCCAGCCTGCGGTGGTTCTGGTCAGCAACAAACACAAAGATTAGCTCGCTTGTCTTAGCAATAGCCAAACCGGTAACTGGCCCAAGGTAGCTTGCATATTACCAGGTTAGTTAGTCTTTTATTTGTTAAGGTCGTCACTGGCTTCTCCCTAGGAGCAATCCCTGACTCTTTTCCTTCTACATTATTTTTAGCACTGCTCACCTGGAATGATAGCTCGAATCCCTGAAGGACCCGTCTTACCCAGACAAAACACAATTACCCAGACTAGATAGTCTATATGCCAGAAACAGAGAAAGCTCTCATCATATTCCATTTAATTCAACCCAATTCTCACCTCAGTGCAATAAAAAAAACTTTTCATGTGAAAAGTGTGCTTACCGTCTCCAGGACCCAGTGCCCAGCTGCATGTTAGTAGAAGTGTCAGAATGAGAAGCTTTGCACTGGAGAATTAGTGTTCCGGCATTTCTTCTTGTCTCACGCCAGCATTCCTGAGAGGTCTTATTTTACCCAGAGATCCTCAGTGCGAGGCTACACATTCCTTATCAGTCTGTTTATTATGGAGCCGCAGACACAAAGATCCTTCTCGGCATGTTTTATAAATATTAACAGCATAGCTGAGAACAGCATTTGCAAGTTGCAAATCTCATCAGGGATTTTCTTCAAGATTAGTGTAAAACTAACACTAAGTAGGAAAAATACTGAACGCTTTTCATTTTTAAGAAGCTTATCTTTGCATTTTGTGAGAATCTCAGCATTATGAGACTCTCTCTTGTATTGCATGTTGATAATGTGATTCCTTTAGCTTAAGAATTGTCCTACCACTCTTATTCCCAAGTTAAATTATTCTTGTCAAGCCCATTTCCCAGCGTCCCAGTGAGGGAGTCACAAAGAAATGTTGAAATGAGGAAACATGCAGGAAACGAGTGGAAAAAGGACATTTCACAGAAAGACAGACTAAGTTTCAGTAAGGGTTTCTAATTTCTTTGAACTGCTTTTTGACTTCATTGCAATGATGCTGGTTGTCAGGGGAAGTTCTCACCTGGTGGGACTGCACAGACTGCATTCACATGTCATTAATGCAAAGCACACTGCACTATGGAGAATTGTGTGTCTAAGAAGTATGGGACTGCAGGATCTTGCAAATCCTTATGAAAAGGGGACTGGAATTCATCACTCTTTTCAACTTTCATCTCCAAGCCACACAGATCCTCTTGCGATTTTTGTCTTTGACACTGAAAAAGGAAATATTAAAGAGAAGAGTGTTACTTAGTAATTAAAGTCCCTCATTCTTCTTACCCTCACTTCTCTAACCCTGACCTGTCTTTGGTGGGACATTTGTTGAACTGCTTGTCAGCCCTTTCTCTCTCCACACATAGGATGGGACAGACACGCGTGCACTGCTCCTTTGCTCTCCCAGGTGCAACTGTGTTTAGTTCATACAGGCCCATGGTCTGTGAAAGAGAAGCATATCCATACAGATATTCCTGGTCCCTCCTGAAGCCCTGAGCACCTCCCAGTCCCTGGTCAGGGCATCAGGGACACAAATCACCTGAGGAGAGGTGGCTGTGGTGACCTGTCGCAGGTATAGGAGACACTGCTGTCTAAGGACCTGAGCTTGTTCTCCAGGCCATTGACCCACAGGAGTCAATGAGTAGGAGCTGAGCAGCTCTGAGCTCTCTCCAGCCTCCCAGGGATCACAACAAGGGGTTGCTTTCTATATCCTGTGAACATTATGCCAAGAAGGAAGTAAGCAGATCACTTGGTGTTAAGCGTTTAATATTTATCTTGTCATAGTAGTAATGTATTTACCAATACCCAATTACCCAATTTCACTCTGCAATGCATCCTGTTATACACCTGAATCTCTTTCTACTTGCATCTTTCTCTTGCCACACCACTGCGTAAGTAGTAAAATCCTGGAAGGCGTAAATCAAAGGACGTGTTCATCATGTAGGAACCATCAGTGTTATGTCGGAATCTACTAATGGCTTTAAACTGGAGAGGGGCAGACTTAGACTAGACATAAGGAAGAATTTCTTTACTATGAGAGTGGTGAGGTGGGTTGCTCAGGGAAGCTGTGGCTGCCCCATCCCTGGAGGTGTTCAAGGCCAGGTTGGATGGGGCCTTGAGCAGCCTGATCCAGTGGGAGGTGTCCCTGCCCACGGCAGGAGGGTTGGAATTGGGTGATCTTTAAGGACCCTTCCAACCCAAACTATTCTATGATTCTATGACTTGAGTGATAGGGTCATTTTCACAGAAAGGGTTAATTGTGCACTGGTAGAGGCTGCCCAGGGAGGTGGTTGATTCGCCTTCCCTGGAGGTGTTTAAGTGATGGGTAGACGAGGTGCTGAGGGACATGGTTTAGTGTTTGATAGGAATGGTTGGACTCGATGGTCCGGTGGGTCTCTTCCAACCTGGTGATTCTATGATTAAGGAATAAATGTCATAGTGGCCACTCTTCCGGGAAGTTGCACAACAGAACTCGAGAGTCACAATTTCTCAGTAGAAGACATAATGCTGCCTAACTTTCAGAGGTTCCTTCATGGTTGGAATGACTCTATAAACTAGGACTTCCTAATCTACTGCCCATTAAGTGTATGCCCAGGTGGATAAAGAAATCTTTCCAAGATATATCTGAAAGTGTTTGGATTATACTGGGGAACCTTCTGAAAAAGTGGAAGCTCCTGTGACTGCCAGAGATATTTGAAAAGCATAGAAAAAGTACAACTTTCACAGATTTCCACTGCTGCACCGTAACGAAAGAAGAAGTGAGATCTCACAATTTATTTTCTGCTGTACTGGAATTCACTGGCTGCCACAGGGCAACCTGTTTATGGAAAGATTTAACCTGGAGAATATGCAAAGACCTTCCTCGCTGAATGGGAGAAATCAGCAGTGTTCCTCTTCACTCACTTCTTTCAAGTTGTAAAAGAGAAAGCGTGACTTCTACATAAAGACCTGGGGCCTATGATCGCTCTTTTGCTATGTTTATTTTTGGCATGAGTTTCTGACACCTGAACAAGGGCTATGAAGTTTCTTCCACTAATAAGCATGTGGAAAATCACGGATAAAACTAATGAAGAAGGTATCACACTTCCAGGCTCTAGCCTTCCGTTCACAATGCAAATCTAAAACTCACTGTGAGACTCTGCCTCGACATAGGATGGAAATCAGTGTCCGTGTACCTATTTTCACTTCGATTGTGATGTGCTGCTGAGTGTTCTCTCGTGTGTTCTCCGCCAACACAGAGCCCGATGGAGGAGAAGTCCTATCTTAAGGGCTGGCAGAGGGTGAGGCAGCTGTCTGATCTCTTTCTCAAGATGGTTCTATTTTCAGCATGTGTGAGTCTCCTCTTCTGCACAGGAAATGTCAGCACTGCAGCACCTTGCCCACACCACATTGCTGAGTGGGACATTCTGTATCCAGGGGCTGCTCTCTGCCTCTTCCCTCTTTGATTGTGCTGGGCTTTGCTCTCAGCTACAGCGACAATAACAGGATGGGAAAATGGTAGTGGTGGGCAGCATCTATTTAAGTTTTCTTTCTTGTGTTAAGGCATTTGCATTAAGGCATTCGTTAATCTTATTATTAGTGGCTAGAAATAATCATTAGAGGATATGGTCACAGATTATAATCACATATAGACTGGCAAAGAGACAATGAAATGTTTCCCTCTTAGTCTTTTTTACAGGATTTATCTTCTTATTTCTTTTCATAGAATCATAGAACAACCAGGTTGGAAGAGACCCACTGGATCATCGAGTCCAACCATTCCTGTCAAACACTAAACCATGTCCCTCAGGACCTCATCCACCCGTCTCTTAAACGCCTCCAGGGAAGGTGAATCAACCACCTCCCTGGGCAGCCTCTGCCAGTGCCCAATGACCCTTTCTGTGAAAGTTTTTTTCCTCATGTCCAGCCTAAATCTCCCCTGGTGGAGCTTGAGGCCATTCCCTCTTGTCCTGTCCCCTGTCACTTGGAAGAATAGGCTGTTACCCTCCTCAACCATCCATTCCTTCTACACCGTCTTCTAATACAAGTGGAAAAAGTCTTTCCTTTCTAAACCTGTACCGGGAAGTCAAGTCTATCTTGTGATTGACATCACATGCTCTGTCACAGCTGCCATTGCTATCAATCATTTTTTCTTGCTTAAAATACCCATTTTAATGGCCTCTGTGGGAAAGCAGGGAATTTTTGGTTGAGGAGAACTGGAAAATGAAAATTACATGACATTACAATTTTCAAATGAAATGTTAAATACACTGTCTTTTCTTCACACACACAGAAAAACATTTTAATTACTGTTCGCTCCAGCAGGACTTACTGAATTTGCACTGTCACTCATTTTACTGACAGTGAATTGTTCAGTACTAGGCACTGAGCAGTTTATCGTTCAACCCTTTTGAACACCTATATCCTTGACGAGCCTGATAAATTAGGAAGTACCTTAATTGTGCAACCAGAAAAACAGACAAGTTCACTTGGTGTAGCCTGTAAGGACAGCTCAAAGGTGGGTTACGCTGTTGAAGAATGTGTGCTTTTAGGAATCCCCCTAAACATGATTTAATACCGATTTCTGGCTGTGATATTTTAATGTCTCCATTCTGAAGCAAAGATTGAGATAGCAAACAGCAAAATGAATTCACTTGAAAGATGAAGTTGCATAAAACAATAGCTTGTTCCTTTTTGAGCAGTAATTTGCACGTAGATTATAGGGTTTTTTTTTGGTTTTTTTTTTTTTTTTTTTTTTTTTTTGCCTGGGAGGGTGGAGTTTACAACCTGCAATCCTGGAGCAAGGAGAACAGGAAATATCCGCTCTTTGTAGTGTGTGTCAGGAAGACAATATCTCAGGATTCCTGAAAGCAGTTGTCAAGACACTTCTGAAGGGGCTGAAGAATTTGCTGCTTAGTCTTCATATCAAATCACTATCTGATGCAGCTATCAAATCACTATCTGAGCAGCTATCTGATGCCCTTTACACCTCTCTTTGTCTGGGTAGTTACTCAGTCTTCTGAAGTTACAGCCATCTCACTCAGTTCATGTTCAGCTTTTAGTGCTCGTCATAAGTTTAAACCACAAATCAAATGGATTTTTATTTTTTTTTTTTAGTTCCCAGACAATTTAGATGCTCGCAGTGTGAAGTTCTTACACAATGCAAAATAGCAACTGTGGTCCAAGTGTTTTCTGCTCACAATCAACTACAGTCACTGCAAATATGCTTTTATGTACTGGTTCTTGTTCCAACACTACTCAGGTCCTTCCTGCAGGAAACAGAGACACTTCCCTTGTTTGCAGAGGGACAGAGAAGGAACTTTCTACTTTGCCTCCTTTCTTCCCCTTTAATGCTTCTTAGATATTTAGAGCAAGAACCTGCGCACTATACACAACCCAAACACATTTCAATTGAGTTTTCCTCCTCTTGTACATATGTTTCTATTTTTAATTGTACTACCTTGGCTGATGACATCACGTCTAGGCAAAATAGGAACAGTGTTGATCTTTTTGTTTTTTTTTAAGTAAAAGATGCCTAGTGATGTCCTCTCAGCAGTATGAGAACAAGATTAAGCTTACTCAAGAAGAAGAAACACTACTTGTTCTTTTCAGGAAACTTGGGAAGCAAGCTGCAAATTCCTAATTGTCTATGTGGGAACTCTGACGTCATTTAAGACTGGCCCTTCTGAAGGTCTTCTGCAAGATTAAGGACAATGCCAAAGTAAAAACATTTATTGGTGCAAGCTTTGGTACTGTGAGTAACAGAGTTCATACCTCCAAGAAGGTATTGGAAGTTTTGGATCTGCTTATGACCAGCTTCAGGAGAATGAACTCATGCAGTTTCAACACTCGTCATCCAATAACCTGGATTTTAAAACACAATCATAGAATCACTAGGTTGGAAGAGACCCATTGGATCATCGAGTCCAACCATTCCTATCAAACACTAAACCAAGTCCCTCAGGACCTCATCCACCTGTCCCTTAAACACCTCCAGGGAAGGTGAATCAACCACCTCCCTGGGCAGCCTATTCCAATGCCCAATGACCCTTTCTGTGAAAAATTTCCTCCTAATCTCTAGCCTAAATCTCCCCTGGTGGAGCTTGAGGCCATTCCCTCTTGTCCTGTCCCCTGTCCCTTGGGAGAAGAGGCCAGCTCCCTCCTCTCTACAACCTCCTTGCAAGTAGTTGGAGAGAGTAATGAGGTCTCCCCTCAGCCTCCTCTTCTCCAGGCTAAACACCCCCAGCTCTCTCAGCCGTTCCTCATAAGGTCTGTTCTCCAGCTCCTTCACCAGCTTTGTTGCTCTTCTCTGGACTCGCCCCAGAGCCTGAACATCCTTCTTATGCTGAGGGGCCCAGAACTGAACACAGGATTTGAGGAGCAGTCTCACCAGTGCCGAGTCCAGAGGGAGAATAACCTCCCTGGCCCTGCTGGTCACACTGTTTCTGATCCAAGCCATGTATCGTGAGTGTGCTCATTCTCCATGGGCAGCTCTTCTGAACCAAGTAGACCATGTTACTTGCATCGTTCTTCCTTTTACTCCTGTAGAGATCTTAGTGCTAGATATCTAGTCTTTGGTACTTCAAAGCCTTATTTGAGCAGCTGATCTAAAAACTCCATTTGCTGACCTGCTGTGCTATTCAGGCAGCAGTGGAGGAGTTACAGAGATGGGCAAGTAGGGAATAATTCCTCTTCTTCCATTCTATGGACCATCACACAAAGGAAATATTACCATTGCCTGAGTCTAATAGCACTTAAAAAATTGGGTTCTTAAGTTGCTTGCAACAACTCGGCTAAGAGTAGATATGTTTTTTCCTCTGACTGAATTCTGCAAATAAGAAATTACGTCTTTTCACTCAGCTGACAACACTTCCTTTTTTACAGACATGGAGTTTCTGTGATTTTGAGCTGTTAAAAGGAGAAAGCACCTTTTGTTCTCATGTGTTACATAGTAAATGCTGCAACAATTTGTAACTCCTTGTTCATTATTAGGGACGCATGTAATATCTCGATATACCACCCTTTTATGGGAAATAGAATATTTTTTAAATACAATATATTTTAAATATAATGTACCTTTATGTTCACCTTTATGACACCTTTATATCCACCAGCATCTGTATTTTGATATTTTTATATCTATTAGCACCTGTGTTTATCTCAAGACCTTGGAAATCATCTCAAGCACTCTGTACATGAGCTATATTTCAAGGGCTGACATGCTGTCCGTGCAGGAATGTGAAGTACAATAGGCTTCTGGTTTCCATTTTCAAGAGCAAAATATTGCTTTAAGTCACAATGAGTTGTACGTTTTGGTATATAGGTTTTTTTTAAGTATTTCTTTGTAAACCTCACCGCATCATGTGAAGATGTTTTTATAGTATTTATGTATTTCATAGTTTGAATTGTTGCTGCTCTGTGTACCGAACAATCTTGAATGGATCAGAAAGTCATCCAGAAGTATGTCAGGACAATCTATAAGTCCTGCATCCAAGTTCTCTAAGTGCTTTAACTGACTGAGATTCCCTCCTCAATTCTCTTGTCAAATTAATTATAGTAGATATAACCACATAGCTGGTAAGATACAAAAAATTTCTAATTATATCGAGTTAAATCAAATGACAATTATGTCTTTAGATAAGACTGCCAAACAATGCTTTGCCAAAGAAGGTTGTCCAAAAATGCTTTGACCGAAGAAAGGGGAAGAATCCGGAGCATCTGCATATCAGACTCTATAAAATCACCTTGGGACTAATTTGCCCTACTCCCACTCAAACTTTCAGGGTAAGTGGATGGGCTCTGCAGGCTGGCTGACCAACCAATTTCTCTTTATCTGTCTTGCCTGACTTGCTGCATTCTGATTAATTCTGATAACAAGAAGGGAGGGCTTGCTTCTTATAGTTGAAATTTTCAATCTGCTTTCCATGGCATCTATTTACTTCCAACTTAAAATTTATCTCTGAAATATTATGGAACATAAGAAGAAAGTTATGAACTTATTAATATGCTAGTGACTGAATTAGAACCTCTGATGTCATGGCAGGCAACACCCTAAGATATTAACTGTTAGTCCAATGACTTTGAGATAAGTTTACTATGTTCAATCCTCATTTATTTTATTCACACCCACTGAAGAAAAGATTGAACTGAGCCTGATCATATGTATACATTGTGAAAATAAGTAAATTCACTTTCAACAGGTGATGGGCAATTAAAGAACTTATTGGAGACTTATTGCTGAGAACTAAGGCAACAGAAGAGAGAGATTTGCTTTAGATGTAATATATAGTATGTCAACAGTAAAACGGCAAGACACTTACCACTATGATAAAACTGAAAAATTATCATCAGTATTAAACATTCTGTTCATAGCTAGGAAGCAAAAATTATTTAGAAAGATGTCTCATCCTGGAGTGGGATGTAAGCACTTGAGTGTTCAAAACAAAACTTGCTTTCAAATGGTTTAATTACTAGTTTAAATATTGGGAAGACAGAAACTGTAAGAAACTTCATCACTGACACAGGTAACTATTATCTAATAGACAGACAGTGTCTTTTTTCCCCCTCCAGATTCTTCCACTGACGTGTCTTCAGTAAAGCGCAGCCATGACTTCTGCGGACTCTGAGATGGCTGTTTTTGGGGAGGCGGCTCCTTACCTCCGAAAGTCAGAAAAGGAGAGAATCGAGGCCCAGAACAGGCCTTTTGATGCCAAGTCATCTGTCTTTGTGGTGCATCCTAAGGAATCCTTTGTGAAGGGGACGATCCAGAGCAGGGAATCAGGGAAAGTCACTGTGCAGACTGAAGGTGGAGAGGTGGGTAAAGTGCAATGGAAGAGAACATAATTTAATTCGCACTCTGGTCTCTCAGCTGATATATATCAGTCTTTCTTCCTTGGCAGACTCTGACTGTGAAGGATGATCAAATCTTCCAAATGAACCCTCCAAAGTACGATAAAATCGAGGACATGGCCATGATGACCCACCTCCACGAACCCGCTGTGCTGTACAACCTCAAAGAGCGTTACGCAGCCTGGATGATCTACGTAAGTGCCGGCAGCAGCCTTCCCTTGGGCAGCTGGGAGGAACCGCTCGGTCAGGCTGAGCACAGCCAACGTGTTCTCTGCCTTCCTTGCAGACCTACTCGGGTCTCTTCTGCGTCACTGTCAACCCCTACAAGTGGCTGCCGGTGTACAACCCCGAGGTGGTGTTGGCCTACCGAGGCAAGAAGCGCCAGGAGGCCCCTCCACACATCTTCTCCATCTCTGACAATGCCTACCAGTTCATGTTAAATGGTGAGTTGTTTGATATCCCTTCAAAGGTTATTGCTCTTCAGGCAAAAATCTTCCATTTCTCTTCTGATAATCTTTGAGCATATGGAGTCATGTTTATATCATGCTTGTCAGCTGAGTAAACTAGAATGCCCATCTTTAAATTGGTTAAATAACACAGAAAGTACCTGGGGAATGTTCTACAGGGAAGTCTAAAAATTAAGTTTTTTAATTGTAAAGTTAGAACTCTGATGGAAAGAAGAATTAGCAGTGCTACAGAAGTGTGGGTGCTCTTTCCTAACAAACAATACTAGTAGAACCTATGAATCAGAAAGTAAGAAAGACACAGTAGAAAGTGAAATTCCAAATCCAGGTATACTATCAGACATTTGAGTATGTCTATTCATAAACATCAAATAAATTCAGAATGAATTAGGTAAGGGCACTTTGATGGAGAAGAGAAGGCTGAAGGGATATGTATATAAAGATATTTGTAAAATGAACTGTTCTGTAGAAATCAGAGGTGGATAGAAAGCAGAATTATCATTCATTCTTTCCTTCCGTCTAACATTTTAACAACTAGGAGTCATCAAACCAACTATCGATTGAGATTTTTTTTCAAATACCAAGGGGATCATTAATTTTATATAACATATGTAAGGCCTGGATATTCTTTATCAAAGAAAATCATGTGTCTAAAAGGTCAATTTCAATGACTAAAATATGAACTTGAACTCATGTGAACTCTACCCAAACTGTCACATATAAATGTACTGTGCTTGGTTCAAAAGATCCTTGCACTCAGGAGATCTGAGACTATGGTCTGATCTTGGAAGGCTCTGGAGTCCACAGAAAGTGCTAATAATTTTATCTTACATGCTTTAGTCACTTAAATCATATTGACGTTTCAAAGTAATGGTTTGACTCTTTCTTGTATACAGAAGTATCTAAAGAGAATGACTTTAAAAAGAAACTCGTATATTTTATCTTACAACCATATCCAAATAAGACTTTATTTTCCTATTGGGAAATTAAAATAAACATGAAAGGGATAAACTGCTACATTGCCAGGATATTTTAATTGGGAAATGACTCTTTAGTGTCCCCGCACTCTTAGAGGAGCTTCAGTTCACAGTTAGTCTGCTTCACAGGTTTTGATTTCTCTGTAACAGAGGAACACTAAGTAAACTCTTTCTATCTTTTCACAGATCGCGAGAACCAGTCTATCCTGATCACGTATGTACATCCCTGTTCGGGTCCCTGGGGGGCTGCCCAGTGCCAGGGGACCTCCTGCCTGACCACACACTCTCTGCTTCTCTCTTGGCTTTGGCAGCGGAGAATCCGGAGCCGGGAAGACTGTGAACACAAAGCGTGTCATCCAGTACTTTGCAACAATCGCAGCAAGTGGGGAGAAGAAGAAAGAGGAGCAGTCTGGCAAAATGCAGGTGAGTCAGGAAGAACAGACTGAAATCTTGATATGCTCCTGCCATGTCAACTGAGCATTGTGACTGAATAATTATTACCCTCTAGGGAACGCTTGAGGATCAAATCATCAGCGCCAACCCTCTGCTGGAGGCCTTTGGAAATGCCAAGACCGTGAGAAATGACAACTCCTCACGCTTTGTAAGTTGTTGCTTTAGACAAAATCTCTCCTTATTTTAACTTACGTTAAAGTTACTAAGTTAGTTAGTTAGTTATGATGGTGATGAAATGCAACCAGGCTGAAATGCTGCTTCTCCTTACAGGGTAAATTCATCCGAATCCACTTTGGGGCCACAGGCAAACTGGCTTCTGCAGACATTGAAACTTGTAAGAGTCTCTCCTGGTCTGACCCCATTCTTTCCTATATTCCCACCTCTATGAGTGTTCCTGTGCCTGATTCTTTGCACTGTCCTTGCCAGATCTGCTGGAGAAGTCCAGAGTCACTTTCCAGCTCAAGGCGGAAAGAAGCTACCACATCTTTTACCAGATCTGCTCCAACAAGAAGCCAGAGTTAATTGGTAGGGAGGATCAATGTCTTTTTGAGGATGAATGCTGATGATTCCATCTGCTAGCTGGTTGGCAAAACTGACCCTGTGCCTTGTGTCTTCCTCCTTTCAGACATGCTTCTCATTACCACCAACCCCTTTGATTTCCACTTTGTGAGTCAAGGGGAGGTCACTGTTCCAAGTATTGATGACCAGGAGGAGTTGATGGCTACAGATGTAAGTGACACAGCAGCAAAGTTCCTACTGTACACATCTCAAAGATGACATTAGTGACCTACTGAGATGTATTTTACTTCACTTTTTGACTGCAGAGTGCCATTGACATCCTGGGCTTCTCTGCTGATGAGAAGACAGCCATCTACAAGCTGACAGGGGCTGTCATGCACTATGGGAACCTGAAGTTCAAGCAGAAACAACGAGAGGAGCAGGCAGAGCCGGACGGCACAGAAGGTCCTTAGCAACTGACCTTTTAGCAAAGCAATGTTTTTGTGAAGATGCGGTTTTTTTAGACTGGACAAAAGCTATACTTTAATCAAATGAAAACTAAATAATGTCTCTTTTAGTGTTGAACTCTGAATCTGATTCTCTGGTCACTGACCTATGTTACTGAATGGAACTCCTTCAATTAGGACTTTGATGGGCTAGCTTCGTGCATTTTTTCTGTAGCATGCATAGGGTTTTGACAGGCTTTTTAAAAAGGCAGCCTCCCTAGTTTCACACATTAGCTCAAGTTCCAGCTTTGTTACGTGAATCCTGCTCTCACTGGCAGTGCAGACCATGGCCTATTTAACAGCTTCCTGAGACCTTGACTAAGATGCCAAGTTTTAAACTTCCTGTATTTTTAGAGTGGAATCTATTGAAAACACTGTTTCGGCTTACAAAGTTAGTTAAAATATTTAAGGAAATGTATCTTACTGATAACTGCTTTCAAAGAAATTACCAACTTTCACAGCTTTCCTGCATTCAATACACTTGCTGTGATACTGGTCTAAAAGATTTGCAGTCCAGAATTTTCAACACTGGTTCAATTTCTAAGACACACCCACTTATTCAATTCCAGTCCTTGTATAGTGGTCATTTTTTCTTCTGTCTCTTTTTTCTTCAGTGGCTGACAAGGCTGCCTATTTGATGGGTCTGAACTCAGCTGACCTGCTCAAGGCCCTCTGCTACCCCCGAGTAAAAGTGGGGAATGAATTTGTGACCAAAGGTCAAACTGTGGAGCAGGTAAAATAATTGGTTACTAGGAATACATGGTTACATCTTAGAATTTCTCTTCAGACAGTTAAAATTTCTTAACGTTTCTCTGTGCAGTAATTTTTGAACATTTCTCCTTCGCTTTAGGTGAACAATGCAGTTGGTGCCCTGGCTAAAGCCGTCTATGAGAGGATGTTCCTGTGGATGGTTGTTCGCATCAACCAGCAGCTGGATACCAAGCAACCCAGACAGTACTTCATTGGTGTCCTGGACATCGCTGGCTTTGAGATCTTTGATGTAAGGAACAGGGATTTGAAAATAGTTCCATGGAAGGGACAATGGGTGCTGAGAAAATTCTAAGACTTCTTTCACAAGAAGTCAGATATTTTTGTAAAAATTACAGTGCTCAAGAGATCTCTCTCTTAAAGGGATTGACTTTTTCAACTATTAGATCTTAACAGGCAAGAAAATGATACCAGAGCATGCAAGAATTTTAAGACTAGTTAAAAGAGAAATGGAAGAAACCTGTGACAAAGTTGAATAGCCAAAGCAGTGGAAAATATTGAAAGAGATTAGAAATGTTCATGCTGTTGGTGAAACAGCCTCAAAAGCTTCTATAGAAGCCACTCTTCTGGGAACAGAAAAATATTTAAGTTACAAAGTCAGGCAGTTTTCATGATCAGGTTGTTGGGAGAGGCAAAAGTTCATTCTGATGGGAGAAAGTGTGCTGAAGTTATCCATTAAATTAACTTAGGAATTAAGGGATTCTAAATGCATAAGTGATAATTATAGTAATTAAATTATCCATATTATATGAAATTACAATAAACGATGGATTGCAATAAGTGAGAAGTCTTTTCTCTGCTCACAATAAAAGTAGAGAGTCCCTGAAAGATTTCTGGGAGAACAGATAAGGAAGAGACATTGTATTTCTCTGAAGAGACCCATGAAGGATGAGAACTACACAATGAAAAGCCTTGTGGTGATGACTGAACCTTGAAAATGTTGCTATTTTTTTTGTGTTTGGCAGTTCAACAGCTTTGAGCAGCTCTGCATCAACTTCACCAATGAGAAACTGCAACAGTTCTTCAACCACCACATGTTCGTGCTGGAGCAGGAGGAGTACAAGAAGGAAGGAATCGAATGGACATTCATCGACTTTGGGATGGACCTGGCTGCCTGCATTGAGCTCATTGAGAAGGTATCCTTCCTGTTCATGTACACTGATGTTTGAATTCTCTAGCTATTGAGAGATAAATAAAGACTTTATGTCTGGATTAAAATGATAAATTTCAGATATTAATCTGTTCTGAATTTCTATAATTTGCAGTGTGTCCAGTAATGGCTAAAAATAGTGCCACAAGTAAATGTCAAATACCAAAGACTGTGAACCTCAGTTAATTTTCTGTGATATGTTGTCCAGAAAGAACAGAAGCAACCTTCTGACATATCTGACAGCTTTCTGTCCTAGAACTAGACAATTGTTCTCTTTCTTATTTATTGTAATGTTTTCCAGCCCATGGGCATCTTCTCCATCCTGGAAGAGGAGTGCATGTTCCCCAAGGCAACTGACACCTCTTTCAAGAACAAGCTCTATGACCAGCACCTGGGCAAGTCCAGCAACTTCCAGAAGCCCAAACCTGCCAAAGGCAAGGTTGAGGCTCACTTCTCGCTGGTGCACTATGCTGGCACAGTGGACTACAACATCACTGGCTGGCTGGAGAAGAACAAGGACCCCCTGAATGAAACCGTCATTGGGTTGTACCAGAAATCATCTGTGAAGACACTGGCCTTACTCTTTGCCAACTACGGTGGAGCAGATGCAGGTGAGCTCCGTGGAAACTGTATTTTCAGTGCTGGACAATGTTGACGCTGAATTAGAGCAGTAAACACTAAGAATTTGAAGGTACATTGTGTTCTGCAGTTTCCAATGTACAATCCATATTGTAATACATTCTTCTTCCATTTGCAGAGGGTGGTGGTGGCAAGAAGGGTGGCAAGAAGAAGGGTTCTTCTTTCCAGACTGTCTCAGCTCTTTTCCGGGTAATTACTGATTCTCCACTTTGTCTCTTTTTCTTCAAAGAAAGGGAATTTAATGGATTATCCCTCCCAAGGATTAAACACATAGACCTGAAGGGATGCAAACTTTTCATTTGTTAGTCTGAACTTCTCTTTGTAACTTCACAGGAGAACCTGAACAAGCTGATGACGAATCTACGGAGCACCCACCCCCACTTTGTGCGCTGTATCATCCCCAATGAAACAAAAACACCTGGTAAGATCCTCAAGTAAAGAAGTACAGTGATTAAGCCGCCATTCTCTATGCTTTATCATGAAATATCAATTAATTTTCTTATTTGTTTAGGTGCCATGGAGCATGAGCTGGTGCTGCATCAGCTGCGCTGTAACGGTGTGCTGGAAGGGATCCGAATCTGCAGGAAGGGATTCCCCAGCAGAGTCCTGTATGCTGACTTCAAACAGAGGTAAGAATGCTCCAACTTAGTCCCCATTCTTTTTCTTTCCTACACTTTCTATATCCAAAATATACTAAAGTATCGTATTTAATATACAGATCAGCGTAAACAGTCTGTAACCAAATCACATTAGTCTACTACTGAAAAACAATGAAGTAACATAAATGATTCCTTCATAAATCCACTTCATGTTTTAAAAAAGAATACGTGTTTCCTTCCGATGTCCAAAAATGCCTCTGAAATGTGTTTAGGAAGGCCTGTCCCTATCAGTGAGGCAGTCACCTGCTGCTGCCAAACATCAGCTGAGAGCTGATGAGTATTGATCATATGAGTGTATGATCAGCTGAGTTCTGCTGAGAACAGATTGACTATTCTAACACAAATATTTTAACAAGGGACTAAGAAGTATAAGAAGTAATGTAAACATTTCTAACGACCAATTCATGGTGATATGATGTGGCTGATGACCTGGTTTGCTATGGGCTTGGATTTGAGGATATGAACTCTTCACTTACACTTCCTTGAAAGTTTACACTGTCCCTACCACAGGACATTGCTCTGACAGCTGTTCCTGAGGAGGGTTGGGGTTCAGGGTTCAGTGTGAGTTTGTGTAATGTGGATATCTTCATGTTTGTTTCCTCCTACAGATACAGAGTGCTTAATATAAGTGCTATTCCAGAAGGGCAATTCATGGATAGCAAGAAGGCTTCAGAGAAGCTCCTTGGATCCATTGATGTGGACCACACCCAGTACAGATTTGGTCACACCAAGGTAGAAACCAGACCATTGTTCAGAATCTGTGTGCCTCTCCCAAGCACAGCCTGAGAGTGATGTGCTGCAATGTTCCCTTTCTTAAGGTGTTCTTCAAAGCTGGGCTGATAGGTCTACTGGAGGAGATGAGAGATGAGAAACTAGCAGAGATTATGACTAGAACACAAGCCAGGTGCAGGGGCTTCCTGATGAGAGTGGAGTATCGGAAAATGGTGGAGCGGAGGTAGGCATTTGCCACCCAGGTGTAATATTATCACGAGTCTGGGCTAATTGAGTCTAAATTCATTCAACTCAAGATACGCAACATCAATGTGAATCTCATTTCAGGGATGCCATTTTCTGCATCCAGTACAACGTTCGTGCATTCATGAATGTCAAGCACTGGCCCTGGATGAAGCTGTTCTTCAAGATCAAGCCCTTGCTGAAGAGCGCAGAATCTGAGAAGGAGATGGCCAACATGAAACAGGAGTTTGAGAAAACCAAGGAAGAACTGGCCAAGTCTGAGGCAAAGAGGAAGGAGCTGGAGGAGAAAATGGTGGCCCTGCTGCAGGAGAAAAATGACCTGCAGCTCCAAGTGCAGGCCGTGAGTATCCCCTTTCATTTGTCCTTGGGAGAACAGTGTACAGCCAGAATGTTTGCTCACCTAAGCAGAGACTTGCCGGAAGCCGACAAATGGCTAGTAGAAAATAATTTAAACCACACACCACACTTGAGTAAACAGGCACTGGCAGGGGTGTGATGGGTGTCATGACAGCCCCACGTGAGACTTGGCACTCCTGCCAACCAAGTCATGTAACACCAGCCACTAGAGCTCTGAACCTGGGGGGAAGTAAGCTCTGTCTACTCAGCTTCAAAGCAGTGTCTCTCTAACACAGTAATGGCCAACTTTAGAAGGACCTACTTGTCCAACCTACAGCTACACATGTGAAGGTCCTGGTTACTTTTGGAAAGACGAATACTTCCCAGTCAAAGGGAAGTACTAGGTCCATCATGGGTCTCTCTTCAACAGAAGAAGCTATTGAATGCTTTTTCTATCAGTAACCCTCTCTGAGGAATCTGTAAGACAGAAAAAACTACTTGGATGTAGTATTGAAATTAGATGACAAGTTTGCCCAGTAGACACTGGTAAGATCTTCCAGGTGTAGAGTTCCAGGTTCAGTCCACGTTGTAAGACATTGCTGTGTGTGATGCAAAAGTCAGAGCAGGCAACCTTCAAAACATTATAACTCACTAAATTCTATGTCTCCCCACCAGGAAGCAGATAGCTTGGCTGATGCTGAGGAAAGGTGTGACCAGCTCATCAAAAACAAAATCCAGCTGGAAGCCAAACTTAAGGAAGCAACTGAAAGAGCTGAGGATGAGGAAGAAATCAATGCTGAGCTGACAGCCAAGAAGAGGAAACTGGAGGATGAATGTTCAGAGCTGAAGAAAGATATTGATGACCTTGAGTTAACATTGGCCAAGGTTGAGAAGGAAAAACATGCCACAGAAAACAAGGTACACACATAGGGGACATCATAAGAGGTCAAAATATGTATTGCTTCTTGGGGCAAAAGAGCCTGCTACAGCAGGACACCTTGGCTTTGGAACATTTTGGCTGGATTGTGTCTGAGCAGCAAAAGGAAAACCAGAACTCCTGGCTAAGAGCTACACAGTGGAAATGCCATGGAACCTCCAGGTCTGCTTTGCATCCAGTTCTGACAACTGCTTATATTTGTAGGTGAAAAACCTCACCGAGGAGATGGCAACCCTGGACGAGACCATTGCCAAGCTGACAAAGGAGAAGAAAGCCCTCCAAGAGGCCCATCAGCAGACACTGGACGACCTGCAGGCAGAGGAGGACAAAGTCAATACTCTGACCAAAGCAAAGACCAAGCTGGAGCAGCAAGTGGACGATGTAAGCACATTTGTAGCTAAAGGAGAAAAAAAATTCGTAAAGGAAAGTACATCCAACAGAGCACTGATGGTCTTATTTGTTCTAGCTGGAAGGGTCCCTGGAGCAAGAGAAGAAGCTGCGCATGGACCTGGAGAGAGCTAAGAGGAAACTCGAAGGAGACTTGAAAATGGCTCAAGACAGTATAATGGATTTGGAAAATGATAAGCAGCAGCTGGATGAGAAACTGAAGAAGTAAGTGTGGCTGTGAGGCACCTGAGTGTGGGGCTGCTTCTCTTGCATTTTCCCTTTGGGCTCTAACACTGTGTCCTTTGCCCAAAGGAAAGACTTTGAAATCAGCCAGGTCCAGAGTAAAATTGAGGACGAGCAAGCCATGGGCATGCAGTTACAGAAGAAGATCAAGGAGCTGCAGGCAAGTCTCTGTTCCATCCCCTCTCTCACCCTGGCACAGGTCAGGCAGGAGGAGGGCACGGGGCTGAAGGGTTCCCCATGTTCTCCAGGCTCGCATTGAGGAACTGGAGGAGGAAATTGAGGCAGAGAGAACTTCTCGGGCAAAAGCAGAGAAGCATCGGGCTGACCTCTCACGGGAATTGGAGGAGATCAGCGAGCGCCTGGAAGAAGCAGGAGGGGCTACAGCAGCTCAGGTTGAGATGAACAAGAAGCGTGAGGCCGAATTTCAGAAGATGCGTCGTGACCTGGAAGAGGCGACGCTGCAGCACGAAGCCACGGCTGCCGCCCTGCGCAAGAAGCACGCGGACAGCACAGCTGAGCTTGGGGAGCAGATCGACAACCTGCAACGAGTGAAGCAGAAGCTGGAGAAGGAGAAGAGTGAGCTGAAGATGGAGATTGACGACCTGGCCAGTAACATGGAGTCTGTCTCCAAAGCCAAGGTATCGAACTGCAGCAGAACAGGCTCTCAGGGCCAGAGGCTACAGCTACCAGCCCCATTCTCGTAAAGAAAATCCCTGTTGTGAGAACAAGGCAGAGTCTCCTTGTGTTCATCTTCTTTCCTTTCTTGTATTTGGTCACTAGGCCAATCTGGAGAAGATGTGCCGCACTCTGGAAGATCAACTGAGTGAGATTAAAACTAAGGAGGAGCAGAATCAGCGCTTGATCAACGACCTCAACACTCAAAGAGCTCGTCTGCAGACAGAATCAGGTGAGGCATCCTCATTCCTGAGGTGCAATGAGAGCACTGCATGACTTGAGAACAATACCTGGTAGAAATTCTCCAAGCCATAACTGATGATGCAATTCAGGAAGAATCTGTCATATTATTAATTATTTAGTTACTCATTTTCAATTTACCCATCATAGGTGAATATTCGCGTCAAGTGGAGGAAAAGGATTCTCTGATTTCTCAGCTTTCTAGAGGCAAGCAAGGATTCACACAACAGATTGAGGAGCTCAAGAGACATCTAGAGGAAGAAACAAAGGTGATGACGTTTAGCCCCAAACCCCTTTTTTGTGGGATGAAAAATTCACATCACCCCAAAATGTATTTGGACCTTCTACAATATTCTGAATTTTAAAACAAAAAATGGTTTGATATTCTTCCCCCCAAAAAATTTATTACTGGAGGGAAGAGCAATAATACATATCCCTCAACTTGTGCGGTAGAGAGGGAAGGAAATGTTATGATTTTCATGCTGAAGGATGTTGTCCACAAGGCTTGAATGACATTCTGCCAATAGTCTCTAAGTCAGAATTCAGAGATGTATGTCAAAACCAGCATATTGCTGTCCACAGAACACCTGCCACTTATGCATCCTGATCCTACAAACCAGATGGGTGGAGCCTTCATGACCTCCCAACTTTCCGTGGGCCAATGCAGAGTTCCACTCTAATTTCACTGTCAGTCTTACTGTCAAAAGACATCTCAAGACAAGTATTTAGCTTACCAGTCCCCATGTTCCCCCAGGCCAAGAACGCGCTGGCCCACGCCTTGCAGTCTGCTCGCCACGACTGTGACTTGCTCCGTGAACAATATGAGGAGGAGCAGGAAGCCAAGGGGGAGCTGCAGCGAGCCCTGTCCAAGGCCAACAGCGAAGTGGCCCAGTGGAGAACCAAATACGAGACGGATGCTATTCAGCGCACAGAGGAGCTTGAGGAGGCCAAGTACGGGGGAAGTGGGACATTGAATATCTGGGGATGGCTGAGAGTGTCCAGGGCAGTTGGAAAAGGAATCTCTGAGAGTGGGTTGGGAGAGAGGTGGGAGGAAGGCAGGGATGTACTTCCTTAGTTGTAGAGGTGAAAGAGGGAGAGAGGGGAAAAGTGTGCCGAGGGAAAGGCAAAGATTGGAAGAACAAATGTAGCCTTTAGTGCTAGAAAACCTGAGACAGGCTGAGTATTGAGAAGGTGCCATGACACAGATGTGGCAGACCCTTACTCTGTAATCTGGATCTGTGCTTATCTCCTCCCAGGAAGAAGCTGGCACAGCGCCTGCAGGATGCAGAGGAACACGTTGAAGCCGTCAATGCCAAATGTGCCTCCCTGGAAAAGACAAAGCAGAGGCTGCAGAATGAAGTGGAGGACCTGATGATTGATGTGGAGCGAACAAATGCTGCCTGTGCAGCTCTGGATAAGAAGCAGAAGAACTTTGACAAGGTCTTTGGGGGGTTCCAGCCCTGGGCTTCCTGGGTAGAGCATTCCCTCCCCATTGACACATCCATACTCAGTCCCGATTTCTCTTCAGATCCTGGCAGAGTGGAAGCAGAAGTATGAGGAAACCCAGGCTGAGCTGGAAGCCTCCCAGAAGGAGTCTCGCTCTCTCAGCACGGAGCTGTTCAAGATGAAGAATGCCTATGAGGAGTCCTTGGACCACCTGGAAACGCTCAAGCGTGAGAACAAGAACTTGCAGCGTAAGTCCCTGGCCCTCAGTTCCTGGCAGGGCTTTCCCACTCCACCAAGACCCACCTGCCCATAGGGGTCTGTGCCCCCAGGGTGGCAATGATTTTTATCACCCTGGGGTGGCAAGGCCCTTCCCATTATGCTCTGCTTCTGACTGTATCATTGGTCTTTATTGCCTCAGAGGAGATTTCCGACCTCACGGAGCAGATTGCAGAGGGAGGAAAGGCAATTCATGAGCTGGAGAAAGTCAAGAAGCAGATTGAGCAGGAGAAGTCTGAACTGCAGGCCTCCCTGGAGGAAGCTGAGGTACCGCAACTGCTAAGAAGTGGTGTACAGACTGCAAGGGTGGGAGGAGTTTGGTATAGTCAGAGATGGCAGGAAAGCAAGCCAAGATCTCATGGAATACTACCTAGGAGATGACTCAGAAAGGAAGTAGAAGTTTAAGTCACTGTTCTTGCTGCCTTAACCAGGCCTCCCTAGAACATGAAGAGGGGAAGATCCTGCGCCTCCAGCTTGAGCTCAACCAAGTGAAGGCTGAGATTGACAGGAAGGTAGCAGAGAAAGATGAGGAGATCGACCAGCTGAAGAGAAACCACCTCAGAATGGTGGAATCCATGCAGAGCACCTTGGATGCTGAGATCAGGAGCAGGAATGAAGCCCTGAGGCTGAAGAAGAAGATGGAAGGAGACCTGAATGAAATGGAGATCCAGCTGAGCCATGCCAACCGTGTGGCTGCAGAGGCACAGAAGAACCTGAGGAACACGCAGTCAGTGCTCAAGGTAAGAACACAAATATCAGTATGCAAGTACCTAGCTTGCCTGCTAGTATGCTAACATAGTGTGTCACTATCCAACCTTTTCCCAGTGCTCTGCCATCTCCTAATTTGCCTTTCTTTTCTTAAAGGACACCCAGCTACACCTGGACGATGCCCTGAGGTCACAGGAGGACCTGAAGGAGCAGGTGGCCATGGTGGAGCGCAGAGCAAACCTGCTGCAGGCTGAAATTGAGGAGCTCCGGGCAGCCCTGGAGCAGACAGAGCGCTCGAGGAAACTGGCTGAGCAGGAGCTGCTGGATGCCACCGAACGGGTGCAGCTCCTCCATACCCAGGTCAGCCACTCTTCCAGAAATTCCCCTCAACAAAGGAGAGCTAAGAAAGAGGTTGCTATGCATCTCTTGAGTGATAACTCAGTCAGCATAGGAAGACCTATACCATAATACGGCAAAGTCAGTCAGCCACCCATGTCTGGTCTCCTCTAGGTCTCTAAAGATTTGTGTTGCATTCAAGTCTTTCATAAACAACACTTGCATTGAATGTTGTTGATGTGGAGGCCCCAGGTCTAACAGCAGCAACCATGTCTTTCCTGTTGCACAGAACACCAGCTTGATCAGCACCAAGAAGAAGCTGGAAACAGACATTGTGCAAATCCAGAGTGAAATGGAGGATACAATCCAGGAAGCCCGCAACGCTGAAGAGAAGGCCAAGAAAGCCATCACTGATGTGAGTTGGGGGATCCTTTCACTGGAGATGGTCCATGTATTCTCTCTCAACATGTCTCCAGCCCCACAATGGCTTTGATCCTTTGATCTCCTCAGGCAGCCATGATGGCAGAGGAGCTGAAGAAGGAGCAGGACACCAGCGCCCACCTGGAGAGGATGAAGAAGAACCTCGACCAGACAGTGAAGGACCTGCAGCACCGTCTGGATGAGGCTGAGCAGTTGGCTCTGAAAGGAGGAAAGAAGCAAATCCAGAAGCTGGAGGCCAGAGTGCGTAGTGCTGCTATTTGTGCATGAGTGAGCATGTCCCTTGGAGAGATACTAGGGAAGCTCCAAAAATGCACTTCCCCTTGCAGGTGCGGGAGCTGGAAGGGGAGGTAGATGCTGAGCAGAAGCGCAGCGCTGAAGCCGTGAAGGGTGTGCGCAAGTACGAGAGGAGGGTGAAGGAGCTGACCTACCAGGTAAGGCAGGAGGCCTCCTTGGCCTGACCAGAGTTATCTGACAGCAAGTCTGGTTTTGTGCACACGATCGAGGGGAATTGGTAACCTCATGTCATGCAGCTTGCATGGCCTTACGTCACCTCTTGTAGGAAGGATCAATTTTTTCCCTTGATTGCCAAGGGGAATTGCTAAATCACACGCCAGGAGAACCAATTCACTCTTTCCTACTGTCCAATCCCTCTAGACTGAGGAAGACCGGAAAAATATTCTCAGACTGCAGGACCTGGTGGACAAGCTGCAAACGAAGGTGAAATCCTACAAGAGACAAGCTGAGGAGGCTGTAAGTATTGCTTGGAGAACGGGTGAGAGGCACCTTCCTTGGGGGTAGCATGATCATTGAGATGAGCAGGAAGATCAGGGAAGGGATATGGAGAAACTTCCAAGGCACAACAGTCTTGGCCACATCATTTCATGGTTGTGCTGTGAGACCTTGCTGAGTTCTGGGCACCCTGCAGCAGTCAGGGAGGAATGGAGAGAAGTGCTGCAGCCTGCTGTGTGCAGCAGCTCAGAGTAAAGAACCCCAGGGACTGCGTACACTGAGTGAAGTTAACAGAAGTTCCTGAATCTGCTGCTGCTACTGAAGAGCAGCAGAAGGTTCCAGGGTCTTCCTCAACCTAATAATTCATGCCCAGCTGATAGCTGGGCAGCAAGTTTGTGCCTTCCCCCAGGAAAGAGCCTCAGCCCCTCAAGGCTGAGGTTCAGGAGACTGCAAAGCCCTGCCCTGGGCTCCTCCTCACCACCTTCCTCTCCCTGCACAGGAGGAGCTTTCCAATGTCAACCTCTCCAAGTTCCGCAAGATCCAGCACGAGCTGGAGGAAGCTGAGGAGCGCGCTGACATTGCAGAGTCGCAGGTCAACAAGCTGCGGGTGAAAAGCCGGGAGTTTCACAGCAAGAAGATAGAAGAGGAAGAGTGAGGATGTCATGAGGCAACAAAGTGACGTGAGGGATGCACAAAATGTGAACCCTCTGTCACTTTCTTCTACAATGAGTCTTTGTAGCCATGTTGATATCTAGAGAATAAAGACCATAGATCCATATGACTATACACTGTGAGTACTAGTTTTCATTTGTTTCTCTTTTTACTAGTTGCATCCAAACAAAGTCTTTTAGAGAGGTGATGAAGCCATGCAATAGGAAGGCAGCTTCCACTCTGATAAATCATTCTCAAAAACTCAGAATGAAAAATTATTTGATCTGATGCTTTTGTTGTTTAAGCAGATGAGAAAGCAAGATGAAGAGGAGATCCTCACAATGAGAAACATGTGTCCTCAGCAGCTTTTAGTGAGGAGCAGGGAATTTCCTCAGGACAGGGGGTGTAAGCAATGTCAGAACACCCTGACACCATGGCTGCTGGCTACCTGATGGCATGAGACCGTCATTGCTTCATTTCTGGTCCATTTTCATAGAATCATGGAATAGTTTGGGTTGGAAGGGATCTTAAAGATCATCTGTTTCCCATCCTCCTGCCATAGGTAGGGACACCTCCCACTGGATCAGGCTGCACAAGGCCCCATCCAACCTGGCCTTGAGCACCTCCAGGGATGGGGCAGCCACCAGTGTCCTTGGCAACCTGTTCCAGTGCCTCACCACTCTCATGGTGGAGAAATTCTTCCTAATGTCTATTCTAAATCTGCCCCTCTCCAGTTTATACCTGTTCCCCCTTGTCCTATCACCACAAACCTTCACGAATAGTTCTTCTCCAGCTTTCTTGCAGGCTCCTTTTAAGTTGCTATAAGGTCTCCTCAGAACCTTCTCCAGGCTGTACAAGTCCAAGTCTCTCAACCTGTCCTCCAATGGAAGGTGCTCCAGCCCTTGGATCACCTTTGTAGCTCTCCTCTGGACCCATTCCAATAGCTCCACCTCCTTCTTGTTGAGGATTCCAGAATTGGACAGAGTACTCCAGATGAGGTCTCACAAGAGAAGACTAGAGGGGGCAGAGTCACTTCCCTCAACCTGCTGGCCACACTTGATGAAGCCCAGGGGCACGGTTTGCCTTCTGGGCTGTGAGTGCACACTGTGCTGGCTCATGGTGAGCTTCTCATCGACCGACACCCCTAAGTCTTTCTCTGCAGGACATGTCTCAATCACATCATCCCTCATTGTATACAGAAAATGGAGGTCAGCCTGACCCAGGTGCAAGACCTTGCATTTGGCCCTGTTGAACCTCATGAGGTTCTTGCAGGCCCACTTCTCCAGCTTGTCCATGTCCCTCTGGATGATACCTTGTCCTTCTGATGTTCCTTCCTAATTCTTACCCCAGAATGTTCCTCTCCCTACATGTCCTGTAGCAGGAGCCCTCCAGTTGCTTTGATGGGGCATTTAGAAGATCATGCTCTCAGCCAGGACACACTGTACAGCAGCAATTGCTTCCAGAGATGTTAGCTGAGGACACAAGAGTCATCTGAGTAATGGTGCAACTCAGGAACTCATTCAAATGCAGCTCAACTTCAAATGACAGGTCTTTCCTACCAGGCACTCTGCTTACCTTTCCAGTTAGTCAATCTGATCCTTCTCCACTGAGTTGCTCAGTCTTTTTCAGGCTGCAGGAAACCATCTCAGAATCTCATCACTACAAAGAGAAGACACAAGAAATAGAAAAAGCTATCAATCACACTCCACAAGGGAAAGATGCATCCAGTTCCTTTTTCCCTGCTGCACATTCAGGGAAGACCTGCAGAAATTGGTCTCTGCATGGAGAAGCTGCATGAAGAGATGGTAAAAGGCCATCCCAGTGTCTTTATCACTATCCTGAGATAGGAGACATATCAATCAGATAATCCAGAAACACCTACATAGATTAGACGTGGCATGCTAGGCATGGAGAAAGCACTCTTGCTGTTTAATTCCAGATGTGCAGTGTCCATCAGCAGAAAAAAAAAAGAGGAGTTCATGAGGAAAGTGTGTCTGTAGCTTATGGAGGCTCCAGCACTCAGGCTTGTCTTAGCAGAAGGGCAGGGAAGAGGAGTTTTGCTCTAAAGGCTGAGGGTGACAGCATTTCTGTGCAGCTTGGCCTAGCATTCTGAGGAGTTCACCTTTCAGAGAGGACTGTGCAGGGAGCCCAGCAGAGAGCCCAGCAGAGAGCTCTGGGTTTGAACTCCAGAAAAGTGGGCACTGCATTGCCAGAGCCGTGCTTGGAACAGGTTCTTCATGCACAGATCAGACCTTGATGCTGCATATTTCTTTGAATCACAGGCATCATTTTTCTGACCTTGCCCTTGTGTTATTCACTGAACTATCACCATGGAGCTCTTTTAATAACCAAAATGCCATTGACCAGGAGAAGACTGTGTTCAGTTCTGACAGAGTTTAAAACAGCTCAAGTGACAGTGCCCTTTTCATAGAAGTAGTTCAGTCACTCTACAGGACTACTGACAAATCCAACCCTTTCTCATGGTATCAGCATTGTACAGGACTACCTACCACCTCTAATGCCCTGATATACTGTTTTCACAGCTTTTATTGTTGGAACAGTATGAATGTGTAAATATGCAAGATATTTGTGATGGAATGGGAGTGCTGGACTGTGAATTTATTGGAGTGCAGAGGTTCTTGGACTGCAGACTGAGTGTGTGATTTTCTAGAGTATTGTTTGTGTGGGTGGGTGTTATTTTTAGGGTTATAGGTTGTGAAGAGCTTCATCCCCTGCTTCCTGGCTTGATTAAGGGCATTACTTGGTACATGTTGAGAGTAGGTACATATATGAGGAACAGACTTAAACTATTTAGAAGGTTACTTTATATTTTTTGTTCTAACTTGTTCTTAAAAATCTGTACTAGAGGTGTAGCTACAGTAAAACCATTGTTAATTACTTCAATGTTAGTCAATAAATATTGCACATTTATACTTATTCAGCTCTTTACCTAATGCATTTTTGTGCGTACCCTACCTTTCAACAGTAGAATGTTTAGAAAAAGAAAGAAATTATTTCTTTGTCTGAGATGCATCTCAATTCCCAAGACTATCATATGTAAGAATTTGGCCTCTAATACATTTGTTCCCCTTATTTCAAATGTTAGATGAACATAAGGTTCAAATTCATTTAACAAGAACATTTTTAGCTTTATCTCTCATGGTTTATCTAGTGCCCTTAAAGCATTTCATTGTTAGCCTCAGAACATTATGTGGTAAACGTTAATATTTTCTGTACAACGCAACTGGAAGAGCTGCAGCACAGACATGCAAAATAAATCCACCTTGAGTCCAGGAGGAAGTCATTGGAAATGCAGCAATAGCATCCATAAGTCCTACATCCAAGTTCTCCAAGTGCTTCGACTAATTGAGATTCTCTCCTGAAGTCTCTTGTCAAATTATTTATAGTGGATACATTCACATCATTGGTGAGATACAAAACCTTTCTAAATATATCTGCTCAAATCAAAGGACAATTATGCCCTTAGTTCAGTTTGCCAGACAATGCCTTGCCAAAGAATGTTTGCCAAAAAATGTTTTGACCGAAGAAAGAAGAGGAATCCCGAGCGTCTGCCAACCAGACTCTATAAAAGCGTCTTAGCAGCACTCTGCCCTGTCTCCAGGAAGAGTTTCAAGGTAAGCGTGCTGGCTCTAGTGATTTGTTGGATTTAGGGGTCCAACATTACTGAGTTTTGTGCAGTGTATTCTTCCTTCTAAAACTAGTTATGAATTTTGGTTTTTCCTTCTGCTTTCGAGACATCTGTATATTTTTTACCTATACTTCCTTTATTAATTCTACACAAGAATAAGAAAAAAAAACTTTAACATTATTCGTATTCTCAAATATGACACTGTACAATCTGTAATGCCAATGTACAACCTGTACAGTGTAACAAGACAGAAATAACAGCACTTTTGAAAAGGTTATTCTGTATTCTTCAAGAATGAAATCAAGATTTAATGTGTTAAATAGGAAGAAGGTTACTTTTGCTAGTTTTAGCAGTTCTAGTATGAGCTTAGTTTTAAAAATGGGAAAAGGTCTCCTTGCAAGCACAGGTACATCAATGACCTACTGATATTACATTTCTTTTACCCCACAGGGATCTCTGCTGACGGATCTTCAATAAAGGGCAGCCATGGCCTCTGCAGATGCTGAGATGGCTGCCTTCGGGGAGGCGGCTCCTTACCTCCGAAAATCAGAAAAGGAGAGAATTGAGGCCCAGAACAGGCCTTTTGATGCCAAGACTTCAGTCTTTGTGGTACATGCAAAGGAATCCTTTGTGAAGGGGACAGTCCAGAGCCGAGAATCGGGGAAGGTCACTGTCAAGACTGAAGCAGGAGAAGTGAGTAAAAAGCAAGGCTTAAAACCTGTATATAATTGCTAATCTGAGCTCTTAGCTGACAGACATGCATGCATTCCTTCCTCTGACAGACCCTGACTGTGAAGGATGACCAAGTCTTCCAAATGAACCCTCCCAAGTACGACAAAATCGAGGACATGGCCATGATGACCCACCTCCACGAACCCGCTGTGCTGTACAACCTCAAAGAGCGTTACGCAGCCTGGATGATCTACGTAAGTGCCGGCAGCAGCCTTCCCTTGGGCAGCTGGGAGGAACCGCTCGGTCAGGCTGAGCGCAGCCAACGTGCTCTCTGCCTTCCCTGCAGACCTACTCGGGTCTCTTCTGCGTCACTGTCAACCCCTACAAGTGGCTGCCGGTGTACAACCCCGAGGTGGTGTTGGCCTACCGAGGCAAGAAGCGCCAGGAGGCCCCTCCACACATCTTCTCCATCTCTGACAACGCCTATCAGTTCATGCTCACTGGTGAGTGGCTTGATTTTCTTTAAAATTATCTGACTGTCTACACACATAGAGGAGACAAAAGGTCTTTCACTGCAAAATAGTTTTGTTTAATGGTGTTAGGAGGGTAGATAGCCTCTCATTGCTGAAAGTATTTTATTGTCCAGGCATCATGATTGCGATTATTTTGCTATCAATCAACATTAGAATTTACTCTCCAAGATAATTGGGAGGATATGGTTTAAAGTTGAATACATTGTCAGATGTTCCTTCAAAAGAATTTGGATAAACTTTTTTCTTATTTGAGGAAACTTCTTTGAAACAGCTGCTTCGCAGGACTGAAAGTCACAAGGGCAGAGTTCTGTAAATAAGAATGGGTGTGAAGGGAAAGGATGCCACTGACAGAAAAACCATTTAGAAAGGCCTACGTGTTGATCAGAACAAATTTTTTCATACTTTATAAAGTTTATGAGAAGCACTGACTTCAACTCGCTTCACCTTACTGTTCGATGAAACAGTAACTCTACAAAAAATGCTTTTTAGTTGGAATACATTTCATACAGCAAAAGAGCAGCTTGATATAAAGAGAATAATGAGAAACAGAACCACATATACTACACCTGATATCCACATTAGTGTTCCCAGCAACAGCTAGGAAAGTTTAAATGGTCAAAAGAGATTAGAGGTGAAGGTACGCAGGTTTAGGAAAAGAATTTGCTGACTACTGCTAGTGCATCTTCCAATAGTGCAAGGAATATATTTATCCCTCATAGTCATTATAGATATTTGCATTTACTTTGTTTCTCTCTCTTCCCCAGATCGCGAGAACCAGTCTATCCTGATCACGTATGTACATCCCTACTCGGGTCCCTGTGGGGCTGCCCAGGGCCAGGGGACCTCCTGCCTGACCACACGCTCTCTGCTTCTCTCTTGGCTTTGGCAGCGGAGAATCCGGAGCCGGGAAGACTGTGAACACAAAGCGTGTCATCCAGTACTTTGCAACAATTGCAGCGAGTGGGGAGAAGAAGAAAGAAGAGCAGTCTGGCAAAATGCAGGTGAGTCAGGAAGAACAGACTGAAATCTTGACATGCTCCTGCCATGTCAACTGAACATTGTAACTGAATAATTATCACCCTCTAGGGAACACTTGAGGATCAAATCATCAGTGCCAACCCTCTGCTGGAGGCCTTTGGAAATGCCAAGACCGTGAGGAATGACAACTCCTCACGCTTTGTAAGTTGTTGCTTTGGACAAAATCTCTCCCCTTCACTGCAATATAAGCAATGCCCTAGCAATGCACCTCATGAAGCAACATCAAGAGAGCCCATCCAGGCTGAAATGCTGCTTCTCCTTACAGGGTAAATTCATCCGAATCCACTTTGGGGCCACAGGCAAACTGGCTTCTGCAGACATTGAAACTTGTAAGAGTCTCTCCTGGTCTGACCCCATTCTTTCCTATATTCCCACCCCTATGAGTGTTCCTGTGCCTGATTCTTTGCACTGTCTTTCCCAGATCTGCTGGAGAAGTCCAGAGTCACTTTCCAGCTCAAGGCGGAAAGAAGCTACCACATCTTTTACCAGATCTGCTCCAACAAGAAGCCAGAGCTAATTGGTAGGAAGATATCATCTTTTTTGAAGGAAGATTGCAGAGCAATACCTTGTTGTGCAATCTGGACAGCTGAAGTGATCTTTTTTTTTTCTCTTTGATTGTTTTCAGACATGCTCCTCATTACCACCAACCCCTATGATTTCCACTTTGTGAGCCAAGGTGAAATCACTGTTCCAAGCATTGATGACCAGGAGGAGTTGATGGCTACAGATGTAAGTAACCTAAGAGACAAGTCATCTGGTGGAGAGGAGACCTGGTACATGTGCATTTACTTTACTGTTTCTGTTGTCAGAGTGCCATTGACATCCTGGGCTTCTCTGCTGATGAGAAGACAGCCATCTACAAGCTGACAGGGGCTGTCATGCACTATGGGAACCTCAAGTTCAAGCAGAAACAACGAGAGGAGCAGGCAGAGCCAGACGGCACAGAAGGTACCAGCAAATTCAGCAAATGACATGCTCAAAGAATATCTTTCTTTGCACAGATGATATGTTAGCCTACAGAGACAGGCCTTGGCTGTCCCAATTCACCACAGAAAGCACTGAGGAAAAGCCTCTCTGTTCATTGTCTGTCTAAAAGCAGACGAACAGCAGAGTTGTTCACCGTGACCAAACCCTGCCCAGTGCCCAAAGATAAACACTTCTCCCTCTCTCTCTCCAGTGGCGGACAAAGCTGCCTACCTGATGGGCCTGAACTCAGCTGAGCTGCTCAAAGCCCTGTGTTATCCCCGAGTCAAGGTTGGGAATGAATTTGTGACCAAAGGTCAAACTGTGTCACAGGTAAAAGCTGGTGGTTAAAATTACACGATTTGCAAGCATACTTGAGGATTGTTCTTTGAGGAGGTAACAGCAGTCCTTGCTGCTCTGCTTTAGGTGAACAATGCAGTTGGTGCCCTGGCCAAAGCCGTCTATGAGAAGATGTTCTTGTGGATGGTTATTCGTATCAACCAGCAACTGGATACGAAGCAACCCAGACAGTACTTCATTGGTGTCCTTGACATTGCTGGCTTTGAGATCTTTGATGTAAGGAACAAGCATGTGCAACCACCGTCAAGGGGGAGGCCAGGGAAATGTTATTGTTCACTTTACTTCAATAACAATAATAACAACTATACTAGTAAATAATGAAGTCCTTTGAGGACAGTAAATTTTATAATAGAAATCCTGCTAAGGAAACACAGACAGTTACAGTCTGGTTAGGAACGGTGTTTCAGCTGAGCAACTTGAAACAGCAGTAGAATGCTTGCAAAACACTGTGTTTTACCACATCTTAAAAAGCTGTGCATTGCCTCTTGCTTTCGGCAGTTTAACAGCTTTGAGCAGCTCTGCATCAACTTCACCAATGAGAAACTGCAACAGTTCTTCAACCACCACATGTTTGTGCTGGAGCAAGAGGAGTACAAGAAGGAAGGAATTGAATGGGAATTCATTGACTTTGGGATGGACCTGGCTGCCTGCATTGAGCTCATTGAAAAGGTACATTTGCCATACAAATGTAAGAACCTGTCTGGAATTTAGTGGTGTTTCCAAGACAGATTCAACTCAGAAAGATCACATAGCCAGAGACACTTTATCAGTTAAACTACAGGTTTTTGCATTGAAACATATTTTAGTCTGGAGAAGAGAAATTCTGAAATGTAAATCTATACCATCAATCCTGCATTATCTGCTTTTCAAGCATGGAAAAGGGAGCCTTGACTCCCACCAGCATACTTCTTAAAATTAACTTGTATCGGTCTCCTTTCCTTCTTCCTCTGAAGACTTAAATCGGAACTCTACACACGAATCCAGGAAACTGATCTCATCTTGCCTGGTTTCACAAAACAATTGGGCCCCTTGTGCCTATTTTCCCAATTTTTTTCTGTTTACCATGTCTCCATCTAATTCTGCTCCCAATTCTAACCTGAACCAGACAGTCTTTCTTACCTCTTCTGTGTAGATATGCAGGAGAGGAGGAGAAGGCAGAGATTAGGTCCCTGGCTGAGCACGTCTCCTGACAAACTTAGGCTCTTATGCAGGCTGAGATGCTGTCAGCACAAGCTTCTCATCATTGTCATCTTTCTCTTGTTCACTTGTTGCGGTACCTTCCAGCCCATGGGCATCTTCTCCATCCTGGAAGAGGAGTGCATGTTCCCCAAGGCAACTGACACCTCTTTCAAGAACAAGCTCTATGACCAGCACCTGGGCAAGTCCAACAACTTCCAGAAGCCCAAACCTGCCAAAGGCAAGGTTGAGGCTCATTTCTCGCTGGTGCACTATGCTGGCACAGTGGACTACAACATCACTGGCTGGCTGGAGAAGAACAAGGACCCCCTGAATGAAACTGTCATTGGGTTGTACCAGAAATCATCTGTGAAGACACTGGCCTTACTCTTTGCCAGCTATGGAGGAGCAGATGCAGGTGAGCTCTCTGATAACTGTATTTTCAGTGTGAGACAATGTTGGTACAGAAATAAAGTAGTAAACACTAAGCATTTGAAGCTGTTTTGTGCCTCCCAATATGCAATCTATATTTAAATAATTTTTCTTTTCTTCCATTTGCAGAGGGTGGTGGTGGCAAGAAGGGTGGCAAGAAGAAGGGTTCTTCTTTCCAGACTGTCTCAGCTCTTTTCCGGGTACGTACTGGTTTCTCCACTTTGACTCTTTTTATTGGAAGAAAGGGAATTTAACAGGTTACAAATGATGTTACAACTCTTGAAGTCCTATAGGAAGTGGATAAAGCAGAATATGTAATATAAGTAGATTGTCTTTGCATTTAAATGATGAGCAAGTTTCTTCTCTTTTCCACCATGGAGAGACTGGAGTAGGTCCATGTCTTTCAGCTATTGAATAGTATTCTGGATGTTTTATCAAAGAGAATTTTGGCTTCTGAATATTTTCAGCACTGATGCCACACACGATTCATGAGTGATGGAGCAGTTCTGAAAAAACCAGAGACCAGCTTTAAGACTATCAGTCACATAAAACGCTAACCAGTGTTTGGATTCAGGAGGGCAAGCAAGAGGAACTAACTATTCATGCCTTTCAAAGTCTACTGTCCCAAGGTCTTAAATGAGATGTATCCCTGTTTTTGTAAATAATCTATTATGATGACACAGTAACCAAATTATATTTCCTTATAACAGTAATGTTCAACAGCAAAAGATGTATGAAGGCAAAATCTTTGGTATATTAGCATGGAAATTTTGCAATCTAGTTTAAATCTGATACATCATTAACTCCATTTCTATGGATTTAATACATAGGGCTGCAGGGATGTGAATCTTTTGCTGTTGATGTAAACATCTCTTTGTAACATCACAGGAGAATTTAAACAAGCTGATGACCAATCTACGCAGCACTCACCCCCACTTTGTACGATGCATCATCCCAAATGAAACAAAAACACCTGGTAAGAAGATAAACTAGGAGGAAAATTTGAGCAGCAGAAGCTCTTCTGCAAGTCAAACAGCTAGGGAGTCACTAATGCTGGTGTTTGTTAGGTGCCATGGAGCATGAACTGGTGCTGCACCAGCTGCGCTGTAACGGTGTGCTGGAAGGGATCCGAATCTGCAGGAAGGGATTCCCCAGCAGAGTCCTGTATGCTGACTTCAAACAGAGGTAAGAGTGGTCCACCTTTGTCCCCCCACAGATCAAAGTAAACAACCATATTATCTTAAACAAACTTGAAACATAGTATTTCATAAAGGACCTGAGAAGTAACATAGCTATGTTTTACTGTGAGTTTATGATTGATGATGAGGGTTCTCTGTATTAGTTATATGAAGTCTCACTTACACTCCCTTTAAAGGGTGCACTGTCCCTACCACAGGACATTGCTCTGACAGCTGTTGCTGAGAAGGGTTGGGGTTCAGGGGCAGTGTGAGTTTGTGTAATGTGGATATCTTCATATTCTATTTTCTCCTACAGATACAGAGTGCTTAACGCCAGTGCTATCCCAGAGGGACAGTTCATGGACAGCAAGAAAGCTTCTGAGAAGCTCCTTGGATCCATTGATGTGGACCACACCCAGTACAGATTTGGTCACACCAAGGTAGAAACCAGACCGCTGTTTCAAAATCTGTGTGCCTCTCCCAAGCACAGCCTGAGAGTGATGTGCTGCAATGTTCCCTTTCTTAAGGTGTTCTTCAAAGCTGGGCTGATAGGTCTACTGGAAGAGATGAGAGATGAGAAACTAGCAGAGATTATGACCATGACACAAGCCAGGTGCAGGGGCTTCCTGATGAGAGTGGAGTATCGCAGAATGGTGGAGCGGAGGTAGATGTTTCTTACGTACATATCATGTTCCCATGGTTCTTGCCCAACAAAGTCTAAATTGACCACCACCAAACTATGCAATAACCATACGAATTTTATTTCAGAGACTCAATCTTCTGTATCCAGTACAATGTTCGTGCATTCATGAATGTCAAGCACTGGCCCTGGATGAAGCTGTTCTTCAAGATCAAGCCCTTGCTGAAGAGCGCAGAATCTGAGAAGGAGATGGCCAACATGAAACAGGAGTTTGAGAAAACCAAGGAAGAACTTGCCAAGTCTGAGGCAAAGAGGAAGGAGCTGGAGGAGAAAATGGTGGCCCTGCTGCAGGAGAAAAATGACCTTCAGCTCCAAGTGCAGGCCGTGAGTATCCCCTTTCATTTGTCCTTGGGAGAACAGTGTACAGCCAGAATGTTTGTTTACCTAAGTAGAGACTTGCCGGAAGCCGACAAATGGCTAGTAGAAAATAATTTAAACCACACACCACACTTGAGTAAACAGGCACTGGCAGGGGTGTGATGGGTGTCATGACAGCCAACTTTAGAAGGACCTACTTGTCCAACCTACAGCTACATGTCAAAGGCTTGATTACTTTCAGAAAGATGAATACTTCCCAGTCAAAGTCCATTACAAACAACCAGATTCTTCACTCCAAACTAAACTCCATTTGTCCCACTAAATCATTCTCAGAAAGCCTTTCCTCCACCGATATTACTAGGTCCATCATGAGTCAGTCTTCAGCAGATGAAGGTATTGAATGTTTTTTCCATCAGTAATCCTCTCTGTGAGGAATTAGTAAGAGAGGCAAAACATTTGGAATCAATATTGATACCAGTAGGCACCTGGTAAGATCTTCCATCGGTGGGAATAAAACACCAGCTTCAGCCCCCACTGCAACACATGCCATCATGTCATATAAAAGGCAGAGCAGAAAATCTTCAAAACAATACAACTTATTAAATTCTATGTCTCCCCACCAGGAAGCAGATAGCTTGGCTGATGCTGAGGAAAGGTGTGACCAGCTCATCAAAAACAAAATCCAACTGGAAGCCAAGATTAAGGAGGTCACTGAAAGAGCTGAGGACGAGGAAGAAATCAATGCTGAACTGACAGCCAAGAAGAGGAAACTGGAGGATGAATGTTCAGAGCTGAAGAAAGATATTGATGACCTTGAGTTAACATTGGCCAAAGTGGAGAAGGAAAAGCATGCTACTGAAAACAAGGTACACACATGGGGGACATCATAAGAGGCCAAAATATGAAGTGCTTCTTGGAGGAAAAGACTCTGCTATAGCAGGACACTTTGGCTTTGGAAGATTTAAACCTGGCTAAGAGATGCACAGTGAAAATGCCATTGTGGCCATGTTTTCCACCCAGTTCTGACAACTGCTTATATTTGTAGGTGAAAAACCTCACCGAGGAGATGGCAACCCTGGACGAGACCATTGCCAAGCTGACAAAAGAGAAGAAAGCCCTCCAAGAGGCCCATCAGCAGACACTGGATGACCTACAGGTAGAAGAGGACAAAGTCAATACTCTGACCAAATCTAAGACCAAGCTGGAGCAGCAAGTGGATGATGTAAGCACATTTGTAGCTACAGGAGAAACTTTGTAAAGGAAGCACATCCAACAGAGCAGTAACGGTTTTGTTCTTTTTAGCTGGAAGGGTCCCTGGAGCAAGAGAAGAAGCTGCGCATGGACCTGGAGAGAGCTAAGAGGAAACTGGAAGGAGACCTGAAGTTGGCCCATGACAGCATAATGGATTTGGAAAATGATAAGCAGCAGCTGGATGAGAAACTGAAGAAGTAAGTGTGGCTGTGAGGCACCTGAGTGTGGGGCTGCTTCTCTTGCCTTTTCCCTTTGGGCTCTAACACTGTGTCCTTTGCCCAAAGGAAAGACTTTGAAATCAGTCAGATCCAGAGCAAAATCGAGGATGAGCAAGCCATGGGCATGCAGTTACAGAAGAAGATCAAGGAGCTGCAGGCAAGTCACTGTTCCATCCCCTCTCTCACCCTGGCACAGGTCAGGCAGGAGGAGGGCACGGGGCTGAAGGGTTCCCCATGTTCTCCAGGCTCGCATTGAGGAACTGGAGGAGGAAATTGAGGCAGAGAGAACTTCTCGAGCAAAAGCAGAGAAGCATCGGGCTGACCTCTCACGGGAGCTGGAGGAGATCAGCGAGCGCCTGGAAGAAGCAGGAGGGGCTACAGCAGCTCAGGTTGAGATGAACAAGAAGCGTGAGGCCGAATTTCAGAAGATGCGTCGCGACCTGGAAGAGGCGACGCTGCAGCACGAAGCCACGGCTGCCGCCCTGCGCAAGAAGCACGCGGACAGCACAGCTGAGCTTGGGGAGCAGATCGACAACCTGCAACGAGTGAAGCAGAAGCTGGAGAAGGAGAAGAGTGAGCTGAAGATGGAGATTGACGACCTGGCCAGTAACATGGAGTCTGTCTCCAAAGCCAAGGTATCGAACTGCAGCAGAACAGGCTCTCAGGGCCAGAGGCTACAGCTACCAGCCCCATTCTCATAAAGAAAATCCCTGTTGTGAGAACAAGGCAGAGTCTCCTTGTGCTCATCTTCTTTCCTTTCTTGTATTTGGTCACTAGGCCAATCTGGAGAAGATGTGCCGCACTCTGGAAGATCAACTGAGTGAGATTAAAACTAAGGAGGAGCAGAATCAGCGCATGATCAATGACCTCAACACTCAAAGAGCTCGTCTGCAGACAGAATCAGGTCAGATATCCTCATTCCTGAGAAGCAATGGGAGCACTGCATGTCATTAGGATACCAAAGGGTGTCAATGCTTGGTCCTCTTCTTAATGGTCTAGTTACTCTTTTTCAATTTACCTTTCCCAGGTGAATTTTCACGTCAGGTGGAGGAAAAGGATGCTCTGATTTCTCAGCTTTCTAGAGGCAAGCAAGGATTCACACAGCAGATTGAGGAGCTCAAGAGACATCTAGAGGAAGAGATAAAGGTCAGTTACTAGTCTATCACGCACAAAGTACATTGCTCCTAAAAGTCCAATATTCCACTCTAATTTCATTGTCAGCCTTGCTGTCAAAGTATGTCTCAAGAGAAGAGCCTTACTAGCCTGGCTAGACACCCACAAGTCTATGGGGCCGGACAGGATTCAGCCAAGGATATTGAAGGAGCTGGTGGATGTGCTGGCCAAACCCCTTTCCATCATCTTTTTCATGGAAATGGTCATTGGGCACTGGAACAGGCTGCCCAGGGAGGGTGTTGATTCACATTTCCTGGAGGTATTTAAGACACGGGTAGATGATGTGCTGAGGGACATGGTTTAGTGTTTGATAGGAATAGTTGGACCTGATGATCTGGAAGATCTCTTCCAACCTGGTTATTCTATGTTTCTGTTATTCTAAGTATTTAGCTTACCAGTCCCAATGTCCCCCCAGGCCAAGAACGCGCTGGCCCACGCCTTGCAGTCTGCTCGCCACGACTGTGACTTGCTCCGTGAACAATATGAGGAGGAGCAGGAGGCCAAGGGGGAGCTGCAGCGAGCCCTGTCCAAGGCCAACAGTGAAGTGGCCCAGTGGAGAACCAAATATGAGACGGACGCTATTCAGCGCACGGAGGAGCTGGAGGAGGCCAAGTATGGATAAAGTGGGACATTGAATATCTGGGGATGGCTGAGAGTGTCCAAGGCAGATGGAAAAGGAATCTCTGAGATTGGGTTGGGAGAGAGGTGGGAGGAAGGCAGGGATGTACTTCCTTAGTGGTAGAGGTGAAAGAAGGAGAGAGGGGAAAAGTGTGCTGAGGGAAAGGCACAGATTGGAAGAACAAATGTAGCCTTTAGTGCTAGAAAGCCTAGAAACAGATTTCCTGACTAGAAAGCCAGGAAACAGATGTGGCAGACCCTTACTCTGTAATCTGGATCTGTGCTTATCTCCTCCCAGGAAGAAGCTGGCACAGCGCCTGCAGGATGCAGAGGAACACGTTGAAGCCGTCAATGCCAAATGTGCCTCCCTGGAAAAGACAAAGCAGAGGCTGCAGAATGAAGTGGAGGACCTGATGATTGACGTGGAGCGAACAAATGCTGCCTGTGCAGCTCTGGATAAGAAGCAGAAGAACTTTGACAAGGTCTTTGGGGGGTTCCAGCCCTGGGCTTCCTGGGCAGAGCAATTACCTCATCACAATTACCACATCCATACTAATGCCTGTTTTCTCTTCAGATCCTGGCAGAGTGGAAGCAGAAGTATGAGGAAACCCAGGCTGAGCTGGAAGCCTCCCAGAAGGAGTCTCGCTCCCTCAGCACCGAGCTGTTCAAGATGAAGAATGCCTATGAGGAGTCCTTGGACCACCTGGAAACGCTCAAGCGTGAGAACAAGAACTTGCAGCGTAAGTCCATGGCCCTCAGTTCCTGGCAGGGCTTTCCCACTCCACCAAGACCCACCTGCCCATAGGGGTCTGTGCCCCCAGGGTGGCAATGATTTTTATCACCCTGGGGTGGCAAAGCCCTTCCTATTATGCTCTGCTTCTGACTGTATTATTGGTCTTTATTGCCACAGAGGAGATTTCCGACCTCACGGAGCAGATTGCAGAGGGAGGAAAGGCAATTCATGAGCTGGAGAAAGTCAAGAAGCAGATTGAGCAGGAGAAGTCTGAATTGCAGGCCTCCCTGGAGGAAGCTGAGGTACCAGCCCATAATTATTGATGTTTTGCACTAGAAATAGAAGCAATGGGATATAAAGCCCAAAACTACTTGGTCTCACTCTCTTCTGTCTGGGGAGTGCAGTCAGATGAGATTTCCTGAAATGTTCCCCAATTACCTAGAACTTGAACTGTAGCATTAAGGACATTACAAATGTTTGTGTCCACTTGTCCAGGCCTCCCTAGAACATGAAGAGGGGAAGATCCTGCGCCTCCAGCTTGAGCTCAACCAAGTGAAGTCAGAGATTGACAGGAAAGTAGCAGAGAAAGATGAGGAGATTGACCAGATGAAGAGAAACCACCTCAGAATGGTGGAATCCATGCAGAGCACCTTGGACGCTGAGATCAGGAGCAGGAATGAAGCCCTGAGGCTGAAGAAGAAGATGGAAGGAGACCTGAATGAAATGGAGATCCAGCTGAGCCATGCCAACCGTGTGGCTGCAGAGGCACAGAAGAACCTGAGGAACACACAGGCAGTACTCAAGGTAAGAACACAAATATTAGGATGCAGGTCACTAGCTTTCCTTCCAGTATACCGACACCCTAATTATACACACATATTAGTAAATGAGCCATATGTGTCACCATCCAACCTTTCTCCAGAGCTCTACCATCTCCTAATTTGCCTTTATTTTCTTAAAGGACACCCAGCTACACCTGGACGATGCCCTGAGGACACAGGAGGACCTGAAGGAGCAGGTGGCCATGGTGGAGCGCAGAGCAAACCTGCTGCAGGCTGAAATTGAGGAGCTCCGGGCAGCCCTGGAGCAGACAGAGCGCTCGAGGAAACTGGCTGAGCAGGAGCTGCTGGATGCCACCGAACGGGTGCAGCTCCTCCATACCCAGGTCAGCCACTCTTCCAGAAATTATTCCCATCAGCTAAGAAAGAGGTTGCTATGCATCTCTTGAGTGGTAACTCAGTCAGCATAGGAAGACCTATGCTGTGATTTGGCCAAGTCAGTCAGCCACCCATGTCTGGTCTCGTCTAGGCCTCTAAAGATTTGTGTTGCATGCAAGCCTTTCATAAACAACACTTGCATATTTAGCTGTTGATGTGGAGGCCCCAGGTCTAACAGCAGCAACCATGTCTTTCCTGTTGCACAGAACACCAGCTTGATCAACACCAAGAAGAAGCTGGAAACAGACATTGTGCAAATCCAGAGTGAAATGGAGGACACAATCCAGGAAGCCCGTAACGCTGAAGAGAAGGCCAAGAAAGCCATCACTGATGTGAGTTGGGGGCTCCTTTCACTCAAGATGGTCCATGTATTCTCTCTCAACACGTCTCCAGTCCCACAATGGCTTTGATCCTTTGATCTCCTCAGGCAGCCATGATGGCAGAGGAGCTGAAGAAGGAACAGGACACCAGTGCCCACCTGGAGAGGATGAAGAAGAACCTCGACCAGACAGTGAAGGACCTGCAGCACCGTCTGGATGAGGCTGAGCAGTTGGCTCTGAAAGGAGGAAAGAAGCAAATCCAGAAGCTGGAGGCCAGAGTGCGTAGTACTGCGGTTTGTACAGGAATGAGCATGTCCCTTGGAGAGAAACTGGGGAAGCTCCAAAAATGTGCTTCTCCTTGCAGGTGCGGGAGCTGGAAGGGGAGGTTGATGCTGAGCAGAAGCGCAGCGCTGAAGCCGTGAAGGGTGTGCGCAAGTACGAGAGGAGGGTGAAGGAGCTGACCTACCAGGTAAGGCAGGAGGCCTCCTTGGCCTGACAAGAGTTATCTGACAGCAAGTCTGGTTTTGTGCACATGATCATAGGGAATTGGTAACCTCATGTCATGCAGCTTGCATGGCCTGACGTCACCTCTTGTAGGAAGGATCAATTTTTTCCCTTGATTGCCAAGGGGAACTGCTAAATCACACGCCAGGGGAACCAATTCACTCTTTCCTACTGTCCAATCCCTCTAGACTGAGGAAGACCGGAAAAATATTCTCAGACTGCAGGACCTGGTGGACAAGCTGCAAACGAAGGTGAAATCTTACAAGAGACAAGCTGAGGAGGCTGTAAGTATTGCTTGGAGAACGGGTGAGAGGCACCTTCCTTGGGGGTAGCATGATCATTGAGATGAGCAGGAAGATCAGGGAAGGGATATGGAGAAACTTCCAAGGCACAACAGTCTTGGCCACATCATTTCATGATTGTGCTGTGAGACCTTGTTGAGTTCTGGGCACCCTGCAGCAGTCAGGGAGGAATGGAGAGAAGTGCTGCAGCCTGCTGTGTGCAGCAGCTCAGAGTAAACAACCCTAGGGACCGTGTACACTGAGTGAGGTTAACAGAAGTTCCTGAGTCTCTGCTGCTGCTACTGGAGAGCAGGAGAAGGTTCCAGGGTCTTCCTCAACCTAATAATTCATGCCCAGCTGATAGCAGCGAGTTTGTGCTTTCCCCAGGAAAGAGCCTCAGCCTTGCAAGGCTGAGGTGCAGGAGACTGGAAAGCCCTGCCCTGGGCTCCTCCTCACCACCTTCCTCTCCCTGCACAGGAGGAGCTTTCCAATGTCAACCTCTCCAAGTTCCGCAAGATCCAGCACGAGCTGGAAGAAGCCGAGGAGCGCGCTGACATTGCAGAGTCGCAGGTCAACAAGCTGCGGGTGAAAAGCCGGGAGTTTCACAGCAAGAAGATAGAAGAGGAAGAGTGAGGATGTCTCACAGCAACAAAGTGATGTGAGGGATGCACAAAATGTGAACCCTCTGTCACTTTCTTTTGCAATGAGTCTTTGTAGCCATGTTGATATCTAGAGAATAAACACCGTAGATTCCCTTGCACGCACACCATGAGCACCAGCTCTCATTTGTTCCTCTTTTTACTGGCAAAGTCTATCGCATCATCTGCTTTAGAGCAGCTTTGGCTTATAACTGCTGTATACCTGGTCATGGTCATGATTTTTGTTATCTAGTTCCTAACTACTTCTCCTTTATTTATTACTTGGTGACTGAGGTATGAAGAGGAATTTAACTTCACATAAAGAGAAACCAGGTAAAATAATTCCTGACAGTGAGTCCTGCCAGCCCAGCCTCCCTACTGTTGTGTCTCAAGCAACATCTTAAATTCCATTTACACATTCAGCACCTCAGCACTTTCCAATCATTCAGTACATCAGCTGTTAGGCCCTCGTTTTGCTGGCTGCTGTCAGAGGCCAATTTACAGAGCACTGATAATCAACAGGGTTTATGTATTTTTGGAAGCTGACAGGAGGCAGGCTTTAGTCTGCACTATGTTTGTCTCATGGATTTTATTAGACAGGAGGACTCTGCAGAGCATCAGCTCTCCTTGGGCTCAGACTGGCACAGACAGTTCTGTGAGAACTCATTTAATTCCTCCAAATGACAGGTCTGTTCTACCAGCCACTCTGCTTAACTTTTCAATCTGGTTCTTCTCCACTGAGTTGCTCAGTCTTTTTCAGGCTGCAGGAAGCCATCTTGGAATTTCTTCACTGCAAAGAAAAGATACAGCAAATAGAAAAAACTATCAATCACACCCCCCAAGGGAAAGATGCATCCAGTTCCTTTTTCCCTGCTGCACATTCAGGGAAGACCTGCAGAAATTGGTCTCTGCATGGAGAAGCTGCATGAAGAGATGGTAAAAGGCCATCCCAGTGTCTTTATCACTATCCTGAGATAGGAAATATATCAATCAGATAATCCAGAAACACCTACATGGAGTAGACATGGCATACTAGGCATGGAGAAAGCACTCTTCCTATTTAATTCCAGATGTGCAGTGCCCATCAGCAGAACAAACAGAGGAGTTCATGAGGAAAGTGTGTCTGTAGCTTATGGAGGCTCCAGCACTCAGGCATGTCTTAGCAGAAGGGCAGGGAAGAGGAGTTTTCTTCCAAAGGCTGAGGGTAACAGCATTTCTGTGCAGCTGAGGGGAGACCTCATTGTTCTCTACAACTACCTGAAGGGAGGTTGTAGAGAGGAGGGAGCTGGACTCTTCTCCCAAGTGACAGGGGACAGGACAAGAGGAAATGGCCTCAAGCTCCACCAGGGGAGATTTAGGCTGGACATTAGGAAAAAAAAATTCACCGAAAGGGTCATTGTGCACTGGAACAGGCTGCCCAGGGAGGGGCTTAAGTCACCTTCCCTGGAGGTGTTTAAGGCAGAGGTGGATGAGGTTCTGAGGGACATGGTTTAGTGTTAGATAGGAATGGTTGGTCTCAATGATCTGCTGGGTCTCTTCCAACCTAGTGGTTCTATGATTCTATGATCTCACCTCTGCTGCAGCTTCACTTGAGCAGCCAGTGTTCCCTGTCAAGTCTTCCTTGCTATGTGGTGTCTTGAAGTTAGAGCTTCCATGTCACATGAACCACTGGGGATTCACAGGATGCTCTGATCCCTACCGGCATGCTCTGCTAATCCAGACAGCAGGACTAATACCACCAGCATGCTGCAAATCCTACAGCAAGTGCTTTTACAAAGTCACCTACCAGAACCACAAACTCTATCCCATCTTTCTGGGCTTAACAGAAGGGTAGTAGGTTCAGCTCTGTCTCACAGAGGCAGTTTGGAAATGAGAGAGTGGTTGACTTCATCCTGGCCTTTGAATTTGTGATGGTGGCTTATTACTTTATTAGGGATGTGCTAAGTATTGAACTTAACAGTAATACTCATGTGAAACAATGGGTCCAGGAGTAAATGGGGCAAAAGCTCACACTGGCTAGGAACAAACACTGTGGGGCCCAGGTCAAGGAATAGTTGTCTGCCAAGTCTAACAGGGCTAGGTGAGATCTGGGGACTGGCTGTTGTGAATCAATATGCAGTGTGCAGGGTCAGCAGACACTTTCCTGCTTGCCGATGGTCACCAGCTTCAATGCCACCAGGAAGCACAGTGTGATACCAAGACCCAACGGGCAAGCCCAGAACATGCGTGGTCTGTGCTTTGTATTTTGTTGTATTTAGCGTGTGTATTTTGGTGTGGGATGACAGAATGGAAAGACAATGTTCCTGTTGCGCACAGACACATCAGTTTCTTTCAATCAGCCCCATTCAGCAGTGCAAACTCTGTGCCTCCTGGCACTGATGTCATCTACTTGGACCTCAGTAACGCCTTTGATATGGTCCCCCACAACATTCTAGCCATTAAATTGGAGAGTAGTGGTTTTGATGGATGGACTATTGGATGGATAAATGATTGGCTGGGTAGCCATGTAAAAAAAATTACAGTCAAAGGCTCAGCATCCAGATGGAAACCAGTGGTGCCCCTCTAGGGTTCATTAATGGAATCAGCACTAATTAGTACCTTCATTAATGGGATATGCAATTGTATTAAGTGCATCTTCAAGAATTTTGCAGACATCAACAAGCTGAGGGGCACAGCTGATACAGCAGTGGGAGGGGAAGTCACCTGGAGTAACCTTGATAACCTCAAATATATGTGAACCTGATTCAACAAGGCCAAGTACAAAGCCCTGCAGCTGGGTCAAGGACATGCCTGCTGTTGGGATATACTGGAGGGTGACTGGATGGAGAGCAGACCTGCAGGAAGGGGTGTATTTCCCCTCCTACTCTGCTCTCCTGAGACCCCACCTGGAGGCAGACATGGACTTGCTCAAGCAGATGTAAAGGAGAGCCATAAAAACAGTCCAAGGACTGGAACACCACTCCTATGAAGAAAAGCTGAGAGACTTGGGCCTGTTCAGCCTGGAGATGAGCAGGTTCTGAGGAGACCAATATTGTGGCCTTTCAGTATATAAAGGAGGCTTATAAGAAAGATATTTGCTGAGGCCTGTAGAGATAGGACAAGGGGCAAAGATATAAAACTGGGGAAGGGAGATATTTGTTGTACATAAATGAAACTTTTTAAGATGAAGCTAGTGAGCCACTGAAGAGGTTGTCCTCAGATTTTGGTCATACCCCATCACTGGCAGAGTTTAAGCTCAGCTTGAATGCAGCTTTGAGCAACCTGATATAGGCATAGATATCCCTGCTCACTCATGGATGTTGCATTAGATGATCTTTTTAAGGTCGTCTGTGGGAGCCAGAGACTGCCAGGAGAGGCAGGCCTTGAGATGAACACTTGCACCCATTGTTTCTCACTGATTGTTTCTGGACTCCTCCTGGGAAGGAAAAGGAGTATTTCTATTAGCCTCCCCATGCCATGCACAGGGAGAAAAGAAGCGAGGTCTCAGTTTGAACTCCAGAAAACTGGGGCTGCAGTGCCAGAGACCTGTTTGGAACAGGTTCTTCATGCACAGGCCAGACCTTGATGCTGGATATTTCTTTGGATCACAGGCATCATTTTTCTGACCTTACCCTTGTGTTATTCGCTGAGCTTTAACCACTGAGCTCTTTTAATAACCAAAATGTCACTGACCAGGAGAAGAACGTGTTTAGATCTGACAGAGTTTAAAGCAGCTCAAGTGACAGTGCCCTTTTCCTAGAACTAGTTCAGTCACTCTCCAGGACTACCAGCAAATTCCCCTTTTCTCATAGTATCAGCATTCTGCAGGACTGCTACCACCTCTAACGCCCTGAGACAGGCGTTTTTCTAGATCAGCTCTATAACAAAAGCACTCAATCTTTTAAAACAAGAAATATTTTTATAAAAGCCATTTAATTTTCATTTTTAATGTATGAGGTACCATGAAGAATTTGTTCAAGACTAGGTGAGGCTTTTCTCTAATATCAGTTATGACTGACTACAGCAACAGTGGACATTCCTCTCATATCCACATTTTGAATTTTTCAGTTTCTGCAAAATACCAAGTGCAGATTTGCTCGCTTAGATGTTTATTTCTTTTTATAGCTAAGGAATCACCTTTCACACTCTAGGCATGCATTGCCTGTCCAAACTTGAACTTGTATTCTGACTTGCTGTCTCTTAGACTCCCTCTGTATCTAGCGCTATTGCAAAGTCCTGACTCACAATATGTGCTTGGTTTTCCCTGTTTCAATATAACATTGCATGAATTACTGAATGTAATTCATTAGTCATGGTTTGTCTTTTGTAGGATTGTCATTTCTAGCACTTTGAAGGCAAGCCCTAAATTCAGAGGACCATGTGCGCAAGATACAGTTTATTATTCCCATTTTACCTCTGGAATAGCTGCAGTACAGAAATGTCAAAGAGTGCCTCTTGAGTCAAAGATCAAGTTATCTGTAGAAACAGTAGAGGAACCTATAAATTTTACCTCCGAGTTCCTTCAGTGATTTGGCTGGTCAAGATTCCATTTTTAATAGCCCCGTCAGCCTATTTATAGAAAATGCATTCACAGTAATGGTAAGATATGAAACATTCTAAATATATCTGGTCAAATCAAATGACAATTATGACATTAGTTCAGTTTGCCAGACAAAGCCTTGCCAAAGATGGTTTGCCAAAATATATTTTGACGGAAGCAAAAGGAAACATCCAGAGCATCTGCATACCAGACTCTATAAAAGTCTCTTTGGAGTGCGGTGCCCAGTCTTGGCAGAAAATTTCAAGGTAAGTGTATGGCTCCTGTGAACTCCTGGGCAGAGCAGATAACTTTTCTTCCATTTAACTTGCTATAGGCCTTGGATATCCATTTCGATCAGGGATTTTCTCTATCACCATTGGTTTCATTCTGGATTTGAAGGCAACATTTTTGACTTCAGCTTATATATTATCTCTAGACATCTGTGCAATGTGAGTTGCTATGATTTCAAACAGCAGGGACTGTCTTCCAGCTGCTGCCACCACAATTAATATTAAAATTTACCAACTCATAAGGAACAGGAAGAAATACAGTTTAAGATTTCTAGAAAGCAGAAGAGACAATAGTGACATTCATACCTGTCACATTGCAAGGTTAATTGTCTATAGGAAGTGAATTTCCCTTGAAAAGCCACTGTTTACGTCCTCAGAGACTCTTGGGTAATATATTATTAAAAATTTTGAGACTTATTTAATATGAGGTCTCTCCTAGAGCAACGTCCACATTCAGTATATCCACAAAGTTGAAGTAATGCAACTAAACTGTACAATACTGCAACACTGAAGAACTGATGTATATTCTATTGCAACAGCTAAATGTTTAAGGGTTCATTTCAAGTCTGGAAAATTTAAATCCAAATTTTCGCTTCTTTATACCTACTTGCATATAAAGCTGTTCACCTGCTGATTCACTATATCACTTCTTTCCTACAGAACACACTGCTGACTCTGCCTCCTGGCTAAGTGCAACCATGGCCTCTGCAGATGCTGAGATGGCTGCCTTCGGGGAGGCAGCTCCTTACCTCCGAAAGTCAGAGAAGGAGAGAATCGAGGCCCAGAACAAGCCTTTTGATGCCAAGACCTCTGTCTTTGTGGTGCATCCTAAGGAATCCTTTGTGAAGGGGACAGTCCAGAGCAAAGAATCAGGGAAGGTCACTGTCAAGACTGAAGGTGGAGAGGTGAGCAAGAAAAAAAGTCTTAAAATCTGCATATAATTGCTAGTCTGAGCTCTTAGCTGACAGACATGCATGCATCCCTTCCTCTGACAGACCCTGACCGTGAAGGATGACCAAGTCTTCCAAATGAACCCTCCCAAGTACGACAAAATTGAGGACATGGCCATGATGACCCACCTCCACGAACCCGCTGTGCTGTACAACCTCAAAGAGCGTTACGCAGCCTGGATGATCTACGTAAGTGCCGGCAGCAGCCTTCCCTTGGGCAACTGGGAGGAACCGCTCGGTCAGGCTGAGCACAGCCAACGTGTTCTCTGCCTTCCTTGCAGACCTACTCGGGTCTCTTCTGCGTCACTGTCAACCCCTACAAGTGGCTGCCGGTGTACAACCCCGAGGTGGTGTTGGCCTACCGAGGCAAGAAGCGCCAGGAGGCCCCTCCACACATCTTCTCCATCTCTGACAATGCCTACCAGTTCATGCTCACTGGTAAGACAATGGCAGCACCTTCGTGGCAATACAGCATTTAGGTTTTTTTAAAAAAAATTGTGTATGTAGAGCATATCTATAATAGTTGTTGGTATTATGCACAAGACTCAGTTCTGTCCCAGTGATTTTTAAAACTCTAATTGATAGCATGCTGACAAAAGCATTGAAAAAGTTACAGTGGTGAATAATTAATAGAACGGACTGTGCATAAAAAAAAAATTCCCCCTACCTGTTACTGAGATCTGATTTGCTCAAAATATGACAGAAAATATTAACAGAGTTCTGAACCAATTAGTTACTCTCTCCCAAAAAAACACTTTATAGGCTAATTTCTAGCTGCACTGGCTTCATGAAGACATTGTTTCAAAAAGCTAGTGATATGATTTGAAGCGTTATACTGCTGTACAGCTTCTCGGGAAAGAGAAAGAACCAGAATCCCAGTGAAGTTGCACCATCTGGGAACAATGACATATGATTTCATTTCAAATGAGCTCCTAAATAACACTCCTATGCTGTGAATTTGCTTCTTAGGCATGGAAATTACTTGACCAGGAAGAACTAGATTTCTGTTAACGACAAGGGCAATAAGCAGAAGGGAATTGGTTATTTGGTGATCAGTTTTTTTATGGCTTGACAAGAACACTACTGAATATCTCATAATAATAACATTGGCTGTTAAAACCAGTTGCATATAAATAACAGTTGAATATAAATAAAATGATCAATTTTTTTTCTCCTTTCCCACTTCCACTTGAAATGCCAGAGCAGGTTTGTGAATAATAAGTAGTTTAGCTTTTTTTAAAAACATTTTCTACTGTCTTTACCCCTTCTCTTGTTAAAACCTTAAAAAAAGATTTGTAAAGGCAGAAAAATAAGCAGAGACTATCTGAAAAAAATAAAACCGAAACCAAAACCAAAGCAACAAAGCCCACACATTTTTTTTTTCCCCACCACAGGAAGAATTTGCTCTTTTTAATTCACTGGAGAAAAGGCAGAATAAGAGGAATGGAAAAAAAGACCTTGTGTAAACAGGTTAAGGATTGATTAAAACTCTGCGGTTCTACCAGTGAGTTAAGTCAGGAGGTCAGAATTCTTTTGACCCATACAGGTAGTGGTTACAACTCCTTGCTACTTAGAGATGAGATCTAATAAACCAGCTTTTACCAAGGCTGTCTTGTTAAAGGAAACATGTATAACTTTAAATTGTTTGAGGACTCAATGATGTATAAGCAGTTAGTGATACTTTATAAAACCTTAAAAAGACATGTAAGTAATTTCATATTATTTTCTCAGAATTCTACAGAGAGTTCTTTCATGCTCCAACCTCCAAATGTCTCTAGCAAACTTCTCTGAGGAAGATAATCTTCCAAACTTCTTGAAGTCACTGTAAAGTAACAGGCGCTCTTACTTCACAATTCATTTTTTTGTTGAGTTTGATAGGAGAAATAGATTTAATTAAGACAAAATGTCCCATTTCAGTGACTGAAAATGGAGGTAAACTTGGAGGTGAAAAAAAACCCCTTGCTTTTATTTGTCACACACATTGTGTTCTATTTTACTGAAGAATGTCACTAAAAGAATCTTTGTTTCTGACTCTTCCCCAGATCGTGAGAACCAGTCTATCCTGATCACGTACGTACATCCCTGCTTGGGTCCCTGTGGGGCTGCCCAGTGCCAGGGGACCTCCTGCCTCACCACACGCTCTCTGCTTCTCTCTTGGCTTTGGCAGCGGAGAATCCGGAGCAGGGAAGACTGTGAACACAAAGCGTGTCATCCAGTACTTTGCAACAATTGCAGCGAGTGGGGAGAAGAAGAAGGAGGATCAGCCGACAGGCAAAATGCAGGTGAGTCAGGAAGAGCAGACTGGACACTTAACATGCAGTTGCCATGTTGATGCAACACTGTAAGTGAATAGTTATCATTCCTGCAGGGAATACTTGGGGATGAGATCGTTAATTAATAGATAATAGCTTGAATCATTGCCTCTGTCTGTTCCTGACATGACTTCTGGAGAAGATAACCAATAATAATTATCACCCTCTAGGGAACACTTGAGGATCAAATCATCAGCGCCAACCCTCTGCTGGAGGCCTTTGGAAATGCCAAGACCGTGAGGAATGACAACTCCTCACGCTTTGTAAGTTGTTGCTTTGGACAAAATCTCTCCCCTTCACTGCAATATAAGCGATGCCCTAGCAGTGCACCTCATGAAGCAACATCAAGAGAGCCCATCCAGGCTGAAATGCTGCTTCTCCTTACAGGGTAAATTCATCCGAATCCACTTTGGGGCCACAGGCAAACTGGCTTCTGCAGACATTGAAACTTGTAAGAGTCTCTCCTGGTCTGACCCCATTCTTTCCTATATTCCCAGCTCTATGAGTGTTCCTGTGCCTGATTCTTTGCACTGTCTTTGCCAGATCTGCTGGAGAAGTCCAGAGTCACTTTCCAGCTCAAGGCGGAAAGAAGCTACCACATCTTTTACCAGATCTGCTCCAACAAGAAACCGGAGCTAATTGGTAGGGAGGATCAATGTCTTTTTGAGGATGAATGCTGATGATTCCATCTGCTAGCTGGTTGGCAAAACTGAGCCTGTGCCTTGTCTCTTCCTACTTTCAGACATGCTTCTCATTACCACCAACCCCTATGATTTCCATTATGTGAGTCAAGGGGAGATCACTGTTCCAAGCATTGATGACCAGGAGGAGTTGATGGCTACAGATGTAAGTGACACAGCAGCAAAGTTCCTACTGTACACATCTCAAAGATGACATTAGTGACCTACTGAGACGTATTTTACTTCATTTTTTGACTGCAGAGTGCCATTGACATCCTGGGCTTCTCTGCTGATGAGAAGACAGCCATCTACAAGCTGACAGGGGCTGTCATGCACTACGGCAACCTCAAGTTCAAGCAGAAACAACGAGAGGAGCAGGCAGAGCCGGACGGCACAGAAGGTACCAGCAAATTCAGAAAGCTCAAATAGCTTCTCTGTTTGCAGAGACAATATATTAGCCTACAGAGACAGGCCTTGCCTGTTCCAATTCACCACAGAAAGCACTGAGGAAAAGCCTCTCTCTTCATTGCCTCCCTAAACGCAGACAAACAGCAGAGTTGTTCACCGTGACCAAACCCTGACCAGAGCCCAAAGATAAACAGTTCTCCCTCTCTCTCTCTCAATCTAGTGGCGGACAAAGCTGCCTACCTGATGGGCCTGAACTCAGCTGAGCTGCTCAAAGCCCTATGTTATCCCCGAGTCAAGGTTGGGAATGAATACGTGACCAAAGGTCAAACTGTGTCACAGGTAAAAACTGGAAGTTAAAATCACAAAGTTTGAAAGTATACTTGAGGACTGTTCTTTGAGGAGGTAACAGCAGTTCTTGCTGCTCTGCTTTAGGTGAACAATGCAGTTGGTGCCCTGGCCAAAGCCGTCTATGAGAAGATGTTCCTGTGGATGGTTATTCGTATCAACCAGCAGCTGGATACGAAGCAACCCAGACAGTACTTCATTGGTGTCCTGGACATTGCTGGCTTCGAGATCTTTGATGTAAGAAACAGCATAGTCAAGGGGGGCCAGGGATAAACACTCTTCTTTTTAAAAAGATTCAGAAGTTCACCCTCCTCTTCTACAGTTTTCTAGAAACCCATCTGTCTTTATCATTGTAACACCCTTAAAATGGCTTTATGAACAAACTCTGATAGTTAATGTAGTCAACAGGTAGAAGGGAGTCTAGTTAGGAGCAGTATTTCAGCTGGGCAACTTGAAACAGCAATAGGAGAACTCTTGCAAACCCCTAGGGGGTTGCCACACATTAAAAACCTGTGCATTTCTCCTTGCTTTGGGCAGTTCAACAGCTTTGAGCAGCTCTGCATCAACTTCACCAATGAGAAACTGCAACAGTTCTTCAACCACCACATGTTCGTGCTGGAGCAGGAGGAGTACAAGAAGGAAGGAATTGAATGGGAGTTCATTGACTTTGGGATGGACCTGGCTGCCTGCATTGAGCTCATTGAGAAGGTATCCTTCTTGTTCAAACGTATTGCGTCTTGGATCTTCCATACTTGCCAAGAGACATGATGTGTGACTATTCTGACTTTTACACTTATATACCCTGAGAAAGTGGCAACAGGGTGGAAGTGTTTCTGGAGCTCAGTCTCAGGTATCAGGGCTTTTGGTGGAGTATTTATTTCCAGATTACATTCACAAGGTACTGAGCAGACTGTCATGTTCTGTAAGTACATGTCAGTAAAGTATTTTGGAGAGGACAATATTTTGCAGTCTTATAGTTGTAATTTTTTCATCAGCAAAGGCTTCTACATAAGTTCAAATGAAACATCAACACTGAAAGAAGTTAACCCTGAGTTAATTTTCTCTGACTTATGTAATATAGGGGAACGGCTTTCCCCTCTGACTCCAGCAACTTTCCAATCAAGGGATGTTTCCTTTCTAATTTGTTTCTCCCTCTTGTCTGCTGTAATGTTTTCCAGCCCATGGGCATCTTCTCCATCCTGGAAGAGGAGTGCATGTTCCCCAAGGCAACCGACACCTCTTTCAAGAACAAGCTCTATGACCAGCACCTGGGCAAGTCCAACAACTTCCAGAAGCCCAAACCTGCCAAAGGCAAGGCTGAGGCTCACTTCTCGCTGGTGCACTATGCTGGCACAGTGGACTACAATATCACTGGCTGGCTGGAGAAGAACAAGGACCCTCTGAACGAAACTGTCATTGGGTTGTACCAGAAATCATCTGTGAAGACATTGGCCTTACTCTTTTCTGCCTATGGTGGGGAAGCAGGTAAGCTCTGTAAAATCATTGTTCTGTGTGTTCATGCTGTACAAAGGAGGCAATGGTAAAGACATCTGCTGATTTTTTTTCAATTCTGCAGAGGCCAGTGGAGGTAGTGGTGGCAAGAAGGGTGGCAAGAAGAAGGGTTCTTCTTTCCAGACAGTCTCAGCTCTTTTCCGGGTATGTACAGAATTCATTACCTCTTTGAAATTGGAAAGAAATTTTTTCTTGAATCTGAAAGTTCTCTTGTCATTTTTGAAAATCTTTCTCTTGCCATCCTTGGGAATTTCTGAATCACCCTTTTAGAACACCACGAGATCTCTGCCTCAAAGCATAAATGGCCTTCCTTTCATTTCAGGACTGAGAATGTTATTGTCAGCCTCCTGAAATTCCCTAGGCAATATTCTTCAACTTCCTATTCCAACTTACTACTGATATTACATTCTTATGTTTTGCTGGTTTTTTTATTACCTACCCTACTTTGACTATTACCTTCTCTGAATACTCTATGAAAGTCTCCAAAGTGTCAACTTCACCTACTTAAAATGAGAGTGAACATCAAATGAGCAAAACTACTTTAAAATCTTGTTTGGAGAGTTCAGAGGTATTTCCCATAGCTGTTGTACATATCCATAAAGGTTTTGAGTATTGACACATTGTAGAACTTGAAAACAGTAGACCAAACATCAAAGGAAAACATTGTCATGATAATTGTAAGATTATAAGGCAACATTTTCATTTTGTTGGGGAAGGAGAGTTATTTTAGATTATGTGAAAATAATGAAGCTTGAGGTCAGTTTTCAGCTATGTTGTCAAGGTTTCCATATTGCTGAGGTGGAGGTGTTTAGGGAGATTGAATTAAACTAAACCAGTCAATTTATATGGGCTGTACAATTATTCCACACATTTAAAATGAAATTATAGCTGCCAAATCAGATGCCAATCACTCTTGGGCAAGAGTATATGCCATACACTTAAAATGCCCAACTAAATACTATCTGTAAGGAAAGCTGTGACATAGGAGCTCTGTATTCATGTAAGCAGATCAAGGAAAAGTAATACTAACCATTATTCTACAAAAGAGTTTCAAGCCCAAAAATCTGGGATCCTTCAGTTCCTAAATATCACTTTGAGAGTGAAACTGCAAGGTGATTTAGAGAAGGCAAGTCTGCATCCTTAAATACTTGGGTTGATACATCCACTCTTAAGGTTCCGGTGCTTATGCTTATTAATATAAACGTCATTTCATGATCTCACAGGAGAATTTAAACAAGCTGATGGCTAACCTGAGAAGCACTCACCCCCACTTTGTACGATGCATCATCCCAAATGAAACCAAAACACCCGGTAAGGAGATCCAATAGGAGGAAAATTTGAGTAGCAGAAGGTCTTCTGCATGTCAAACTGCTGGTGAGTCTCTAATGCTGGTGTTTGTTAGGTGCCATGGAGCATGAGCTGGTGCTGCATCAGCTGCGCTGTAACGGTGTGCTGGAAGGGATCCGAATCTGCAGGAAGGGATTCCCCAGCAGAGTCCTGTATGCTGACTTCAAGCAGAGGTAAGAGTGCTACATGCCTCTGCCCATTCAGACCAAACTAAAGAGCCTGGGTATCACAATATACTTGAAATATTATACTTTAAATTGGTACTGAGCGGTAACATAGAAAATTTTCACCATTAGTTCATTATGTTATGACTGCTTAGTTCAGGATTCTCTCACAGTTTGAGTTAATAGAAAAAGCACTCTCCATATCCTGTCTGTAAGGATGAACTGTCTCAAGGCATGAGACTGATTCAATAAGACAATCTGAGAAGGCTGTGGGCTTCAATCTCAATGGTGTTTTTTGTAATGTGGATTTCTTCGTGTTCTATTTTCTCCTGCAGATACAGAGTGCTTAATGCCAGTGCTATCCCAGAGGGGCAGTTCATGGACAGCAAGAAAGCTTCAGAGAAGCTCCTTGGGTCCATTGATGTGGACCACACCCAGTACAGATTTGGTCACACCAAGGTTAAAACAAGCCCTGTGTAAAAAGTTTGTCAGGGAGTGGTAAGGGTGGGTTGCTCCAGTAGGGGCAGAGAGCAATAACAGAGCTGGTGGGACAGGGACTTTAATCAGCAAGTGCTCAGCCAAGTACCCAAGCAAAGCAGGTGGGGAATACCCTGGAATGGCAACCAGGTTCAGCCAAGAGTCCAGATGATCAGGCAGGTTTCTGACAATAAGTAAGTCTGAGGTAAAGACTTAAAGCCTTGGTTCTCAAGGTTGTTCAGGACCAGATATAAGTAGGCTTATAAGGCAAAGGCGCTATTCATTAATTCCTGGGCAGATTCATAGCAATGAGATCAGTTTATCATCAAGCCAGGAAGTAAGTCTGCAGATCATGGTAGAGCTCACTGGGGTCCATGACAAGGCCAAGTTGTGGCTGAGGCTGTGGCTGAACTGGAAACCATAACTCATATTGCCTGGTTCAGATGGGGACTGACTGCCAACAGCTGAGCTTACAGGAAGCTCATACACACCTGGGTAGAGTTTGGGAGGATGCTCAAGGTGAGGCTGGTCATGGCCATGAAGTTCTACTTAAGGATCCAGAAAGACTCTGAGCCTCAATTCTGTACTACCTGAAAATAATAAGCTGCAACATTCCCTTTCTTAAGGTGTTCTTCAAAGCTGGGCTGCTGGGACTCCTGGAGGAGATGAGAGATGACAAGCTAGCAGAAATCATCACTCGCACACAAGCCAGATGCAGAGGCTTCCTGATGAGAGTGGAGTATCGGAGAATGGTGGAGAGAAGGTAGACACTTCTCATATTTAGTTTCATGTCATGGTACTTGACTAATGAAATTTTAATCAGTCACATCAAAACGATGCAGTAACCATACCAACTTCCTTTCAGGGAGTCCATCTTCTGCATCCAATACAATGTTCGTGCATTCATGAATGTGAAGCACTGGCCCTGGATGAAGCTGTTCTTCAAGATCAAGCCCTTGCTGAAGAGTGCAGAATCTGAGAAGGAGATGGCCAACATGAAGGAAGAGTTTGAGAAAACCAAGGAAGAGCTTGCCAAATCTGAGGCAAAGAGGAAAGAGCTTGAGGAGAAAATGGTGGCCCTGCTGCAGGAGAAAAATGACCTGCAGCTCCAAGTACAGGCCGTGAGTATCCCCTTTCATTCGTCCATGGAAGAAGAATGGTGCAGAGCCAGAATATTTGTTTGCCTAAGCAGAGACTTTCAGAAAGCTCACTGACGGGCAGTAGAAAGCAGTCGAAATGGCACAGTCTAATGCACCTTTACATTGAGTAAACAGGCACCAGCAGGGTCATGGTGAGTGTCAGCTTGTGGGAGTGTAAGGTCAGGTTCACCTCCCATTGTAACAAATACCACCATGTGATTCAAAAGACAAGAGCAGAGAATCTTCAAAACAATACGAACCAATAAATTCTGTGTCTCCCCACCAGGAAGCAGATAGCTTGGCTGATGCTGAGGAAAGGTGTGACCAGCTCATCAAAAACAAAATCCAGCTGGAAGCCAAGATTAAGGAGGTCACTGAAAGGGCTGAGGATGAGGAAGAAATCAATGCTGAGCTGACAGCCAAGAAGAGGAAACTGGAGGATGAATGTTCAGAGCTGAAGAAAGATATTGATGACCTTGAGTTAACACTGGCCAAGGTTGAGAAGGAAAAACATGCCACGGAAAACAAGGTACACACATGGGGGACATCATAAGAGGTCACAAAAATTATTGCTTCTTGGAGCAAAAGAGCCTGTTACAGCAGGACACCTTGGCTTTGGAACATTTTGGCTGGATTGTGTATGAGCAGCAAAAAGAAAAAGAAAACTCCTGGCTAAGAGCTACACAGTGGAAATGCCATTGAACCTCCAGGTCTGCTTTGCACCCAGTTCTGACAACTGCTTATATTTGTAGGTGAAAAACCTCACTGAGGAGATGGCAACCCTGGACGAGACCATTGCCAAGCTGACAAAAGAGAAGAAAGCCCTCCAAGAGGCCCATCAGCAGACACTGGATGACCTACAGGTAGAAGAGGACAAAGTCAATACTCTGACCAAATCTAAGACCAAGCTGGAGCAGCAAGTGGACGATGTAAGCTCAGGGGCATTCAGCAGGAACAGGACAGGTATGGAGTTAGGCCTGGCTGGCAGAGCACTGATGGTCTTGTTGGTTGTAGCTGGAAGGGTCCTTGGAGCAAGAGAAAAAGCTGCGCATGGACCTGGAGAGAGCTAAGAGGAAACTCGAAGGAGACCTGAAGCTGTCTCATGACAGCATAATGGATTTGGAAAATGATAAGCAGCAGCTGGATGAGAAACTGAAGAAGTAAGTGTGGCTGTGAGGCACCTGAGTGTGGGGCTGCTTCTCTTGCCTTTTCCCTTTGGGCTCTAACACTGTGTCCTTTACCCAAAGGAAAGACTTTGAAATCAGTCAGATCCAGAGTAAAATCGAGGATGAGCAAGCCTTGGGCATGCAGTTACAGAAGAAGATCAAGGAGCTGCAGGCAAGTCTCTGTTCCATCCCCTCTCTCACCCTGGCACAGGTCAGGCAGGAGGAGGGCACAGGGCTGAAGGGTTCCCCATGTTCTCCAGGCTCGCATTGAGGAACTGGAGGAGGAAATTGAGGCAGAGAGAACTTCTCGGGCAAAAGCAGAGAAGCATCGGGCTGACCTCTCACGGGAGCTGGAGGAGATTAGCGAGCGCCTGGAAGAAGCAGGAGGGGCTACAGCAGCTCAGGTTGAGATGAACAAGAAGCGTGAGGCCGAATTTCAGAAGATGCGTCGCGACCTGGAAGAGGCGACGCTGCAGCACGAAGCCACGGCTGCCGCCCTGCGCAAGAAGCACGCGGACAGCACAGCTGAGCTTGGGGAGCAGATCGACAACCTGCAACGAGTGAAGCAGAAGCTGGAGAAGGAGAAGAGTGAGCTGAAGATGGAGATTGACGACCTGGCCAGTAACATGGAGTCTGTCTCCAAAGCCAAGGTATCGAACTGCAGCAGAACAGGCTCTCAGGGCCAGAGGCTACAGCTACCAGCCCCATTCTCATAAAGAAAATCCCTGTTGTGAGAACAAGGCAGAGTCTCCTTGTGCTCATCTTCTTTCCTTTCTTGTATTTGGTCACTAGGCCAATCTGGAGAAGATGTGCCGCACTCTGGAAGATCAACTGAGTGAGATTAAAACTAAGGAGGAGCAGAATCAGCGCATGATCAATGACCTCAACACTCAAAGAGCTCGTCTGCAGACAGAATCAGGTCAGATATCCTCATTCCTAAGGAGCAATGGGAGCACTGCATGTCATTAGGATACCAAAGGGTGTCAATGCTTGGTCCTCTTTTTAATGGTCTAGTTACTCTTTTTCAATTTACCTTTCCCAGGTGAATTTTCACGTCAGGTGGAGGAAAAGGATGCTCTGATTTCTCAGCTTTCTAGAGGCAAGCAAGGATTCACACAGCAGATTGAGGAGCTCAAGAGACATCTAGAGGAAGAGATAAAGGTCAGTTACTAGTCTATCACGCACAAAGTACATTGCTCCTAAAAGTCCAATATTCTTTCCCAAACACATGTTTTGCTGGAGAGAACATGATTAACACCTTCAATTTGTAGGGCAGAGAGGGAGATGAGGGTTATGATTTTCATGCCAAAGAATGTCATCCACCAGGCTTTCAGGATATTCTGCCAAGAGTCTTTAAGACAGAATTCAGATCTATATGTGAAAACATTTACAGAAACTGCAGATGACTGTCCCCAGAACACCTGCCACTTACACCTCTTGACCCTACAAAGAACATGGATGGAGCCTTCATCACCTCCCAACTTGAACGCACAGACTTCCACTCTAATTTCATTGTCAGCCTTGCTGTCAAAGGATGTCTCAAGACAAGAGCATTACTAGCCTGGCTAGACACCCACAAGTCTATGGGGCCAGACAGGATTCACCCAAGGATACTGAAGGAGCTGGTGGATGTGCTGGCCAAACCCCTTTCCATCATCTTTTTCATGGAAATGGTCATTGGGCACTGGAACAGGCTGCCCAGGGAGGGCGTTGATTCACCTTCCCTGGAGGTATTTAAGGCACTGGTAGATGATGTGCTGAGGGACATGGTTTAGTGTTTGATAGGAATAGTTGGACCTGATGATCTGGAAGATCTCTTCCAACCTGGTTATTCTATGTTTCTGTTATTCTAAGTATTTAGCTTACCAGTCCCCATGTTCCCCCAGGCCAAGAACGCGCTGGCCCATGCCTTGCAGTCTGCTCGCCACGACTGTGACTTGCTCCGCGAACAATATGAGGAGGAGCAGGAGGCCAAGGGGGAGCTGCAGCGAGCCCTGTCCAAGGCCAACAGCGAAGTGGCCCAGTGGAGAACCAAATATGAGACGGACGCTATTCAGCGCACGGAGGAGCTGGAGGAGGCCAAGTATGGATAAAGTGGGACACTGAATATCTGGGGATGGCTGAAAGTGTGCAGGGCAGTTGGAAAAGGGATCTCTGAGATTGGGTTGGGAGAGAGGTGGGAGGAAGGCAAGGATGTACTTCGTTAGTGGCAGAGGTGAAAGAAGGAGAGAGGGGGAAAGTGTGCTGAGGGAAAACATGAATTGGAAGGACAAATGTAGCCTTTAGTGCTAGAAAGCCTGAGACAGGCCATGACACAGATGTGGTAGACCCCTTCTCTGTAATCTGAACTTGTGCTCATCTCCTCCCAGGAAGAAGCTGGCACAGCGCCTGCAGGATGCAGAGGAACACGTTGAAGCCGTTAATGCCAAATGTGCCTCCCTGGAAAAGACAAAGCAGAGGCTGCAGAATGAAGTGGAGGACCTGATGATTGATGTGGAGCGAACAAATGCTGCCTGTGCAGCTCTGGATAAGAAGCAGAAGAACTTTGACAAGGTCTTTGGGGGGTTCCAGCCCTGGGCTTCCTGGGTAGAGCAATTATCTCATCACAATTACCACATCCATACTCAGTCCCGATTTCTCTTCAGATCCTGGCAGAGTGGAAGCAGAAGTATGAGGAAACCCAGGCTGAGCTGGAAGCCTCCCAGAAGGAGTCTCGCTCCCTCAGCACAGAGCTGTTCAAGATGAAGAATGCCTATGAGGAGTCCTTGGACCACCTGGAAACGCTCAAGCGTGAGAACAAGAACTTGCAGCGTAAGTCCTAGCCCTCAGTCCCTGGCATTACTTTCCCACTCCACCAAGACCCACCTGCCCATAGGGTTCTGTGCCCCCAGGGTGGCAATCATGCTCTATCCCTGACTGTGCCATTGGTCTTTGTTGCCACAGAGGAGATTGCTGACCTCACGGAGCAGATTGCAGAGGGAGGAAAGGCAATTCATGAGCTGGAGAAAGTCAAGAAGCAGATTGAGCAGGAGAAGTCTGAACTGCAGGCCTCCCTGGAGGAAGCTGAGGTACCGCAACTGCTAAGAAGTGGTGTACAGACTGCAAGGGTGGGAGGAGTTTGGTATAGTCAGAGATGGCAGGAAAGCAAGCCAAGATCTCATGGAATACTACCTAGGAGATGACTCAGAAAGGAAGTAGAAGTTTAAGTCACTGTTCTTGCTGCCTTAACCAGGCCTCCCTAGAACATGAAGAGGGGAAGATCCTGCGCCTCCAGCTTGAGCTCAACCAAGTGAAGTCAGAGATTGACAGGAAGATAGCAGAGAAAGATGAGGAGATCGACCAGCTGAAGAGAAACCATCTCAGAATGGTGGAATCCATGCAGAGCACCTTGGATGCTGAGATCAGGAGCAGGAATGAAGCCCTGAGGCTGAAGAAGAAGATGGAAGGAGACCTGAATGAAATGGAGATCCAGCTGAGCCATGCCAACCGTGTGGCTGCAGAGGCACAGAAGAACCTGAGGAACACGCAGTCAGTGCTGAAGGTAAGAACACAAATATCAGTATGCAAGTACCTAGCTTGCCTGGTAGTATACCGACACCCTTGTTACACACACTTATTAGTAAATGAGCCATATGTGTCACCATCCAACCTTTCTCCTAATTTGCCTTTATTTTCTTAAAGGACACCCAGCTACACCTGGACGATGCCCTGAGGACACAGGAGGACCTGAAGGAGCAGGTGGCCATGGTGGAGCGCAGAGCAAACCTGCTGCAGGCTGAAATTGAGGAGCTCCGGGCAGCCCTGGAGCAGACAGAGCGCTCGAGGAAACTGGCTGAGCAGGAGCTGCTGGATGCCACCGAACGGGTGCAGCTCCTCCATACCCAGGTCAGCCACTCTTCCAGAAATTATTCCCATCAGCTAAGAAAGAGGTTGCTATGCATCTCTTGAGTGGTAACTCAGTCAGCATAGGAAGACCTATGCCATAATACGGCAAATTCAGTCAGCCACCCATGTCTGGTCTCGTCTAGGCCTCTAAAGATTTGTGTTGCATGCAAGCCTTTCATAAACAACACTTGCATTGAATGTTGTTGATGTGGAGGCCCCAGGTCTAACAGCAGCAACCACGTCTTTCCTGTTGCACAGAACACCAGCTTGATCAGCACCAAGAAGAAGCTGGAAACAGACATTGTGCAAATCCAGAGTGAAATGGAGGATACAATCCAGGAAGCCCGCAACGCTGAAGAGAAGGCCAAGAAAGCCATCACTGATGTGAGTTGGGGGCTCCTTTCACTCAAGATGGTCCATGTATTCTCTCTCAACATGTCTCCAGTCTCACAATGGCTTTGGTCCTTTGATCTCCTCAGGCGGCCATGATGGCAGAGGAGCTGAAGAAGGAGCAGGACACCAGCGCCCACCTGGAGAGGATGAAGAAGAATCTCGACCAGACAGTGAAGGACCTGCAGCACCGTCTGGATGAGGCTGAGCAGTTGGCTCTGAAAGGAGGCAAGAAGCAACTCCAGAAACTGGAGGCCAGGGTGCGTAAGAGTTTTATTTGTGCATGAGAGAACATGTTGTGTAATCAGCCAGCAGGGAAGCTCCAAAGATGGGCTGCTTCTTGCAGGTGCGGGAGCTGGAAGCGGAAGTTGATTCTGAGCAGAAGCGCAGCGCTGAAGCCGTGAAGGGTGTGCGCAAGTACGAGAGGAGGGTGAAGGAGCTGACCTACCAGGTAAGGCAGGAGGCCTCCTTGGCCTGACAAGAGTTTTCTCACAGCAACTGTCATGTTGTGCTCGCCATCCCCAAGGGGACTCACTAACCTGACATCATGCCGAATCAAGAATTCATTCTCTTTCCTGCTTTCCAACCCCTCTAGACTGAGGAAGACCGGAAGAATATTCTCAGGCTGCAGGATCTTGTGGACAAGCTGCAAACGAAGGTGAAATCCTACAAGAGACAAGCTGAGGAAGCCGTGAGTATTGCCTGGAGAACGGGTGAGAGCTATCTTCCTTGAGGGCAGCACAATCATTGAGATGAGTAGGAAGACTGCAAAAAGAGTAAGGAAGAAAACTGCCAAGACAGAACAGTCTTGGCCACATCATTTTACTCTCATTCACTGCTAGTTTCTGAGCACCCTGCAGCAGTCAGGGATGAATGGAGAGAAATGCTATTTTGTACAGGTAATCAGACTAAAGAGCCCCATGAGCCACATCAACTGAGTGATATAAGAGAAATTCCTGAATCTCTGCTACTGCTGAACAGCAGAAGGCTCCAGAGTCCTTCTCAACCCTAAAATTCATGCTCATAGCTAGGAAAAAAAATAGTGGGAGAATGGTTATGCAGATGACAAACCTATGTGGCAAAGTTACAACTCAAGCTTGACAGAGTGCTAATGAGGTTTGTCACAGTGGGGCCCTGAGGAAAGGAGGATGAAGAGGTCTGTGTGAGGTTTCTCTGTAAGCAGTGGGGGTGGGGGATGGAGGTCTGGGCCTTCCCCTAGGGGAAAGTCACAGCTCCCCAAGCTTGAGGTGCAGGAGAAGGGAAAGCCCTGCCCTGGGTTCCTCCTCACCGCCTTCCTCTCCCTGCACAGGAGGAGCTTTCCAATGTCAACCTCTCCAAGTTCCGCAAGATCCAGCACGAGCTGGAGGAAGCCGAGGAGCGCGCTGACATTGCAGAGTCACAGGTCAACAAGCTCCGGGTGAAAAGCCGGGAGTTTCATGGGAAGAAGATAGAAGAGGAAGAGTGAAGACATCTTGTGGCAACGAAGTGGCCTGAGGGATGCACAAAATGTGAACCCTCTGTCACTTTCTTCTGTAACAAACCTTGATAGCCATGTCGATTTCTAGAGAATAAACACAGTAGGTTTCCTTGCATACACACCATGAGCACCAGCTTTCATTTGTTCCTCTTTTAACTGGTGAAGTCTATAGCATCATCTGGCTTTGGGGCAGCTTTGGCTTATAACTGCGGTATTGTGGTCTGGATTTTTGTCATCTAGTTCTTAACTACTCCTTATTTTATTACTTGGTGACTAGGGCACAAAGAGAAATATAACTTCACATGAAGAGATATCAGGGATAATAATTCCTGACAGTGAATCCTGCCAGCCCAGCTTCCCTTGTGTCCCAAGCAACAGCTTCTTGTATGTTTATCCATACAGCATCTCAGTATTTTCCAGTCATTCAGCATGTCAGGTGAGAGCTGCTGCTTCTGGCGCTCAGAAAAGCAGAGTCTGGCGCACTACCCCTTGAAACACCTTGAATCTTTCTTTCCTGATGTGAGCCCAGCTCTTCAATGGATTGGTATTGCAGCTACTCAGGACTTGAACCAGGAATTTCTCTCACCAGTCTGTGACAAGAGAAGTCAGAGCAGACAGTGAACAGAGAAGAGGCTGCTGCCGTAGCCCAGCAGTGGAAGGGAAACACAGAAGAGTTCATTAGTACCTGGCATTTCAATTCTAGCCTACTAATTTTCCATTCAGTGCACAGGAGAAGTAACAAGGAAGCTGAGTGGAGAAATGTCAGGTTGATTCTGGCTGCAAGCAGTGCTGCGTGGGAAGACTTGAGAGCAGGGGTAAAAAGCCACTACATTAAGTTTCAATCACTGCCTGTTGGGACAGAGCTCAAAGGGATGAAGTTCACTCTCACAGCCACAGCTTCTGAACTTTGAGTGACCCATTGTGTAGCACTTTCTCAGAAAGAATCTTCCAGTTCCTGAAAGGGACCTATGAGAAAGCTGGAGAAGGACTATTCATGAAGGCTTGTGGTGATAGGATGAGTGGGAATGGGTATAACCTGGAGAGGGGCAGATTTAGGCTGGACATTAGGCTGCTTATGAAGGCCTGTAGTGACAGGACAAGAGGCAATGCGTATAAACTGGAGAGGGGTTAGACATAAGGAAGAATTTCTTCACCATGAGAGTGGTGAGGCACTGGAACAGGTTACCCAGGGAGGTTGTGGCTGCCCCAACCCTGGAGGTGTTCAAGGCTTAGGGGTGTTGATCTTTAATGTCCCTTCCAACCCAAACTATTCTATGATTTCATGAAAGAACTGGTATGGGGAAAGGAGGACGAGTAGTTTGTGTCCTTCAAAAGGTAGTATTCTATTAAATTCAAGTCAGTCTTATATGTGAATCAGCATAGAAACCTTTGAATGTATAAATGAGCCTGTAGACAGGGAGAACGAACTGACATGATCGACTGGGATTTCCAAACCCTTTCAGTGAGGTATTCAAATAAAGGCTTTCAAAGAAGTGATAAAATTACGGGATAAGGATGAAGCTTCTCACTCCAATAAATCAAAGATGAAGGATAAATAAATTCAAAGATGAAGGAGAAAAGTTATTTGGGCTGAGGCCTGTGTTGTTCAAGCTATCGATAAAGCAAGCTAAAGCAGTGTTCAATATGAAGGATGACAATGTTTCCTAATGAACCAGCTCTCTTCCAGGCAGTAAAGATAATGACTTGTGCCTAAGAACTGCATGACACATGACACAGAGTAGAAAGTACCATTAAAGAGCATAAAAATGCTGTCCAGTTTAAAACACAGATAGACGGAGGCGGGGGCGGGACGGACATAATGCAGTGTTACATATAAAGAGATGGGTTCTGAGCTGAGAACTACCCATCTACATATGCTGCATAGTTGCATGGAAATTTCCACTCGTTTTTCAGCAGTGTTAGCAAAAGAAGATTAAAAAGAGACAAACTGAATTTTCAAGGCGTTATGATTCTGAAGTTGATCACATGTGTAGAGTGGCTTCAGTAGGAGAACCAATTAAATGAACTTACATAGAATCATAGAATCACAGAACAACCAGGTTGCAAGAGACCCATCGGATCATCGAGTCCAACCACTCCTATCAAACACTTAAACCATGTCCCTCAGCACCTCATCTACCCGTCCCTTAAACACCTCCAGGGAAGGTGAATCGACCACCTCCCTGGGCAACCTATTCCAATGCCCAATGACCCTCTGTGTGAAAAACTTCCTCCTAATGTCTAACCTAAATCTCCCCTGGCAGAGTTTGAGGCCATTCCCTCTTGTCCTGTCCCCTGTCCCTTGGGAGAAGAGCCCAGCTCCCTCCTCTCTACAACCTCCTTTCAGGTACTTGTAGAGAGTAATGAGGTCTCCTTTCAGCCTCCTCTTCTCTAGGCTAACCCCCCCCAGCTCTCTCAGACACTCCTCACAGGGCCTGTTCTCCAGTGCCTTCACCAGCTTCATTGCTCTTCTCTGGACTTGCTCCAGAGCCTCAACATCCTTCTTGTGGTGAGGGGTCCACAACTGAACACAGGATTCAAGGAGCGGCCTCACCAGTGCTGAGTACAGAGGGAGAATATCCTCCCCGGCCTCGCTGGTCATACCGTTTCTGATCCAAGCCAGGATGCCATTGGCCTTCTTGGCCACCTGGGCACACTGCTGGCTCATGGTCAGTCGGTTGTCGACCAACACCCCCAGGTCCCTCTCCTCCTGGCAGTTTTCTATACAGACTTCTCCCAGTCTGTAGCTCTGCATAGGGTTGTTTGTGTTTATGAATAGGAGAAAACTGAGTGAACCTGCAAAGCAGAACTATAAAATCAGCACAGTGTGGAGAGGCTTGTAAGGGATCAACTTTCTGACCATCTCTGGCAGCAAAAGAAACAGGAAAGTACAGCAGGTAGAATGCGGAGGGGTGTTAGGGGGGTGTGTTTGTGCTAATCAAACGAAACTACCTGAAGGCAAGATACTCAAAACCACAAAGACACATGGGTTCTTCACAACTTATGCACTTAAGCTGTGGAAATCCTTGTTGCTGCAATCTAAAGGATTCCTGTCTCAAGAATTAGCCATATTGAACTGAACCCTGCAGGTGGATCTAAAATCGTAGGACACATATGTGAACATTTTACCTTAGCAGCACATCTAGAGCCTATCCGTGGAGGCTGAAAAGATCTTGTGTACCCTTTTTAGTTGCATGCTTGAATCAGGTCTTAAAATTTTTTCACTGAGCCATCGTCAGTAGTATTTTCACATGTGTCCAGTGGAAAAATCTAATCCTCAGGTATGGAGCACATCCTCCTGCACAGCCATCAGGTGAGAGTGGCTGGAGGATGTGCTACCTTGGTGCTACCAAGGTGCATCCTTGGTTCTCTTCTTGTGAAGAGTCTTTTGGACATAGTATGTTAACAACATGCTTAGACAGCTCACACTTGGCTTAGCTATCCTCTTCCCTTAGGATCCTGGACTGGAGGTAGACAATATTCTGTGTCATAAACTGTGGTACCAAGCTACTGTGCTATGTGCCCACACAACTGATATTCTCATCACAGTGAGATTCTCATGTCTTACTTCATTCCCCAAAGCTGCAATGGTACAAACAAGGCAAGAGCCTTCAGGGAGGACAATTCCAGGCTGGAGGCTCAAGCCACCGCCATGGAGTGTGGGTAGGAAGGTAAGCACCATGCCAGCTTTGTGGAGGCTCGGCCCGTGGGGTGAGAACTGGCAAGGGAGCTGCCTTCCCACTCAACCCCAGGCTGAGTCCTTTTTCTATGAGGGTACAGCGCCCACCAGTTTTCCTCTCTGCCTGGGGCTCCATCTGAGTCCTGGGAGCCACAGGGAGCTCTGCCAGGGCACAGTCAGACCCAGGACACCCATCGCCAGGGGAGGGCAGCACCCAGCTGCTGCGCTGGAGCCTCCTCTGGGTGTCCAACCAGTGCAGACCACAGTGTGGGCTCGGTTAAAGATGGGGGCTTCTAAAACCCTTGAAACTGCCTGGCCCCACTGAATCCCACCAGATGGGTTAAAATGCCACCAGGCTGGTTAACCTGTCACATGTATTCCCCACTGGGACAGAAGAAAGGCAGTGGAATGGGACATCTAGGAATGGGAAGGTCTTCAATGCCGAAAGAACAGATCCTGAGCTGATAGAAGCAGCTGCAGGTCAGTGTGTAGGGGTCATTTACACTCAACCCTCTGCCCAGAAAGGGGTGCTCATAGGGGCTTGGAAGCATTTGGCTATCAAAAGGACAATGGGACTGAAAAAAATGATAGATGTTAGGCTTGGAAGAGTGCTACAGGAAAGGCTGACACCAAAGAGAAAAGAAGTTAGAAGTGGGAAATAGAGACAAGAACACTTTCTGCCTTTTTATGTAAGAATTATTAGGTTTGAGGCTATCCTTAAATGTGTAAAATAAAGTCATGATTGTATCAGCAACTATGACTATAGTTATGACATAACTGTAACTAGCTGTTTGTTTAGACAAATAGTGTCACATGAGGAAGTTCTCTCTTTTTATTTTTTTAAATAACATTTAACATCACTCTAAGCATCCCAGATAAAGACGAATGTCTGAAAAAAAAAATACTGGCATTTTATTTTGTTGAAAAGACTTTTCTGGAAGACATTTCTGAATATTTAAAGAAATATTTCTGAATATGTAAAGAAAAATCTGTGAACAGTCACTATAATTGGGGGAAAACTCTATGTCTATGTCAGTTCAAACCTCTGTTTTTAGTAACTAAGCTAAACCATTTTTTAGCTGGTGCTGTTATGAAACTATTGGTTTTCTGCCTGATTTCCATTTGCTCAGTGACCGGAAAATTTATCCTGTTAGAATCCAATAAGCAGACCTCATTGCAAGATTTTGTATGTTTGACCTGGTTATTTCTTTGACTGGAAGATGAATACTCCATCATTAAAACAGGGGGGGTTCTCATGATTTATCTAAAAATTAACATGTTAAACTATATTAGTATATTATGTTATATTATATTACATTATCAATTATATTATATTATCAATTATATTATATTATCGTGCTGAACATCCATAGTGGTGATGGCGTTTAATAGCAACAAGACAACCTGCTTATGTCACCAGGCTGCACACATTAAAAAAAAAAAAAAAGTCAAATAACAAACTTTATGCTTTAAGTACTTGTTTAGTTCTTGTAAATCTGGGAATGTTCCTTATTTTTGTTAAGGAAATAGCTCCTGTTCATTCTTATAAAAGAGAGCCTATTTAATTTCTCATGTATTTAGGATTTGATGCCATATCTTGAAGATTAGAATCACCTCGTATAAACAGCCTGTGCAGTCAGACCCCTTGCTAGCCAGTAACGCAAAGGTCACTGACCTTGAAAAAAGCATTGGTCCATAATTACCATAAAGGAAAATCACTGAGATGAAGTTTAAAATAGATGCAGCTCATGTACAGCTGCATGGATTGCAAAGACTCTTAGGGCCATAATAATTCAGACAAAAGTAATGTGCCTCCAAAGTAAGTAAGTTGGACTTGATGATCGGATGGGTCTCTTCCAGCCTGGTGATTCTATGATTCTAAGTACAACTTCATCGACAGAACAACATTAACTGAAAATATTCCTCTTCTGCTGAAAGAAACTTCTACTCACTATTCTGACAAACCAAATTTATCATTTCAGTTACTCATGACTTAAAAGTCTATTTCAACCCCAGAAGAAATTCCTAATTGGAAAATATCCTGTCTTATTCATAAAAGAGAGAAAGGAAAAAGCCTGTAGGAGCATCTTATACTGCTTCCCTGGGTAAGACGAGACAATACTGCTGGGGACATGTGATAAAGACCTCAGGCCAGGGCACTAACAAAGTCCATGGTTTGCAAATGTGCAAGGCAGAGCACAAAGCAGAGTTCTGATGTGCTCATTCCCTGCCTGCTCTGCCCAAAGGCCCTTAGAGGTCACCCTGCTCCAGGAGAACACAGGCTAGCTGGAAAAAAACCCCTGAGGTACCATCAGGGAGCTGACAACAAGGATGCAGAAGGCAAAGGTTACACCTACATGCTTGGTAAAGCAGGGATTGGGGTGAAACCATCTTTAAAGCTTAAGATGGATAGGATATATTCACACAAAGCTCAGACAAAGCATAGTTTAGTTGTACTTTCCACTTATAGTGTCTGAGAGTCACACATTAGACCTCATTACCCTCTACAACTACCTGAAAGGAGTCGTAGAGAGGAGGGAGCTGGGCTCTTCTCCCAAGTGACAGGGGACAGGACAAGAGGGAATGGCCTCAAGATCCACCAGGGGAGATTTAGGCTGGAGATTAGGAGGAGGTTTTTCACGGAAAGGGTCATTGGGCATTGAAATAGGCTGCGCAGGGAGGTGGTTGATTCACCTTCCCTGGAGGTGTTTAAGGGATGGGTGGATGAGGTCCTGAGGGACATGGGTTAGTGTTTGATAGGAATGGTTGGACTAGAAGATCCGATGGGTCTCTTCCAATCTGGTTGTTCTATGATTCTATGATTCTATGATTAGGCTCATGATGAGCTGCCTGCATCATGACACCTCTCCAATGCTGTGACACAGGGAGGGTCAGCTAAGGAACGTGCCACCTAACCTCGTTTTCTGAGCCACTTGAATATCGTTCACCTTGGCTGCACATTCAGTACAGCCCATTTACAATCATTGATTGCACGTTTACCCATCTCTCTACCCCTAGCTGGCTGTTTCAAGACCTTTCTAAAAGATTAAATTGCTCTAGCCTGCATTGGAGCAGAGACTTATTGCTGCAAAGTGACATTTCATGCGTGTAAAAATCCATTTTCCAAATTTCCTCTGTGGACACATGGAATGTTTACTTCCCTCTTTATGTGGTAAGACTAAATACCAGGTGCACGGCGCGTTACAGATCTTAGTTCTTGAAGGCAAGAACAGGATTAGGAAAGAGGATCGATATCTCCACCCCTGCCTTCTATGAACTGTAGCACAGGCTTGTCTTCCTCAATAATATTATCGAGATTTACATTTAGCACCAGACATTGCCTTTTACAAGCCTACAGAAATTATTGGTCCCAACTGCCTTTCTTCCTAGACTTTTACTCCACAACTCATGTTAGTTATGGTAATTACTAGGTTATCACAATAAATCTGTTCAAAATTCCTTCTACCACCACCACTCATAGAATCATAGAATCATAGAATCACAGAATCACCAGGTTGGAAGAGACCCATTGAATCACCGAGTCCAACCATTCCTATCAAACACTAAACCATGTCCCTCAGAACCTCATCTACCTGTGCCTTAAACACTTCCAGGGAAGGTGACTCAACCACCTCCCTGGGCAACCTATTCCAATGCCCAATGACCCTTTGTGTGAAAAACTTCCTCCTAATGTCCAGCCTGAACCTCCCCTGGTGGAGCTTGAGGCCATTCCCTCTTGTCCTGTCCCCTGTCACTTGGGAGAAGAGCCCAGCTCCCTCCTCTCCACAACCTCCTTTCAGGTTTTCCTCCATCACACAAAGTCTTTATGAGAAACATAAAAACAGGTTCTTAAAGAAGGTGATGCACAATGTTAAGGACTGTATTTAACAGACAAGTTCCATGGAGGATATTGAAGATATTTCTTGTAATTACTCTAATCTGGTCCAATGCTTATCAAATCTAATAAAGAAAGTATGTCCTTACCATCTCCAGGTTCCATTCACTGCCACATGTTAGTCGAAGTGCAGCAATGAGGAGATTTACTCTGAGGGATTAGTGTTCTGGCATTTCTGCCTGCCATCTGCCAACATTCCTGGGAGCTCTCCTTTTACCCAGGCCACGCTTCCTACATCATAGCATGTCCACTGACAGCTTCCAAGCCATATCGATCCTTCCAAGAACACCCTTCTAATTCTGATAGCACGGCTGACAGGCTGACAACAGCTTTGGCGAGTTGCAGATCACAAAACGATTGCTTCTTCAACTCAAGAAAATGCAGGTTTTGTTTCCAGGTCTTCTTATAGAGAAAAAAAAAGTCAAACTGCATTTTGGGTATGAACTACCTGGACTAGCAAGAACAAGCACTCTTGTGCAAACTGACCGATCTCTGAAACCTAATTATCTTATTTTTTATCCAGAAAGAATAGTGTTAAACTCAACTCATTGTCCCACGTCTGTGGCAAATGCAGGATAATTTCCTGAAAGTTCTTTTTTCCAAAGCTATTTATCAATAGTTTAAGACTAGAGAAGTATTAGAGATGAAGAGAAGTACATAGAGAAGTATTCTATTCTGCCTAGAAAGATAAATGAGTGATTTCTATATGGGATACTGAGTGGGCAGAGACACCTTGGTAAGTTTTCTGCAGTTTGCTTGGACTTAGTATCCCATTTTTCTTAAATACCATAATCAGCAAGGAAATACGAAGTAAGCAGACATACTCTCTAGTTTCAATGTTCTTTACAGAGCCATTCTCAAAATCACCTCAACTGGATACACTTAAATGTCTGTTATCTGCCTCTAATGAGACTAGTATGAACATCTTACCAGTTAAACTTGGACTAATTAAAAAAAATAGTCTTCTGATCCTTTGCAAAAACTTACTGTCTCTCCCTACTTAATTCTTCCTCAAATTATAAAGTCATGATGATTTCTTCTGAACTGTCAGTACAAAGTTCTATCAGTATGTATAGCCTGTAATATCTCCTTGCTCTCTGCTCTATTTAGCCCTACCCTGTAATTCTTACTTCAAAGATTCAAGTCTCCTTTGATGATCTCTAAGTGGTTTCATAGAATCATGGAACAACCAGGTTGGAAGAGACCTATCGGATCATCGAGTCCAACCATTCTCATCAAACACTAACCCATGTCCCTCAGGACCTCATCCACCCGTCCCTTAAACACCTCCAGGGAAGGTGAATCAACCACCTCCCTGGGCAGCCTGTTCCAATGCCCAATGACCCTCTGTGTGCCTCCTCTCCTCCTAATCTCCAGCCTAAATCTACCCTGGCAGAGCTTGAGGCCATTCCCTCTTGTCCTGTCCCCTGTCACTTGGGAGAAGAGCCCAGCTCCCTCCTCTCCACAACCTCCTTTCAGGGAGTTGGAGAGAGTAATGAGGTCTCCTCTCAGCCTCCTCTTCTCTAGGCTAAACAACCCCATGGGTTTCCCCATGTCTTCAGTTACTATTGGTTCCATCATTTTGTTTGCAGTGTGAGTTGGGCTAAGAAACCTGATAGCAGGGAACTGTCTACTGACTGCAGCCCCAGGTATGATACACATATTCTCTTGTCTGTTGTTCTTCTGGGCCACAAATCTTGAAAGCTGGATACTGTTGTACACGAAATGGCCTAGATCTTAACGATTATATCGTGATGTAGTGTGTTATTTAATGGCCACTCAGGCAAACGAGAGTCCACAGCACAACCATTTCACTGTCTCACTCAACACCTGCCTGGGTCGTACATTTGATTGCACATCCTGGAAATGGAAAGATATTTTTAGTTAACACTCTCTCTAGTCTACATCCCAAAAGATTTAGGGGTCAAAACCAAACCTGTCTCCTCAGATTGAGGCTGCTTCTGAGCGAACATAACACCTAACACTGAACAGCTATGAACAGCCTAAAGCAATCAGAAGTTTATCTACCGCCACAGAAAGGGCAGGCAGGATTGTCGCATTTTATAGAATTTCAGCAGCTGACGTGTTCCTCTGTTTGTAATTTTGAGGCTTATAATAGCAGAGGGTGAGACTCACTGCTTGTTCAGTGCTCTTGTGCCACTGTTTCTCTAGGCTTGTTCCCTTATGATAAATATAACCTTTTACTGGCCTTAGCTGGACTGGAACAAGTGCAGTAGCCACCACTAAAGATATTTTGACAGTGTCCTAGACAACTAGTGAATGACAAACATGTTTGGAAAGCTCCACAGTTTGACTGGCTTGCAAGACATGAAGGTGAACATTTCTCATCTATTTTAAACACCCTAATTAACCAGGCAGGGTTGACATGTAAGAAGCTTGTTGGAAAGTAAATCAAAAAAGGGAGAAGAACCTTTTAAGATAGATAGGATTCAGGAAGGCAAACTGTTCTACTTCTGAGTCATGTTGAACAGAGTCTGAATTATTGAGATAAATTCAGATATACTTTAAAACTGATTCCTCAGATTTCAGTGTAGGTGGAGAAGACGTTAAAGAACATTTGGCTTATAAAGCATACATATACAGTCAAAAAGATCTCTTTGCTATTGGAGAGTTATTTTGAGTTGCAGAAAGAATTCAAGCAAAGACTCAATTGAATTTTCAAACGTATCATCTTCTGAAGAGCAGAAATTCCTAGATGTCATTATGAGGCAATTTCTGGCTGATCATGAATGAACTCCACTTCTTTGAACAAACGAAGTAAAAAATCACACCTGTTGGACAACTATTGTGTTATAGTTACAAAAAGTTCTGTTCTACTCTAAGTCAGATTTTCATCCACAGTCAAATCTACAGATTTACAGAAAATCTGTTATGATTTTCCTAATGAGTCTGAACCAAAGGATCAGAAGACTTACTAGAAAAACCTCAGCGTGATCACTGTTAGTTTTTAAAGGGTGATTCAAGTAACAGACATCAGCATGTCCTGGTCAGAATAAAATACAAGGCCAGCATCATGCACCATTCTGTGAGTGTTGTCTCAAAATGAAAAGTGAGGAAGCAGAAGACAGTCATCAGCATCATAGAATCATAGAATGGTTTGGGTTGAAGGGACCATGAAGGACCATCCTGTTCAACCCCCTCCCTGCAGTGAGCAGGAACACCTTCAGCTTGATCAGGTTGCTCACAGCCCCATCCAACCATGACCTTGAATGTTTCCACGGACGGGGTATCCACCACCTCTCTGGGTGATCTGTTCCACTGTCTCACCATTCACATTGTAAAAAATTTCTTCCTTTTATCTACCCTGAATCTTCCCTTGTTTAGTTTAAAACCATTACCCCTTTCCCTACCTGTATGAACCACACGGTGGTGATTATTTTGGTTTGAACCAGCTATATAGTTCAAGGCAGCAGCTCCTACCAAGCATGCTGATGGGAAAGAAGTTCTTTAAGATGCAGTTGGTCTAAAGGTATAAGCAGTTCTAGGGTGGGTTGCACACAGCATTTGGGAAGCAAGAAATAACAGGTTAGCAGCAAGTGGAAAAATCTCTCTCCCAGGGACTCTTTTATCTGATCAGCTGAGAGAAGTTTTCAGTCCCCTTCTCCGAACAATTATTTTTCTTACCAGAAAGAGATAGGGATGTGATGAAATAGATCAAAAGAGGGTAATCGTGATCGTCGTGTTCAGAAAAGTTTGTGGGAGAAGTAGGCACTCAGTACATCATGTAGAGATTTCTTCCCAGGAAGACTTCAGGCTCTGCACAGCGGCAGTAAGACCAACCCAGAAGGAAAATAGAGTAAGTGCTGTGTGGGTACATGAAGGTATGAGTACACGTATGTGCATATGTGCAGGGAGGATCATATCTTAAAATGAACTTACAAGGTCTGAAACAAATGTGTAAATCCCTCAGTTCTTATATTTGGCTCAGATAATTTTCCCTGTGCAGCTGGTTGAGCCAAATGCTTCACTCAGTCTTCATAGAGCTCAAAGCTCTCCATATCTTAAGATGTCAGCGAAACACTAGCTTCTTTCTGCTGAAAGCTGAGTCCAAGAAGCAATGACACTAACATCCATAAAAATAACTGTCTGGGCTGGGGTCCTTAGAGAAGTGTTTGCTGTTGGATTCTTGAGCCCAGTATGGAACAGGCGTTTTCATAACAGTTCAGACTCCATGGGGCCCCATTTCAACTTGGTCCATTTTAAAAAGCCATTGTACGATTCCTGCTTGCAGGGAAAGGAGCAACTTTCTCTCATGTAGTTCATATCTATTGCCCCTCACCCTTTCACTGCAAAACTTTGTGAACAGTCCCTCCCCAGCTTTCTTGTAGCCCCTTCAGGTACTGGAAGGTCACTCTGAGATCTTCTTGGGGACTTCTCTTCTCCAGACTGAACAAGCCCAACTCTCTCAGCCTGTCCTCATACAGGAGGTGCTCCAGCCCTCTGATCATCCTAGTAGCCTCCTCTGGACCCATTCCAACAGCTCCATCTCCTTCTTATGTTGAGGATTCCAGATCTGGACACAATGCTCCAGATGAGGTATCACAAGAGAGGAACACGGGCAGAATCCCCTCCCTCACCCTGCTGGCCACACTGCTTTTGATGCAACTCGGGACACAGTTGGCTTTCTGGGCTGCAAGTGCACATTGCTGGCTCATGTCGAGCTTCTCATCAACCAGCACCCGCAATCCTTCTCCACAGGGCTGCTCTCAATCACATCCTCTATTGGAAATGGGGGTTGCCCAGATCCAGGGGTAGGATCTTGAACTTGCCCTTGTTGAACCTTACGAAGTTTGCAAAGCCCCACTTCTCCAGCCTGCCCATGTCCCTCTGGGTGACATATGTGAGAACAGTGAATAATATAAATATGCATTTAACTCAAACTTTCTTTTGGATCCTGATGAAAGATCTGTGTAGTCCACACTGGAGCTCAGCTTTAAAATCTATTTCATAGAATCATAGAATCACCAGGTTGGAAGAGACCCATCGGATCACTGAGTCCAACCATTCCTATCAAACACTAAACCATGACCCTCAAGACCTCATCCATCCCTCCTTTAAACACCTCCAGGGAAGGTGAATCAACCACCTCCCTGGGCAGCCTATTCCAATGCCCAATGACCCTTTCCGTGAAAAACTGCCTCCTAATCTCCAGCCTGAATCTCCCCTGGTGGAGTTTGAGGCCATTCCCTCTTGTCCTGTCCCCTGTCCCTTGGCAGAAGAGCCCAGTTCCCTCCTCTCTACAACCTCCTTTCAGGGAGTTGTAGAGAGCAATGAGGTCTCCTCTTAGCCTCCTCTTCTCTAGGCTAAACACCCCCAGCTCTCTCAGCTGCTCCTCACAGGGCCTGTTCTCCAGCCCCTTCACCAGCTTCGTTGCTCTTCTCTGGACTTGCTCCAGAGCTTCAACATCCTTCTTGTGTTGAGGGGCCCAGAACTGAACACAGGATTCAAGGAGCGACCTCACCAGTGCTGAGTACAGAGGGAGAAGAACCTCCATGGACCTGCTGGTCATACCGTTTCTGACCCAAGCCAGGATGGCTCATGTTCAGTCGGCTGTCGACCAACACCCCCAGGTCCCTCTCCTCCTGAAAGCTTTCCAGCCAGGCTTCTCCCAGTCTGTAGCTCTGCATAAGGTTGTTGTGCCCCTAGTGCAGGGCCCACCATTTGGCCGTGTTAAACCTCATGCCATTGGACTCTGCCCAGTGGTCCAACCTGTTTAGGTCCCTTTGCAGAGCCTCCCTACCCTCCAGCAGATCCACAATTCCACACAGCTTAGTGTCATCTGTAAACTTGCTAAGGGTACCCTCAATGCCCTCATCCAGGTCATTGATAAAGACATTGAATAGGGCTGGACCCAGCACTGAGCCCTGGGGAACCCCACTTGTCACTGGCCTCCAGCTGGATTTAACACCATTTCCCACTACTCTCTGGGCCCTCCATCCAGCCAGTTTTCTACCCAGGAGAGTGTGCGTCTGTCCAGGCCAGAGGTGACAGTTTCCGTAGCAGAATGCTGTGAGAAACTGTGTCAAAGGCTTTACTGAAGTCCAGGAAGACCACATCCACAGTCTATATGTCAGAAGACAAACTAAACATTGCTACCTCAGTTACTTAGAGTAGCTGGTTAAACTGGAGCTGAGAAGTGGTTCTTGTGGAACTGTGAGCAGGATTTGGTAGTACAGGTGCTGCTTGACTTTTCTACATTTCCCCTCTGGCATTCTGCAGATGGTTTCAGAGCACACCCCTGCCAGCTCTCTCCAGCAGTGTTATGTTTGGCAGCACTAACGCTGTGGAGGAGTATGAGAATGGATGCCTTTTCATACATCTCCTGGCAGCAGGGCACCATTCATCAGTGCTACTAAAGAGCTGTTTTCATTCCACCAGTCATATTTTAGAACAATGATCCTGGTTCAGTCAATTTTTGGTTGGTCTTTTCTGCCTTTTCCAAGAGTCAGGAGTGGGAAGCTTGATACTTGTTTGGGGCACAACAACCCTATGCAGAGCTACAGACTGGGAGAAGTCTGTCTAGAAAGCTGCCAGGAGGAGAGGGACCTGGGGGTGTTGGTCGACAGCCGACTGAACATGAGCCAGCAGTGTGCCCAGGTGGCCAAGAAGGCCAATGGCATCCTGGCTTGGATCAGAAATGGTGTGACCAACAGGGTCAGGGAGGTTATTCTCCCTCTGTACTCAGCACTGGTGAGGCCGCTCCTTGAATCTTGTGTTCAGTTCTGGGCCCCTCACCACAAGAAGGATGTTGAGGCTCTGGTGCGAGTCCAGAGAAGAGCAATGAAGCTGGTGAAGGGGCTGGAGAACAGACCCTATGAGGACCAGCTGAGAGAGCTGGGGGTGTTTAGCCTGGAGAACAGGAGGCCGAGAAGTGACCTCATTGCTCTCTACAACTACCTGAAAGGAGGTTGTAGAGAGGAGGGAACTGGGCTTTTCTCCCAAGTGACAGGGACAGGACAAGAGGAAATGGCCTCAAGCTCCACCAGGGGAGATTTAGGCTAGAGATTAGGGGGTAGTTTTTCACGGAAAGGGTCATTGGGCATTGGAATAGGCTGCCCAGGGAGGTGGTTGATTCCCCTTCCCTGGAGGTGTTCAAGGGATGGGTGGATGAGGTCCTGAGGGACATGGTTTAGTGTTTGATAGGAATGGTTGGACTCGATGATCTGATGGGTCCCTGGTTATTCACCTGGTTGTTCTGTTAACACCCAGGAGAATAAAGCAAAATATTGCTGAGAGGATGGGAGAGGAGGCCAGTTGTGGAGAATTTTCATTTTCAGATGTCAAATGAGACAACCAAAGAAGCAGAGCACATTAAAATAACAATTTATCATAGAATGAATTGTAGAATGATTTGGGTTAGAAGGCACCTGTCATGGGTAGGGGCACCTATATCAGGCTGTTAAATCTGTCAGTTCTTCTTAGATCCATTACTTTATCAGAATTCTGAAAGCCCTGGGAGGTAAAACTAAATGTAAGAAGTCAGAATAAGGTGATGATGTACTGTAAACCGAACTTTCACCTTCATTTCCGTTGTGAGTTGGCTTGAATGTTCTATGAGGAAAATCTAATTCTAAAGAATCATTTCCACTAATGCCTGATTTACTGGTGCTGTAATGACTTGTTACGTTATCTCTCTCTCCATTGAGAGAATGGACTATAAGTCACAGAATCACAGAACAATCACAGAATCACAGAACAACCAGGTTGGAAGGGACCCATCGGATCTTCTAGTCCAACCATTCCTATCTAACACTAAACCAAGTCCCTCAAGACCTCATCCACCCGTGTCTTAAACACCTCCAGGGAAGGTGACTCAACCACCTCCCTGGGCAGTCTATTCCAATGCCCAATGACCCTCTGCATGAAAAACCTCCTCCTAATCTCCAGCCTAAATCTCCCCTGGCGGAGCTTGAGGCCATTCCCTCTCGTCCTGTCCCTGTCACTTGGGAGAAGAGCCCAGCTCCCTCCTCTCCACAACCTCCTTTCAGGTAGTTGTAGAGAGTAATGAGGTCTCCTCTCAGCCTCCTCTTCTCCAGGTTAAACAACCCCAGCTCTCTCAGCCGCTCCTCATAGGGTCTGTTCTCCAGCCCCTTCACCAGCCTCGTCGCTCTTCTCTGGACTTGCTCCAGAGCCTCAACATCCTTCTTGTGGTAAGGGGCCCAGATCTGGACACAATATTCAAGGAGCAGCCTCACCAGTGCTGAGTCCAGAGGGAGAATCACCTCCCTGGCCCTGCTGGTCACACCATTTCTGATCCAAGCCAGGATGCCATTGGCCTTCTTGGCCACCTGGGCACACTGCTGGTTCATGTTCAGTCGGCTGTCGACCAACACCCCCAGGTCCGTCTCCTCCTGGCAGTTTTCCAGCCAGGCTTCGTGAGAGTTCATCTGGTCTTAGATACATGTCACTGATTTTCTCTCTTTTGGGTGTGCATGGAGGTTAATGAAATACTCAGAAATCTGAATTTTAGATACTGGAATCTCTGAGAGAATCTGATCCCAGACTTCTTACCGATGCATCCTAAGAACTTGCCAAGATCAGAGTGCGTGAACTCTGCAGAGGGTGGTTTCCCAGGAGAGTTAGAAGCTTCAAAACCACTTGATCTGTTGCATAACCTGAAGCATCTCCTCTCTGATCTTACTTGTAAGACAATAGTGAGAGATTGGTGATGGTAAAAGGAGGGACATCACGTGCATGGTGATGATTATCAGTAACTTTTTGGCTTAAGGAGTGTATGGAAGAAGCATTTTTACTTACCTTCCATGGCTGTTGCTGGGCAATGTAAGTACACAGTCATGCTCCAGTAATGCAAATCCATGTTTGTTCATGTATTTGCATTCTAGTTGACAGATATTAATCTGTAGTTCTAATTAGAACAAAAATTGAAGTACAAATTAGTCAGAAACACGGTTATACAACTTCATAAACAGTGCAGATGATAGTGATATATAGCAGTGGTTATTACTCAGGTTAAACATGGGTAGATGAGGTCCTGAGGGACACGGTTTAGCGTTTGATAGGAATGGTTGGACTTGATGATCCGATGGGTCTCTTCCAAACTGGTTGTTTTATGATTCTATAACAACTATTCATTTCACCTTCATACACAAAGTGCAGAGAAAGAGACACTAAGGTTTTAAAATTTTCAAGAAAGATTTTAAAGAACCTGAATCTTAAGAAACTGTAGCCAGGAATATAACTGCTGGACATGTAGTACAACATCCATCGGATGTCTTTGGAGGCACCAGGAAGGACCTTTCCTGTGAGTTTGTGGTGGATCTGGCCGTCTACAATGAGAGATTCTGCTATGGATCTAAACCAGCAGGGAAATGTAAAGGCCAATTACCTTCCCATCAGTAGACAGAGCTTAAGGTAGGTGCGAAGACTCTTTGAGCTCTTCTGGCTCCTAGCAACTCCCTGGCACCCTCAGCCATGCTGTGTGGAGAGGGTACATTTCTGAACAGCTCAACCACTCAGTGCTGAAACCAAGGCTAAGCTGAAAGCAGTCAGGTCCAGCCTTGGAGAAGTGGCAGCTACTACTTCCTGAATTAGCTGTTAAAATCCAGTTCCCATGAGTTGTTGTATATTCATGCCTGTTCTGAGAGGTGTGACCCCTATTGCCACCCAGCAGCAGGCTGTTTGGCTTCTCACTATGATTCTTTTCTACTCAGTCACAGCAGAATTTGTCTCTCTGCTCAACTCTATGTTCAGTCTCATCATTATCATCCCCAGTCCTTTTGACTTTTTCTTGTCCAGAGAAGAGCAACAAAGCTGGTAAAGGGGCTGGAGAACAGAACCTATGAGAAGCGGCTGAGAGAGCTGGGGGTGTTTAGCCTAGAGAAGAGGAGGCTGAGAGGAGACCTCATTACTCTCTACAACTACCTGAAAGGCGGCTGTGGAGAGGAGTGAGCTGGGCTCTTCTCCTAAGGGACAGGGAACAGGACAAGAGGGAATGACCTCAAGCTCCGCCAGGGGAGATTTAGATTAGAGATTAGGAGGAAGTTTTTCACAGAAAGGGTCATTGGGCATTAGAATAGGCTGCCCAGGGAGGTGGTTGATTCACCTTCCCTGGAGGTGTTTAAGGCACGGGTGGATGAGGTCCTGAGGGACTTGGTTTAGTGTTTGATAGGAATGCTTGATAGGAATGTTTGATGATCCGATGGGTCTCTTCCAACCTGGTTGTTCTATGATTCTATGCTTCTTAGTATTTTCTTTGCATGCCCTTTGTAAATCAGAGTCCATTCTGTGTAAGAATCTAATGGTGGCAGAGAATCACCTTTCCTTGATGTTGCTTATTATTTGGTGCCCTAAATCTTCCGGTGCCCAGTGGTGTCTTGACTGGATGTGTCCCTCAGTCTCACAAGAACACACTATATAGATTTATGCCTCCCTTTTGTGTTAAGGGCTGAAATGAAAGAGAAATGTCAAGTTAAGATGGCTTTGATGCTTTACCAGCTACTTTATCTCAGCTTGTTGTGTTCATAATCCCACTTTGAAACTATTGCCTAGTTATCACAGAATCAGAGAATAACCAGATAGGAAGAGACCCACCGGATCATTGATCATGTAACTATAGAAGTGAAATTTGTCAAAAGAGATATGTTAAAGGAGATTTAAGCTGCTGGACAATCTGAAAAATGCTCAACTTTGTTTTGCTTGTTGTGGAATGAAATGAAACACGTCTGAAGATTTGCCAAAGCCCAGAGGCATTAGTGGGATGCACCTGTCCCTCTTTTGCTGCCAAGCAGAGTGTTGAATTTCTTCTGTGATTTACTAACATGTCGTGTTGGATGAATTCCTGCTGATCCAGCAGGAACTGTTGTTGTGGGGTATGAGCTGTGCCAATACAAACCAGGGTGTGTAGATCCTTCTCCTATGGACATTTACACACAGTTTAAATTTATCAGATTGTCTGAATCCTTCTCTCCAGTGTCCTTTTTTGCCCTGGTTTTTCTTCACTATTTTATCTCAAGGAATAATTTTAACCCTTGTAGTACCTTCTGATTACGAACGTAATTGAGAAACTGTTTAGGACCACCTTGCTACAGAGCATTTCTGCAAGGAAAATCATAGAATCATAGAATCACCAGGTTGGAAAAGACCCACTGGATCATCGAGTCCAGTCATTCCCATCAATCACTAAACCATGTCCCTCAGCGCCTTGTTCACTTGTCTTTTAAACACCTCCAGGGAAGGTGACTCAACCCCCTCCCTGGGCAGCCTGTTCCAGTGCCCAATCACCCTTTCTGTGAAAAACGCTTTCCTGATGTTCAGCCTGACCCTCCCCTGGTGCAGCTTGAGGCCATTCCGTCTCATCCAGTCCCCTGTCACTTGGGAGAAGAGGCCAGTTCCCTCCTCTCCAAAACCTCCTGGAATCACAAGGAAAATCTCAAAGCCATCAGTAAATCTGTGTACAGGAAAGCGTGGTCGGCACTTGCTGGTTTCCCATGGACCGTTGCTAAGTGTTACAGCAATTTCCATTGTCATTGAACAGGCAAAGGTTTGTTCTTAGATTATACATTGATGTAGGACCTTGCACACTTGCACAGGGATAGGGACTGCAGTGGAGGAAATCACCCTGTTTATTTTTATTCTTTATAAATCATAGAATCATAGAACAACCAGGTTGAAAGGGACCCATTGGATGTTCTAGTCCAACCATTCCTATCAAACACTAAACCGTGTCCCTCAGGACCTCATCCACCCGTCCCTTAAACACCTCCAGGGAAGGTGAATCAACCACCTCCCTGGGCAACCTGTTACAATGCCCAATGACCCTTTCCGTGATAAACCTCCTCCTAATCTCCAGCCTAAATCTCCCCTGGTGGAGCTTGAGGCCATTCTCTCTTGTCCTGTCCCCTGTCACTTGGGAGAAGAGCCCAGCTCCCTCCTCTCCACAGCCGCCCTTCAGGTAGTTGTAAAGAGTAATGAGGTCTCCTCTCAGCCTCTTCTTTTCCAGGATAAACAACCCCAGCTCTCTCAGCCTCTTCTCATAGGTTCTGTTCTCCAGTCCCTTCACCAGCCTCGTCGCTCTTGTCTGGACTTGCTCCAGTGCCTCAACATTATAGCACTTTTTACAGGATAGTTTTCTCCATCAACAACAAAAAAGAAGCCCTGAAAAAATATTTTTGTTACAATATTGAACATATCTGACACTGTGGAAGGTTGAAATTCAGTAGAAGCACTTACTCAAGCAGACAGACGCTGAAAGACTGTGATTTATATGCTGGTCTGTTAGATGCTTCCAGGGCAGAAGTCGCCTATCCTGAACTGCAGTGCTATTCTTGAATATCTTGGCAGTCATGAGAGCCAGAGGATTATAGCTGCAGCTAAAAGACATGTGATCCAGCTTGCGTGATCCAGGGAGTTGGTTACTGAGCATCCTGTCTTGAGGACAACATTCTGTAAGGATACCAGTGGATGCCGAAGAAGTCTGTCCATCCAGAACACCCTCTCCCGGTGTCAGATTGATCAGAGTCTTAAGTTCTTCAGGTAAAAACCCAGTTGTAAATGTTTGTGTAAGGCCAACAGCATCCTGGGTTCCATTATGAAAAACATTGCCAGCAGGTTGAGAGTAGTGATCAGCTCTGTTCAGCTCTGGCAAAGCAATGTTCGGAGTTCAGTGTCCAGGTCTAGGCTCCTCAGTACAAGAAAGGGATGGACATCCTTTAGCAGTTCCAGTGAAAGATCACAAGGATACTTAAGGAACTGGAGCACTTGAGTGCTAAGAGGTGTTGAGCGACCTGGGATTGTTTATCTTCAAAACACAAACCTCCAGGGAGTGATACAGATAGATGTAAATATTTAACTGTGGGGAGGAGAGAAGGAAAGAAGCCAAAGCCAGAATCTTCTCAGTGCTATTGAGAGACAGGACAGGAGGCAATGGGCACAAACTGACAGGCAGGAAATACTACATAAATATGAGAGTATTAAAAAACTGGAAAACGTTACCCAGGGTGATTGAGTGGTATCTGTCCCTGAAGATATTCAGAACCCTGCCGGGCACCTTTGCTGCACTTGACTCGGTTTTAAACAGGAGGTTTGGATCAGATCATCCTCTGAGACCTCTTGCAGCCTCCTAATTCAATGATGCTGTGATTTTATATCAAGTTGTTTCACCTGAGGTTATAAAGGACAACAAGTTTAAGTCTGTAAAGGGTTATTGGGCACAAACAATGACATTTTGGTATCTGGATACCAGTAACACCAGAGGGACTGGAAGTGGTTGAAACCACAGTCTGCCATGACACAGAGTAAAAGAAAAGATACAATGTGAAGCTGTTAGTTTATATTTTGCTCTCATGAATCCATAAAATTCTTGTATTTGAAGCGCAGAAAATGTTGAGGTCTGTGTGCTGAATTTTAATTACACTTTCAGGACTTTATAATAAACCATAATCCATTCTGTTTACTTTGGATAATGTCACAAAGAATATGGACTGGGTGACAGGTGTTTATTTTAAAGCCATCACAAAAAGTTTGTTTTATTTATTAATAAGTTTTTGTCTTAGTGTTTTGCACAAACTATTGACATGGTGGAGGGTTTTTTTTTTTTTTTTGCATAGAATATCTCTGAAGATATTTAAAAATATCAGTTGAGTTTTCTGTTCTAAAACATATATTGGGGAAATGCAGATTTCCCGCACATTGACTGTGCACGACTTCACTTGATACCCTATAAAGCACAGAGGATTATCAGGATCAAAATGGAATATTAATAGAGGTGGAATGGAAAACTGATTTCTCCTCGCTTTGAGATTTGCTGCCATACATGGAGGAAAGGAGTCGTTTTGCATGGACACGCTATTCCTGGAGTCGGGCAGCCTGTCAGCTGGTAAGTGCTGATGCGAAGGTAACTGATCTTGGGGAAAACATGGATCCACAATAGGCATAAATGAACATCTCCGAGAGAAAGTTTAAAATAGATGCATCTGATACCTTGTTTGTATCACACAGACATTCAACTCCATAATAATCTTAATGTGAAAGAATAATGTGCATTTCTTAGGGAATGGAGCTTGTATATGCTTTCTTGTAATTGTCATAATTTTTTTTTAGTTTGCTGAACACAACTCTGTTTCACTGGAAGTATTTTTTGTTTAAGTTAATTTTAGTTCTGTAAGACTAACTAGTGAAACTGCCTTGACCCCAGTAATCTGATGCCCAAGAAGAAACTGTATCTGACTCCCAAGATGTAATTTAAGGTTTGATAATGGCAGGTTTTTGCCCTGTGGGGGATGTTCACCATTTGTATGTGTGCCAAGGGCTCTTTCAAACTAAAGAACATACTATTATTTAAGCAGTGATGAGCAGAGGTTTGCAATCTTTAAAGATTTCAGGAGAAAGGATGGAGGGGAATCTCTGGGAAAAGTCTGAAAAAGAGATTTACCAACCTGAAGTATATTCTGTTTTCCTTCTCAGTTCATGCCCAGTGCCTTAGTACCTCAGTGCCTCTCCCACTTTGTGCTGGTGCTGCAGGAGGGGCAGGCAGGCTGCCTGGTGCCTCCACAACCCTCCAAGCCCTTGCGAGGTGTGGTACTAAAAGAAATGACTGGAAACAGCAAAGGAAGGGAAAGCAGAGGTACTGGTGTGGTGGGGAGTGGGGACAGAAGGTGCTTAGGATGTTTCCGGATGAGTTGAAAGAGTGTGTGCTCAGTGGGCATTGCAGAGGAAGCTCTTTTACAAGCAGGTAACTCTTTGAGTTGCAGATGGTCTGAAGTGTGGCTTTCATGCGAACTAGGAAAGACAGTGAGATGATGGTCCTTCTCACAGCCCCAGCTGACCACCGAGGGTAACCACACTGTCCGGAAACGGTTTGGGTGGAAAACATTGTCAGTCAGTGATTGTTGTGTCACTAAAAGGATTGATTTGGAAAGAAATACTTCTGTCTGAACAAGGTGGGTGCTGAGCAGTAAAGCACAGTGCTTGAAGCTAGCTTTCCTTTTACTGATTTCTGTACTGCTTTTTGGTTTCCCCTACCTCCTGGTCCCTACTGCACATCTCTTTCTCCCATTCACTCTGTTAATCTCTTCTCTTACTGAAGCCTCACAGTGTCTCCAGTTTGCAACGGAGAGCTCTGTCAGTGTAGGACTTCCCTCACAGCACCCACTGCTACAATGTCTTCCTCTTTTTGCTGTGAAGCTAGGATTGCTCTGACTGAGAATGAAGCTTTAACATGCTGCCTTTAGGCACTAGGTAATCAATCATCCCCTCCCAAGTGACAGAGGACAGGACAAGAGGGAATGGCCTCAAGCTCCGCCAGGGGAGATTTAAGCTAGAGATTAGGAGGAAGTTTTTCACACAGAGGGTCATTGGGCATTGGAATAGGCTGCCCAGGGAGGTGGTTGATTCCCCTTCCCTGGAGGTGTTTAAGGGACAGGTGGACGAGGTGCTGAGGGACATGGTTTAGTGTTTGATAGGAATGGTTGGACTCGGTGATCCAGTGGGTCCCTTCCAACCTGGTTGTTCTGTGATTCTATGATCTATTTTGAGACATAATGTGTGCAGTGCACCCTGTAGGACCCTGATGAACAAATGGACTGACATTGTTGCTGGGCTTAAAAATGGCTAGAGGATAATATTATTGGACTTGCAGCGCAGAGCTGACTGGATCACGTTATTTCACAAATGCAGAAAGGCCCAGGAATAAAGCTCTTGGTATCTACAAAGAGCTGCTGAAAACACAAGCACGAGACACTCTGCAGATCGAATGACAATGTGGCAAAATGGCAGAGTCTTAGAGGATTTCTATATTTATTAAAATATTAGATTATATAATGGAAGTAAGCCTTTTGGGTTCTTGCGAACAGCAATGATACGTGAGCTGGGCATGATGACTGATCTGGACTTAGACTAATAAGTGCATAAGGAATCCTTCCCAGGGAACAGTTGGGGTAAGAGTGCCTTAAGGAGGGCACCTTGATCCTTGTAACAGGAACCATGGCTTTAGCAGATGTAGAAAAATGTTTTTGCTGCTGTCATAATCCTGTTACAAGCTTTCCTGAAAAAATAAAAGGGCATGAGATATCTAATACGTCTGCTTCGGCCAGGGAAAAAACCAAAACACAGCATTAAAACATACAAACAATTCACCTTTCTTACTCTCCAAAGGGTGGTAAAGAAGCACATGGAGCAACAGATACAAGGAGATCCATAGAAAGAAGGTGCAAAGGGAGTGAAAGTCAGAATTTTAACTTCCGAAACAACGTTAAGGAGTAAAAACGGCTGAGGTTACTCAGCTGAGATGACCTTCAGAATGCCTTTCACTTTTTACATTTGTTTCTTGGGTTTTTTTTCACTTTTTTTTACATTTGTTTCTTGGTTTTCCATCATTGTAGACACGAGATATATGCATGTTTGAAAGAATGGGAACTAAATCCTAAGTTTCTGTGAATCTATTGAACTGGGAGTCAGGCTTAGTGAAAAAAAAAAAAAAAATAAACCAACCCAAAAAAAAAAAACCCCAAAAGTGATAGTTGTACTGAAGGATGGGAGAAATGCATTCATTATAGTGAGTCATCTTGATAAAACAAGTATTGATTAAGCAGTTGAGAAACAGGTACTTATATTGAACAAATACAGCTGAGAATCATTTAAATGGTCATAAGAATGGATTACGTAGTTCACGGTGCATGACTTGAAAAGACTGGCTGGTTTAGTCCAGCAAAATAAACCTGATTAAAGATGTACTTATTTCTATAACTTTATTTAGGAGAAAAGGAGGAAAAAACATTTAGGCTGAAGGAAAATGTTAGTAGCAGAAATGAATGACTGTAAAGAGCCCATAGGCCGATTAATTTTGAGAATTGGAGGCACATTTCTGATACTCGAGCATCTATACATTAGATCCATCTTTTGAGAACTTTAGAGGTAAAAAAGTACATTTTGTAGAAATTGAGAACTGGAAAGATGCCATCGATTTCTGGTCTCTACAATGGTGAGCACCTTATCATGAATATTTCTCCATCCCTGTGTTGTGCTTCCTTATAACTGGTAGTAATATGGGACCTGATGAGATTACAGAATTGACTGCAAGATACTGAGTGATATACTGGGAAGGTATCTAGCTCTATGTTCCTAACCTTCTTTTTACCAGGCGTTCAAGGCCAGGGTGGATGTGGCTTTGAGTGACTTGATCCAGTGGGAGGTGTCCCTGCCGGTGGGCACCGGATGATCTCCAAGGTCCCTTCCAACCCAAACTACGACTCTTTTTAGTCCCGGTTGAACTGCCGTGATTACAATGCCCTTCTGCTGAAGAAGTTTTGGCAGTTTCATGGGTAACAAATGAATGACAGGGATTTTTGTAAAGTTTCTCTGTATGGCCAGATTTGTAGAGCACAAATTATAATATTATTACATAGACAAATTAATATGCAGAAATGCTGACTCAGCAATAAGCAACCTGCTAATCACAAAAAGCGTTTAGCGAAGACTTTCATACCTTGCCAAACATTTCTCACCCTTAGAGAGGGAATTGCTAGGGGAAGACCCGTGTGCTTTCTAAATATTGAATTTATAATAAGGGGTGGGAATATTGCACTGACTGACAGGTCTTTTCTTCTGAAATAGCTGGTGCAGCGGCATCTTTCCAGGGTTATCATGACACGTGATTAGTTTCCTTTTTTGTTTTACTTTGCTTCTCTTTGTTTATGTTATTAGCAGGAGATTACTGCTCTCTGTGCTGTCTGGCACCCGCCTACATTCTCTTCTGGGTGAGATGCTTGCTGGAGGTTACACAATCCGGTGCTGTGGAAAGGGTTCATTCATGCTGCATTGTACTCGTTGATTGTGACGCTAAAAGTGGAATCACATGCTGCCTGCACATTCCTAACATTTAGTTGGCCTGCATCAGAGGAGCCCCGAATGCTATGCATAAAGCAGAAGCCAAACCTCCTTGTTATGTGGATAATCCACACTTTAGTAGATGAGATGCCACTCAAGCTCTTCCCAAATAATCCAAGTAGCTATTGGATTTGTAGGTTTGTTTTGTGTGGGTTTTTTTTTTCCCTGGACATGTTAACAAGCCCAGTTGCAGGTCCAGGGAGGTTATTCTCCCTCTGTACTCGGCACTGGGGAGGTCGCTCCTTGAATACTGTGTCCAGTTCTGGGCCCCTCAGCACAAGAAGGATGTTGAGGCTCTGGAGCGAGTCCAGAGAAGAGCAATGAAGCTGGTGAAGGGGTTGGAGAACAGGCCTTATGAGGAACGGCTGAGAGAGTTGGGGGTGTTTATCCTGGAGAAGAGGAGGCTGAGAGGAGACCTCATTACTCTCTCCAACTACCTGAAAGGAAGTTGTAGAGAGGAGGGAGCTGGGCTCTTTTCCCAAGGGACAGGGGACAGGACAAGAGAGAATGACCTCAAGCTCCACCAGGGGAGATTTAGGCTGGACATTAGGAGGAAGTTTTTCACGCAGAGGGTCATTGGGCATTGGAATAGGCTGCCCAGGGAAGTGCTTGATTCACCTTCCCTGGAGGTGTTTAAGGGAACGGGTGGATGAGGTCCTGAGGGACTTGGTTTAGTGTTTGATAGGAATGGTTGGACTCGATGATCCGATGGGTTTCTTCCAACCTGGTGATTCTATGATTCTATGATTCTATGAAGGAACTGCTATTCAGGCAAGAGTCAACTGAGAGGCCCAGCACCTTCCCCTGAGCTATAAATGCAAGGTACCATCAACAGCCTTGTTTGGCTTCCCTACAGCGATGGGGAGACCACAGTTGTCTGATCGTGGCAGGGGACCAGAATTTGATCGTAGGAGGGGAAATAACTGTCAGTCTGACATAGGGTAAGTGATGCTTTCTTACCCTAGAGAATACGTGTTACATCAGCTGCCGTGGGCCAGAGCAGCAAGGCACCTTAGTGTTAAGACTCCTTTCTGGCTCAGTTTTCCCTTCCTTTCATCCCTGCCCCACTAGGAGAAGCATCTCAATGCTGCTCTGCCCCAGGGCTTTCTGAGCCATCCTGGCTGTGGCAGTGCAGTCCCAGGATTTCCTGCTCCTCCCTGTTCTCAGTGGCTTTGGGGTGATAGCAGAAGAGGGCACAAGTCCAGCTCCATGGTGTGGGGAGACAGCACAACTCTGCAAAGGCTCCTTCTTCCTTTGAGCTTCTGTAGGGATGGCTTTCCCAAACCACACCCTCACTCACTATCTCCTCTTCCAAACAGCTCTGGGAACTGCTTGGCAAATGTGGAATTTGAGGTAGGGCAGGACACAGCTAAGAGTGGAGCACATTGCTGTGCAAAATCTTCCGTGGTAAAAATCAGGAAAGTCCCTGACAACTTGGCTGTGTTGGTGCCTGTTACAATCTTTGCTACTGAAGATGGGAGGGGGCAGAGAAGCTGCTGCAGACACTTCTCTGTGGGAAAAGAGATGTGCTCAACACATGATGATCTTGGTTCCCTACAGAACTCTGATGCATTGTATGTGACCTTTCTCTGAATGAATTCCATGGAGACCACAGAAGGGGGACATTTCTACTGCCTCACTCCTGCTGTCAAAGAAGAAAACGAGTCTTCCCTTCCATGGAAAACCAGCAGTGGAGAAATCTCAGTTCCAGAAAGCCTTTCATCTTATCAACCTAGCAAGGTTTTCACCCCTTGACACAAAGGAACATGTTTTCTTGCCAAAAAAGTTGTCAGTATTTGGATGAATTTACTTGGCAATAAGTAAAGTGAGGACTGGGAAGATGAAACAGGATGTAATCACGGAATTTGTATTCAGAAACATTCACGGTCCTCTTAGGAAAAAGTCACCACTCTGCATTCATGCAGAGATATCATCCCAGAAGGAGTCCAAGCTCTGCAGAGCCACTGCAGCACCAACAGAGAACATAGAGTACCATAATGGGTGCATTGGTGTATGATCATTTTTCCATCTGTACAGTTCCCTGAATGTGGAGAAAAACTTTTTACATAAGCTTGTGATGTCTTGAATTGTAAAAATACTTCTGTTATTAGAAGCAGGCATCCCACCTTCTTTGCAGCTGACAGAATCAAGTGCTGCACTTACTCCTCAGAGTTCTAATCTCTCTCCTCAGAATTTAAGATGTCAGTGAAGAACAAGCTCCTCATTGCTGAAACCTGACCCTACGGAGCAATGATATTAACATCTATAAAAATCTAACTGGTCTGGGATCCTAAGGGCTGTCTTGCTGACAGATGTACCTAGACTGAGAGTGCAGATATCCATATCAAATTAACGTCATTCGGTCCTTCCAAACCAGCAACACAGATTTGAAAAAGTTACTTGCACAGCTCCTGTGTGGTGGAAGAGGAACAGCTCTCAGTCTCACTTCAGCCTGCTACAGGGGCCAAAAAGACCCAGGTGCTCCAGAGAGAGTGTGTGTAGCCCCAGAGAGTGCCTCCACTATCAGAAGAACCATCCTTTGGAGACCATTTAGTGTCATATATTCTTCAGAACACTTGCAATTAATGTGCACAGCTCATTGCCACTGATGGAGCGGGTGCTGAATATTCCCACTTGTTAAAAAGCTGTCACACAACTGCATGGGAGGAGCTGCAGGCTCCTGACCACACGCAACAAATGTGTGAGGAATGGGATCTGTCTGAGCCAGGAGTACCCTGGGGAGTGGAGCAGCATTCATGGAACACCTCAGTGCATCTGTTCTTGTGATTCCTGTACTTTGTCACCCTTGGAAACCAGTGAGTCTCCCTCCTACTGCCAGGGAGACACTGCTCTGGACTGGCTTTTGGGCTGACCCAGAGCATCACCATGTCCTGAGCTGCCTCTCACACCAGCAGCAGGGCAGGCAGTTCTCCCTCGGGGTCAGCAAAGAGGCAAAGAGGTCAAACAAGAGAGATCTTGGAGCCCAGGGGCTGCTGCCCCAGAGCCAGGGCAGGATCTGGTCACTGGGAGGGAGGATGTCCCTCTGCACAGAGAGATGCAGCCACTGCTTGTGGCTCTGGGCAGAGCCTGCATTTGGGAGGAAGAGCACGATGCACATTTGTGAAGTAGATGGAAAGCTGCTGGAGTCAGGACTAGCTGGGACCCTCTTCTTTTCTGGACAAGGCAGCTCATGCTGTACCTGTTGATACTAGTTCCAGGCTCCTGTTGGCTTTGACTTTGGCAAGTCATCAATGTGAAGTGCATGAGACAGAGCCCAAGGAGGAAGATTCCATAGGACCTGTCCTGCCTGAAAGCAAGTGGGTGGCTTGTTAGTGCCTCTTGGGCACTGGCCAAAGCCCAGAAGCAAAGCAGCAGCTGTAGAGGAAGGATGCTGTGCTGGCACATCATGGAGAGAGGAGGATCTGAGTGACTGGGACTGATGACAGACCTGAAATATGTTCAACTGCTTTTGTGGGTGTTGAGGGGCCAGGAAAATGCCGCATTAGAGGCAGGACCAAGTAGGGTGGCATGAATGTGGGGCAGGTGGGTAGATGTGGTCACTGTACACTGTGTTGCCCTGTGTCTGGAGCTGAGCAGGGGTTTGGTGAGCAGCTCGTGTGTGGAGTTAGTCAAGGATGTCTTAGCCTGTCAGGACAGGTCATGGTTCCCTGGGCTCTGCAGTCACATATTATAAAGGAATTACTTCGTATTTTAGGCATAGTGTACTTACCACAGTCCTCTCCCACTTGTTTCAATAAACTTATACCTGTCCATTCAGAAAGGAAGTGTTAGGTGGTATACGTTCTCCTGTTTTTCTCCTCCAGGCATGCGGCATTTGTTTTCTTGGGCATTGGTATAATTAGTTGCAAGAGTGGGAGCTCACTCACAGCTTTGGTTTCCCTGACTGGGACATTAAATGGGAACCCAGCAGTAATCTCCAGGAGTCAACCCAAGCTTTGCTGCCTCAGACAAGAACTGTCTGGAGAGTTCTGCAGATTTATTTACACTACTTGTTCCCACCTCAGCCTTTGCTCTGCAATAGTAAGCCTTTGCTAATTTGAATGCTCCCAGGGCCCTCCCTCAAGCAGTTTCTCTGTTCTGCTGTGTTCTCACAAATTCTCTTTACAGACTACGTGGCTTCAGTCAGGATTTTCTGAATGTGTATGGCTGGGACAGTCCAGAATATCTCAGAGCAGGTGTTACCAGAGCTTTATACAGAGCCAAAAGTGCTCCCCTTGCATTTTACAGGGTATTGCAGCTGGTGCACTCAACATCGCTGTGCCTGTTGGGAAACCCACAGCACACATGATTTCCACTTGTGCTCTGATCTCTTATTTCCAGTCACTCTTTTCTATTGTGCTCTTATCACACCTTTGAACTGATGGGGGAGTGGTGTATTCACTGCAGTGCACATGTGGCTCAAATATTAAGTTACCATCTCAGTTGTGAGGGCAGTAACTAACTTGATCTGTATTTTCATGTTATAGCACAGATTAGTCAGTCATCATAGCTATTTCGGTACATCTGTGACTGTGTTTAGATGCAAGGGGTTTCATGAGTTGTAGAGTCTTCTCCCACACTGGTTACCACCACTGCTGGTTACCTTAAGGAAAATTGGGCTACCTGCTATAGAGCCTTTCCTGTCAGCTATTGACTGCTGGTTACCTTAAAGAAAAGAAGGTCATACTCAAAGAGAAAGTTACTGCAGAATCCATCAGCAGGGCAGGTGAATAGGCCAGAGCTACAGCCCACAAACTTATCTCATGGGAATGGCATGAAAAAGTAACAGGGATGTCAGGATCCAAGAAGAAATACCTTTTTCCCCATGCCCCCTCCATTCCCATTTACACAGTCCTTCCATAATTACTGGAGTTACTAGGGTCCTGGTTTTAACCGTCTACTTCTCTCCTAAGCAATGGGATGGTGGAAGAGAGGCTGTCAGAGAGCAAGAGGCTTTTGGGTTCTGTGTTTGCAAACTGGCTGCTGGAGGATAGAGAGGCCCCTCAAGAGCCCTGCAATATGAAGTGTGAGTACTGCCTCGGTGTGCCAGAGATGCTTATGTGGGCAACCCTTTTGCAGCCCATGGCTAGCTCAGTTACACTCTGCTTGTCTGGACTGTAAGTCATAAAGGTTTGTAGTAAGTATAGTCCCACCTTGCTAAGAAAATATCAGGTCAAGATATTCCTGATCTACAGTACAGGAGAACGGAAAAGGTAATGAAGAAGAAGAATGTCCAAAAATTCCAAAGCCTATACAGGCAAATGTCTGGGGTTTGTTGCTTCATGAAGAAGCAACAAGGTGTCTGATGCTACTTTTGAAATTCTTGCAGTAATGTTGCTGGAACCCAGGGAATGCCCATCAACCTTGTAACGGTTAAAACCAGGACCCTAATAACTCCAGTAATTATGGAAGGACTGTGTAAATGGGAATGGAGGGGGCATGGGGAAAAAGGTATTTCTTCTTGGATCCTGACATCCCTGTTACTTTTCCATGCCATTCCCATGAGATAAGTTTGTGGGCTGTAGCTCTGGCCTATCCACCTGCCCTGCTGATGGATTTTGCAATAACTTTCTCTTTGAGCATGACCTTCTTTTCCTTAAGGTAACCAGCAGTCAATAGCTGACAGGAAAGGCTCTAGCAGATAGCCCAATGTCCTCAATTTCCTCCCCAAAATGCAACTACTTAATTAATTTTCTCACATCCTTTGGATGATGGAAGTTCACGATTCACATATGCTGAGACCACTTTCCCTAAACACTCACAGAATATCTGCTCTCCTGGTATTTTGTAAGGATACAAAAGCCCAGCTGAGAGATTTCTTGCCTGTAACACAGCTGCTTTGATCCTGTGGTTCTCTTTAAAGGATAAATTTTATTGCTATGGATAGGAAATAGTGGAAGACATAACGGCAGGTCGTTGCCTTCTACCTGTTGGGAGCTTGAATTCCCACCTCAGAATGGTTCAGAATGGTTGGATGGGGCTCTGAGCAGCCTGACTGAGTTGAAGATGTCCCTGCTCACTGTAGGAGGGTTGGACTGGATGACTTTCATGGTTCCTTCCAGCCCAAACCACTTATGAATTTGTAGATGTCACAACAATCCATTTGCTCAGCTGATGCATCCTCAACTTCCAAATGAGAAACCTGTGAGATATACTGTGAGAATCCTTAGACCTGTACACAGAACCTAAAGATGTTTCACATGGTGTTTCACAGGGTCTGCCTCCTCATCCACGCGCTTATTTCAGCTGAAGTGATGTTTCCAGGTTATGAGACGAATGGCAGGGAGAAAAAACATAGGTAAGTGGCGAAGGGTGAGGTGTCTTAATGGGATACAGACTATAAATCTTGGGAATGCCTTTACTTTCCCACTCGATCTGTGCTGCCTTGCTTAGAGGTGATTTTTTTTCTCCTGGTCTCACAGAGAATCACAGATCCTGGGGGAGGGGAAGACTTGTCTTAAAGGGTGGCAGAGAGCGAGGCAGCTGCCTGGTCTCCATCCTAAGAAGGCTCTATTTTCAGCATGCCCCAATCCTCTCTCTGCCATGGGAATGTCAGCACTGCAGAGCCTTGTCCATGCTGCATTGCTGTGCGGGACAGCCTGTATTCAGGATCCTCTCTCATTTTGCATCTTCTCTTTGACTGCTGTGCCTTGACTTCAGCCGCAGCGGAGTCCATCCCTGCAGAGATGGAAATATTGGCAGAAAGTCAGTAGAAGACAAATCCATTTCTTTCCCCTTTTTTCCATCAAGCTACTGTTACTTCTTCCAGCAGGTCCTTCCTTTCCCAAGGACAGGTACCTTTAAGGCTGCTCCAAACCTTTCTACAGAAACAATACAGCTACGCTAGTAAATTAAACATGTCCGGGAACTTAGGCCAACTGGCATAGGACTGCTTATACTTATAGGAGTAAACTATTTCTGTATCAAGAGTGGTGAGGCTGGATGCAGACTGTATTGGGAATGGACCCAGAAAATACCAGCTGTCTAGTTATGCCTTTGAATCTGCTTAGGAGATTGGTAGCTGGCACAGGTCAAAAGCTTGACAGGGAACCCACTAATATTTTATCTGTATAAGTGAGTGGCTTCCTGTATTTGCAAATGTCCTCTGGCACAGGGTGGTACACTAGAAAAGACACAGCATGAGACGGAGTCTTCTGCATTGTAACTCACCATATCTATGAAATTAGAGCAGACGTGAAATAGAATTCAGGATTTTGGATGACAGATTTCTTTCTTTCATGTAAGCAAGAAGCTTACATGTCAGCATGTCAGGAAATATCATCTAACTATTAGTGAATGGCTTTAAATTTGAGAGAGATAGATTTAGACTAGAGATAAGGAGGAATTTCTTGAACATGAGAGTGGTCAGACACTGGCCCAGGTTGCCCAGGGAAGCTGTGACTGCCCCATCCCTGAAGGTGTCCAAGGCCAGGTTGGATAGGGCCTTGGGCAGCCTGATCCCATGGGAGGTGTCCCTTCCCATGGCACAGACGGGAGGATTGGAACCCAAGCCATTCTATGATTCATTCTATATGTTACATATTTGGGAACTATAGCTTTTCTTGGTGCTTAGGTGGACAGAGCATGCTGTTACCAGAACACCATTAAGATACTTCTAATTCCACTGGATTTTCTCTTTGAATCACAGCAGAGAGATAATTCACTGAAATGTGAGACCCCAACTGTATCTATCTGAGAGAGCAAAAATTAGCTGCTGTTGATTAGGACCAGAATTACGCCAAGCATAAACATATTGGAGAACTCCAGTTTCTCCAACACGCCCTGCTGTGGTCATCTCCATTACCTTGGACGTTGGATCCTGTGAAGCAAAGACTGGTGCTCTACAAACATTTGCCGTGCTAATTCAATACAGGAATATTTCCCTGAGAAACTATGCTCGTACTTAGAAGGAGACTTGAGAGGGACAAGGAAGACCATTCCGTTATAGGTCACACTAGAAAAAGAGGCAAAGAGGGGGGGACATTAATACCAGAGAGAGAGGACATACGAAATAATTTATTTCTCCAGTCATCCCCTGCTGACTTTCCACTAAGTACTGGCAGCTCCTTCTTTTCTCAGCTGTCACTGTAACCTGAAAAGAGCACTGAAAGGTTCGTGTCAAGGTTATATTGAGTAGACAGATCAGTGCTCCACTAGACCCTGTGGTTTCTGAAAAAGGCAGTGGGACACTTTCTTCCGTGAGAAGCCTTCATATTTTAGACGAGCTCAATTTTACAGGCTTTTTTTTTTCAACTTCTCTGGCAAAGCACAGGTAATTAAATTCTTCTCTTTACAGACTGAAAATAAGCTGAATTTGACACTGTGCCTGAGTGCACATACACATCAGTAAGTTCTAATTGTTGTTACTCCCCACAAATCCATGTCACTCAATGTCTAGAAGCTGAGGCTCCATAAGCTAACCAGAAGTTCTTCATTATCTTGTACTTGGAATTTCTTGCAGTGTCTTTGGACAATATAAGACTGCCACAGCAGGGAAAAGTCTCTATAGTTTGGATTTGATAACACAATTCAATAAAAAGATAGCTCTGCAAAGCAGACTTTGAAGTAAAAATGAAGGACTGAAAAAAAATCCACAGAATTTAGAGTGAGAAGACAGAAAAAACACTGTAAACTCTATTTGTAACAACACAGAGTGTCACCAGAGTTTAGGACTGTAAAATATGTTGGTAAACAGTATGTTGCTCATGTACAGGTAAGTTGTAAAACCCCAAAAAATAAATGTAATGATTCACAGCTAGAGGAAATGTCATCTCACTACAGAGAGGATATCAAGGAGGGAGGAAGAAATTAGTCTTTCTTTACTGGTTTACATGTGAGTATCTACCCTGGAGTTGGGACCAATTCCACAGAAGGCTTTTGGTTTCTGAACTCTTCAGTGAACAGACCTGATGCTACATTAAAACTCATTATTCTAAAAGTGCTCCTGAGCGACTGTCAGCACCTGGAGACACCTCAACATACTGACTACTCCCTTTCTAAACTAGACCTTCCCTTGGTCTAGTTGGTTGCCCAGGGAGGTGGTTGATTCACCTTCCCTGGAGGTGTTTAAGGCATGGATAGATGAGGTCCTGAGGGACTTCGTTTAGTGTTTGATAGGAATGGTTGGACTCGATGATCCGATGGGTCTCTTCCAACCTGGTGATTCTATGATTCCATGACTGGTTGACTGCCCAGAGCTGCCTGGCCACGCGTCTCCCTCCTGCATGTTACACAACTGGATCCACATTCTGTGCAACACAACAGCCAAAGCACAGAAGAGCTCTACTGAGACGACTGACTTTGTCATTGGCCACTGGAAATTCAAAGATTTTCATTCTCCAAAGTCACACTCAGCTGGACTCTCCTTATAGTCTCTGGAGATGCACCCTGAGGGCATTCCAAGCCTGACAGCACTGCTTAAGACAGGTTTGCTACATACCACTGAGAGCAGGACCCCACAGAAGAGTAACAGTAGCTACTCAGAGAAGAACTTGGGGATAGTGGTGGATGAAAATCTGGACATGAGCAATCATAGAATCATAGAACAACCAGGTTGGAAGAGACCCATCGGATCATCGAGTCCAACCATTCCTATCAAACACTAAACCATGTCCCTCACGACCTCATCCACCCGTGCCTTAAACACCTCCAGGGAAGCTGAATCAACCACCTCCCTGGGCAGTCTATTCCAATGTCCAATGACCCTTTCCAAGAAAAACCTCTTCCTAATCTCTAGCCTAAACCTCCCCTGGTGGAGCTTGAGGTCATTCCCTCTTGTCCTGTCCCCTGTCCCTTGGGAGAAGAGCCCAGCTCCCTCCTCTCCACAACCTCCTTTTAGGTAGTTGTAAAGAGTAACAAGGTCTCCTCTCAGCCTCCTCTTCTCTAGGTTAAACACCCCCAGCTCTCTCAGATGCTCCTCATAGGGCCTGTTCTCCAGCCCCTTCACCAGCTTCGTTGCTCAATGTGGCCTTGTAGCCCAGAAAGCCAGTAAGATTCTGGGCTGCATCAAAAGAAGCATGACCAGCAGGGCAAGGGAGCCGATTCTCCCCCTCCCCACCTCGACTCTGCTCTTGTGAGGCCCCATCTGGAGTCCTGAACCCAGTTCTGGAGTCCCCAGCACAAGAATGACATGGAGCTGCTAGAGCAAGTCCAGAGGAGGGCCATAAAAATTATCCAAGAGCTAGAGCACCTCTGCTGTGAAGAAAGGCTGAGAAAGCTGGGGATGTTCAACCTGGCGCTAAGCAACGTTCAAGAAGAACTTCTTGCAGATTTTCAAGACTTTAAGGGGATTTATAAGAAAGACAGAGAAAGGTTTTTTTATCAATTCCTGTAGTGACAGGACACTGTCTTTCAAGCTGAAAGAAGGTACATTTTAAATAGAGATCAGGAAGAAATATTTTACAATGAGTATGGTAAGACACTGGTAGAGAAGTTAGGGATGCCCTACCACTGGAAATGTTCAGGGTCAGGTTGTATGGGGCTTTTAACAACCTAATGAAGTGGAAGATGTCCTTGCCCTAGGGACTAGGTGAACCTTGAAGGTCCCTTCCGCTGAAAGCTATTCTATCATTCTTCTTAATACTTAACCTGTTGCTGTCAGAGGACGCTGCCTTTACAGTTCAGATATTAGAGCTTCCTTGGGGGACCAGAGCTTCCTCCCCAGCCTAATCAGAGAAAACCCTCAACCACCACTGACATGGCAACCAAGCATCTTTATTCAGAGCAGGTTTGGGTTCATGCTGTGGCCCAGACACCAAAAATGTGAATTGCAGAGACTTTCTTGGAGCAAGCTCTACATGCACAGGCTACTGAATGATGCCGGATGTTACCTTGGATCCCACACATGATTTTTCTAAATCTGTCCCTGTGTCCCTGACCTCTTTCAGTGACCAAAAGGCCAGTGACCAGGAGAAGAGTGTGTTTAGATCTGACAGCATTTGTAGCAGCTCAAGTGACAGTGCCCTTTCCCCAAAACTAGATGAGTCACTCTCCAGGACTATCAGCAAATCCCCCTTTCTCAGAATATCAGGACTGCCTGTCACCTCTAGTGCTCTGATACAGGCAGCAAATTGTTATAATCTTTTGTTGCAGGAGCTGTCTGAATGTCTAAATTTCCAAGATATGGGTTTCTGGGAGTTTTGGATAGGGAAGGGCTGAAGGGGTCTTTGGGTTTTTCCTACTTGGTGAATTTGACAGTGGGAGCATGCAAATGAGAGACAGGCTTTAGCTGAGACTGTGGTTTGTTTATGTTAGAGGAATTGGAAAAAAACCTGTTATGTATTGATGAATAAACTATGGTCTGCAAGTGCCTTTACCTAGGTTGTCTCCCAGTGTGTAGGCTGAGCTCTGGGATGGTGGAAGGGCTCTGGAATTCTGCAGGAATGGGAATATCTGCAGGAATGGAAAAAAAAAGTTGGTTGATATATAGACTCTGTAACCACCCCTTGTTGAGAAGGGGTGTGAACATTCAAATGGCAGAGATTTCTACAGACCCAAAGCTTTACCGCAGCAACACACTTTATTTTTGGGTACAAATAGACAGATCAGGCTTGGAACAAAGACATAAGCAAGAACTGAGGTATTTTTCTAAACTGCCAATACAAGTACATCCTGATGAATTAGAACACCATCAAGAAAATACAGGAGCATCTGTTGTTCAGCTGCACTGATGTACCCAGCAGAAAAGTTACTTAGCATGAATTCATGCACAGGCTTTCAACAACAATTCTTGGAGAATCTCCCACTTTTTTTGCAATTCTAAGTGTACAGATGGGCACATGTGCACCAGTGACCTCACATCTCTCTCTGAGACTCCAACCCACTAGTTCAGCTAGACCCCAGTCTCCTATTTTTCTCTCTTGGCCAGTCAGCTTGCCATGTTTGTGACTCTCAGGCACCAGCGCTATCACATTAAAGGACCCAGATTACTCCTTCCCTTTCAGAATTTTACCAACACAATTGTCAAATCCTTTTAGTAATACTTTTAAGTGACCTGCTTCATGTATTCATCTTAGGCATTTCTTATAAGCTTCACACCATCACATGGGGAAGATAAATATTGTCATCCCCATTGTACAGCTGGGAGATCTGCAGCGCAGACATACCAAGCAATCCACCCTGGGTCATACAGTGAGTCGGTGGGAAAGCCAGCAATAGAATCCATAAGTCCTGCATCCAAGTTCTCTAAGTGCCTTGACTAGTCCAGATTCCCTCCTTAACACCCTTGTCACATTATTTATAGGAGTTGTATTCATATAGTCAGTAAGACATCAAAATCTTCTAATTATATCTAGTCATGTCAAATGACAATTATGCCCTTAGTTCAGTTTGCCAGACAATGCTTTGCCAAAGAAGGTTTGCCAAAAATGTTTTGACCGAAGAAAGAGTAGGCATCTGTAGCATCTGCAGAGTGGATCGTATAAAACACCCTGCGACGAGGCTGCCCTGTCTCCACGGGAAGCTCGAAGGTGAGTGCCTGGGGTCCGCAGGCTTGCAGGGAGGGGATGGAGCCCTTATGTGCCACAGCATTCCTGCTGCCTCCAGAGCTCGTTTGCAGGAGGCGACTCCATTTCTCAGTTTTTAACTCTGCTTTCAAGACAGCTGCACATTTTCACTCTGGAGTTCTGTGCAGCAGCAAGCAAGGAGTTGCCATTTCTCTTTTACAGCACCGACCAGCTGCCAGCCTGCCAGCCACCCACCTGCTGTGACGGGAGGTAAGAACAGGGTTTATTCATTCTTAGGGGGCAGGAAAAGATCCTTTTGAGTGGGATTTCTGTAAAGCTGAGTGAATGGGCACTGCTACAGCCTATAATTTCAAGCCCAGTGTGGTCACAGTAGAAGGTGGTGGGGTGCCCAAGGCTAAGGTTCTCAAGTGAATCACAGAATTGTAAAACAGATTAGGTTGAGAGGAACCTTGAAAGATCATCTGGTGCAATCTTTAAATGGCTGTCTTTGAATTTTCTGACTGCTGATGGCAGACCACAAAATTCCCATGGAGATTCTGCTTAACTGACCTCCCAGGGAGCAAGACCTGCTGGCTTCCTTTCTTTGCTGGTGCAGCAGTAGAACTGGATGAGCACAGCAGGAAAAAAAAATGCAAAATTCAACATTTCATCTCTGAGCACATGAATACCTGTATTATTTTGTCCAAAATTTGCCATGAAATCTAACTTACTAGAGAAGTAAGAGTAGAAAAAGCTGTAATATGAGCAGCTAAGCTTTTCTTGTCATCTCTGGAAAGCACAAAGCTGTTGTATGTTTTCCCTTACTGGTCTGACTGTTCCCTACCTCACAAAGAATGGAAGCTGCAGCCGTCCTTCTCTGTAAGCCACCACCTGTTCCTGCAGCGACAAATAAAGAATTATCATGTTACTCTCTCGTTTCAGTACAAACCTAACACAATAGTAAAGGCTGTGTAAATATTAGGTACCAATCTCTACACAGGGTAGAAACAATAAAAAAAAGTTTTTCTAAGCTGCCTGCTATTATTTTCAAGGCAGGGGGAAGAAATGAAAAATTTTTTCAGAGAAATTAATCCTGGCTTTAAAATTTTTTACTTTAAAAATTTCTGAGTTGTCTTTGTTTTCCTCTAAAATTACATTTTTTAAAAAAAAAATAATAGAAAATAAAATAGTTAGAAAATAATAGCAATTAAAAAATAAGTCAAGGTGTTCTGGAACAGCATTACTCTTCTAATGGCAGGGATCATAGCCACTTATGCCCCATTAAAAAACTAAAATTAGCAAATAATTGTATCATTAATATAACAAACCAAATATTTTAGAGGCTGAAAATGTGAAGTTCAAGTAGTCTTCATGCCTTTCAAAACAGAGGTGTGCAAGCCTTTTGAGTTTTCTGAATCACTTGGAAGAAAAGCCATAATAATTTCAAGTGAATTTTAGAAGCGTCTAAGCAGCTGAAAGGAATTTTGAGGTTCTTAGCTCCACAGTTCAGTGCCTAAATATTCAACTAGAGAATATTTGAAGTGAAATTTCAGTACCGCAGACTCTAAGCCAAATGATGGCCCAAAATATATTTTCACATTTTCATCATAGTTGAATCACAAAAATGTAAAAATATACAATTGCTTCAAAAAAAAGTATGTAAGGTATTAACGCCTCATTAATTATTAATGCATCATTAATTTTCCCAGACTTCTAACAAGCACTTACTTTTAGATACCTCTGAGCTACGTATCTTCTCTCTCACAGTGTTCTCTGCTGACGAGCCCCTCCACAAAGCACAGCCATGTCGTCGGACTCAGAGATGGCGATCTTTGGGGAGGCAGCTCCTTACCTCCGAAAGTCAGAAAAGGAGAGAATCGAGGCCCAGAACAGGCCTTTCGATGCCAAGACGTCAGTCTTTGTGGTACATGCAAAGGAATCCTTTGTGAAGGGGACAGTCCAGAGCAAAGAATCAGGGAAGGTCACTGTCAAGACTGAAGGTGGAGAGGTAAGAAACTAGGCTGAAGGACACAACTTCACTCCCAGTCTCAGCACTTAGCTGACATGAATATATCTCTCACTTCATCTGACAGACCCTGACTGTGAAGGAAGATCAAATCTTCTCCATGAATCCTCCCAAATACGATAAAATCGAGGACATGGCCATGATGACCCACCTCCACGAACCCGCTGTGCTGTACAACCTCAAAGAGCGTTACGCAGCCTGGATGATCTACGTAAGTGCCGGCAGCAGCCTTCCCTTGGGCAGCTGGGAGGAAGCGCTCGGTCAGGCTGAGCGCAGCCAACGTGCTCTCTGCCTTCCTTGCAGACCTACTCGGGCCTCTTCTGCGTCACTGTCAACCCCTACAAGTGGCTGCCGGTGTACAACCCGGAGGTGGTGTTGGCCTACCGAGGCAAGAAGCGCCAGGAGGCCCCTCCACACATCTTCTCCATCTCTGACAACGCCTATCAGTTCATGCTCACTGGTGAGTGGCTCGTTCTTTCCCAGAGGAGTTGTAGCATGAAATTCTCTGATGGGATACTCTCTCAGTAATAAGAGGACACTTTTCAAAGCTTTCCAAGTTCTGATACATATATACACTTGCACATATATTACTATATATATTACATATATAATACATATATACTATATATTACATATATTACTACTTGCACACCTGTTTCCTGTATTTGAAATACGAAGACACTCCTGCACTCAGGGGGGTGTTGTGGAGGTTTCTTTCTTTAAGTCTAGGTGAAAGCATGGAATTGAAAACATTAAACTTACCAGATTGTATTAGATTCTGTGTTGTTCATTGAGTTTTAAGCAATGTATTTCTGCCTCTTCCCCAGATCGCGAGAACCAGTCGATCCTGATCACGTACGTACATCCCTGCTTGGGTCCCTGTGGGGCTGCCCAGTGCCAGGGGACCTCCTGCCTGACCACACACTCTCTGCTTCTCTCTTGGCTTTGGCAGCGGAGAATCCGGAGCCGGGAAGACTGTGAACACAAAGCGTGTCATCCAGTACTTTGCAACAATTGCAGCGAGTGGGGACAAGAAAAAGGAAGAGCAGCAGACAGGCAAAATGCAGGCAAATTAACACACACTGGCTCACATCAATGTTTTCCTCTGTTCCTGACGTGATTTTTGGAAAGGATAACCAGGAATAATTATTGTCCTGCAGGGAACGCTTGAGGATCAAATCATCAGCGCCAACCCTCTGCTGGAGGCCTTTGGAAACGCCAAGACTGTGAGGAATGACAACTCCTCACGCTTTGTAAGCTGCTTATCCAAATTACAACAACAGATCACATGCTCCTTCTCTGATAACATACTGCAGTGTTAAATGCTAGTTTTGTTTATTCCTACTTATATTTTTATTCAATTAGTAGAAGACGGACAGAATGTCAGAAAACAAGGGTGGATGTTTAGGAAAGGATGGAAACAAAGAGTTGAAAAAGAGAAAGAAGAATGAAAGAACTAGAAGGAAAGAAAGAGATAAAGAAGCAAGAATGGGGAGAGAAAGAGTGTTTCTGCTTGAATAATATGTTTATTTTATGTCAAATTTAATTAATCAGAAGTGAAATGTCTTATTTGGTTGCAAAACAGATTTAATCAGCTGAACTAGTTAATTAGCTATTTCCATATCTTTAAGATGGCTGCTCTATGTATGCAGAATATAATCCATTCCACTCATCCCTTCCTGCATGTCCATTCAGCATACATAAAAAAAATACAGCTGTGCTAATGTTTATCATTTTCATGGCCAAAAACTTAAAATGTAAGTTTATGTCAGTGGTGGAAATAGAGCTGATTTTTCAGAAAATGTCTCTAAGTAAAAACCTTGTACCTAGGGGAGCAAATAGCAAAGCCCTTAATTTCAGAGATATTTTAATGACATCACTCCTAAGATATTTCTATTCCCTTAAAGGGCAAATTCATCAGAATTCACTTTGGTGCCACAGGCAAACTGGCTTCTGCAGATATTGAAACATGTAAGAGACTTTCCTCAACTGTTCACAATCCATCAATTCACCAACCTGCCCATACAACACCTTTTCACCCAACCATTTATCCTGCCTTTCCTGTTTTTCTTTGCATCTTCTCCCTGCTTTCTTTTTTTTTTTTTTTTTTTTTTTTGCTGTTTTGTCTTTTTCCTAACTAAACTCTCCCTCCAGATCTGCTGGAGAAGTCCAGAGTCACTTTCCAGCTCAAGGCGGAAAGGAGCTACCACATATTCTATCAGATCATGTCCAACAAGAAGCCAGAGCTAATTGGTAGGAAGAATGACTGCCTTGAAGGAAGGTTGCTGAACATCAGCTCAGACTGCTACCTGCTTGACTAAACTAAGACTGCATGTTCCTTCTTCTTACTTTCAGACATGCTTCTCATCACTACCAACCCATATGACTACCACTTTGTGAGTCAAGGCGAGATCACTGTTCCCAGCATTAATGACCAGGAGGAGCTGATGGCTACAGATGTAAGTGACAATTTCAGAAGTTCTACCTATTTTCATCTCTCCCAGACGAAGCATTTATTTCATTGTTCCCATTGCAGAGTGCCATTGACATCCTGGGCTTCACTGCTGACGAGAAGACAGCCATCTACAAGCTGACAGGGGCTGTCATGCACTATGGCAACCTCAAGTTCAAGCAGAAACAACGAGAGGAGCAGGCAGAGCCAGACGGCACAGAAGGTACCAGCAACTTCAGCAAGTGACTTGTTCAAAAATCTTCTCTGTTTGCAAAGATGACATATTAGACTACAGAGACAGCTACATCTTGAAGTACTTCTACATTCAAAGGTTACTTCTCCTCTGTCACTGTCTCCCTCTCTCTCTGTGTATAGTGGCTGACAAGGCTGCCTACCTGATGGGTCTGAACTCAGCAGATCTGCTCAAAGCCCTCTGCTATCCCCGAGTCAAAGTGGGGAATGAATATGTGACCAAGGGTCAAACTGTGCAGCAGGTAACAACGATCTCATGACTGGGAACATCTGGCTTGGTTAACTCCCTTGTTCTGGGTACTATCTTCCTTTTGCTACGTTCCTTATTTTAGGTGAACAATTCAGTTGGTGCCCTGGCCAAAGCCGTCTATGAGAAGATGTTCCTGTGGATG